>OZ010788.1:468970982-470193482 GCA_963932465.1 Maratus speciosus
GTTAGTTATTTAGAAGACTCCTGAAAGAATGACTCAGCTCCCGCTGGTAATGTATCAAGTGAATTAATTATTTGGGATAATACAGTTGCGCTGTATTAGGCGGGAATTTTCTTAAAAATAATTTCTGTTGATAATGGTGTTAAAAAGTTAAGGCAACATGCATGTGTAAAACTAGGTCTACTTTTATAAATGGAACTTTTCAAGCCACAACTAACTAAAACTCATTTAAAGGTAAGATTTTTGGTTTTATACCGTTATGCATTGATTGAAACATTATTTTTTATAGCTCCTTTGTATTTATTGTATTAATATTCAGGTATAATGTACCCCACTCGTGATATTTATTAAATGGAGGGTGAATTTTATTACATAAATATAGTTATATTTATTGATATATTTATTATTACAAATACAGTATGTATATGTTTAAATACAGTTTTACAATAGAAATGAATGAGATATTCAATATGTTATGAAAATTTAAAGTCATTTTAATAAAATCACTTATTCAAGATTGATGGAAGTTTAAGACAGACCACGACGAAGAGCGATGCACTGATTACAGGCACTTTTAATTTATTAAACTCTAAAAGATTATTACTAAAGCGCACTACTAAAAGAAATAAAAAAGAAAAAAACATTATTTGGTGTCATTTCCGCATATTATGATATTCCTAGGATTTAAACAAAAACATTTAGCATGTTGTATATTTTATATTTCTCTTTAAATTATTTCTTTTTTTTTTAATTCATGGGAAGCACTCATATTTACGTTGCAGTGACCGAGGCATTAATGAATTATGTATATATTTTTTAACAGACTTCCAACAAAGGGGGTTGTGCAATTCGTTTATATCCACGCATAACTCTTGAACTGATGCTTCAATTTTCAATCTCGCTCTCTCTTTTTTTTTTCTTTTTTTTTTTATGGGTTTTATAAGCATTAACATTCGTAAAAATTAAGCTATCATCACGAAATTTTAATATATTATCGTGTACTGCGCGTCAAAATGAGCGATATTAAATAGATAAGGGAATTAAGTAAAATGAACGTGAATTACTGTTCTGCACCAGGTAAGTAAACAGATTTTATCCGAACGCACATCAAGCAGCGATGCCGTTTGGGTCGGGTGGAAGCTCATTTTTTCGTTGTGGGTCGGGTTCGAGTTGGTTTGGCCCTAATTCGAGTTCTGGTTGACACTTGCGGGATGGGTTTGATACACTGCTGAAATCGTAAGAAAAAGTCAGGGTTTCCGGCGGATTCAGCTCCAGCTGAAAATTGTACTTTAAAAAACCTTAATAAAATCTGTCGGGGGAGGGGGGGGGGGATCTACGTTCTTAATATCGTCATCTGAGCAGTCTCTCTTAGGCTGTGAAACCAGAGGTAGACTCTATAACTTTATTGATTAAACAGAGAGTATACAGAGCTTCTTAAAAATAATCCAGATGGTATACGGCGTATATCTGCGTATATCCTCCACTACACCGCTGGTTGTTAACCTATTTTAAAAATAAACTTCACTATATTATTAAAAATGAAAAAAAAAACTATTATTTTTCTAACTATTACTATGCAAACATACACGGCCCGAAATAACAGGTCTCGGCCCGAGCCCAACCCGTAGAAAATCTTTTTAGCCCGTCTCGTCCTGTACAAAAAAAAAAAAAAAAAAAAAAAAAAAAAATTGGCCCGAGCCCGGCCCGGTATAAAAGCTAAAAATTCGGAACAAGCTCAGCGGCCCAATATAAAAGCTAATAGTTCGGCCCGATCCCAGCTCGTACAAAACCTTGATTAACCCGGCCCAACTGAATTTCAACAAAATATTGATTTTTACGCCAATATGGTTAAAAATCGTCTTGTATGAGGAAGTCTGACAAAAAGTATTTATTTTAGCTTTTTTTTTTCATGTTTATACTTTTCATTTTTAAGAAAACATGTTGGACTGTGATATTTATTTTTTAAATGAATCTGTATTTGTATGGAAAAATCTCAGTTATCATTTAAAATCTAATCCACATTCTAATCCACATTCCATGGTGTGGAGACTTAAATATATGAAAAATGCTATAAAGCATAAAATCTTCTAAGACGGAATCGACAGGAAAGGAGAAAAATCCGTTATAGACAGGTTTCGTTCTTAGCAGGTAGATAGTTTGGTGTAAATGTATTCTTTTCGCACGTGTTATTATATTCCTTTTGCATGGATCAACACATTTTTCAGTTTTACACAGGATTCTTCATAGGCAGGTTCTTTTTCACAGTTTTTTTTCTGTGCGTTAACTTCATTGCCTAGAGATATCATATGTACTACTCTTTGAAAATAATAATTTTAACAATTTAATTGTAGAATAATGGCGATTTTTAAAAATATAACATTTTGTGCAAAAACTTTTGTGCCGTGCCAAAATTGACTGATTTTTGCATAGGCCAGACCGGGCCGGGGCGGGCCAAACATTTTCATACGGGTTGGGTGGGAACCGAGCTTGAAAATTTTTCACAGTGCAGACCTCTATGAAGAATGAAGTTATCCTCTTCAGGATGAGCGACCGGTATGCGTGCCGAATAAGGTGCTCAGGATCTTGATTATTCCCACCAGTTATTTTTTATTGTAAATTTTGCCTTATTTAATCAGGACATTTTCTTGATTCAATTAGTCCAAAATTTCTGTTATGAAAAACCGATGATAAAAGATTAAAAATTCTATAAAAGATGCTCATCGCCAAGGGACTAAGCACCGATTCAGCCCGGAAAAAAGAAGTCAGTCCCGGACCTTAAAGAGTGATGTCGAAATCCTGACCGGCCCAAGCCTTCAGAAAAACATAAAACCCGTGCCTAACCCGGAAAGAGTGAAATCCAGGCCCGGCTCGATCAGAATGTCGTGAATGAAAATGAGGCACGGCCCGTGCAGCCTGTAACCTTATGCCCAAACTTTTTAAATTTTAAATGTATTTTGTATTTTCAATGTATTTTGAAAACACGTGTATTTTGTATTTCGAATTTTTTAAATTCGGAAAGTATTTTGTATTTTGTATTTTAGGTTCTAAAACTACTGTATTTTGTATCGAAAATGACTTTTCGATGTATTTTGCCCAACTCTGCTTGTGAGGCTGTTAGTTTGGTTTTTACTTTAACTCCCAGGTTCGAGAGTCGGATGTATAAAATAAATAGGTTCTGGAAACATTGAGGATGAAACACTAATTTATTAATTAATCAAAATAACAAAGGCATTAACAACATCCCTGGAGTAAATTTTCCCTATGTATATATAAATATTAATATTAAAGAATATGCATGAATAAGGTTATATAGATTGTGAATTTAACATTCATAGAGACTAGGGTGCCAAGGATGCCTAACTTTCATTCGTTTACATAATTGCATCTTTTAAATTTTTTTGGTTGCCAGAATTATTCGTAAAGTGCTCCCAATCACCTCTTAATTTCCTTAGTCAGAAGCATCGTCATCCATAATCCTTGGGCATCCATATCCATGGCACTATATAGGAAGCTATCTGTCACTAAAATATATCAGTTACTCATATGCGGTCGCACGGAAGCTAAAACTCGCATTCTTTTTAAGAGTCCGGAGAATACAAAATTCTTCCTTCTTAAAACATATTAAAGAAAAGGGGATCTTTTCTCTCCCGAGTCTAAACTCCCTCTTATCTTAATTCCTCTGTTCCTTAATTTTTCTCTTTGCTTAAATCCCGCCTAAAAAATGATCTCGTCCTATAAAAATTTCTAAGGGGCGCGAGTTCTTTCTATATTTTTCTTAACCGAACCACTGACGCTTGCATAACATTATAATATTATATTAACGCTCACCGTGGTGGTCCCTTAAGGCTGTTCACAAGTCCAAAGGGTCAACTTTCTGACATAAGTTTTAATTCATTTTTGTTCGGAAACTCATGAAACTAGAAGGTGTTGTTATTCAGAAACTATGTCATCGAATTGCTTTTTTCGTTTTCTTGTAAACGCAATAGATCTTTCAGAAAATACTGTCAAAGTTGGCATTTTGAACCAAACTTCCGAAAGAAAGAAGAAAATCCAGTCAGTAAGGGAAGAAAAATGTCACATCACGTGATCCAAATCGCCTATAATTCAATAGGTAATTGATTGATCCAAAAATGGAAAACACAGTTCGATTCCAAATCGCTTCCATGATCAGGCTTTCCAATTTTATATCTTTGTGTAAAAAAAATGAATTTGTAAATGTGTCAAAACGTTTTGCGCTTGTTGAGCAGAGCAGTTGAGAACAGCCTTAATACCTTAATCCCTTTTTATGGCGCAATCTGAAACTCGTGTTACTAACATGGGACATATTTACAGCTGCTCACTAATCTCACTAGAAATATATTGATGACAGTCCCCAGATGTTCAAAACTTCAATTCCTTTATTTAGAAATACTATATTCTGTAGTTTAACACTGAGACACATTTATTGCTTAAACGAAATATTTTCTTTCTCGACCACCCGCTATACACGAATGCCTACCAACATATCCTGGTCCTGGTGGTCTACATTCTTATATTATGTTTTTGTGTCTTTTTTATCTTCCTTACTGAGCACGTGAAAATTGGCGGGCTTATTCCGACGCTTTGTTTCCCAGCACAACATTTACGTTCTCCATTAAATGACGTTTGGACAATTCTCCTTCGTTTATGGTCAAAGCCTTGAACGTCACAGATCCCGGGAATTTTGCTGATCTTGACCACATGTCAATCAAGAGCTAATTAAAAAATTAAACTAAATGTTCCTCCCAAATTGATACCTTCGCATCCCCCTGCTGGAAAATATTGCCAACATATTAGATAGAACGTGCACGAAAAACATTAGATTTTGCCCATTTGAGATGCCTGTACAACCTACTGCCGAAATTGACGTGAATGGCTTGTGAGACATCCGATCGAACTCGCGGACGTGATTGTAAGATGCAGCGACGAAATAAATGAATTCAGCCCACAAAGAGGTTCCCAAGTGAAATTTATTTCTACCGTTAATCTCCCAATGTTTCCTTACATTAGACAGATATATATATATATATATATATATATAGTTTTTACTTTCTTTTATCTTTACAAGAAGAAAGTATTGGATTCATGAAAATTTTCGAATTCCGGTTTTCGACGGATTTACACGTTTTAGAGGTCAGAGAACCCGAAAAACATGTTTTTACAAAATGTCTGTCTGTGAGTCTGTCTGTCTGTCTGTCTGTGTGTCTGTGTGTGACACAAAATTTGTGGGCGCTCTATATCAAGAACTAATGCACAGAATTTAATAAAAATTCATATTTAGTTAGTCCCTGATACAAATTGATGCTGATTAGTTTTTGGTGAAAATCGCCCAACAGGCTGCATTTTTAATAATTTCCGCAATGGCTCTATCTCAAGAACTAATGCACGGATTTTCATGAAACTTCAGATTCAGTTAGTCCTTCACATGATTTGATGCTGATTACGTGTTGGTGCAAATTGCTCAACAGGTGACGCTGCTATGCTGCATTTTTTACGATTTCCGCAATGGCTCTATCTCAAGAACTAATGCACGGATTTTTATCAAACTTCAGATTTAGTTAGTCCTTGATATTACTTGATGCGGATTACGTGTTCGTGTAAATCGCTCAACAGGTGGCGCTGCTGTGCAGCATTTCTCACGATTCCCGCAATAGCTCTATCTCAAAAACTAATGCACGAATTTTCATCTAACTTCATATTTAGTTAGATGTTAACACAAGTTGTTGCTGATTAGGTTTTCGTGTTAATCGTCCAATAGGTGGCGCTGCTATGCTTGCATTTTCATGATTTTCGCAATAGCTCTAACTCAAAAACTAATGCACGGATTTTCCCCAAACTTCAGTTAGACTTTGACGTAAGTGGTTGCTTGGTAGTTTTGTTTAACATAGGTTTTGGTGTAAAGTACCCAATAGGTGGCGCTTAATCTGAATTTTGCTGGATTTACACGACTTCGGAGATAGCCATATCTCAAGAACTAATGCACGGAATTTCATATCTATAGAAACCTCATGATGGGCATAGATTCCCGTTTAATTTTGGTAGTGTGATAGCGAATTTTCAAGCATTAACATACATGAGATAGAAGAAAGTTTTGGGATTGGTATATCCGACTAGTTTTCTAATGCATATGAGCTGAATTTAAGTATATATCAAATATATTTAACTTTTAAAACAACGAAAACCGCCATTTGTATCTGGTTGTACTAGGAAGACTGAAAAGTCCTACTTCTTTTTTTATACGATTTAAGAAGGGAAAATTTGGGGATAGGTCGCATTTTATTATTTGGCTTTTCTCAATGCTAATTCGACGGAAAAATGGAATTTCCAATAAACAAGAAATAATATCTTTACTTCTCGTTCTCCAGCTAAATCCATATCGCATTTGTTCACAGAAGCCCCATTACACGAAAATATTCATATGGAATGAAGAACGCAAAAATCAGCGTAAAAAATAATCTGTGTGTTTAGCTGACGGAGATGGTTAGAATTATCAATCGCACGTGCAAGTCTGAAAATTTGTGTGAGGGTAGTCCAAGGCAGGTTTTGATGCACATGAGGGTCAGATTTCTAATTTTTTGATAATTAGCCGAGAATATTAATTAAAAACTCATCAAAAACACACTTTTTTTCACAAAATGGCAAAATCGCGCGCACATCCGAACCTGATTCCACAGCCGATATGGAAGAAATTAAGAATTTTCACTAATCAGCGAGAATTAAGAAAACTAATTAAGATATCGATTTGAAAATTTCAAAGCACATGTAGAAAAATATTTTACACATGTGTATAAAATTTTGGAAAATCGGTCGGAAATTTGTCTTAATGTTTTCAAAAAACTGATAGCAACAGTACAAAAGCTGGGAGGTCCTACAGGGCGAATATCATTAAAAACCGAACTAAAAAGATATCTTTTTCCAGCCGACCCCTGTATTTAATTTCCGAAAATCGATGGATCAGAGATTATATGACATGTGGACAATCGATTTAATTATTAAACGTTGCCAAATGCTAAAAACATAATTTAAAAACATTTTATCAATTTAATAGAAGATTATTAGTGTGTTCTGTGGCAAGAATCCAGTGATATGAGTTCGCCCACAAGGGTTTCTCCTCTTTATTTACATTTAAAAGTATGTTTTCCAAAATACAGACTTCTTTTACCACAATTATCGAATATTAACGATGCATTCTTTTCTCGGATTTTAGGGGCCAGATTTCAACGGGAATTGATTCATTCAACTTAGCTTACGATTTTCTTGCAGTCTTTAGCTCCACCTTCCAGTGCAGGAGCCGCATTCTTATCACGGGATCTATGGACTCAATTTCAACTTGGTTTTGCTCATTCTACTTAGTTTTCGAATGTCTGACAGTTTTTAATTCTACTTTTTATCGCCAGGGGGCATTTTTATCTCTGGTTTCGTGGGACTGATTTCTGCGGAATTTTTTTCCTTCAACTCATCTTAGGATTCTCTTCAGATTTTACAGCGCATGCGAAGCATACCTGCTATACGGGGACGTAGGCAGCGGGGAACCGTGCCGGAGATTCATTTTGAAAGAGATAAGTTTGAATGCAGGTTTTTAGTGGTTAGCATCCCCGGTCTACGCAGCCGAAGACAGTGGAGACCATCCCAGAGGTTCATCTTGAGAGATTCATATATATATATATATATATAATTTTAATATGAATAGAGGTTTTAATCATTTGTGGTTCTTTTGGGAAAATCGACGGGCGGGTCAGCTAATACAAATGAAAAAAGTTCTTTTGATACCAGAAATGTCACTCAAAGTCGCAAACAGGCCTTTTGATTTATAAACTGGAGATTAGACAGTTAGAAACCTCCATCAGCGATTGACACTTATAGATCTCTTTACTGCCCCCCCCCCCCCCCCGACCTTTACTGAATTTCTTCAAAACATTTTCACACACACACAAAGAAAAGGTCAACAATTCTTATTTATTGCCAAAGTATGCGAAGTAATGCCGGTTTAAACCTCCTCCCAATTTGCCCCCCCCCCCCTATTTAATCATTTTGCGCCTCAATTCAGGTGCATAATTACCTTAGGAACCACGTGTGTTGAGCCATCCCCAGAAACATTTACAGAAGCTTTTTCTTTCTTTATTATTTGGATATAACAAAATATCTTACTAAAGAAAGCATTCACACACAGACACACACATACACACAAATAAATAAATAAATCAACATTTCTTATTTATTGTCCAAATATGTGAAATAATTTCGGTTTAAATCTCCTCTCAATTCGGCGCCCCCTATTTAATCATTTTGCGCCTCAATTCAGGTACATAATATATCTTAGCTACCAAGTGTGTTGAGCCATCCCCAGAAACATTTACAGAAGCTTTTTCTTTCTTTATTATTTGGATATAACAAAATATCTTACTAAAGAAAGCATTCACGCACAGACAGACACACACACACACAAGAAAAAAAATCAACATTTCTTATTTATTGTCCAAATAGGTGAAATAATTTTGGTTTAAATCTCATCTCAATTCGGCGCCCCCTATTTAATCTTTTTGCGCCTCAATTCAGGTACATAGTATATCTTAGGTACCAAGCATGCTGAGCCATCACTATAAACATTTACAGAAGCTTTTCATTTCTTCATTATTTGGTTATGACAAAATATCTTACTAAAGAAAACATTCACCCACAGCCAAAAAAAAAAAAAAAAAAAAATCAACTTCTTATTTATTGTCAAAATACGTGAAATAATTTCGGTTTAAAGCTCTCTCAATTTGGCGCCCCTTGACCTTGGCGCCCGGGGCGTCCGCCCCCCTTGCCCCTTCCCCTAGCTACGCCACTGATTCATGAGATCTCTGGTTCGTATCTCATTGGTGCCAATTCGCTCACTCCCTAAAGTGGTGACCCGAACAAAACATACAAACAACAACCTTCAACAACAATCATCTCTTCTTGTAACCATCAGATGGCAGCACCAAATAAATCATCTCCAGCAAGCAAAGCCTGTGAAACGCTCACAGCACATAAGCTTTTCATACTGCGTATTACACACGCTACGAAAGCATCACTCACGAGTGCATATCGCTCGTCAGACGTGAACAAGATCTCTTTCTAACTGGGGATGGAGTGTGTAGCGATCTCGTCTCACATGATCAGTATAAAGCGAGTAACTGGCTTGGCCTTTTGCTCGACGCTAACGTTCTCGCCACCTGATCATGAGATCCCTGGTTCGTATCTCATCGGCACCAATTCACTCACTCCCTAAAACCTCAATAAAATGCTACTACTAATGCTAATAATAATAACCTTGGCAATATTTGTGACCGTGTTCTAAAATTGCCTTTGAAATTTTCAATATGGACTGCATCTAGAGTTTTAAGTAAAATACAGTGTATAGATTACAAGCAAGTAATTTTCCAATCCATAGACAAATAATAATAATAATAATAATAATAATAATAATAATAATTTTGTTACTAAGTGGATTTTTAGTAGGAATCTCTTGTTGATTACAGTTAAATGTAAAAGCATTAGATGAAGAGAATTACATCATGAGCAAAGCAAACATATAAACAAAACCTTTTCATAAAAAAATAAAATTAATTTGGGAGCTATTAAAAAGAGAGATTATATGCATACTGGTGGAAAATAATAATAATCGGAAAATTTGCGTTGTCATCCCTTACCTTAGATGAACTTGCGGAGGAAAACATAATTGATGAATGGAGATCTTTTCGTTCGCTGAAATCGTTTGGTAAGTAACAGAAAGGAAGTCCATTTTCATCGAATTCAACCCTTGAATATAAAGGACGAAAAAGTGAAATTTTCAAATAATTAAAACCACATTAATATAAATTCTGAAGCGACGCGACAGTCATTTGAGAAACTTTTGTATTATATTTATATATATCTTATATATGTATTTACTAGTTAACATTTTTAATAGGTAATTGTTAAAAGTAAATTAATTTTTATTATTAGTTATTATAAAATGCTTAAATAGTTTTGGCATCTACTATTAATATTTTACTTTGTATTGTGAAGCTAACTGAACTTGACCTCGTCTCTTGGCTACAGCTGTCAAGACAGCATAATTTGCATAGAGCCAGAATTCTCGTCGGGAGTAACCTTGATAAAGTAATATGGGATATAGTAACCTTGGCCGGGAGTACACAAACAATGACCAAAGAATCATAGCTCTACAACGCCTCACTTACGAGAAAAATTTAAAAAAAATTGATGTCACATCCAGTGCAACGAAAATAAGCTCTACTGGAACATGTAAAAGTGCACACCAGATAAGAAACAAAAAGATTTTTTAAAAATTAAAATTAAAATTGTAACATTTATTGCTGTTATTGTAGAAGTATACTTATTTGCTCGCCTGTACACTGCTTTTACTTTTGTGAACACTAAGATGTTGGATCGTGTTCAGTTACCTATTGTACGGCGAGTGGGCGTATGCACATGCATACCTCGATATACGTCGTTTTGAATGCTTTCTCCTGCAAACACTGTATCCTGGATCAGTACGGCTGTTCCTGTTTCTTATAAGAATCAATTTCTGTGCATGATGACATGCTTATTTTTCTCGAAAACTATGCGGTATAACTCTTTGGTCAATTTTTGTGTACTCGAAGCGAGCATTCTGACATGGCCCAGTTTATACAGCCCATAGGTTAACATCCAAGATGAGACATTTCCATAGAGAAGTAAATATGATAAAATTGGATTTAAAGCTACATAAAGTAATGGTTTAATATAAAAATATACGAAGTATTGCACTCTACAAATCCAAGAAAATTTCATAAATATTCCCATTCGGCAGGAAAATTTTCATAGCCGATGTTTTATTAATTTATGAAGTTTAACGTATTAAACAATCGTTACAATAATCTTTTAAAACTTACGCATTTTCACTTTCTTACAGATAAAATAAAAATATTGTTTTTAATGTAAATAACGTACAATCAATTCAATAATTTTTATAATATTAACATATAAGAAATAATAATAAAATTACAGATGGAGAAAAATTCCTTTCGACAAATTTTTAGAATTATATAAATCTAACAGTTAAAAATAAATAGAGGCACTGTTACACACATTACACTCAATAAAGTTTTATTCGATATGAAGAAGTTAACACAATACCTGAATTTGATTTTTTACAATTTAATCTCACAAACTTACATAGTTACGTTATTAACAGAATTTTCTGGGGTTTTTCTTTTATATTATTAATCTAATTATCATTTTGTAAGTTAAAAGTAAACAAGTACGGTAAAAAAAAAGCAGCTAAATATATAAAGCAAGCATGAATAGAATATCGTCTGACACCTGCTTCGTTTTAGGAAAGAATAGATATTCAAAGCATAGAGCGTAAACATATTTCTTCAACACAGGTAAATTTCGGAGTCTTGTTAATTCTTCCCCCTTGCCGGTAGTGACGCTAGTACTGTTGCCATTACAGATTTTGCCGTAAATGTCCCATCTTGGTCCTTAATCTATGATACAGCCTTACCAAGACACTTTGTTTAGAACCATTCTCTGGAAAAGGGAAAAATTATGTTTCTGGTTAATCTAAAGTTATTTTGAAAAACATATTCTCAACATTTTACTGTCATTTTGAGCTACATTTGTGTTCCATCTTTTAACTATACTATTTCATAAAATTATTTTAAAAAATCAAAAAGTATATTAAACATATCATTCGTCTGACCTTCCCTAAGCTTCGTTTTCGGTCAGTGAAATTAGAAGGGGCCTATATATTTAGGACTAACCATATTGTAATTATAAATTAGTAATTAGTTCCTTTATAAGTGAAAAAAGCAGAAAAAGTAATGCTGTATCTTTTAATACTATTAAGAAATCTGCCGCTAAGTCTTAGCATCATTTACCCGGCTTCTTGAAAATAGCTATCAATAATACTGATAGATGACTCTGAAGTCAACTTCAAGTACTGTCTCACTTCTGAAAAATGAGATAGAAGATGTGTAGCAGTTAGAAAGTTGTAGTTATTTTGTCTGTCAAAGTTGCGTTTTCGAAGAATATTTTTATTTACCACTATTTCCCTGTTTTGCCATCTCTGATGAAGAATATTTTAAAAGGATGCATTCCTGTGGAAGAGGTTTTAAAAATCCATGTATTTTTACAAATTGTGAATTACCACAGATATCACCAGTAAAAATAAGCTTTTAAAGATATAAGTGAAGTATTTTTTTATTTTATAACTGTAAAAATAACTAGTTAGATAGCCCCTTTTCCGGAGAATGACCTTATAAATAGAGTTACAAAGGGTGGGGTTTTTTTGGTGAAGAAAATTGAAATAAAAAGAAAGTGCCAGTTAAACTGATGGCATTGAGCTCACAGGCTATTAACATTAATTGTATATTATACTCTTATTTCAAAGAATAGTGCCCCTCTAAAAATAAATTAAGGGGGATTTATCCTCCCTTTCCCCTCTTTATACTTAACCAACGATCCTCCAAATGACACCAGGGAAGCGCCTTATCGGAATAAACCGGCATACCAAATTTGAAGCAAATCGGATAGAAAAACCCATTTATCTAAATCAGTGGTTCCCCAACTTTTTGACTGGCGGAGCCATTTTTAGAATGAATATCTATGGCGGAGCCCCTGAAGCCTACCGTACCCTATGTTACAAAGTAAAGTTTTTTAGGTACATTTTGCTACTGAACACAGGAAGAGGGAATGAATAGTAATCTAAACAATTGTGCATTATCCCAGAAATAAAATTATATTTTGAAACTGTTACTGTAATACTGAATTTATTTTCAATTATCATCAATACAGATGGAATTGTCAAAAGTTTACAAACCTACAGTTAAAAAACATCCAAAACTCAGGAAATCGTAAAATTTGCTCTACAATAAACTTTACATTATTAGAGTGACGAACAATAACGCATAAATGCTTAATGTGATTGGATTGTTTTGCACAAATGTCTGTATTCAGGTCCATTTGATAGTAATTGCAGGCGAATGTTTGGTTCTGCATTTGAGACATCTGTATTTCGATTTGGCTTTAAAGTAAGATCTGTAATACTACTACATATATCAGAAATTTTACTCAAGCGTTATAAAAATATTTCAGGCCAATAATTTTTATTTAAAGCTATTTGACTCTTTTATTTAACTTATTTCTGTTTGATTTATATTTATTTATTTTATGAAAAATTTCTGGTTCAAATCGAAATATTTTCATTTGGTACCACCAAATAACCGGTTGTTGTTGGTATATTTAGTGCAACTTGCTATGAGATATCAAATCAACGAGGACCTCAATGTTTCACTGAGTTTAAGATGGATGTTTTTTTTTATAGCGCTGAACACATTTAGAGTCATGCAAAGCCTTTTCTATTCAGCTGTTGAAAAAATTTTTTGAAAGATATTTCAAAGCTGTAGGATGCTTCTGAATATTTATATATTTGTATACTTTTTTTTTTTATTTGGCGTTGTTTGCATTCCTTTTTAACAAGAGAGACGTAATCGATATCACCGTTTGACTCAGAATCCGACCAATACACGTTTCATCTTAAAAGAAAAGCTTGGTAAATTAATCGGAAATTGTGACGTTTTCATTGCAATGATATATACATTTATAATTTGCTAAACATATTGGGAAAATATGCAATTAGAATTCACAATATTCATTCGTTAAAAGTTTTGCCAGTTTAGAATTATGGTTCTTCTAATACCACCTCTGCAGTTGCAGCAATCGTGTAAACTTTCTTCATAGACAGTACCATCATCTTACTTCGGAGGGGCGGATGCCGGCATCCAATAACTTCATACATAAGCTTAAAAAGTTTGCTTTTAAGAGTTCATGATTTTATATAGTTTATTATTTTAATGGCAGCATTTAACCTTTTCATAAGTCCAGAAGACATTTTCCTGAGGATAGCATGTATCTATAAAGAACACAATAAATGGTGCTATGGTGCTTTATCATCTCTTTAAATTTTGCAACCGCATTGTGACCCAACATTGCTTTCGCGTCATCAGTGCATTCATGTTCATATGTCTTTTCCTATGTATTAATCAAAAAATGTTTCATCCCTTACTGCATTGGTTTGTAGTGATCTACAAAAAATAGTATCCTGATAGCTTTGTGAAACCTCTTTCAGACTGGCGGCGTTAGTAAGGCGCTTAATTTTAATCAAGTTAATGTTCTCATACACTGTAATAATAAAAAAATCAAGTTAAAAGTTTCGAAAAAGTCATTTAAGACTCTTAACTTCCGTGGTCTGAACGGGATATTAATATATGTAACTGAAAAATAGTAACAAAACTGCTAATCCAGTGGCGTCAATAGATTCATTCATTTGTAGTGCAAATTTTGTACATCTGAAGATGCTCTATGTGCTCTTTTACGTCAACTGTTATAGAGTTAATTTAAAAAAAAAAAAATGATTTATTTGACAAGGAAATATTGACACTAAATTAACAATATTTTTATAAAGCAAATTCATGACAATATCAATTTTAGGAGGTTTTTCAAGACTCTTTGCAATTATATGATCTTCACAAATTCAAGCGATTCGTTAAAATATCAGGTAAGTGCCGGCTTCGACGGAGTCTAAGAAGGAAAACTTCTTATCACTAATTATACAACATTATTTTTGTCCTGATTAATCACAGTGATTAATCAGGACAAAAAGAAAAATTTTAATTACTTGTAGAAGTATATCTTATTGCCTATTTCGCACCCGTGAAGTCTGCACCTATGTCCAGGACATTTCATATTTGTTTTAACAGGTGTTGTGATATTTTCTTTTGAAGAAAGCATAGCTTATTTTGCCCCCCATATTGAAAAAAATCAGGCGGTTTATCTTTCAAAGCAGACTAATTTCTTTCGGAATGATGACGTAGTTGAGCATGAGACATAGAGTCATTGGGTAACACTTCACCTCGAGTCACACTGAGAGGAAGAGTTGGGAAATTTAAATATCCAAATTTTCCTTCAGAATACAATTTCTGGCTTTTTTGCAGTAAATATTCGTTTGTTTCTCCATTTATCGCATTTTTAGATCGGAAAACGTAAAAATACGGCGCAAAATTAATATTTACACCGGAAATTTTTTAAGGAAAATAATATTTAGCTAATTAAAAGAGTTCAGATTTTTGAAGACAATTATCATCAATGTTTAAATGCTTTAAAAAAAGAAGAATCATTTCACATTTTTGAAAAAAAAAAACTTTCGTTCAAATTTTCATTATATTCCTAAAGCGCGGCGGAGCCCCTGTAAAGTGCACGCGGAGCCCCCAGGGCTCCGCGGAGCACAGTTTGGAAACCTCTGATCGAAATTAAGGGGGTAATTAGTCCTCCACCCCCCCCCCTTTATATTTAACCAATGAACTTCCAAACCTAATCAGGGAAGAGCCTTATCAGAATAAGCCGTATACCAAATTTGCAGCAAATCGGATAGAAAAATCCTTTTATCTAAATTAAGATGGTATTAGCCCCCAGTTCCCCCCTTTAGACTTAAATAATGAACCTTCATATCTAATCAGGGAAGGGCCTTATCAGAATTAACCGGTATACCAAATTAGAAGAAAATCTGATAATTCTGGATGAAAAACCCATTTATCTAAATTAAGGGGGGTTGCCCCCCGTTACCCCCTTTACACTTAACCAATGAACTCCCAAAACTAATCAGGGCAGAGCCTTATCAGAATAAACCTAGAATTTTTTTTTTTTTTTTTTTTTAAAGCAAATCGGATATAGATCTATCAAGAGTTATCGCGCTACGTACATACATGTCAGAAACGGGTTGGGTCACTGACTGAGAGCAGTGATGCATCCAGAAACAGCACACGCCTAGCAACAGGCCAGGTAAGCACTTAATGGCGCTGAGGCAGCAAGAGTTGTCTCACAAGGGAAAGCATTGTGTCAGCGGTTTTCGGTATGCCACATAATTAGGCACGTTGCACAATTCCCTTGTGAGAAAGTAGATTGCTCAGCAGGTATTTTTGCTTAAATACTGTCCCAAATCTTTTGTATGGACAGACGACTTTAGCCTATCTCTGGTGACGGTCGCGCACTTGGCCGACCACGTCTGTAAAACCTTACCCAGCCTTGTAAATATTGTATATATTTAACTAGGTTACATTAAATAAGTATGCAGAATGTAAGTCTGGATCCTTGACATACATACATATAGAACCGGCGGGCACATTAGCTCTCAGGCTTTGATAGCCTGTGAGCTAAAAATTCCCGAGAGTTTTCAGAAAGTTTTAGGCATCGAAATTTTTAATTTATTATTTGTAATTTTTTCAATGATTTCAATTTTTGTCAATGTAAACAAAATGTTTTTTTACAAATATCAACAATACCAATAGCATAAATATAGAAAATAGCACAGTTTGCATGAAAACTAAAAAAATACATGCTTAAATTGCAGCCATATTAAATAAGAGAAATTAAAATATCATAAATAATTTTATATTTTATTCGTCGATAAGCGAAAAGTGAGGGAGGCAGATGACAGATTCTTTTTGCCAAACATGAATATAAACATCACCCCTGTTCTCCGAATCAATTAATGTAGAAAACAACAAAAAATGAATAAAATTAAAAGAAATCAATGAAAAAATACAATGCAATTCGCTAGAAAATTAATATAGAATATGTCTGAATAGTAGATATGCTGCTGATCGAAATTAACCACTTCACCGGCTGCCCCGAGATAAGTCGGGGGTAAAAGCACTGTTTCCCCATACCTGTCGCCGGTGAAGTGGTTAAACAATTTTAATTTGGAAAGAAACATTCAAATACTCAGAAACTCACAGCCGCCATTGTTGTAAAACTAATGAGTTTTAATAAATTATAAAAACTTAGAGCGCCAAATCATAAGATTTGTGAATTCGTAAAAATTTAAAAAAATAACTTGTTTGTTTAGCTTCAAAATTCCTTTAAAATTTCCAATATTTCCGGCTTTATTTCTCCAGATTCCCAGGCATATTCCCGTCTCACAAAATCTGCGGTTTTTTTGCAACTCTACTTATAATGATAACCTGCCTGTAATGATTATTTTTCACCAGCCCCCTCAGCCTCGTTATTAACAATGTCATTGTAGTAACATATACATAAAATGTTGCTCACTCCTCGTCTAGATCAATATTGTAGCAACCTGCCGGAGACCAAGTCGAGTCGGCCGAAGCGATGCAGGATCCGTTCCTTTCAGGGTTTTCGGGAAACACTCCGTACCGGAAAGTGGACCATTGTTGAACAAACTGCAACGCAAGTTCTTGAAGAAAGAAAGAAAAAAAAACTTTATTTATTATTCCATTAAAAAAATGCATTTTGCATGTCTTTGGTCATTTATCAGAATTAATATACATGATGGCCCAGAAAGTTCATCCGAATTTTAAAATTTAATAAATAATTAACTATAGTGTATAAACATAATTTATAAACATGAAATAAGTGAGAGATTCATAAGGTAGCTCATAAATTTTGTATACATTAATTTTAAAAATAGCTCGAATTTTTGTCAATAGATAACGCTGTTCTGTTACATAAAATTGTTCAGACTAACGAGTAAAAGTAGATTACTCAATTTGGCTTAGATGTGTTATTATCCCTCCATCCGCCATCTTTGCGTGAAAACTCCTTTTCCGCCAAGTAGTAAATGTCGTCAATGGTTAAATATTGTTGATAGATTAATATAATATTAAAAAAACTGGAATATAATAATTATAACTATTAATTAAAAAACAGTTTTTAATTCACGCCCAAAAAAAATCAAGATGGCGGATGGAGGGATAATAACACATCTGTTCCCTCAATTTTTACTCTTTATTCTGTTTAGCTGTTAGAACGTAAAATAAAAGGGTTCACAGTGTGAAATTTTGAAGTTAGTATGCGTCTTTTAATATAAGATATTTCGTAATATATTGACTAAAATGTGAATTTGTTGAAAACATCTTTTGATTATTTAGTATGACACTAGATGGCAGCATCAAATATTTTGTTCACTAAATAAGATTTGTATTATAGACCTGGAAACTTTAGTTACTATACTCTATGTAATTTCAATTGATTTCTCAAGGTCACCTTCCCGGTACTAATCTTAGGACAGTAACTATGGAAGCACCACATTTAACTGATTGGCTGCTCTTTTTTCTCAATCGTCTTAAGATCAGTAGAAAGCTTCGTCCTTTGCTCGGTTACAGCAGTGGGAAAAACGGGACCAGCGGTTCGCATCTTCAGTGCCATAACAACAAAGGGATGTAGTGGAGAGAACGGATGCCCTTGAGAAGCCAATTGAAATTAAATAGAGTATAATAATAGTGAGTTAATAGTTAGTAGTAGTAGTGAGTTAGTTACGAAAACCTGAATTTTATATTTTATATTATATGTATGTGTATGTAAAAATAAAAATTTTAAAGTAATAAGTACTTATATTACTTATGTGTTTTTTTCTCTGGACCTCGATAAAATTTTTCAAAAGCATTCGGACCCCACTTAAAATTACTTGCCGACCCCTTACATAGAGTATAATAGTAGCGAGTTAGTAGTATAGTAGTGAGTTAGTTACCATCTATGTAACATGTCGAAATGTCTTGAGGGACTTCAATGTCCCGTAAAAATGTTTTTTTTTTTTTTTTTGGCTACATTTAACGTTCCAAAGGAACATATTCAAGCAACTGATTTATTTTAAAAACATGTTTTCTTCATGCGCTCCAAGCGTGGTAAATAGTATTGACCGATGTTTCTAGTAAATTTGTGTTTTTGATTGTTCTCAAGCTATTCATTTTTTCTTTGTTCATAAAACCAAGAGTAAAGCTTTTTATGTTTATTTGATATCATAATTTAAAAATAACTTCTTATTCAACATTAAGTTTTTTAGGTATTCTTACTTCCTTCTGGAATCAGATTTCTACATAGCTTCTTTTTAAGTACTACAAAATTTGTAATCTTTCGAAATGTGAAAGGATTTAAATATTTAAATGCTAAAACAACACGTAATAAACGCGGAAAGGGTTCATCATCAGTTGTAGTTTCCAAAAAATCTATCACAAAACAAATTAATGATCTTCAACGAAATTACTTAGAGAATTATAACTGGTTGTTAATTCGTAAAAACATCTTTGCTATTAAAAAGAAACAGCTGGTACAACATTTAAATGTCTTTCTAAGTAAATCTTTCTCTAAACATTTCTCTGATATTTACTTTGACCTTATTATGAGCAGGGTTATTCTTTTAAATATTAATATACAAAAAAAAACACAAAATTCAGAACATGAGTACTCAAATGATAATTACTTTTTCAAACCACATTTTTAATAAAATTAATATCAATTCTATAATTAATGATAAAAATTGTTCTTTTCCTATCAATAATCTTCATATATCAAAAACCTTTAAATATCCGAATACAATTGGGAGAAAATTTTTTAACTACAATACATTTTCAAAAAATACATCTGCTGCAAGTACTTTTCCGTGTAACTGTAAAGACCCCACTCTAAAAAAATACATAAACAATGATCATGGACATATAATCACTGGAAATCTTGATATTGTTCATGATTTTAAATTGAAACAACTAATGGGTTACGGTACTAAATATAGACTTCCATCTAAATTTAATGTTAAATCTATTATCAAACAGTTTACATATGATATTGATATTTTTATTTATAAAATTTCTATCTCTTATAATAAGCCTATTGAATATTTTAATCAATGGAAGATATTAGTAATTGAAAAATTAACTATGGCTTTAAAAAATAATATTGCTGATTTGGTTTCTATTAATACACAGCATTATTTCCAACAAATTACTAAATTACAAAAAAACTTCGTTATTACATATGTAGACAAATCTCCTAACAATTATGCTATTATATGTAAATCATATTATCACCAACTTCTTACAAATTCTATTTCTTCTAATAAGTCTTTTCAAAAAACTAATGAAAATGTTATTGTAAATAATCGTAAAATTCGAAGTTATTATAAACTTTTAAATATTTTATCTACTAATTTTAATTATCCATATTTAGTTCTTATTCCCAAATTTCATAAAACTCCTATTAAATTTAGGACTGTTACTATTGGTTGTAATACATATAATAATAAAGCCAATACACTTCTCTTAAAAATTCTTAATCAAATATATGAACTTACTACAAACAATGATAATACACATTGTATAAAAAATAGCTATCAACTTGTTAATATTTTAAAAAATCTTCATTCTGTTTGTAATATAACGACATATGACTTCAAAGATCTTTTTAATAATATAGACCTATTACATTTACATAAAATTATAAATGCATTATTTAAAAAGTATTATAAAAAACTGGAATTACCATCTAATATAGATATTGCATATTTTAAATCTTTAACTAACTTCATTATCTATAATAATTATATATTGCAAGATAATACTTTATATTTACAGCATGTCGGTATACCACAAGGCGGTTGTACTTCCAGTTTACTCTCAGACTTATACTTATCTCATTATGAACGTAATTTTACTAATAATAATCTACATTTATATCGTTATATTGATGACATCATTTTAATTGAAACTGATCAATCTGCAATTACTCGATTTCCAGTTGATTATCCCACTAATTTGGAATTAACGGAAAACCTTTTATCTAACAATACAATTAACTTCTTAGATCTTAAAATTACAATAAAAGACAATAAAACAATCACAGATTTATATGACAAACGTAAAGAATTTAAATTCACAGTTAATACATTTACAAATTTTAAATCTTGTCTACATCATTCTGTATTTCGTAATATAATACTTAATCATTTATATAGAATAAAAAGTTTATGTTCTTCTCCTCTAATTAACAATAATATTAAAAAACTAATTTATGATGCATTAAATCATGGTTTTCCAAAAAAATTCATATATTCATTAATATACAATTAGTACTTTTCTTACATGATCTATAAACACAAATTAACACATGCGTAAACAAAATTACAAAAAAATTATAAAATAAAAAAATATCTATAAAAAATTAAAAATTGTAAAATAATATAAAAAAATATTATAGGTTGGTTGGGTGGGCAGATGTTAGAGTACGGAGGAGGGTGGTGTTGTCTGGATAATACGCAATGGTTAATTATTTATAAAAAAAAAAAGCGGGGCTCTTGTATTATTACTATTTTTTTGTTATGTATTTTATGTGGATGTTGATTTGATATTTTATATGTAAATTGGAGATATTCATTAATATTATAATTAGCTTAATTATTCATTAATCTAATTTAAAATTATTTGTTATTAAATTTTAATTTACTAAAGACAATATCATATTAATTACTAATAGTATGTCACTCTTAGTTTAATGTTTTTGAATGTCCCACATTCATACTTTATGGATTTTTATGGATGTCTGAAAATAATCCACATTCTATATTTGTGCTTTTTAAGTAATGGGATTTTAAGTATTATTTAACCTTCTATATACTTCCACATGTTTTTTATTTCCTGTTCATTTTATAAATATCTTATATATAATTCATTAAAAAATAATTTTTAAATTATTTTTAATAATTATTTATATTAATTATTACTGAATTTATTTTGTTTTATAGCATATAGCTATATGCTATATATTATCAATGTTCTAGCATTATTTAAACTCTTAGTTTAGTTTAAATAAGTTAGCTAATAGAATATATTGTATGCTTTTAAATTTTATTAACAATAGTTTTAAATACAATGTGTGATTTATATTAGGTTTATAATTCTCTATATATAAGGATTTGTTTGGTTTTGCTGTTTAAACAGTTATTTACATTCAAAAGCTTGCAAATTTTTATCTTGCGATAGATGTTTAATATAATTAATAATAGATGGCAGCACCAAAATTGTATCTTTCAGATTGCTCTAATTTTTAATTTTTCTAGCTCCATTTCAGTTATAATTGATACACCGGGGTGTATTTTTAGCTAAATTTTGACGATATTGTTAAACTGTTATCTATTAATTTAATAGTGCATTTTAAATAATGTAATTAATATCTATTTATTTTATTTTAGATTAAATTTGTTTTACAAGGTATTTCAAATTTTATTTCAAAATGTATTAACTGCATCCTTTGGTTTCATTTACTGTGATTTCTTAACTGTTTTATTCACCTTAATCTTTTTGATATACTGGTAGACATGTGCACATGGATTTTTGTAAAATACTGAAATATTAATCGGTATGGTGTATATTATTTATATTTTATATCCTATAAATATTTAAATACGTTTTATTGATTCTTCCATTTCATATTATTTGTTTCTATTCTGCTTTCATTTTTAATCAATTCACTTGATTTTAGTGGTTGTTCGGGCACAGGGGAAAATTAATTTTAGCTTTAGCTTATTTTTCCCACAGAAAACAACCATTTTGCTTATATCATTGAATTCTGTGCCCTTGATAACGTAATTCAATGTATAAGCTTTTCAATTTTTGTCGGTGTCCACTTTTTTCTTTTTTCTTCCATAATAATTCTTATAATATTTTTTTTTTTTTTTTTTAATACTTACAGCTTTAATTCATAATAATTGACGGTGGTAGGTTATGTTTAATTAATGGTAATATATATATATATATATATATATATACAATATAAATACGGGAACGTCCACGGCAGAAGAAAATTTTTGCTGAAAAATTATTTTAAACGGAAATGTAAGTGTGATACATCAATTTAAAGCTAAAGAGTTGCAGTATAGGAATTTGTAAGTTTTAATTTCATAAGAATAAGTCTACACCGAAACTGGGCTGGAAACTGACAGTATTAAAATTCATTTACAGTTGATCATAAAAATCAACTTATTGAGTTGTATAGTTTTTTTACTTCTGTTCATTAAATTAAATTATTATGGATTGAAAACAACAAGATAATATTATTAAAAAAAAAGAAACAACGTGTAAGGGCACAAATAAAATGTGTTTAAAAGCATACAGCTGTTTCAAAACCTCTAAGGTTTCCTCATCAGTGCTTAAAATAAAAGTTAAATTAAAACTAAAACATTGTGTAATAAGGGGGGTGGGGGGTGGGAGGTGGACAGAGAGTCAGAAAAGTGTACGTTTCAGCTCTACTGCCAACGATGAAATGGGATACTGCCAACGATGAATCGTTACAAACGAATAGTTATACCAGTTGGATTTTCTGAAAACTGTACATTTTTATGCCAAAACGAAATTTTGGTACGAAATACTGCATACTGGTCAAATGCATAAGCGACTGTATTTCCAGCCATTATTTAGTATGATCCCAAAATAGTAAAATCTTATGCTATTATTTCCGACAATGTAACTCATAATCAATTTTATCTAAATGCTCTCGCATGTAAAATTTCATCATAGCATCTTTAAGGGAATGCATTTTCCTAAAGTGTATCTATTTTTGCTTTTTTATATAATGGTTGTGCTTTCCAATTTAAACAACTGTATAACTATGCAAATATGCCTGCAATGAATCAGACTTCTTTCACAATTAACTTAATTGGGCATATTTTCTTTTCAAATACACCTTATATACATGCTATAGATTTATTTTGTGCCATTGCATGATGATATATGTGAAATGAAGTGCGTGCTAAAAAAGCAATTTTAAGGAATACTGCTTATTTTGTCAAAATTTTTCATAAAAAAACAAAAGCAAGCATACTCCATATATCAGATGAAGAAATAAAACAATAATGTTTCATTACTTTGCAAGAAAATGTCAACAGAGAAGGGCATTCAACAAATGCAATTTGTTAAAACCATGAAAAATGACACTATCTACTACAAACCATACACTAACATTATTCGTACAAAGAATTTGTGTTTCATTAAATAAATGATGATACAGGAGAAGTTGCAAGTGATATTATTGATAATGAAGGCAATGATTTATTCCGTTCAGTAGCAGAAACTAAGAAGTTGCTATGTAGTTATACTGAGTGATGCTAAAATATGATGATTTAAAGATTCGTGGTTTTACTTTTGAAGTGGCCAGCGAAAATTATCAAATAATGTGCTAAGAGCTATTTAAAGCATAAGGAATTCTCAAGTTTGAACCTGATGACCACAATATTTGGCAAAAAAGAATCAAATTGTGGCTGACATTAATGCTCTCAGATTGATAAACTCTCGAGGATTTTACAAACTCTAATAAATTTTAGAATTTTTTACATTTTTTTAATTATTTTAAAATGTAACCATCATTAGAAGTTTTTTTCTATGGAAAAGGTTTTTTTTTAACTTCTTTTAATTATTTTGTTTAGTATTTAAACTGAATTTTTGGGGAAATTCCTTTATGGACAAAATGTCACAAGAGTAACACTTAGCATTTTATAAAATCAAATGTAACTAATTCATGTATTATCAGATGAGTTCAATGATTGATACTTTTTAAAAACATATAATTACTCTGCTATATTTTGTAAATTTTATTTCTATAGTCTCGTATAATTCACAGAATTTCTGTGTCAAACACAATTTTTGAAAATTGTATTTTTTTGTGGTCACAAGAGTAACAAAATTTTCGTTCATTATCTAGGCAAGTAAAATGCTTTTTGTTACGAATTGCATATGGTTTATAAGAGTAGAACACATGTATTTTTAAGTGGCTTTTTCAAATTTATCCTAAATATATTTTGTAAGGAAATAATTGGGAATATTTATGGAAATTTGCTCTGACAGTCAGAAGAGTAACAATGGACGTTCCCATATACATCTTCTGATTATCGCTTAAAATAGGAAAAACAAAGTATCTATTTTATAAAGATTTAAAACTGATGAGCCCTCTTCCTAGATAGCATGCCCATCAGCAGCAAGTTTGATTTTTTTCTTATGTTATCTTGCCGTGATAAATTCGCAGCAAATCTCCCGCAAGGTTCTCCCGCCGAGAATAGACAATCAGCATATACGCAGAAATTGCAAAAATTGGGTGCTACTCAAAGGCAATTCACACACATCATTGTTACTGTTACGGAATCTCATTTTCATTCCTTGGTTAAGTTAGTTAAGGAACCCAGAAAAAGGTATTTATTATTTTAACTCTTCAAATGTAGTTATTTTTTTGTAAAGTAAAATTTTATTTATAATCTACAACTTTATTTCATATAAAAATTCTTACAGATTAAAAAGTTATGTTAATTTACTAAGTTATGTTTACGTCTTAGGCCATTTTAAATGTATATTGAAAATTTTAATTTTTAAATGAATTTTTCTCAATCTTTATATATATATTATGCTATCACATGTGGCACAGAAATCGCGAAAATTTGTTAATTGTTTAATGGCAACGACCGAATGAAACGCATCTCATTGGTTATTGAACAGCATTTAATGCATCTCCATACCCATAAGGGGGATTAACATATGGGGAACCATGTTCTGTCGCCAAATGCCGCCAAGTTTGTCGTCAACTTGGCGATATATCGCCAAATTTGACGGCCAAAATTAGTCGCCAAAAGTGACGCAAACTTGGCGATATCTCTAATATTTCGCCAAATTCCCATAGACTTCCATTGTAAACCAATAGGTTTTACTAGCTAACAGAAAATCAACAAATTGAGATATTTTAATGCAACAAAAACTAATATTAGCTTAAGGGATTATATTAATTATATTTAAGGGTGTCAAAGTAAATTAACTTATGAATAAAAGTAACATGATACAATGCATCGTTTGAATTTATATTTATGTATTTATTTATTTTTGCCTTCAACCCAATTCGAATCTATGATTTTTAACCCTTTCGGGACTGCATCCGTTACCCAGATTTTATTCGGTTGGCAGCGCTTTTTTTAAACGCTATCTTTATCAAATACCAAAAAAGACTCGAATTTAATAGTACAATTATTACCTTTATTTATTAATGGTGCTAAAAACGACGCATGCACCTTGTGACGGTGAGTATGTATCAATAGACCTGAAGAGGTTAAACTTATTATAAGTTTAAGCCCTTCAGGTCTGTTACGGCTATAGTGTAACAGTTGTGAAGAGATAGTGTGGTATGACAAGATTACTATTTTGCAATAAGTTTGCAGTACTTTTGACAATACAAAGCTAAATTTTCTACTAGCTTGCAAAGAATTTGCAGTACTTTATTCATGACAGAACTAAATTTTCTACTTGTTTGCCCCTAATTTGCAATGGATTTGATACAGAAAGAATTTAACTAGCACGACAAGTTATCTGCAAAATTCAAAATGTGGTGACTTCGGCGTTTGCGCTATCTTGCTGCAGGCTTGTCATGAACTTTTAATCTTGTCATGTTGAACTTACTGCAACTTTGCAAAGCAAGACTGCTGCAAATTTTCTGCAAACTAAAATTGCTATGTGGATTAAAAATTACTCGTTTCTTAATGCAACAGTTGTCTATTATATTTGTTAACTACCTTGTGTATTGCCAGTCATCCATTCTTTGGATAAGTAAATGATTTCTCCTTTTTCACCACATCCTCTGCTATGTTGGGTAGTTATATCTGCAACATCTGAAGAATCGGTCACGTATATATCGATATTTTTGGGCGCTGTCTTGAGAAATTCATCGCACACACCTTCTTGCTTCAGTGTTGAAGGAACCACGAGAGTGAAGTCGTCAAAATAAGAACGCTTTTTCGTTGCATGGAATAAAATATTAGATGCGTTCGTTAAAATATTCTGGAAGAAAAATCAGAAAAAATCAAAATCTTCTAAATTATAAACATAAAAAACAGAATAAATGGTATAAATTACACTGTTCAACAAAAATATCTGTTTCTCATGCAGTAAGCGGTAATTTTTATATTTTAGGGGATGCTAGACAGAATGCGGCATTGAAAAGTTTAGATCACTCACATCACAAATTTTCAAAATAATAATAACAACGATAATAATAACTAGCAGGAATGACCGAGCTAAGCTCGGTCAAAATTAGCTTTGTGTTTATCTCGATAACTAAATCGTTTTTGCTGTTTTAGAAGCAGTTAGCTTGACCCTGAGCCATAGTGACCCAAAATGACCCACTAATCGAATTTTTTCGAACATGCGACCTAACACAATGCTCTTTTCGAGCCTCAAAACGATGGAATACAAAATTTAGTGAAAATTGTTAGTCGTTTTCTAGATAAAATAAACTTACAAAAATGACCCACTAACTGAAATTTATCGAACATGTGACCTATTCCAATGGTCTTTTCGTACTGGGAAACGGTATAATACAAAGTTTTGTCGAAATCGTTTGAACCTTTTTGAGATACAGTTAGCTTGACCCTGACCCATTATGACCCAAAATGACCCACTGATTGAATTTTCTGGAACATGCGACCCAGCCCAATGGTCTTCTCGTGCCCGAAAATGGTAAAATACAAAATTTAGTCAAAACCGTTAGCGCCGTTTTTAAGATAAAATTTACACGCACACACACAATTTTTGCTCGTGTTATAACATAAGATAACTAGAAAATAGGAATTCTGCTTTTTCAGAATGTTGTGTCGCCCCCCCCCCCCCCCGATGAAAAAAATATATATGCATATAAATATAGATAATACCAAACATATTTCAGTTTTAAGACTTAAAACACACGCTTTTATTTTATATAAAATGGCGTCATTCGTATGCTCTGAAGAATTCCTCATTTACGATCCAGTCTCAAACAACATCTACAATAAATTATTCATAGGACGTCCCTATCGCTGAATAGTACACAAATAAAAAAAAATAAAAAAGAGATGACACTCAAGAGAGACGACAAAAAAAAAAAAAAAAAAAAAAAAAAAAAAAAAAAATCGGCTATCTAATGATTTATATGCCTTCATTTGTTCGTAATATAGATAATTAAATTAAATATAGTTTATAATAGCTCCATGTTTTATCTGAAATCATTCATATTTTTTTCAAAATAACACGTGTTTTAATTAAATTTTGTTTTCAGTAGTTATGGGAAAATGACAACAAAAATATATAATTACTATTTTCCAACTATTTTTTCTTTACTTTCTGCAGAAATGAAGTACTTGAGTTGCCAAAATTAAACAAATGGCGCTAAAAACTACAAAAAATTTAATATCTCAAAAATAAATTGAAATGCAGTTTTCAAACAAATTGTATTAAAAAGTACTTTTTTTCTCCAATACGACGGTATAAAAATTGTTAAATGTGATGTTTAGAAGTTTAAAATATTGCAGTGGAGTATTTAACAGTACAATAATACATCCGCTTTGTTTTACGGCTGGCTTATACAACGGAACGTTATTTTTTTGAGACGACATTTTAATAGCTAGGAGAAAGAAATAGCAAACCGGGGACTAATAAATAAATATATAAATAAATAATAAAATGCCAATTTTAATATTTTTTTTTGTTCATTGGCAATATGGCAAATGAATTTTATCATTTGAAGTTAGTAATAAAATAAATGATTAGTTGAGCACTTGCATAGCTTAATAATAGGATTATGATATTGAAAAGTTGCAGTGTTAACTACCTATAAGAAAACTTAGAGAGAAATTTTATAAACATAAATGAAATTTAGAACAAAATATCGTGAAGGTCTCATAAACAAAATTACCAAAGTAAAATTTATTTCTCTTCTTTTTTAAACATTTCCCAACATAGCTGAAAAGGGCTTATCACTTCGGTTTGTTTGGCTATCTGTCTGTCTGTTTGTGCTCCAACTCGTGTAAATATACACACGGACCCGTTTAATACGCGATTCTACTTAACACGCGGATTTTTTCCGGTCCCTTGAACATCGCCCATAAGACTAATGAAAAAATATTACGTTTAATATGCGAACGATCCTTGCGAACTCATAGATCAAGATGCAATTCCTTTCCCCTTCTCCAGTGTTGCCAATTTGGCGGATTTTTTTTATCTATCTATATTATAAAGGACAAACATAAAAGCTTATAGCTTACTTTAGTATTATTTTTTTTTTCTTACAAGTATATTTGTTTTTCAGCATTTTTCAAATTTTTGAAAAATTTCTTCATTTTGAAAAAAAAAATTCCATACATATTTAATATTTTTGTAAATTCATAGGGATATATAATTTTAAAGTAAATTATTAATTTTTATTAAAACTAAATCAAAGAATGTGAATACATTTTTTCTTTCCAAAGTTTTTTTTTTTTTTTTTTAAGTGTTTCCGATGTAGGCAGCTACCTTAAAACAGTAAAACCTTCTCAGACGGAATCTCGAGTGACCAAATATAGATTTCGTTTTAGATTAGTTTCCGTCTTAGCAATTATATTTCTATGTTATTTCTTCAGAGGGGACCATGAATATTCTCCATTTAAGGGGCCTTCCACAAATGATGTCATGCTTGGAGGGGGGGAGGGGGGGGGGTTCGTGAAATTGTAACAGTTTGTGACAAGGGGGTGGGACGGGGTAAGAAGAAATGCGACATCACACATTTTGGTTAAAATAAAATCATTAAAAATCAGCAGATTAAATTTTGAAGTTATTTTGAAATTAAAGTATTTTGTGTTCATACAGAAAAGACAAGATTTAAAGCCAAATATATTAAATTCCATTTCAAATTCCAAAATACGACTGTTTTCAATTGCTCTTTCATATTAATATTTTATTACTATTGTATATTATGTTTTTTGTTGTAAACATTAATCTTATTTTATACAAAATAAGTACGCGATTCATTTTTATTGCTATGCTCACAAGTGTCATTAAAACACATAGTTAATATTAAAAAATAAAATTTGAAATATGATCTATAACGTAGTGCTTTGTTTCTGAACTACAACTATATGTTTATGTAATATAGCGTGACATTTGACAAAAGGGGGAGGGGGTATGGTGAAGTGTGACACTTTGTGACAAAGAAGGGGGGAGGGGGCAAAAAATATTGAAAAAAAGTGTGACATCATTTATGGAAACCCCCTAAGACAAGATTCTGTTATGGAAGGTACTTTTTAGGGTTTCGTTCATCTGACGAACCCTATTCATCTAACTCCTCTGTCTGTCCACTGCCAAACTCAATTCCACTCATACGGCCGTAACAAAAAGTTGAAATCTCTTTGTTTTCAGGGAATCAGAGTTTCTCTCCGGAGAATTGTAGGGGGCGCTTTTACCTACTGTGTCTAATGAAGAATTTCCCTTTTTTGATTTTTTTTTTTTTTTTTTTTGTAAAAACCGGCTTATTGCTGTGTTCCATACTGCACTTAACAATTCACTAAAAAAATTCCAGAAATTTATTTTCATGAATTTCCTTCAAATTTGGAATACAAGCTTGTGAGTTATAACATTAAAACTAAAAGTTTGGCCGGTGATGTTATAGTGGAGTACATTGGGATGTCTCACAGAACCCATTTTGTTTTGAGCTCTCATCCCATTGACTGCGAACAGATTCAGCAAAGTAAAGATAAAGATTTTATTGAAGAAATGTTGACATAATATACTGATGGGGTGGGTCGCTTAGAAAAAGCGTGACTTTACACAGTCAGAGTATCAGGCCGAATGATACACTTACATTACACTTACATATCGAATACACCGCCACATCCACTGGAATACCAAGCCAATCTGAGAGTTACGCAAACGCCAAATTATCTGTTGCATAGGAAAACAATGGGAGAGAATTCAAATTATTGGCGAATAAACTGATAAAAGACAAAATCGTGAAAATAACTTCAAGCAACCCTACCAAAACATTAACAATACGTAAAATTTATTTATATTATAGATGTCAAATATAATTTTATGATTAAATTTATTGTCTGAGTTAAAATGCAAGAAATGGATAACATCCCCTTGTTAATAAAAATGATCGCTTTCTTTTATAAACAACGCAAAGGAAAATTACCCACATAAATATTGTAACTAAAATAGATTAGTATTAAATAAATAACGAAATGACAGAAATGTAATTATCGTAAATCAAGTATAATTTAAGCTGTTGACTTGCAGATATAAAATAGCGAAATCAAAATGATAATGAATCATTTCGTTAAAAAGACATGTTTATTATTTAATGTTTTACTTCCGCATGAAAGAGACGAGAAATAAGCCTGAAATTACTTTTTAACAAATCCAGTTATGACTGACTGAATACATGGAAAGAAGATGAAAACATTAATTTAAAAAGAATAAAAAGGACAATATATGATGATTGCATCATCATAAATGTACTTAAAGTATTAATTTTCTTGGTCAATTCCGCTAACTGTATTTGAATGTTGCCAGTCACCTGAGAAGAAGAATTACTACTCGTAAGAATGTGATCTTGACTAAAAATATCTTGTAAAGTCTGGGCTCTCTCAATCGCTTTTTCGTAATCCTTAATATTTTCTTCCTGAATTATAATTTTGATTGCAGAGGGCAAACATGATAATAATTTGACAAATTTAATATTATCCAAAGCAGTTTTCTCAGAAATATCCGGATATACTTTTGTTACTAGCACATTTAAACGGTGCGCAAAGTTTCGAATATTTTCATGGGGCAAGAGAGTTAAATGATTAAAATCGTTTAAAGATGAGGCGGTAGAGCTCACAGCAAAGAATTTCTTAAATGCTTTCTCAATGAAGTCGAAACTAGTTGCCTTAGAAAGGATATCATTTTCAATTAAGTATTTTTTCGCGGCACCTTTAAATTTAGACTTTAAAAAGATAACCAGTTCCTCTTCATCTAACTTTTTGATTTTGCCATACGTTGATACCTGATCAAATAAAAAATTAATGAGGGTAAGATCACCCTCAAAATCATCCACAGAAAAATTAAAATTATGCGACTCTGCCATTCTAAATATGAACTCTATAATATATACCAAATAGAACTTAAAAAAATACTACACTTTATCTTACCAAAATAGTATAAATATAAGCAACAAAATTGTCATATTAAATTGCAAAGCATGAAATGAATTTACTGAATATGTGTGCATGATCAAAATAAACATTTTCACTTACTTTGGAAGAATAAAACAGCTCCATATCAATGTAGGCACAAAAAACATCAATATGTTTAAGAGTACTTTTTTTATTATTATTACTAGGGGGCTCGGGCCCCTACGAGCTACGCTCGCCAACCCCCCGTTCAGACACTGCAGTCTCTAAAAGCACGCTACTTTGATCGGCTTTAATTGAATTTTTTTGGAAGATTGAATTATAATTAAAAAAACAAAGGCGATCGCCCTATAAACGGGTTTCTATTCATTTTTCTTTGATTGGGGAATTTTACGGAAAAATCAGCTGCTGTTAAAAGATACAATGGCATTTCAAAATCATCTAATATAAAATGAATTAAGTAAACAGAGTCTTTGTCTCCCGGTATTTTTTAACAAAGCGAAAAGAAAGTCCTTTTAAATAAAACATTTTAAATATATCGTTTTTAATCTGACGTAATTTTCACCAAACTTTTCTTTCCCTTTTTAATATTCACGTGAAAATGCTTTTATTAGAAATGAAATATTATTTGCGCTGTCAAAAAAAAAAAAAAAAAAAAAAAAAAAAAAAATAGTTGAAAAGTTCATCTCAAAATATCAAGTAAATGTCTCGCGCTATTTTTAAATTTAAACTCCTTTTTTGCAATATTATTTTTTGTTCATTTTACGTAATAAGTGTAATGTGACGTAAATGTGATGTAATTTCTCCTATTTAAGACTTCTAACGCATGTTAATGAATTTATTACTTTACAATATCCTTTCTCTGTTAAAATTCACGTGTAATTATAGATGAAGTAATTTTCAATAAGTTCCTGCTTTTTATACGTAATTATTTAATTCTAATTTGAAAGTTTTTCTTTTCTGTTTATAATAGTCACGCGTAAATAAATTTTTAATTTGAAGCAAACATTATTGTTTCCGTTGTTTATACAGTTTGGCAACAGGTTAAATTAGTACAATTTTCTGAAATAAGTAAAAAAATATCTCTCGAAATGCTGAAAATTTGAATTTAAAATAGAAATGAAACCTCGAAAAATGAGTCAAATTAAAAAAATAAATTATTTCTGCACACCGGGAAATTATAACGTATAAAATGATCTAAAAAGTATTAAAATCCGATGTATAGTTATTGCTCCTATAAAACTTTTTTAATGGAACGATTTTGTCCAACTTTAGCATTAAATATCTCTTAAAATAATTCTTCGATTTGAAAACTGTCTACATCAGCGTGTTTATCAAACATTTCTGTATAATACTACCAATTTTCATATTTTTGTATGCATTATTGTTCTTAATATTAACGAAGAAAGACCTCCGGTCACAAAAAATTCAAAACCGGCGGCGGCGGCGGTGACAGCGGGAGTTACTTTTTTTTAGAATAGAGAGATTATTATTATCTAGTGAAATTATATATTCATTCATTTACTTAAAAAGTACTCAATAGGAATAATGCACACTTAAAAATTCAGTTATATTTTCAATAAACATATAATAAATACACACTCTAAATAAAAATTGTAGAGATTATTCAGTGATTAACAGGTATTCAATCAAACCTATTTACACACAAAAATGCCAAAATAATACTAGTATAACCATTTACGATCAAAAATATGTAAAATCAAAACTAGTATTAAAGAAATTTTTTATCTGTTACTTACGATGTCCCTGAATAATCTCACATTTATGTATTACCATACTTTAAAAAAAAAATTCTTTTCTTTCTTTTTTTTTTTTTTTTTTGTAACATTTCTATCTGTTTTCACCATTTAAAAAAATAAACCACGATGACACTGACGACAATAAAAAAATCACTCGTCAGAAACTATAAAAAAGTTCTGAGAAAAAGAAGAACAAAATAATAATTTGATGGACGTGTTGGTGTGTTGGTGAAAATAAAAAAATCACTCACCAACATCCATTAAAACAAAAAGCACACCTGTTTTTTTTTTTTTTTTGTTTTTTTTAAATCTCTGTACTTTAGTAAAAATTTGCCCAAAATAATTGCAGATAATTTAAGAGGCACTTGAGTACTAACGAACACATTGATTCATCATCGGACACCATGAAGCTTATGCACTGGTATTCTCAGGTTTCACCACTCACACGGGGGAAATATACCCCCTGCCGCTTACTGACATTAGGAGCACCGCACACTCCACTAGAAGATTAAATCCAGCACATTAAAATCATTCAAGAACACGGGAGCCCCCGGGCAGGACTCCGGACTTTGACAGCGGAATCAGGAAAGCCGGACTGAGATCCGGGACCAGAGCAGCAGCAGCAGTGATGCGCAACATGGGAGCAGCCGACGAAATGCAAATCCATCAGTACAGCAGAAAAGATTCCGGACCAGGAACAGCATGAGTATCCGGTACGGGAAGCCTCCGTATATTATCAGGCAGTGTTGGGTATGAACGCGTTCATTGAACGAAAGTTCACGAACTTAGTTCACTTTCTGTGAACGTTGAGTTGAACTTGACTCACTTTTTGATAAATGAATGTGAACTGAACGAAAGCTCAAAAAATCCGTGAGTTTGAACGAAATTTACAACTCAAACTCAATTTTTTCATAACGTATTTTTAAATTTTTCCAGCCGTTAAGAACACGTTTTTCCCATTCAAATGCCATTTAGAGCCCTAAACCTACTCGGGACGAGTCGAGGCTGATCATCAGTTTTTCAGGGTCATGCCCGGGCCTTGCTTTCTCTGGAGGCTCGGGCCGGGCCGACCTTATTTCTGTACCTGTTCTTTGTTCTTCCTAGAAGTCTTCACCGACAGAAATTATCTGGCCCGGTCGCCCCTGCTTGTATGAAAATCATTGATCTGTCCCTGTCTGATTTGTGCAAAAATCTTTTTAAGCAACAACTTCTTTGGGTCAACAGTTTTTACCGAAAATACATATGTTTTTAAATTACCATTATTCTACAATTAAAATTCTCTTTACAGAAAGTATATTTACATTTCTAGGAGGGGGGGGGGGGAGTATACAGTACTGTAAAACCTCTTATAAGAATCTGTGTATAACGAAATCCTGTTTTAAACGGGAATATTTCTTGATCGGTGCAAAATAGATATAATAATTCGTTTGAAAATAAAAAATAATTTGCAAGAGACTACACAGACCTGGTGAAAAAGGAACTAAACTATAACGATTTTTTTTCTCTCCTATGTGATTCCGTTTTAGAAGGTTTTTCGATATAGAACTTTTCAAATTTTTAGGTTCCAAGCCGTGTAATGGTATTAATAATAATTTAGATATTTACATGCAAATAGAGATCCATTCAAAAATCAATATAGTTTGCAATAGGACATACAGAAAGAAATGTAGTGAAACAGTATTTTGGAACGGAGGTCCCTGTACTATGCAGTCTATGGCAGAGGCCTGCTGCTGCCGAAATTTCAAGGCCCGGGTTCGGCCGGATCCATAGAAGAAAAATTCGGCCCGGCCCAGTATAAAAATTAAAAATTCGTTCCGAGCCCGGCCCGCACAAATAAAATATTGGCCCGGCCCGGTATAACAACTGAAAGTTCGGCCCGAGATCGGCCCGGAGAAAAGTTAAAAATCTCGGCCCGGCCCGGCACGTCACATTGATCTACAAAACATTGATTTTTATGTCGATTTGGTTAAAAAATTGTCTTGTTCGAGGAATTCTGACCAAATATACTTACCTTTGCTTTTTATTGTCATGTTTATAGTTTATATTTATATTTTTATAAAAGTTATTGCGGTATTTATTTTTTTAATGTATCGCTATTTGCTGTATATAAATATATCAGTTATCATTAATATAGTTAATCCATATTCCATGTATTGGAGACTTAAAAATCTGAAAAATGCTATATAGTAAAATCTTCTAAGCCGGAATTGCATAGGAAAGAAAAAAATATGCGTTATAGAAATGTTCCCTTCTTAGTAGGTGTAAATGCATTATATAATATTTTCTTAGGTATTTCATTACATTTATTTTGCATGCATCAACATACTTTTCAGGTTAACACAGGATTCCGTCATAGGCAGGTTCTTTTTCACACGCTTTACTATATTTTAATTTAGCTACATTTTAATAAGCCTAGAAATGTACTATTCTTTATAGAGAATAAAATTTAATGTTTAATTGTTGAATAATGTGATTTAAAAATGGATGCATTTTTTGCAAATTATATTATGTACATTATATTTTTATTGCATTCGCGCATGCGCAGTGAAGCATTTTTTAGTAAACCTGCTCATTTTTCATCCAATTTTTATTATTTTTTAATTCTGATTGCAGGATATTGTGCGCAATATTGTTTGTCATATTTTCTGAAAAGAACATTTGATTATATTAAGAACGCTGCAAATTATAAGCAAAAAACTTGGCAAAATTTGGGACTGTTTTTATAAAAACTTTAATTTCTCTACTAGTGTACATGCTATAACACAGTTTATTACAATAAGCCTCTTAATCATGTTCTACAGTTTGAACGCTTTTGCTGCGTTAGTTTTTACAGGGTTGTCCAAAAGATATTCGTTTTTTTTTTTTTCAATTTGTTGACGGTACCTTATGGTGTTTCGGGAAAAAATCTTTGCGGAAATATAGGACCTATACTATTCTGTTTACACACCTGGAGTTTCAGGATAATTCCTCATGCATTTTACTAGATATTTAACAAAACGTCTAAAATCGCAAGTGACCAATCATCATTGGCCATATAGTGTATACACACGTAATATGTCTATGTGTGCATAAACCATTACAACTACTGCATATGTGTTTTGAGTGTGTCAAAAACGAATTGTTCATAATATTTTTCATATTTTTTAACCATTAAAATGCATTTATTTAACGTACAAGAAAGTAAATTCTAAAGAGAAAAAAAATGACGCAAAGCAGTTTGAAAATATGGAACAATATACTACTGGTCTTCTAGTAATAACATGAGAACTACACATCTACATTATATAATCCTCATGTTTCATAAATACAATTAGCCTCTTCAGCCTGATCTTCAGAAGCGTGTGATGCTTCAGTCTGTCCTCATGCCACTTGGTGAGGAAGATCTCGGCAGAAAAAGTGGTACACTGGAGGTACAAACTGCAATAGTTCAATGATATTTTTAAATTTAAGGTACTTGAGTTTTGATTTTTCTTGTGTTATGGAAAGTTCAGGCAGAACTCTAGGGCATCTTCCGGCCTGGCTGGACTCCACCTTTAGCTCGTGGAAAGGTTCTAATTCATCACCAACAGTTTTTTTCTAGAATAATGTGAAGGGTTTTTTTTTCTCAAAATGCAGCCATTGCATATTTCGGATACCTTTCACTGACTTTATAAAGAATGATGCAAGTGACTCGATTAATAAAATCTTCATCTTTTAGCACTTCTACAGCGAAATGTTTTCTGGAATCATTTACAAGTTGAGTCCAGTGTTCTGGAACATACAGATCCCTTTTATTCCTCTTCTTTCTGATTTCTATGAGCCGAAAGTCTTGGTTACATTCACTGTAGGAGTGTCCTGAAATCAAAAAAGCGATGATCGACTGTTTCTATGTGTGTATTTTTTATGATGTACAGCCAGAACTTCACAATCAAGTGGCTTTTATTCTATCCTCCATAATTGTCACTAAAAACTGTAATATGCCTGACTTGAGAAGGAATGAAGGTCTGAGAAGGTCTTTATGAACTTCAAAAGACAGAATGCGATCTCTTGGCAACTACGAAAAGTCTGTCCTTCATGCCACATGTACTTGTGGGCAGTTCCGCTTTCAAGGTTATGAATTTTCAAGTAATGCGTCTAAAGTTCATGTAGGTAATAAGCCTTAGAATTTGGTTACATGATGAGTTTTCATGATTTTTTGAGAGTCAAAGCATATCGCAATCTTTAAATCATAACTTCAAATTGTGGAATGCGTCTTTGGCTAATCTGGCAGCTTCTGCTTTGCGGAGATGTAGTTCCTTTTGAGTTTCTGCTTGTTGTTTCTCATTTGCATTTCCATGGTCTGTTTTCAATTGTAGCTTGTCACCCACAACACATGTATCAGTCTCCGGTCAGTAAAAAATTAGATTAAAATGGGTGTTAAAAAATGCGTGTATAGAAACTTTCTTTGACCGGCTCTATGCGCTTTTCTTCTAGGCAAAAGTAAACATAGAGTTTGTACATCTCCATTAAACTGAGTTCTGGATTCAGGTATTTACGGTTGGGGTCTTTTCTCTAGCATAATGGCTTGTGTATCGTGGAAACTTGTTTATGTGTTCTTTGATGACATCAATACGGTCTTGTGGAATTTTATTCGATGGTTCTATTCTTACTCTTTCATCGCGAGAAGGTATGCCAGAAACTGTTTCTTCTTTTTTGTTTACTTTGTTTTGCAACCGTTTGTTAGAAAAATCTCCGTCTTTTCGTGCCAATTGCCACTTAAAGATGACCAAATTTGTATAACGTTTTAAAAGTCATGAACTGGCCTTGTATGTCGTTGGTCGCGGTTCAGCTATGTGGACGTCAACGGATACAAGTGCACTTATACCCCTTGGGCTCCACGCGTTTCACGGTTTCGGGAAAGTGGTTAAGTAACTGACCCCTAGAACGCAGCGCATAATTAAAAAATCACTTATATCTCTCTACCTACAAACAAATAGACTTATTTCCAGATAGTCTGAGCACTTAACTCAATTTTTTTAATTTTGCCACTTATACCCCTTGGCTTCTGGGGTCCTCATATACATTTTGTTTCACAAGCACTAAATTATACTCAATTTTTATCTGAAATATAATTCTGCTCAAACTTTTTTAGGATCCCGACAACCCGATTAGAAAACAACTTAAATCTGACCCATAAGAATTATTCTAGAGTGAACCTAACCTACAGAAAGAAAATTAGAATAGTCTCACCTCGAATAATATGTATATATACTATATATATACATACATAGGTACAAACAACCTGATCCGATGCAGGACTCTACTCAACGATCCCGAGGTAATTGCTATTCACAAGTGTCACTATATATTTGAATATTAAAAAAAAAAAAGGCAATTTATCAAATTACAACGACCATTTGGAAAACGATTTTTTTTAAGACTAAAATTTAAGACATAAAAAATCGCACGGAGTTGATCATACATTACGTACGCCATGAATTAAACATTAATAGCGTTATTACACGCGAAAATTGCAAGCCAAAAATATCGCCTGCGACCCGTCAGATTTCATGAAACTTAAGTATTATCCACCTGAAACTTACGTAAATATACAAGCATTTCATTGGCTGTTCGGAAAAAGGCTTTTCCATCATCAGATTTCCAAGAAATCTGACGGCCAATTTTAAATGAAATTTCATTCTTAAACTTCTAAACATCCGACAATATTACTTTTTACACCGTCGGATAGAGAAAAAAATGTACTTTTAAATGCAATTTGCTTGAAAGCTGTATCTCAATTTGTTTCTGAGTTATTAATTTTTTTTTTGTAGTTTGTATTACTTTTTTGTCATAGTGACAAAAGAAAGTATCCATCGTTGTTGAAATTAAAGGGAAATACAGATTACTGTATAGACCAATCAGAAAACGAATAAATTGCGGATTAAACCAATGAAAACCTTCAGATATGCTTTTCATTTCCCATCCTGACGAGAACAATAACCATTTTTCCAAATGGTTAAAAATATAGATTTGTACTTTTTTTTATATATATATAAAAGATAAAACTGGCATTAGACATATAAGTATAGATTATTTTCTATGACTGCATTAAAACATGATTTACTTTACTTAAATTTCAAGTTCGGTTCGGGATGCGGGTTGATGTATTTCGGGTTTGAATCAGATGCGTATTCAAATATGTCGGGTTACGGGTCGTCGAAACTTTTTTTGTCGGGCTGCGAGCCAAAGAATTTCTTTTCTTTCTTTTTCTTTTCTTTTCTTTTTTTTTTTTTTTTTTTTTTTTTTTTTTTCAGATTCGAGTCGGGTTGACGATTGACTTCAAATGGAATTTTCGGGTTCGGGTCGAATACAACCCGATCTGCTCAGAACTCTACTTGGCCTCCTGAAGTGAATGTTTAAGATAATTTTCAAGCGGATAAACCTAGAAAGAATAACAGAATTAAAAATTGTCTTCCACGGGATGTTCAGGGCGCAAAGCGACACGCCGCGCCGTGTCGAAAACTTCTCCTTCTTGGTTTTCTTGGTGTTTAATATTTATGCGTCACTTACCAAAAATAAATTTTACACTTTTTTTTTTTTTTTCTCTCTCCAGATCAGAGATAGTGTCTTGCACAGATCAGATACAGCTTGACCCAAACACGAAAATTCAACTTGAAGTCAACCCGAAAGGTGAACCGAAACCGACAAAAATAAGCTTGATCCGCAACCCGACGCGAGCCCTAAATGAAAGTAAAGTAAATTATGTTTTAATTTGTATTAAAACATACTTTATTTTCCTAGATTATTTTATATAATTGTAGATTACTTTTATTTATGAAAAGTAAACTACAATTATATCTCTAATACCAATTTTATGTTTTTTTATGGAAAAAGGACAAATTTTTAATATACAGATATTCATAAAATTCAACCTTGAATATTCAAGTATAGTAAAACCTTTGAATAGTGGACACCTCGGGAACATTGAATAGAGCCCTACATCGGCTCAGGTTGTCCACAAATTTCTGTTTTCGGCCTTAATGATTTCAATTTTGTTTTCTCGGGTTGGATTCAGCCTAGAATAACTCTTGTGAATCATAATTGGGTTTTTTGCAAATGGGTTTGTTTCGATTTTCTCAAAAAGTTTGAGCACAACTATGTTTCAGATGAAAATAAATGCGTTTTTGAGTTTGAATGAGTATATATTCAAATTACAGCATCAGAAGTAAAATGTGTAGGAAATGTGCCCATAGATTATTCTTTCTTTACGGTTTTGTTAAAAACTATTTTTTTTCTCTCGGAATATGAAAAATATTGCCAATATTTCATTTTTGATACAAACAAACAGACATGTATCATATTTGGGATAGTTTATGCACACACACGTGACATGTGTGCTACATGGGCGTAGGAAGGGTGGGGGTTGACCCTCCCCCCACCCCAGCCTTCCGACTCCACACCTAAGAAAAATTTTATTAGTGAAAAAATGATGAAATTTAAAGGAATTTTTTAATGAGTAGCAATATAGTAATAATTTATAAAAAAAATTAGCGGTAATAATTTATAGCATTAGCAGTAATAATTTACAAAGAATGATAAAAGTCTGAATTGAGATCGGAAAAAGACAACCTTTTTCCTTTAGCAATCATTTTTGGTCACATTCTTTTGGCCATTTTTAAAAAGGAAGAAAAAAAAGAAAAGAAAGAACAGGACGTTGGCTATTCAGTAATCTCATCCTTAGCAAAAATGTACTATGCTAGGGAAGTGGGAGGGTGTCACAGACGAACGTCTGTAACAACAAACATGTCAGATAAGAGATTGATTCTTTTATGGTCTCGAACCTGAGTCTCGATACTGCCTAAAGCGCGAAGGGGAAACTTTATTGTACATTTCTGTGTCAAATACTCTTTTTTTGTAAGAAGATCTTTGGCGGTAAAAGTCTTTACAACAAATTACAGGAAGTTACATATGAAAAACAGCTCTTCTGTCGACTGTCTCGTCTCAAAGATATTATCTGACTACAGTCTCATGTAGTACATAGAATGATTATATGTATGAGAGAGAGTAGGTTATATTCAAAAGTATTTACAGAAGAAAAACAATTTTATTGTTGCGTTAACCTAATCATCATGAATGAACGTTTATTTAATTTTCATACCTAAGTAGGACTTCGTAGGAGGTGAAGGATGGGGGGGGGGGGGGGGGGGAGTTATTAGTTATTACTATCAGTAATTTCGATATATCTGCTTACCAATATATCTATGACTTTCAGTTTTACTCCTGCACTATAGCACAGTTTTTTAATGATTGTCTTTCAATTATTCTATATGTACCTTTCAGCAATAATTTGCAATCTTATTGATTTTAGAAAATTTCTAATATGAAATAAATATTTCTTTACTTTCGGATATTTCCTAATTCTGGGAGGAGGAAGAGGGTAGAGGTCTGAACGAACCCGAAGCCCGTGTTTGAGCTAATTTTATATCATTTGATTTCTGGCAGGGCGGACATGATTTTTCCGAAGGTTCGAATTGTGCCTAGATTTAGTTCTTTCCGTGCTGAACCGGCACCGGGCCTTAGATCTTTTATGAAGATTCCGGGACTTTTTTATATATAAAAAAACCCCGATAAATCATTGCATTGTTTTATTTCCTTCTTTACCTTGACACCTCTATTTAGCGAACACTTTTCAATCCTATAACAACTTCATACATTTGTATGTTTTAATTTTTATTTCTGAATAACGGACTCTGCTAATAGCAGCCAAATTCAAGGATCCCGAGGTATCCGCTATTCAGAGGTTTTACTGTACAGAGTGTCCACTCTCAACGGTGTCCCATACCTAATTCCTAAGCCGTTAGACATAGACATATAGTTTCAATTACAAAGATGATAAATGAGATACAGAAGTATTTTAAAAGCGATTTGAGCTTTGAGCAAATAAAAACATTTCTTTAAACAAATATGAAATTTAAACTTTTATACGGTTCCTCGATCCTATAATTTATATTTAGTAAAATATCCTATTACTCTAAGAAGTAAGACAAAAAAAGTCTCATTCTTCTACGATGAAAACTGTCCGAGTAATAGTTGTTTATTGTTAAAGCATCTTTTTTGCTGCGAAATACGAGTCATTCACAAATTTATTAAGATTAAAATTTGTACTCTTATTGCGAAAACTGCAAAATATTATTATAAATGCATCAAAATGAAAAAAGATCAAAATGCGATTTTTAAAAAATTAATTAAAACATGGGCCATAGGCCTGGAATACTTGAATTTCTTTTTCGGTGTGTGTGTGTGAGGGGAGGGGGGGGGGGTGCGGATTTGGTATGCAATGTTTGTAAATATTTTTAATCGAAAGAATTTAACTTCTAAAGTAATAAATGATTTTTGAAGCTATGTTTAATTCATTTTCATTTATAAATTTGAAAAAAAAAATTATAATTCTCATTCAAATATAGCAAAAAATTGAGCAGTTTTTTATTTTTCCATAAATCTAAAGAATTTTTTAGAAAATGCTGTCAAATTAGGTGTTTAAAGTCATTTTCGAGACTTGGCAGCCTGTGAAGAGCTATCGTCGAACAGTAATAATTTGCAATAATAAAAGGTGCGCCAACTTCGTATGCAAATGAAAAAGTCTATTCGATTCTTAAGAAATTAAACGTGCAAATTCATAATTATGCATTCATATGCAAAAGTGAAAGAGGCAATTTTTTTTTTCTTTTGTCAGAATTTTAATTTTTATCAGCGTTCGGCTGAACAAAATGCACGGGAAAGGGAACAGGAATTTTGGAAATGTGTTTGCTGTAATCTGTAGCCCAGATCGGTTTTTTAAAACGAAGAACATGAAATAAACTAAAGTAGGATTTATTTTAGAACTCCTCGTATAAGACAGTTTTAAACAAATAAACTCACAAGAGCATTTCAGAAATTCTAACAATTAAGAGACATGTAATATTGAATAATAAGTGTATACCATTTTTTATTTCAAAATTAGAAAATGAAACAGTTCATTTTTTTTTTCCGTTACCGTATAATGTAAATCTAAAGCGCATGAACGTAAAAATAAATAAATAAAATAAAATAAAAATTGTCTTTTCTTGGGACAAAGGATAAGATGAGAAGCAGAGATATCATGCCAAAAGAATTTTTGTTATTCTTTCTCTCTGTTGTTTAATTATTTTAAGTTACTTAGGATGAATAAAGTTTACCTTTTTTAAAAAAAAAATAGAGACAAATAAAATAAAATTTAATTTCAAAATACAGGTGGCAGGCTCCGAAACTGTGTCTATTTGTACATATCTTATTTGTACATATCAAATAATCCATGAAAACTAAAGCGATAATTCTAATTATTACGCTATCGCCATTTTGTATAAATGAAAAGTATCAAAAACAAAATGTTAAAAATAAATTTGTAGACCATTGAACGTTTGAAAATATATCTCATGTGCTCATTAGATGTCAACTTTTATTTTCTTTCTTTTTATATACAATCCTTTCATTAACAAATATAAATAGAAGAAGAATAGCCCGGGGAAAATTTTTCAGGCCGAGTGCGATCAGTATGCAATCTTTTTTTTTAGCCCGGTACAAAAGTTCAAACTTCGGCCAGAACTGCTCCGAGCCCAGCTGGACCCGTTCAAACAAATTATTGACTCAGCCCGATATAAAATATAAAATTTTGTCCCAGTCTGCACACACACACACACACACACAAAAAAAATAATAATCGACCCGAACGAGCTTGGACTGGCTGACCATAGGTTTTTATGCCTATCTGGTTTAAATTGTCTTGTACGAGAAGTTTTAACAAAAAATACTTATTTTATATTTTTATTTCATGTTTATATTCTTTATTTAAAAAAATATCCTTATCTGTGATATATATTTTTTAATGTATTGCTGGTTATATGTAAATGTCTTAGTTACCATTAATATGGATAATCCATATTCTATGGCTTGGATATTGAAAAACTGTTAAATGCTATCAATAAAATCTTCTAACACGGTATTTCCTAGGAAAGAAGAAAAATCCAGGCAGATTCCCCCTTAGCAGGTTCATCGACTGTTGTAAATTCATTATGTTCTTTTCACAAGTACTATTATACTCATTTTACATAGATCAACATATTTTTTTTATTATTTATTTTATTTATTTATTTATTTCTTCTTATTGTTGTTATTGTTGTTAAATTTGGGGCTGCGCTGTAGGCAGGTACTTTTTCACAGGTTTTACTGTACTTTAATTTTATTTCCTAGAAATGCAGCTACCCATCTTAAAAAATAATAAAAATAAATATAACAATTTTATTTGTGGAATAATAGCGATTTAAAAATGCATGCATTAAAAAAAAAAAAAAAAAGTTTGGCCGGGCCAAATTTTACTGATATTTTTACTGTGCAGGCCAGTGCATTCCAACTCTGACTTGGGCCGGAAAATAAATTCTGGTGCGAACTTCTAGAAAAAAGTAATCCCTAAAATAAGCTCGGACCGAGTGTCGGGAAGGAAAAATGGGTCGGGCCCATGAAGACTCTTACATCGAATAGTTTGGCCGGGCCAAATTTTACTGATATTTTTACTGTACAGACCAGAGCCGTGCAGTCGAATGATTTTCATATGCACTGGGTTGGAACCAAGACTGAAAATTCCCGCCTGTTCAGAGCTCAAGAAGAATGCATTCCAACTCTAACTTGGGCCGGAAAATAAATTATGGTGCGAACTTCTAGAAAAAAGTAATCCCCAAAATAAGCTCGGACCGAGTGTCGGGAAGGAAAAATGGGTCGGCCCCATGAAGACTCTTACATCGAATAACCAAAAGATTAGTTCCCAAAATTTTGTAAATTTGGACGATTAAATTCTTAAGAAAAAAAAATCGAGTTTTTAGTGAACTTCGCTCACTTTCATAGATGAGTTTGAGTTGAGCGAGTTCGTTTGAAAAATTTTGAATTTGAACGTGAACTTGACTCATTTTTGAGAAATTGAATTTGAGTTTGAATTCGTTCGTTTTTTTTGTGAGCGTGCCCAACACTGTTATCAGGTGACTTTCGGGACAATCAGGATCGCAGGACAACAGCATCGGGACCATCACAAAAACTGGAGAAGAGGACGCTAGCAGCATCGAAACTTTGGCACACCCCATCGTATTAAAAGTTTAAAAAAAAAACAGGCACCATTTGTGTGAAGATATTATAGCTCACACATTTAAAACTAAAAGTTTGGCCGGTGATGTAAAAGTGGAGTACATTGGGATGTCTCACAGACCCCATTTTGTTTTGAGCTCTCATCCCATTGACTGCGAACAGATTCAGCAAAGTAAAGATAAAGATTTTATTGAAGAAATGTTGACATAATATACTGATGGGGTGGGCCGCTTAGAAAAAGCGTGACTTTACACAGTCAGAGTATCAGGCCGAATGATACACTTACTTTACACTTACATATCGAATACACGCCACATCCACTGGAATACCAAGCCAATCTGAGAGTTACGCAAACGCCAAATTATCTGTTGCATAGGAAAACAGTGGGAGAGAATTCAAATTATTGGCGAATAAACTGATAAAAGACAAAATCGTGAAAATAACTTCAAGCAGCCCTACCAAAACATTAACAATACGTAAAATTTATTTATATTATAGATGTCAAATATAATTTTATGATTAAATTTATTGCCTGAGTTAAAATGCAAGAAATGGATAACATCCCCTTGTTAATAAAAATGATCGCTTTCTTTTATAAACAACGCAAAGGAAAATTACCCACATAAATATTGTAACTAAAATAGTTTAGTATTAAATTAATATCGAAATGACAAATTGTAATTATCGTAAATCAAGTATAATTTAAACTGTTGACTTGCAGATATAAAATAGCGAAATCAAAATGATAATGAATCATTTCGTTAAAAAGACATGTTTATTATTTAATGTTTTACTTCCGCATGAAAGAGGCATGAAAGAGACGAGAAATAAGCCTGAAATTACTTTTTAACAAATCCAGTTATGACTGACTGAATACATGGAAAGAAAAAGAAAACATTAATTTAAAAAGAATAAAAAGGATAATATATGATGATTGCATCATCATAAAACTGTTGAAAGAAAAAAAGAAAGATTTGTTGATTCTTTACAATAATGAAACATGAAAAAAAAATTTATTTATTATTAGTTTTTTGTTCCCCGTATTTCATGACCAGCACCTACAATATTTAAATTTACTGAAGATTGTTCACAATGTACACATATCTATATTTTTCTAAATTAAGAATCGTGTAAATATCGGTGTTTTTTTTTTTTTGTTTTTTTTTTTTTTTAAGAAAAGAAAAAAATTGATATGATTTGATTGCCGGACATTGGCGAAAAGACCTGCTTATTTTTTTATTATTATTATTATTATAAAACATGTAAATATATTTTATTTTTATCGTACACTTTTATATGATGACTGTCTAGAATTAGAATATTTAATTTTATCATGTGATTTTGTAATTTTTCTATATGCTTGTATAGTTAAGGTTAAATTTATTGAAAATCGTTCGCAATGTACTGATATTTTCTCAATAATTAAGAATTATGTAGATATCCATGTTTTGAAAAAAAAAAAAATCGATATGAGTTGATTGCCGGGTACTGGCAAAAATACTTTCTTATTTTTTTTTTTTTTTTTATGTTATGAAGCATGTAAATATATTTTTATTTTAATCGTATACTTTTATATCATGACTGTCAGGAATTAGAATATTTAATTTTATATGTAATTTTGTATTTTTTATATATGCTTGAATATTTCAGATCAACACATATAATGGCCAAATTTATTGAAAATTGTTTGCAACGTACAGACATATATATTTTCTCAATAATTAAGAATCATGTAGATATCCATGTTTTGAAAAAAAAAAAAAAATCGATATGAGTTGATTGCCGGTTATTGGCAAAAAGACTTGCTTATTTTGTTGATATTATGAAACATGCAAATATACTTTTAATTGTGTCATAGTTTTATACCATCGGTGAATTCGAATATTTAATTTTATATGTAGGGGTCTTGGGGGATGAATGGAACAGGGGATGGATGGGACATTCTCAATATTTCAGACAATAAACATTTTTTTTTTTAGTAGATTTTTATTCTCAGATATAGCACTACCATAGTGTGCTTTAGAACCAAAAGGAAAACCACTTGGCTGTTTGAATTTTTCTTCAAAGTTGCATTTCCTGAAACTCCTCTTAAAAGTAATTTTTTTTTTTTTTTTTTTTACATTTGAAGTTTTCAAGTATCTTATACAATATAAACAATTAAGATATGTTGTAGTTATTTATTTGAAGGTTCAATATTGGTAATTAAAATGAATGAATATTAAACATTGTTACAAAATAATTTCTGGGGCAAAATGGCTGACAATGGAATATATGGGGCATTCTCACAATCTTTTGACTTTCATGTCCCTGAATAATAATTTTTATTTTAATACACTTTTTGGGGTTTTTTTTTTTAATTTCATATACTAGTGAACATCCCATTGCATTGCTCAACAATATTAACGAGATAAATAAGTTTTGGACGATGTTGGAGGTCCAAACACCTGGAAAACTCCTATACCGCCCCGTGTCCCTGATGCTGATTTTTAAGTTTGGAGCTGTCTTGTCTGCATAAAATTGTTTCAATAAAAATAATTCGATGTAATTTTTTTTCTTCTGAAACTGGAACTATTGTTTTATATAAATATGTAGCTAAAAATTAACCTGCGCATACACTTTTAGGGTTGTTATTATTTTTTAAACTCAGTCCCTGGGTTTTAGATTCTTTACCATCCCTCTTCTAAAATTATACAGAAAATCATTTCAGATACAGCCACAGGATTTTTTTCAAGCTTTTTCTCATGCAGAAGTATGCTAGAGAAATAATGTCTAAAATTCTTTGGCAAGAAATTTACTGTAGAATTTAAATCAGCATTTAAATATCAATTTCAAGCATCGTGGCTTTATTGGTAGTCTCACCGCCCCCAAGGTTTATTCCTGCACTTTTCGAGGTAAATTTAAAAAAAATTAATTTAATCCAATGTTAACAACTGTTTCTAAAAATCAATTAACACTGTGGCTATCACTTAGTCTTAACATGATTTTCCTAAAAATAGGTGGTAATTTTCCTTCCAGTTGCATCATTACCGTCCCCCTTTTTAACATTTCGTCCCTTTTTTTACCTTACCGTCCTTTCTTTAACACCCCTTTAAGACAATGTTATACAAAAATTCTGTATTAAAAGTACTACAGTGTTATTGTTTCTTATTTGAATGTCCTGTGGGTACTATGCAAATTCATTATAAGTAAAAATTTAGAAGAAAATAAAAAGTACGGGTAAAATGGTAAGGAAAATTAAACTCGCAAGTTTAACTTAAACCTCAGTTAAATAAAAAAAAATTCGTTGCTGACCATTTTTTCTTTATTTTGAATCATTAAGGCATTCGTCTATCAGATTAAAACGTTATTTTAGCAAGTTTAATTTTGTCAGATTTTTTTCCCCAAAAGTCAAAAGATTATGAGAATATACCCCTTGTACTCACCTTTAGTTTTAGGAAATCAAATCCAGGTTCACTTAGAACATTTTCCGAAAATGAAATCGTTATGTCTTTGTATCCATTATCTTCAATGTAAACGCTTTCGATCACTAAACACAAGCTTGTAAATAACAAAATCCAAATTGAATTCATAATTCGATGTAGACAACGCAATACCTTCAAGAGGGTAAGCCACACAACATTACTTTAGAACAATTTGAAATAATCATTATTCTTACTTAGAACGCTTAAAAATTGTTCTACGAATGAGTTGTTTAAAAGAGAAATCAACTCTCTTGAGGACGGTAGTGATAAAAAATAAATAATAAAAGAGATAATTTTTTTGAGTTGCTATGGGAGCAGATAACATTTGTTTAAAATGGAATATTTCATTTCATTACTCACAAAAGATAACTGACACAGATTTCGTACGTTTTCGCATCATAAATATATAATAAATCATCTTTATTTTGTTTGTTTTTTCCAAGTCAGTGACATCATTTACCTTGGCATTAGAGAAATTCGGTGATCTGTTGTTGGTTGATAAATAGTAAACAATGATTCTAAAAATATCTCGAGTTCTTTCGACTTTCCGAGCACTTGGTGCACGTGTCTAGCAATAATAATAATAATAAAGAATAAAATATATTATTTTTTCACACAATGGAATCGGTTGGATTCGAACACTGGGCCTCCCTTTTAGATAGCTTTCATTACAAAAAGCTACCTATTGCAGCCGTTCGGAGGAAAGCGATTTCAAAAAATTTTTGTATATTTTCATCGATCATGGCCCCCAGACCCCGAAACCACCCTCCGTTCAAAATTGATATATATATATATATATAATGCTTTCAAAAATTTTTTTAAAAACAAATAACCCAGTGCATCAGGCGCAACGCAGCTTCTTATATGCACTAAGTGAATATCTTGCGAAACCCGTGAGGATCCAATTTCTGTTTTTGATACCTGCTTTTTTCACTCCTCCCACTTTCTGAAGAGCAGGGAGTGGTTTGTTTGTTGTTTTTTCGTTATTAATTTTCATGGATTTTTATTGTTGTTTTGCACCCTCTTTTCATAATAATTTTCATAATCATTCACTTTTAATAGAGCTATATATATATATATATATATATATATATATCTGACCTTTGTCACACTGTAACTCTCGTATTTATGTACCGATTTGGATCTAATTCGGTGTGTACATAGTACATACCAATGTCTCGACCGAGTTCGTTGGCCAGCTTCATCCGCCATTTTGTTTCAAAATGGCGGCCATTTAAAATTTAAAAAAAAATTTAAAATTTGAAATGTGGTATCAAAAAATTGAAAATGGAAAAATATTTTTTTCTTATGTATTTGACCTTTATACAAAGACTCCGGAGCAGTTTTTGTTTCGTCTATATCTTAAAAAATGGCTGAGTTATAGCATTTTGAATTTCTAGCGTGGCTGACATTTTGAAACGTCCTGAATTTTGTCACGTGATAACAGGCGTATTTATGAACCGATTTGGATGTACCTTCGTGTGTACATAGTACATACAAATATCTCGACCGAGTTTGTTGGCCAGCTTCATCCGCCATCTTGTTTCAAAATGGCGGCCATTTAAAGAAATTTAAAAAATTTAAAATTTAAAATGAGATACCAAAAAATTAGAAAATGAAAAAGATTTATCGTATGTGTTTGACCTTAATACAAAGATTCCGGAACAGGTTTTGTTTCGTCTAAAAAAATGGCTGAGTTATAGCATTTTGAATTTCTATTGTCGCTGACATTTTAAAACAACCTGATTTTTGTCACGCGGTAACAGGCGTGTTTATGAACCGATTTGGATGTAACTTGGTCTGTACATAGTACATACCAATGTCTCAACCGAGTTCGTTGGCCAGCTTCATTCGCCATCTTGTTTCAAAATGGTTGCCATTTTAAAAAAATTTAATTTAAGATATTAAAAAATTGGAAAATGAAAAAGATTTTTTTTATGTGTTTGGCCTTGATACAAAGATTCTGGAGCAGTTTTTGTTTCTGAAAATTTGTTCTTTTGTTTATATCTTAAAAAATGGTTGAATTATAGCACTTTGAATCTCTAGCATGGCTAACACTTTGAAACGATCTTGTATTTGTCACGCGATAACACACGTATTCGCCTATTCCGATGTAAGAAGGCATGTGGATAGTATACATCAATATCTCGACCAAGTTCGCTGGTCAGCTTCTGTTGGCAAAAAGCCACCTCTACTCTGCACAGCAGGTTACGCGCACTAGTACTTAGATAAATAAATAGATATCATTCTGGCCATTAAAACACAATTAATATAATAATATAGGTAATTGCTTACCTTTATCTTTCTTCAGCAGCAATATTCCTCATGCTTCGGCTTGGTGCACATTTTTAACTCCGGTGGGTAATCCATTTATTACGAAGCTAAAGTATTAAAAACAAAAGGTGTTGGTTAAATGTATTATATTATTTATATTTAATCCACACTTGAGACTTGATCACTTTCGTTATAGAGAATTATATTAAAATTTTGACTTTACATTTTAAATTAATGTTTTACATACAGCTGCCTTTTGCAGCAACAAATTAAATATTACATGTTTCTCTTTTGAGATAAATTGGGCAACTAACTTAATAATAAAAAGAGTTTTTTTTGAGTCAGAGTTTTTTGATGACATCAGACAGCTGCAGCATTCGTGGATTGATATTAAAACAAATTTCGCGAACATATTTCACATATTAATATCATTGTTTATCTTGAGTAGGATGATTTAGCAATAATCGGAAAGTTTGTTTATTGTAGAATGATTTATTATTACTTAATGTATTTATTTATGTGTTCAAATGTTTGTATTCTTGAGTTGCTTCCTGTTTTGAAATCAGTTAATGATATCTAAGATGATTATGAATTGATTTACTGCTACTAAATTAGTTCAAGTATTTTAAAGTGTTATGTCCTTGAAAGTTATTGCTTTTATAATGTTTCTAAAGTAGTTTACTGTTCATATCTGAGAGGGTTATAAATCCATCACCCTTCCTTAACCATCTCAGATGCATCCGGTAATAGTTGCATGGATTCACGATGTTTCAGGAATTGAGGCTTGGCCAGTGGTTTGGTCAGCGCGTCTGCTGTCATGTCTTGTGTTGGGCAGTAACGAAGATCCAGTATTCCATCTTCTTTCATCTCTTTTATTGCGTGATAACGCACATCAATGTGTTTTGTGCGTTTTGAAAATTTTTCGTTCTCCACCATCTTGATGACGCTCTGGTTGTCTTCATACAGTATTACTGGTAAATTTTGTTTCAAGTCCAGTTCTGCTAATAATTTCCTCAGCCAGGCAATTTCCTGTCCTGCACTAGCTGCAGCTACAAATTCAGCTTCTGCCGATGAATAGGCAATGCAATTTTGCCTTTTCGTGTACCATTGAATGGGACTGTTTCCCAGCATGAATAGGTTTCCAGTAGTTGATTTTCTGGTTCGTGTGTCCCCCGCCCAGTCGGAGTCAGAAAAACCGATGAGTTGAGGATTGTGACTTATGTTTAAGGTGAGGTTTAACGATTTTGTAGTGTTCAGGTAACTTATTATGCGTTTCACACCGTTCCAGTCTTTTAGGCGCGGATTTTCACATCTTCTGCTGAGTATGTTAACAGCGGCTGATATGTCTGGACGCGTAGTGGTTCCTATATATAACAACGATCCTATCGCTTGTCTGAATTTCGTATTGTTGGGGTAATAAATTTTCTTCGTCTTCTAATTTGTGAAAACCGGCATCCATAGGAGTGCTTACAGGTTTTGCGTTTTCTAAATTAAATTTTCTTGCAAGTTCTTCTATTTTTAGTCTTTGATTCAGTTTATACCCGTTTTCTGATTTCTTTATTTCCATGCCTAAATAGTGAGCTACTTCCCCAAGGTCCTTTAATGCAAATTCTTCCTTTAAAGATTTTATTATGTCTTCAATCGTTTCGTTTTCACCGCCTATCAAAATGTCGTCAACATACACTATTACGTAAGTTGAAGTTTTGTTTTCTTTTCGTGTATATAGACATGAGTCCACGGTGCTTTGTTGAAAGTTTAAATTTTTTAAAGATTGTGCGATTTTTTTATTCCAAGTTCTGGCTGCCTGTTTTAGTCCGTAGATCGATTTTTTTAGTTTACACACTTTATTTTCTGAGTTTTTCTCAATGTACCCCTCCGGTTGTTTCATATAAATTTCGTCTTCTAACTCACCGTAGAGAAAGGCTGTGTCGATATCTACGTGTCGCACGTTCTACTGCTTATGTGCGGCTACTGTCAAAAATGTTCTCACAGTTGTTTGTGACACTACTGGGGCGAAAGTCTCGTCATAGTTTTCCCCATATTTTTGGCTAAACCCTTTGGCTACTAAACGTGCTTTGTACTTTTGAGTGTTTCCGTAACTGTCTAATTTCTTTTTGAATATCCATTTGCAACCTATAACCTTTTTGTTAGGTGGAGGATCCACTAATTCCCATGTGTTGTGTTTTCTCAGCGAATTGATTTCCGCTTGTGTGGCTTTAAGCCAATTTTCCTTTTCTTTGGGATTATTTATTTCCAATATTTCATTCCAACTAGTGGGTTCTGTCATATCATCATTTTTTACATAACAGGCATATCTGTCTGGTGGTACCCCCCTGTTCGATCTTTCAGATCTTCTTGGTTCATTGGTCGGTTGTTTGGACGTGGTTGGTTCTTCGGCTGTGTTATTTATCTCTGTTTCAATGTAATGTTTGTCGTCATATGAGTTTTCTGTCTCTTTACTTTCTTTTAGGTTAATTTTGCTATTTTCTATGAATTTCACTGTTCTGCCAATTACAATTTTATTTTCTTTAGTGTATACGCGATATCCTTTTGAGTTGTTATCGTATCCTACAAAAATCCCTTCCTGAGCCCTGTCGTCCAATTTTCCTCGATGTTGTTTATTCACATATACGTAAGCTTTGCATCCGAATGTTCGCAAATAGTGTAAATTTGGTTTGCGATTAAACCATAGCTCAAATGGGGTTTTATTTGTCGATCTTGTTGGTAAGCGATTCTGTAAATGATTCGCGGTGTTAATTGCTTCTCCCCAAAATCTTTGTGGCAGATCTGCTTCTCTGAGTAGGCTTCTAGTCATGTCTATTAGCGACCTATTTTTTCTCTCCGCAATGCCATTTTGGCTCGGACAATACGGCACGGTTAATTGTTGTTTAATGCCCCTTTTCCTTAGGTAATCCTCTATCCCACTATTTATGTACTCTCCCCCGTTATCCGATCTTATTGCTTTCGGATATATCCCGAACTGGTTTCGAACCATAGCTATATAGTCGATCAGTTTATCCTGTACTTCATCTTTATGTTTTAATAAGTATATTACAGTAAATCTAGAGTAGTCGTCAATGAAAGTTACAAACATTGTTTTACCGCCTATTGTGGGGGTTCCTATCGCTGTGCATACGTCCGTGTGCACTAGATCGAGTACTCTACCTGTTTTATTTCTATACACTGTTTTGGGATAGGGAGCATCGCTTGTTTTTGTTTGTATGCATGTTTCGCATGTTGTTCCATGATTGCAATTATTTAATTTTATGCCATAGGCTAAATCATCTTTAACCATTTCCTTTATGGAATTATAATTTCTATGCCCTAGGCGTTTGTGCCAAAGTTCCAGGCAGTCTTTACTTTTGCATTCATGTGTCATATTTACTATATTCCTATCAGCATTTTCTAATAATTCAACTTCGTATAGGTTATTTTTCATTTTTGCCTCCAAGTAGATTTTCCCATTTTGGGACAGCGTGCATCGATCTTTATCAAAAAATAATTTATACCCATTCTTTGTCGCTTTACTTACTGAAATTAAATTAGATTCTAACTCCGGTACATACAACACTTCTTTCAACGTAATTTTATTTATACCTCCATCGGATGTTTTCGTCGTGAATGTAGTTTCTCCTGTACCTAGCGAATTTAGAGTTTTGCCGTTGGCAATTATGACCGTTGTTTTTTCGGTGTCATTTAATTTAGTAAACTCATTTTTATTGTTTAGGATATGTGAAGATGAACCAGAATCAATAATCCAGGTTTGTTTTCCTGCTTTGTCTATTAGAAAGGCTGCGTCGCTGCCTTGATCTGGTTTTATTTCCGTTCTATAATTTCTCTTTTCTACTGATTCGCGGTCAGTGTTTCCTATCTGGTTATCAGATTGTTGATAGCACAACGATGATGAGTAATGTTTGTTTTTGTATGTTTGTTGTTGTTTTTGTGTATTTGGGTGATTGTTTCGATTTTTCAAATGCCAACATTCTCTGTACGTGTGATCTCTCAATTTGCAGTACGTGCACTGTTTATCTTTTTTAAAGTTATCATTAGGAAATCTTTTCTGCGTTTTAAACGCTTTTGTTGAATTTTCACCCTGGTCTGTGTTTTCGACCCTTCTATTGTACTCATCTGTTAATTTACTTCTAATAAATTGTGGTGTAAGCTCGTCTTCATTTCGTGATTCAAGTGCAGTGATCAAAGTATTATAACTAGGGGGTAGCGAACACAGCAATAAAGCTGAAAGATGGGAGTCGCTAATTGTTTCCCCGATCGCTGAGAGTTTGTCTTTTAGTTCTAGAATGTATGTTATATGTTTGATTAAGTTTCCGTTTTCTTGGAGCTTGGCTCCATAAAGCTTTCTTAACAAAAATAATTTACTAGAGAGGTTCGCCCGTTCGTGTATCGTTTTAAGTGCGTTCCATGTGTCTTTGGCTGTGTTAAGCCCTTTTACATGGACGATTTGTGAATCTTCAATTGATAGATTTATTATCGCTCTGGCTTTCTTGTCCTTTTTCTCCCAATCGGTCGTGATTGGCGTGGGACTATCTTCGCTAATTACGTTGAACAAGTCTTCTCTAATCAGTAACATCTCAGTTTTAAATTTCCAATTTCCGTAGTTACTCTCGTTTAGTTTTTCTACTAACTGTATCTCCCGTGATGCGGCCATTTTTCTAGTTATTTAAGTTTTACTTATGTGAGGAATTGCTGTTTTTATTTTATTCTATATAAAACTTCTTATTATATATCTAGTTTTTTTTTTTTTTTTTTTTTTTTTCAATTTCAATTGTTTAACATTTCATATATATCAACAAAAAAATGCACAATATTTATTTCATCCTTAACTAACTATATTTTCAATAATTTTCAATTTCTTTTTAATGTGCACACATGTATGGCCAGTAGTTTTTTTTTTTTCTTTTTCACATATTATTTACCTACTAAATACAGACCTTTTCAGTCTCATAATCAAATTGTTGGCAAAAAGCCACCTCTACTCTGCACAGCAGGTTACGCGCACTAGTACTTAGATAAATAAATAGATATCATTCTGGCCATTAAAACACAATTAATATAATAATATAGGTAATTGCTTACCTTTATCTTTCTTCAGCAGCAATATTCCTCATGCTTCGGCTTGGTGCACATTTTTAACTCCGGTGGGTAATCCATTTATTACGAAGCTAAAGTATTAAAAACAAAAGGTGTTGGTTAAATGTATTATATTATTTATATTTAATCCACACTTGAGACTTGATCACTTTCGTTATAGAGAATTATATTCAAATTTTGACTTTACATTTTAAATTAATGTTTTACATACAGCTGCCTTTTGCAGCAACAAATTAAATATTACATGTTTCTCTTTTGAGATAAATTGGGCAACTAACTTAATAATAAAAAGAGTTTTTTGTGAGTCAGAGTTTTTCGATGACGTCAGACAGCTGCAGCATTCTAGGGTTGATATTAAAACAAATTTCGCGAACATATTTCACATATTAATATCATTGTTTATCTTGAGTAGGATGATTTAGCAATAATCGGAAAGTTTGTTTATTGTAGAATGATTTATTATTACTTAATGTATTTATTTATGTGTTCAAATGTTTGTATTCTTGAATTGCTTCCTGTTTTGAAATCAGTTAATGATATCTAAGATGATTATGAATTGATTTACTGCTACTAAATTAGTTCAAGTATTTTAAAGTGTTATGTCCTTGAAAGTTATTGCTTGTATAATGTTTCTAAAGTAGTTTACTGTTCATATCTGAGAGGGTTATAAATCCATCAGCTTCATCAGCCATCTTGTTTCAAAAGGGCAGCCATTAAATTAAAAAAAATTATATTTAAAGTGAGGTGCAAAAAAATTAGAAATTGAAAAAGGTTTCTTTCTTAAGTATTTGACCTTGATATAAGGATTCAGGAGCATTTTTTTGTTTGTCTTTATCTTAAAAAATGGCTCAGATATAGCAGTTTCAATTTCTAATGTGGGTGACATTTTGAAAAATCTGATTTTTTGCCTGCGACAGCACTCGTATACAAGGGCGGATCTGGAGAGTCCTCAAGGGGGGGGGGCGATTTTAGAAATTAGGAGACTTCAATATGATACGCGGGTCGGGGCTAATTTTTTTCACTGCGGGTCGTGTTACTTCCACTTTTTGCTGCAGGTCGTGTTTGGGTCCGGTTTACTATACCTTTTTGCTGTGGTCGCGCCTGAGTCCGGTTGATTTCTACTTTTCTGCTGCGGATCGGGTTGACTTGTACTTTTTAGCTGCGTCCTAGCGAGTTGGGTTTGGGGCAGATTGACATACATAATTTCGAGTTTTGGTCAGTTTCGGATTGGGTTTTCACTCTTGCGAGAAGGGTTCAGGCCAACCCAAATTTTGAAAAGAAAGTCTAAATACTTTTGTAGATAAAAACTATGTACATTAAAAGCTCCATAACGAGCACGCCCAAACAATTATTTAACAATACTTTTTAATCTTTAGGATTATGTAAAAAATACTAATTTGGTGCTTGTCTCTTTATATCTAAGATGAATTGTAATTCAGTAAAGAATGCTTTGAAACTTATTAAAACCGTACTGGGCGTCCTAAAATGGACTGACTGATTTTAAAATTCAGTAACTTGCGAATGGTGACAGCAGTTTAAAAAAATCTTGCAGGAGGGTTATGTAAGATGTCAGGAGATTTTTTTACTGCGATTCTCGACTTTACATTGCAGCGATAGATGACGCTGCAAACAATAGTCGTTAAGTCAGGCACCGATTTTGCGCCTATTGCTTGCAGCGTCATCTGTCATTTCTATTTTAAACTAAAATTAAAAATCTCAGAAAAAAAAAAAAAACTCATGATCAGGGATTCAGTAAAAAAAAAAACAAATTCTGAAATTTTCTGAAGTGTTACAGCAGAGGAGGGGGGGGGGGAGGATTCCTTCCTGGCACTAATTATTTTTGTTGCAGGTCGGGTTAGATGTTTTCGATTCGAGTCAATTTCAGGCTGAGTGCAGATTCCTGCAAGCTGGGTTTGGTTTAACCCGTTTTCTTCAAAAGTTAGTTCAGCATATTATTTCAGATTAAAAACTTTACCTATAATAAACATAGGTGTATGTATGTGTTCTATTTTCTAAAGAGACCATTGTATTTTTTCCACGATTCTTTGATAAAATTCGCATTTGTTCCACGACTCTTTCACGAAATTCGCATTTTTCCGCAACTCATTGACGAAATTCACATGTTTTGGCAGCCCTTTGATAAAATTCGCGTTTTTTTCATAGCCGTTTGATGAAATTCACATTTCTTTCATTGCCCTTTGACGAAACTTAAGTTTCTTCTGCAAGGCTTTGGCGAAATTAGTATAATTTTGCAGCTCTTTGATAAAATTTGCGTTTCCCCCCCCCCCCCCCACGATCCTTTAACAAAATTCGCGTTTTCTCCACAATCCTTTGACGAAAATCGGATTTTTTCAGCAATCCTTTGACGAAATTCGCATTTTTTAAGCGATTCTTCGATGAAATTAACTTTTTCCGCGATTTTTTGAAGAAATTAACTTTTTTCTGCGATTCTTTGAATAAATTCGCGTTTTCTTCGCGATCCTTTGACAAAATTTGAGTTTTTTTTCGCAACCTTTTGACGAAATTCGCGTTTCTTTTGCGACACTTTGATGTAATTCGCGTTGCTATTGCGATTCTTTGATAAAATTTGCATTATTTTTGCGATCCTGTGACGAAATTTGCGTTTTTCGCGGTTACTTGACAAAATTCGCATTTTTCTCCCGATCCTTTGAAGAAATTCGCGTTTCCGTGATTATATGAAGAATTTCGTGTATTTTCCATGGCCCTTAGACCAAATTCGCATTTTTTCCACGAATCTTTGGCGAAATTGAAGTTACTTTCTGCGAACGATTGACGAAATAGATTTTTTATGGCGACCATTTGTCAAAATTCGCGACTATTTTTATGTCCGAATTTTCGAGTTGATGAATTTTTTTTATTTTCCGAACCGAATGCCTTAACCCTCTCGCTAGGTATATATATATATATATATATATATACATTTATGAAAATAGGTTAAAAAATTGAGCCTTTATTTTATTACATATTTCAAATCTGCATATATTTTAGAGTTCAAATATGTCCAAAATCTTTATGAAAGAGTTTCTTTTTTAACTAGAATTAGGTCATAAAAAAAAGGATTTGCTGCTGCGGAAATTGCGGGTTGCGCACATTTTGTCACTTATACGTTGGTCGTGGAAATCGCAGGGTGCGCAGCGATAGGGTTAAATTTTCGGAAAATTCGGAACAGAATCACACCTGCTCCTGAGATCTTACATAACCCTCCTTCAAGCATATTTTTTTAATAGCTGTCACCATTTGCACGTTATTGAATTGTATTTAAAATCAGTCAGTCCATTTTAGGACACACGGTATATTCAGTAGCTATGAGATGATGGCTGAAAGAAGCATAAAAAAAATAAAGCTGGCTTCGATATGTCAGTTAGAGGTTTACCCGGGCTGGAATTTCCAGGTCCAACCCACACACACAAAAAAAAAATATTGGCCCGGCCCGGTATAAAAGCTAAAAAATCGACTCCAGCTCAGCCTGCCTTTTGCAATTAAATTTATTCATAAAGCACACTTAATTATGCTCATATTTTATTTTAGATTATGTTCGAAATTCATGAATACAGAAAAACATTAATATAAATGACTATTTAGGCAATTATGTACATAAACACTACGTAAACATCATTACTTAGACAAATACATTCCAGTATGAAAATCCAGTCAGAAAATCAGCTTAGAATGAAAGAAACGGATGATAAAAGAAAATCACAATTTTAAAGCTCTACAAAGAAAGCTAGTTGGATGTGCCAATCCCAAACTTTCTTCTATCTTATACATCTTAATATTTCAAAAAGCAGTTACACATGTTAATACTTCAATATTATTAGTTCAATACTATACCAACTTTCCTTTTCTTCTTAAATTTCTGCTCCGATCAATTAAACGGCTAAAAACGAGTTAATCTATATCATGATATTTGTTAAAATTAATAGTTTTTTCTTATTCTGTTGTTATCAGCTGTTTGCGAATAGCCGGCTTAGCAGGAAGCGAGTTCCCGCCACTGCACGAGCCGCCGATGGACAATAGAACTACGAAAAATCAAGAAAAGTATACAAAAATTGCCATCCCAGAGCCCCTTTACCGCGAAATATTTCCAAATTCAAGGAGGACCTGTTGACCATATCCAAAATTATGCACAAAAAATTTGGTTCAATTGTATGCATAATTTTATACACTTTTCGATGGTACGATAATGAAAATGGGACAGGCATCGCTATTACAGCGCCCCCTTCAGGCAGATTTTTTTCAAATTCAGGGAGGACTTGCTTGCCACAGCCAAAAACATGCACAAAAAATTTGGTTCAATTATATGCATAACTTCATACGCTTTTCGATGGTACAATAATGAAAATCGTACAGACATTGCAATTACAGCGCCTCCTACCGGCGGAATTTTTCCAAATTCAGGGAGGATCTTCGTGCCATGACCAAAAACAAACACAAAAAATTTGGTTCAATTCTATGCATAACCTCATACACTTATCGATGGTACAATAATCAAAGTGGCACAACAGTCGCACAAAAATCGCTATTACAGCGCCCCCTACCGGCGAATTTTTTCCAAATTAAGGAAGGACCTGCTTGCCATAGCCAAAATCTTTAAAAAAAATTTTGCTTCAATTCTATGCATAACTTCATACACTTTTCGATGGTACAATAATCAAAATCGCAGAAAAATCGCTATTACAGCGCCCCCTACCGGCGATTTTTTTCCAAATTCAGGAACGACCCTCTTGCCATAGCCAAAAACTTAAAATAAAAATTTGGTTCAATTCTATGTATAACTTCATACACTTTTTGATGGTACAATGGCGACGGACACACGGACAAACAGACATTTTCTATAAACATGTTTTTGGGGATCTCTGACCCCTAAAACGTGTAAAACCGTCGAAAACCGGAAGTCAAAAAAATTTCGATTACAATGCTTTCTTCTATAGATAGAAGAAAGTAAAAAGTAGATTTTTAAAAATGCATCTTAGCCCAGTGGTTAGGGGGTTGAATTCGGAATTAATTAGGGGAAAGCTGGAAATTGTTTTAATCCCTCCAGTTTAGGTCTGGAATGAATATGCTATGTTTTCCCCCTCGTACTAGGTGAGCGTTAGGAAATATGTATAGATTTATAGTAAAAAAAAGTTTTTTTGCATACCATAACAGTATCTCCAAACAGCTAACTCTGTCAAAAACATTGTCAATAAAAATGTTGTAGAGCTTAAAATTCTGAGTAAAATGAGTACCTACATGTAATATTTTTGTTGAACATTAAGGTCGCAATTCCAGTTTAAACTTTTAGACCCGTGGTCAGGGGGTTGAACTCAGAATTAATTATGAGTTAACTGGAAATTGTTTTAATCCCTTCAGTTTAGGTCTAAAATGAACGTACTATGTTTTCTTCCTCTACTTGGGTGAATGTTAGAAAATATGTACCTATTTATTTTCGAAAAGCACGTTTTTTTTAATTACCTTAACAATATCTCAAAACAGCTAACTCTATATAAAACATCGTCAATACAAATGTTGCAGGGCTTAAAATTCTGAATAAAATGAGTACATCATGAATATTTTTGTTCAACGTTAAGGTCGCAATTCTATTTCAAAAAATTGCCTTAATCGCTAATCAAGAGCTTGAAGCCAGGAGAGACAAAGTTAACTTAACAATATCTCAGAACAGCTAACTCTATCAAAAACATTGTCAGTACAAAAGTTGTAGAGCCTAAAATTCTGAGTAAAATGAGTCCCTACATTTAATATTTTTGTTCGATATTAAGGCCGCAGTTTTGAGATATTTTAAATTAATTTGGTCTCTCCTGGTTTCAAGCTCTTGATTTGAAAAATTTTGAAATAGAATTGCGACCTTAATGTTGAACAAATATATTAATGATGGTACTCATTTTATTCAGAATTTTAAGCTCTACAACATTTGTATTGACAATGTTTTTTATAGAGTTAGCTGTTTTGAGATATTGTTAAGTTAATTAAAAAAAAACGTGTTTTTCGAAAATAAATATGTACATATTTTCTAACATTCACCCAAGTACGAGGAAGAAAGCATAGTACGTTCATTTTAGACCTAAACTGAAGGGATTAAAACAATTTCCAGTTTACTCCTAATTAATTCTGAGTTCAACACCCTGATCACGGATCTAAAAATTTTAAACTGGAATTGTCACCTTAATGTTCAACAAAAATATTAAGTGTAGGTACTCATTTTACTCAGAACTTTAAGCTCTACAACATTTGTATTGACAATGTTTTTGACAGATTTCGCAGTTTTGAGATATTGTTATGGTATGCAAAAAATCGTGTTTTTTTACTATAAATCTATACATATTTCCTAACGCTCACCTAGTACGAGGGGGAAAACATAGCATATTCATTCTAGACCTAAACAAAAGGGAAGCTCCACCACCCCTACCACTCTGTAACTTATCAAATCAAATTAAATTTTTAAAAGATTTCGCTAAACAAATGTACTACATAAATATAATTTTTACGAATAACAAATAAGTAAGATGCCAGACCAACTTTGGCTCGGGGAGAAGAATTTAGAGAAGTGCACGTGTCGCGATCGGGCCAATACTGCTTATCATATGGGCTGGCTTGGACAGAACGTTTAGCTTTTATTCCTGGACGAGCCCCGACCTGGAAATTTTGACCAGTGCAGTGCAGACCTCTAGTAAGAATGAAGTACAGGCCTGGTTCGATCTGGAAGAAAAAGAAGTCTGGCCCGACCCAAATTTTCAGAAAATTTTAAGATCAGGGCACGGTTCTAAGAGAGAGAAGACCTTACCAGGGCCGAGTCTATTGGATTTAAACTGGCGCGACCGGGTCGGGTCGCGCCGGACTCGAGCTTCGCCCCAAGTCATTTCCCGTGAGGATGAATAATGCCGTTTTCCAAACCTTTTATTTGCCCAAGGGGGGGGGGGCGATCGCCCCCTCGCCCCCCCCCCCCCCCCCTTAGATCCGCCATTGCTCGTATATATCAACCGATTCCGATGTGAGTGAGCATGTGCACAGCAATTACTAAGGTCTCGACCAAGTTCACTGGTTAGCCTCATCCACCATGTTGTCTTAAAATGGCAGGCACTTTAAGAAATCGCCGAATTTGGCAGCCAAATATAAGTTACTTTAAATAAAAGCAGCTTGGATAAAGCTGACTAATTTCGCGAAATTCTCATTCATAATGATTTAGTATTGATAAAAATTAGTATTAAATCTTCTATATTCAGTTTCCACTAAATTGAGCTTCGTGTGTTTGAATAATATAAGTTGGCTTTTTTAAAATAAGGAATATGAAAGCTACCTCTTCCTCCCGGCACTGGCCGGAAGGACTTTTTGAAATTGGAGACATTATCTCTGCGCTACTAACGCTTGATAACATCGTAATTTTATCACTTATACTCTATTTTTCTTAGTGAATTTTTCTATAAAATCGGTTGTAAAATGGTTTTAAAAAGTATTAAATACCTAATCCATCGATCGATTTTTGCGAAAATCTGCACAGTTCTTCAGATATTGGTTTATAACATATTTGTCAAATAGAAGCTCAATAGGAAGTAACGTTTGGGAGCTATAGTGTTCACACACACAAATCCCTTACGTTATGCGGTTGGAAAGTTAAAAGAAATGAAAAATAGGGTGATTCAGAAAAGACTGGACAAATCTGAAGAAGTGGTAAAAGGGTCTGACTTTCGCCTAAGCTCGGGAAAGACTTTTAGATTATGATACAAACTGTATAGATTTAAAAAGTCTAAATTATTTACAGTACTTAACTATCGTCTAAACTACGCTCGAAAGTTCTCAAGGTATAAATACCCAGCTTCAAATATACAAACTTATATTGTACAACCTAGAGGTCTGAACGCCGGCCGGCAAATTTGGGACAATTTTTTCAAGGGGCCGAGCCGATAAACAAAATATACGGGTCGGCAAAAAAAATTGAACGGGCATGCCGACTCGATATAGATATTTAAACGAAGCCGATAAAATATGAACCATTTTCAATGAATATGACTTTCGCGAGAATAAGTATAAATGTGCGTCACGAGTCGATGCTGGTTTGACTACATCAATACAGAAATGTAACATGTTCAGTGTCCAGCGTAGAGATCGGCATCGGACTGCTACATGGTGCCTGAGCCCGGGCTTAAATTTTTTCAGCAGATTCGTGCCGGGCCGAGATCAGGCTTTTTTTTCTGCATCGTCGAGCCTAGCCAAAACTAGACTAAATTATTCTCAGTATGAGTAGGGCATGCAATATGTTTTGTGAAAGTATTAATAACGATAAGGAACTTCTGTTAACGGAATCTTTGGAAATATACCTTAAGGTGGTTCTCAAATTCACTAGCTCAATAATGCGAAATTTTCTGACAAATTTTTAACTGTAAAGGCATAAAATTGTCAGGCCTGTCTATTGAAGGGATTTGGAATCGAATAGCGTTTTCCATTTTTTATAAATAAATTACTTATCAAGATATAAGAGATTCTTGTCACATGACTGCAGATTTTTTCACGTGCTACGCTTCCGGAAATTCGATTGAAAACGTAAACTTTGATAGTATTTTCTCAAAGGTATATTGCCTTTATCACAAAATGGATAACGCCATTCGATTACATAGTTTCTGAATAAGGACACTTGCCAATCTTATGCGTTTCCGAAAAGAAATGAATTCAGAAATGTATCAGAAACTAAGCTCCTTTGGATTTGAGAAAAGCCTTAATAAATGACAGGAAATATTTTCTAAAATCTACTTTTTATTATACAGCTTCAAAAGTTATCTTTTCTTAGCCTTCCTTTTTTTTCTTTTATTCTAAACTTAAGTACCATTAAAGTAACTTGTTATAAAATTCATTTAATTCATCGATTAGTAGTAATGCAGTTTAGAATGAGTTATCGATACTTTATTTTATCTTGTTCCAAAAGCATTATTGGTTGCACAAAACTAAAATATAAAAGGATAATTTCTTTTGCCTTTGCATCTTTTCAGCTTTCTTGACGTTGAAAGATTGGCTGAAAAGTTTCAGTTCGAAAATGTTTCTATATTTCTATTGTAAGAACATTATATTGGTACATTTCCTAATTCTACAAAATACTATAAAAATATTTTAAATAAAATATTTAAGTGGATTTATAAATATTCCACAAAATCCCTATAAATTCAAATTTAATTAATTCATTTTAATTGGCAAAATCCTTCTAAAATTTATTAAATGATTGTGTAACTCTTCTAATGTAGTTTCAAGAATTCACGAAAACTGCTTTAGAAGAGGAAATTTTCATGAATTCATAATTTGGGATATAAAGGTATCCTTATTTGAATGTTGAAACGTCCAAGATTTTAAGTAATCATTAATATTGCTTTGTGTGTATTTTCTGTCTTGCGAGCACATCGTAATTTTCAAACATGCTGTAAAATCATCCCATAAATAAGTATGCAGTATTCTTTAAAATAATCTTAATTGTATAATAAGAAAAATTAGATTTTTTTTTTTTTTTTTTTTTTTTTTTGTAGAAATTGAGTCGGGCCGGATTGGACCTGATTTAATTGATTTTTCCACGGGCCGAGCCGTGAACTGTACAAATATAAACGAACCGAGCTCGGGCCGAACTTTTAATTTTTACACCGGGCCAGTGGCGTATCTAGACTTATAATTTCGGAGGGGGCTGAGATATAATAAAAGTTTCTAAGAGGAAACCACAAGAAACGGAGAAAATTCCGCTTTAAATAGGTTTTTATCATAGCATGTAACGCATCTATTATACAATTAAACCTGCTCAGATGAAATCGCATTTTTCGTCATTTTGCATTGTCATTTTTTGCATAATAAAACGCGTGTAAAGATCCTGTGTATAACGGAAGCTTGGCGGAAATAGCTATTTTGTAGTCTCTTCGAAATACAACACTTTCCAAGATTAAAAACTGCCTAAAACGGAATATTTTTATGCTTCCTTTTGAACTTTATCTTATAAGTAAGTAAGTAAGTAAGTAAGTAAGCATAACCCTGGGGGTTTCATTACTTTTGTAAAACTTTCGTTTGATATTTTTTACAAATTTCGCGGAGGGGGCTGGAGCCCCATCAGCCCACCCCCTGAATACGCCACTGCACCGAGCCGTGCAGACCTCTAGTGCAACCCCAAGTAAATGTGACGGATGGCCTCAAAATTCATGCGTGCCTTGAGCACCAAATTATGTCGGGTACAGTACAGTATAACAAACAATTTTTGAGTAGTAAATCCAAGTCGCAATCCACTTATTTAGTTAGAAATTAGAAATACAGAATACCTCACTCAGACTTACGTTTGAAACTTCAACAATAATGAAGTTATTTTACATAATTTTTCAACAGAATAACTTCACTTTGTGTGAAATACGAACGAGTATGATGAGATGATAGGAAGAGCTTGAAATGTACTGCGATTCGTTAAGGGTGTTCTCAAATCCAAAAGGGCAACTTTCTGACATAAGTTTTAATTTATTTTTGTTCGGAAATGCATGAAACTAGCAAGTGTTGTTGTCCAGAAACTATGTAATCGAGCTGTTTTTTCCGTTTTTTTGCAAACGCAATAGATCTTTCAGAAAATAGTGTCAAAGTGGGCGTTTTGAACCGAATTTCTACTCGGAAGAGAATAAGCACTCAAGAAAGGTTGAAAAACGTGTTTGTCACGTGATCAAAAACACTTATAACTTGATAGGTAATTTATTGATCAAAAAATGGAAAACACAGTTCGATTCCAAATCGTTTCCATGGTCAGGCTGTCCAATTTTATATCTTTCGGTTGAAAAATGAATTTGTAAATGTGTCAAAACGTTTTGCGCTTATTGAGCAGAACAGTTAAGAACAGCCTTAAGTGACATATTATCATCGCCTGCTATTCTAGGAATGATGTAACGTCTTGTTCAACGTTTTTAAGAGGTCTCAGGATTCTTAAAATTGGAACAAATGAAAAAAAAAAAAAAAAAAAGATTACTTTCAACATTTAACATCTTAAAATGTATTTGATTTTAGGGCACAATTTTCATTGGACTTGAAGTATTATTCTACAAGTATATTCTTTCATTTCATGTATTTAGAAAATTGCAAGATGCAGAATTCGCATTTACAGGGGGCTCCAAACTGTCAAACATTTGTCGAGCAGAAAAATGGCATAACAGAATACGCGCACGATTACAACATAAATTTTGCAACTAGAATGAAAATTTTTGTGCCTACTTATACTTCAGATTGTAATAATTACCCTGAACCTAAATTAATTTGTATTTAAAGCATTTTTATATTTTTTATACAAGATTGTATTTAGCTAATGCAAAATTTAGAAAATTTCAACAGTGTAATCACCTAAAAAAAAAATTTTTTTTTAACAATAAAAAGGAAATTTTAGGTTCAGTTTATATAGACTAATATGAAACATAGGTTGGAAATTTCATGAAAAAATATTCAGTAGTTTTTGAGATATCGTGCGCATTATGGTCAAAAACATCATTTGGAGAAAAATGACTTCAAAGTTTCGGAAACACCGCTTCAGCTATTGAGCGGGTATAATTCTAAAAGCCATAACTTCTGTTCTAATGGTAATTTCAAGGAAACAATTATATCAAAATGTTCAGAAAAGATAAGGGTTTAACGTCTAAAAAGATTAAAATTTAGAAAATTTTAAAGCTGTAAGAATCTTGAGACCTCATAACACTTTCCGTTTATGACTTCGAGATGTGTCTGGTCATCTATCTGGCCGTGCTCTAACTCTTGTAAATATACATATGTTAAAGGTTTACCATAGAACATTTTTTGCTGAAAATGGAGCATGCAGCATTAAAAGTTCGTTTACAGGGACACACAAAAAATTCCGTTACATTATAGTCTATGAGGAAAATCGTTTGCAGTGTATTTTAATAAAGTTAAACTATTTCAAACGTACTATGTGGAATTGATATATTTTATTGAGATGTAATACGAGTACGACATTCGTGCTGTCGCATTAAGGAGTGCATGAGATGTATCATTCATTTACAGGGACACACAAAGAATTACGTTACATTATGGTATGGCCTATGGGGAAAATCCTTTGCAGTGTATTTTTAAAATGTTACACTATTTCGAACATAATGAAATTGGTGTACATTTTTTAAGTGCACTACAAGATGCTTATTAGAATATGGAGAGCATAGCATCTATTTGTTCATTTGCAGGGACACGAAACGAAAGAGAATTTGGTTACGGTACTGTCTATAAGCGATAATCACTGGAAGTGTGTTTTCAGATGAGGTTAGTCAAGCGTTTCCTAACTAAATTAAATTTTAACTTAATATGTGGTGTGTATAAAAATATATTGATTACAAAGGAAAGTACATAAAATATTTTAGTGTTTTATTTCCATATAGGGGCAGTAATTGCTGGGGGAAAAATCAAATATGTTTTTGAGTTTTATTGCTGAATTAAATTTTTGCAAACCACATGGACTGTAACAAATATATACAGGGTGTCCGTCCGGTCTCAACGGTGTCCAATGGCTAATTCCTAAACCGTTAGTCATAGACATATAGTTCCAGTTGCAAAAATGTTTTAAATCAGGTAAAGAAATATTTTAAAAGCGATTTGGGTCAATAAAAACATTTCTTAAAAAATTACGAAATTTAAATTTTTATACGGTCCCCCGGTCCTATAAGTTATGTTTCGTAAAATTTTCCTATTACACTGACAAGTAAGACAAAAAAAAGTCCCATTCATATAACATAAAATTGAGCGAGTTATGAAACCTTAAAAATGCATGACTTATGCCACTTTTCTTGTCTGAAAACAAATGAGTTCGGCTTGGCTTTGAGGGGTCACAAACCAAGTGCTTAAAATATTCGAAGATCTTATTTCATGTGTATCTGCGCTTTTAAAAAATCGTACAAGTATTACGAATAAGTTAACATTTATTAAGTTTCAGATTGGCTAAAATAACATATGTTTTATTTTGTCAGGTTTTGGGACTCTTTTCTTTTATGATTTCTTTTAACAAAAATTATGTTATTTTTATAAGTTTTTATGTTACTTCAACGATCGTATGTATGTTTTTCCTGTTCAAAATTTGTACTCTAAATTTAACTCACTTTTAAATATCCGATCGAGATTGCATTTTACATACTGGCGCAAATCCAATAACAATCTAATATTATTATGATTTTCGGTGCTTACCATTTATACTTATTTTACAGGATAATACAAAAAATTTCGGATAGATTACCGCCAAGAAGTTTAAGAAAAAGTTTTAGATTAGATAATACAAGACTGCGATTGTTGGTTTTTTTTAACTTTTATGTATTTTTTAGCACTGAATCCGAAAATTACATTGATTTTTAACCATCATGTCAGGATATTTTGCAAATCATAAAATGTCAAATTTAAAGAATAACAAAAATCGGATACTATAAAGTAGAGGAGATGGTTGTGTTTTTTAACTTTTGATAATTCATTTTTACGTACTTTTTAGCACTGAATCTGAAAATGACCTTCACTTTTAACCATCACGTTAGAAATTTTTTGCAAATCGTAAATGTTTAAGTTAAAATAGAGCGAAAAACTCATACTATAAAACATATGTAAAACTTTTTTTGTTTTATATTATTTTATTTTATTCAATAATTTATTCGATATTTTTGCTTATCCTGGGATTCTTACAGCTAAATAGCTGAGTGGTCCGATGAGATGAGGGAGGAGATTCAATTTTAACTTTTAACTTTTGAACTTTGAAATTTGCGAAAAATCCTGATGTGATGGTTAAAAATGGAGGTCAATTTCAGATTCAGCGGTACAGAATACATAAGAATCAATTATCAAAAGCTAAAAAACACGACATAACCCAATTTTTGCAGGCTAGTCTAATAATATTTTTAAATACTTATCATTTTGTAAAGAATTGAGGCTGTTAATTTGGCATAATTTTATTTACTAAAAATTCTGTTTTTTTCTTTCTTCTTCAATGTTTATTACAAATTGTATATTTTTCATTAATATGTCAGAATGATTAAAGATTTCAAATTTATATTGCAATGTTAATTTTACTCTCAACTATTTTTTAATATATCTGACGAAATTATATTTCGACTAAATTGGTGAATGACCCCCAATTTGCAGCAAAAAATATGCTCTAAAAAATATGCTATAACAGCTATTACTCGGTCAATTTTAATCGTGGAATAACGGGACTTTCTGTGTATTACTTGTTAGTGTAAAAGGAAAATTTTACTAAATGTAACTTATAGGACCGGGGGACCGTATAAAAATTTAAATTTCGTAATTTTTTAAGAAATGTTTTTATTGACCCAAATCACTTTTAAAATATTTCTTTACCTGATTTTAAACATTTTTGCAATTGGAACTATATGTCTATGACTAACGGTTTAGGAATTAGCCATTGGACACCGTTGAGACCGGACACCCTGTATGGATCATAAACAGGGGGCTCAAAAGAATTCGAATATCTTATCGACTATGGGTGTTAATTGCTGAAATTGAAGCCGCATGTTTCATAACAGAACAAGTCCACTCTTTGACACTATATGAGTTATACATATCGTTGTAATCGTCTAATTGAGCTCTATCGTTTGGCATTTAAAAGAACACAATTTCCAGTATCTTCCGCGTGTTACTGACAGGGGCGCGCCAGAACATGCCCGACGGGGGGACATGGTAACACCGACAGGGGGGAGGGGGGGCTAATGAGAGTCCTGCACGGGTCGGGTATACTCGATCCGAACCGGATAATTACATTTGAAGTCAACCCGCAATGCGACCCGAACTCGCCCAAAAATATTTTTTCGACAAGCTACCCAACTCGAAACCGTAAAAAAAATTTCCTCGATCCGAAACCAGACCGGAACCGACCCAAATAATTTTCTGCAAACCGCAACGCGCCCCAACATATTTCAATCAGCACCCGACCCGAACGATACTTTAACCCTACCCGAAACTGAAATGAAAGGAAAGCAAATAAAGTTTTAATGCAATTAGGAAAAGTAATCTACAGACTGTATCTCTAATACCAATTTTATGTTGTATATAAATAAACAATTAAATTTAAAAAATCAAAAAACCCGACTGCGTAAAAAGCGAACTAATTAATTATTTATCATCGATGTGAAACTATTTTTTTTCCAATTCCTACTACACTATATGGCCAAAGCCAAAGGTGAGCGGTCACTTGCAATTTTTGACGTTTTGTTAAATATCTAGAAAAATACATGAGGAATTAACCTGAAATTGCAGGTGTGCAAATAGTATTGTATAGGTTATACATTTCCGCGACGATTTTTTTCCCGAAACCCCATAGGGGACCGTCAAAAAATTGAAAAAGAACGAATATCTTTTCGATAACTCTGTAAAAACTAATGGAGCAAAAGCATTTAAACTCGAGATTATTAATAAGTGACTTATTGTAATATACTGTGTTCATTTTTATGAGGATAGCATGTATACTCGTAGAGAAATTAAGGTTTTTATAAAAACAGTCCCAAATTTCGCCAAGTTTTTTGCTTATAATTTGCAGAGTTCTTAATATAAAAAAAAGTTCTTTTCAGAAAATATGACGAACAACATTGTACACAATAGTCCGCAATCAGAATGAAAAAATAATAAAAACTGGATGAAAAATGAGCAAGTTTACTAAAAAATGCTTCACTGCACATGCGCAAATGCAATCAAAATATAATATGCATAATGTGTTAGCTAAGTGTATACAGCAACTTTTGTAAAAGTCTCAAAAATATAGTTTGAAAAGTCTGATAATATCGTTTATAGAATAAGCTCAAAATCAGTTGTTCTTAAAATGAAGCAAAAACATAAGGGGTTGTATCCATATATCCATTGATTAGTGCCAATTTAGCATACACAATATTGCACGTAATACTGTATTTGGATACAATCCCTCATCTTTTTGCTTCATTTTGGGAACAACGGATTTTGAGCTTTTTCTATAAACGATTATTATCAGACTTTTCAAACTATGTTTTTGAGACTTTTACAAAAGTTGCTCTATACATTTAGCTAACACATGCGTATTACATTTTGATTGCATTTGCGCATGCGCAGTGAAGCATTTTTTAGTAAACCTGCTCATTTCCCCCCCAATTTTTATTATTTTTTCATTCTGATTGCGGGGTATTGTGTACAATGTTGTTCGTCATATTTTTTGAAAAGAACTTTTTTTTATACTAGGGGGCTCGGCCCCCTACGAGCTACGGTCGCCAACCCCCGTCCAGACACCGCAGACTCTAAATGCACGCTAATTTGATCGGCTTTAAAAAGATTTCGAAAGATTGAGTTATAATTTAAACAAGTGGGTAAGTGTGATCATACATCGCACAAAGGGTTTCGTTTAATATTCCTTTCAAAACACTTTCTTTCAAAACGTCCAGTACATTTATCGCCATGGAATACCTTTTAAATTTTGGCAAACGCATCCTAAACTATGTTAAAGTTTCAAACATATTCGCCTTGTTATATTTCCTAATTTTGTTCGCCCCCCCCCCCCCAAAATGCTACGATATATCACATGACGGGTATCTGCCAAATTTAGAAAAGTGCCCCCCTTGGGGGGGAGTGGGCAGATGGTCACCATGATTTTTGACGCGGCCTGATTTTAAAAATTTATGTTATGTTTTATAAGCCATATTAAAGTTTCAAACAGATCGTCCAGTTATATTTCCTAATTTTGTTCGCGCACCTCCCTCAACCCCCCCCCCTCCTCGAAATGCGACGCGCCCTTCTTCTTTATAATTTATTATCGTGTTTTATAAAGTATCTTAAAGTTTAAAACAGATTGAATTGTTAGATTTCCTACTTTAAATGAAATCGCGGTCTGTTAATTCCACATTCCACCACCAGGGAGCGCACTGTATTCTTAACAAAAGCGTATCTGAACGAAACTCCTTTACACAACCCATTAGTAGATATGTTACTCGAGAGGGTGGCGGTCTTCAGCAAGAATTTAAGATAATTGTTGAAATTACTATTCGGAAATAGTGGTAATTTAACTTTTGACATATTTATATTTAATAAGTATAAGTAGCATGTATGAAACGGTATGAAACAAAAAAGAAATATTTTGCCCCTTCCCGAAATTTCACGCGCCATTTTTTATAAACTTTTTCTAATGTGTTATAAACTATCGTAAAATTTCAAACAGATCGCCTTGTTATATTTCCTAATTTTAACAAAAATGTTAGTTCCACATTCCACCGCCAGGGAGCGCACTCTATTCTTAACAAAACTGTATCGGAAGGAAACTCCGTTAAACAACCTATAAGTAGATATGTTACTCGAGGTGGTGGCGGTCTTAATAAGAAATTAAGATATTTGCGGAAATTACTATTAGGAAATAGTGGTAACTAAACTTTAGACAATTTTATATTAAATAAATAGCATATATCTCAGGACTCCCTCAAAAAGTCACCTAAAGCGGTCAGAAACGCTAATTTTTTAAATAGAAATCTAGCGCCCCCCCCCCTCCCCGGAATTTCGCGTGTCATTCTTTCTTACACTTTATCTTATGTGTTATAAAATATCTTAAAGTTTCAAACAGATCGACTTGTTAGATTTCCTAATTTTAACAAAATCGCGTTATGTTAGTTCCACATTCCACCACCAGGGAATGCACTCTATTCTTAACAAAAGCATATCTGAACGAAACTCCTTTACGCAATCTTTCCGTAGATAGATGGGTCGGGATGGTGGCGGTCTTAAACAAGAATTTAAAATATTTGCTGCGGTAACAAACGTTAAGATTTTAAAAATAATTCTAGCTCCCCCCCCCCCCCCCCTCCTCGAAATATCACACTCCATTCTTTTTTACACTTTTTTCTATGTGTTATAAACTATCTTAAAGTTTCAAACAGACTGAGTGGCGGTCTTAGCCAATAATTCAAAATATTTCCTGAAATTACTATTAGAAAATAGTGGTATGAAGTAAACTTTCTGATGATGAATGAGTTATACTTATCTCATATCGCTGTTCAAAAAGCCCAGGCAAATTATTAGATTTCCTAATTTAAGTTAATTCGTGGTTAAATAAGCGCGTCTCTTCATTTTAATCGACGCATTTGATAGGAATAAACCGTTTAATTAAATAATAATTAATATTTCAGCTTGTAATTAAGATAGGACTTAGATATGGGTATCAATGAAATCAGCGAGAAATTTGACATCGGGATGCCAAAAAATTTAATCAAAAAATTTAATATTTAAAAAGTTAAAATTTCGTATTAAAATATGCTATTATGGAAAACCGCAGCGTCGTCATGTCTACCTGCTTTCCCGCCGAATTGAAATCTTTTTATTTCCTTGTTTTTCCAATTAAAGAAATTAAATTTTTATCGATCGATTTTTAGTGGATATTTTAACTTATACACATCGCAGAAATGTGAACTTTATACCAAATGAAAGTAGATTTTTTTCTGCGTCTGTCTATTCCATTTACAAATTTCTCGGACCAATATTTTCTGATATACGATTTCGCTTTAAAATCTCCACTTCATTTTTCGGCTTAATTTCCTCCGTGGTAACCGTGCATTCGGCTGATTTTACTGGCAACCCTTAGGAGAAACACGGATGATTTCGAGAAAGTCCGTTTGAATTTGCATTAAAAAGGTGGATTGGTTAATTTTAGAAGTTAATTAGCCCGTAATTCGGTTAATTACCAACTTTTTCAAAATTTTATGATTTGTTGTTTGATGTGAGGTGTTCAGCTATAAGTACCCAAAATTTCAAGTCTCTAACATGTATAGTTTCTGAGAACGGGCTCTGTGACGGACAGACGGACAGACAGACAGACAGAGGAGCGAGACGAATAGGGTTTCGTGAGATGAACGAAACCCTAAAAACAGTGGCGATCTCCCTATAAACGAATTTCTATTCATTTCTCTTTGATTGGGGAATTTTAACGCCAAATCCGCTGCGGTACTACTTTATTATCCTGTCGACAAATTTCGCCAAATTATATAAATTGCCAAACCACTCGCCAAATTATACAAATTGATATAATTTTTATTTTAAATAACGAAAGAACAAATAAATTCGTACAACATTAATAAAAACACAAATAAAACGTCGAAATAAAAATAACTTGATGACGTATACACGTGTAACAACATTTCAAAATAAGCTAATATAAAAGGAATTAAGTAAAGAGAGTCTTTATCTCCTGGTATTTTTTAACAAAGCGAAAATAAAGTTCTTTTAAATGAGACATTTTAAATTAATTCTCAAAATATCAAATAAATGTCTAGCGCAATTTCTAAATTTAAACTTTTTTGCAATATTATTTTGTGTTCATTGTATGTAATAACTATAATGTGACGTAAATATGACTTAATTTCTCCTAAGACTTCTAACGCATGTTAATGAATTTATTATTTTACAATATCCTTTCTCTTTTAAAATTCACGTGTATACTTTTTATGACGTAATTTTTAATAAGTTCCTGCTTCTTATACATAATTATTTAATTCTAATTTGAAAGTTTTTTTCCTGTTTATAATAGTCACGTGTAAATAAATTTTTAATTTGAAGCAAACATTACTGCTTGCGCTTTTTATACAGTTGGCAACAGTTTAAATTAGTACAATTTTCTGAAATCTGTAAAAAATATCTCTAGAAATGCTGAAAATTTGAATGTAAAATAGAAATAAAACCTGAAAAAATTAGTCAAAATAAAAAAATTAATGCAATCTGCACTCCGGCAAATTCTAACGCATAAAATGATCTAAAAATGATTACACTGCCATGTATAGTTTTTTCTGCTATAAAACTTTTTTAGTGGAACGATTTTGTCCAACTTTAGCATTAAATAACTCTTAAAATAATTCTTCGATTTGAAAACTGTCTGCATCAGCGTGTTTATCAAACATTTCTGTATAAAACCACCGATTTTCATATTTTTGTATGCATAATTTTTGTTAATATTAACGAAGAAAGGCCTCCCGTCACAAAAAAATCAAAACCGGCGGCGGCGGCGGCGGTGACAGCGGTAGTTACATTTTTTTAGAATAGAGAGATTAAGAACTCTGGAAATTATAAGCAAAAAACTTTGCGAAATTTGGAACTGTTTTTATACAAACCTTAATTTCTCTAAGAGTATACATGCTATCCTCATAAAAATGAACACAGTATATTACAATAAGCCACTTATTAATAATCTCGAGTTTAAACGCTTTTGCTCCTTTAGTTTTTACAGGGTTATCCAAAAGATATTCGTTCTTTTTCAATTTTTTGAGGGTCCCCTATGGGGTTTCGGGAAAAAAATCTTTACGGAAATATATGACCTATACTATACTGTTTACACACCTGCAATTTCAGGTTAATTACTCATGTATTTTTCTAGATATTTAACAAAACGTCAAAAATCGCAAGTGACCGGTCACCTTTGGCCATATAGTGTATTAGTTCACACTCTCGCTATATATATCTTGTTCAGATTTTCAATCTTTAATAAAATACTTATTATTCACCCAATCAAGCTCAAATAAATTTTTTAAACTTGTAGTGGATGACACTTGATGTTAATCCAGTTTTTTTCAAATATTAATTTATTAATTAAATTAAATTAATTAATTTTCAATAATCGAGAGAGCCCTCTTCTTGATCAAGGTATTTTTAGACCGAGAGAGCCCTCTTCTTGATCAAGGCATTTTAAGCCCTACTCAACAGGAAAGAAGAATGAAGGGAAAAAAATTCTCTTATTGATTTAAGTAGGAATTGACTTAAAATATTTTTTTTTACATTACTTGCATATATTTTTTTAATTTATTTGTATTGATGACTTTTAAGTTGTGTTTAATTGTTAGTTCCTATCTATAAACACTGTTTTGATGAGGTCCATAGATGTCTATGATGGTTAGAGTTGCAGTAAAGCTAGAGATCCACTATACAAACACAACATCCAGATTGTATAATATTTTAACGGAGCTTCTGACTGTAAAATAGTCAATGAAACATCGTCTTCATTTTGAAAGAACTATCCAATGATATGCCACTCAATAGGTTGCGTAATATTTTTTTTTTCGTCACTACCGCCATTTTGTATTTTACGGCCGCAATTTTTAATTTATAAAAACAAAACCTAACCTATAACCATCGAGCCGTTAAGACGAATTGATAGAGACCTCGTTGATTAAAATCCATTCAGCCGTTGGGATATTTCGAGGGTATAAAGAAATCCACATACACAGATACGCGTGAAACACATAACCCTTCTTTTCAGTCTTGTAAAAAATGGACAAATTTGTATTCCTTAATATTTGAATATAGTAAAATCTCTGAAAAGCAGACACCTCGTTGAACAGAGTTCTTCGTCGGGATGGGCTGTCCTTAATTTTTTTCGGGTCGGGATGACTCTAACTTTATTTCTGCTGGTCGGTTTCACCCTAGAATATTCCTTGCTAGTCATATTTAAGTTTTTTGAAAATCGGGTTGTTGGGATTTTCAAAAAAAAAAAAAAAAATGAAAAAAAAAAAATGAAAAAAAACTAAGTCAAATGAAAATAAATATTATTCGAATATGAATGAATATACAATTTACTGCGTTATTCTTTCTTTTAAAAAACATTTTTTACGTGTCTCGGAATATGAAAAATATTACCAACATTTCTTTTCTGATAAACAGAAATATACATGCATCGTATTTGTGATTGTTTACGCTCGCATGCACATGCTACAGGTGTGTAGATTGAGAAGTTCCCTCTATTCAAAGGTATAAGAGTAAGAATATATAAGAGTTGGGAATTGAAAAAGGTGTTCGCTAAATAGACGTGTCCGATTTTCGGGAGTGTCCATTGTGGAAATCTTAAATTTTTAACCTGAAAAAATATCTTATTTTGAAAAATCGGGTCAACCCGAACCTCACACGCAAGAGTCAAAACCCAACCTAAATCCGACTCGAACCGCGACGAAAAATACAGCGCCAACCCGAACCGACCCGCGCGGATCGGGTCGCGTGCGGGTAACCCGATCCGATGCAGCACTTTAGCCGAATTCGTAACATATTAGAAGTGTTCACGAGCTCGGGCCCATCTCGAAGCCCGAGTTCGGTGATATTTTCGTTCATTAAGCTCGGTAAGGGCTTAATTTTTACCTGAAGACTCGTGTCGGGCTGGGACTAAATTTTATTTTTTGAAATGTTGGGCCGCGTACGAATTTCATTCTTCCAGGGACAGGTCCGGGTCTTTCATTTTTTCTGTAGATTAGGGACTTTATTTTATTCTTTCGGGGCCGTATCAGATGAGGAATTTTTCCCCCACGAGTAATGTCTTGGTCTCCTTTATTAGTAGGGAAAATGAACAATAAAACAACATATCTTTGTTTGTTTCTTCTTCTTCTTTTTTTTTTCTTTTTTTTTCTTGTGCGTTTTTTAAATAAAAGGTGGAATATGTTTTTAGATAAAAGTCCCCTGGACCAAAAATGTGAAAAAGCAGCCACACCGGGCCGCATGGTATGCTTGATTTTATAAAGGAAAATGCACAGATGTTTAGCTTTTATAACGGGCCGGGCGAGCAACAGTTTTTAGCTTGATACTAGGTTAATTTGAATAATAATATAAAAAACACTCTTTGTCTGTCCATTCATTTATAAAACAATAGTCGCCAAACACTTTTTAATAAAAAGGTTTGAAGTGAGTAGATGAATTTTCTCATGTCTTATGTCTTCTTGACCCTTATTTCGTATAGGCACCTAAAGATTGCGGTCAACCGAATAAACATTGAACAGAAGTGCACACGAGTTCTAGATAAAATATAAAGTTTTCGGTAACATCCGGCCGTTGTGACGAATTACTGAGGCCGACTTGTGGTTGAATTATCTCGTCTCGACTAAGGAATAATATTTCAATTTGGTAAAAATTTGATATTTAGTGTTCCGGGGGACCGGTCTCGGGACTTCTGAAAATCGGGACATTCCGCGTAAATCGGAACACCTGACACGCTACAATAAAGTTCACACTACAATAATTTATACAATTCATAGGTTTTTTGCAATTTGGGTTGCCAGGATTTTCACAAAAAGCTTAACCAGAAGCATGCATCAGATGAAATTAAATATGTATTTGAATATGAATTAGTATATATTCCATTTACTGCATGAGAAATAGAATGTTAAGAAGTGTGATAATAGATTATCATTTCTGTAACAATCTTTTTTTTCATTCGAAATAGGAAAAATATTATCAACTTTTCTTTTTTAATAGACACAATAACACATGCATCGTGTCTGTGATAGTTTATGCACACCTATACGTTACATGTGTGTAGATTGGGAGGTATACACTATTCAAAGAGCTATAAGCGTACAAATATTTATTAAGAATTGAAAAAGTGTTCACTAAATAGAGATGTCCGTTTACCGGAAGTGTCCATTATAGAGGTTTTATTGTATACAGATTTTTAACCTGAAAAATATTTTGGACATTCTTTTGAATTATCGCGTCAACCAGAACCCGACCCGTAAGAGTTAAGACTCAACTCAAACCCGGAACAATGAAAGTCAACCCGAACCGCAGCGAAAAGGTATAAATCAACCCGACCCGACGATCGCCTCGGGTGCGAGTACAAGCGGATAACCCGACCCGAGAATACCGGAATATGCCATTGATTTGAAGAGATTTTTCTCTTATTTTAAGACATTTCTGTCTTTTGACCGAAGAATTTTAGGAAATTTTGGGCTTTTTACTTATTTTTAGATAAAAGCGATTTATAAATTCCGCTTCTAATAAATAAATAAATAAAACTAGACAGCACAGCTGCAAGAACCCCCATGTAATTTGACGAACATGCTGCTTTAAGAGTGAGTATTTCAGGTAATTAGTATATTTTCTGTATTATTATTATTTTGGAGGGGGAGGGGGTGTAAATCAAAACGCAAATTTTCATGTTTTAACGAAATATAATCAAGGGAAAAATTAGTTGAGTTCACGGATTATTTTGAGAGCGCAGAATCCTGCGCGCTTTGGGTTATACCCGACCCAAATCTGAAAATTCTGTATCCATTCAGGCTAAACTAGTTTTAAAAAATTAATTGACCCGAACCCGACAAACTTCAACCCAAAATCGACAGGCTTCAATCCAAACCCAATCACACCCCAAATTGAAAAAAAATAAAAATAAAAATCCATATTGTAATGGAATAATGGAAAAGTAGCCTCCAATTACATCTATAGTATCAATTATATTTTTTATGCAGAAAAATCAGTACATCTATATAGCATATGTACTCGTTTATACTCAAATAATATAGTTTTTCATTTTAAAATGTATTTTGGAGAATCTTTTGGGAAATCGTGTAGAATCGAACCCATCCGAAAGAAACAACCAAAGTTAACCCAACTCGAAAAATAGAAGTCAATCCGAGCCTCTCTGAAAAAATATCCAGTTTAGCCGAATCCGACTCGAACTATCTGTTGGGTTGGGTTTAGTTTATCCAATCCGATTTAGGACTCTACCCGAAACGCGATCTGAGCCCGACAAAAATTTCCATTCTTCACATTTCGACATGAACCCGAAATACTCCCAACCCTAAATGATAAAAGAAATTATATACACGCATGGGTGTACCCAAGGGGGGGGGGGCTGATGGGGCTACAGCCCCCCCCCCGAAATTTTCGAAAATGATATGAAAAAAATTGGGATTTTTCCCCTTCTTTTTTGGAATTTTTTTTTTTTTTTTTTGTCATACAGAGGACTAGTCATTCTCATTAGTCCCATATTAGTCCACATTGACACCAAGAAAAAGAAAGGAGACTGATGGGGCTACATCCCCCCCCCCCCTCTCTTCCTGAAATATTCGAAAATTAAGTGAAAAAAGTGTTTTTTCTTACTTTTTTTAGAGAAATCTGTAATATTTTCTTCTGTCATACAGTGAAATAGCCATTCTCGTTAACCTCATGTTAGTCCACATTGACATCACAATATACTATAAGATGGGGGGAGGGGGCTGATGGAATGGCAGCACCTTCATCTCGCAAATAGTCGAAAATGAAATGAAAAAATCGTGCTTTTTTTTTCCTTACTCTTGTTTGAGATAAATTTGGCTGTTTTCTCCTATCATTCAACAGACTTGCCGCTCCCTTCTCTTTAGTTCCATATTAGTACACAGTGACACTACATTATACTAAAAAAAATGGAAGGGGACTAATCAGGTTGCAGCCCTCTCCCAAAATAGTCGAAAATGAAATGAAATGAAAAAAATGCTTATTTTTTCTTTTTGTTGAGATAAACTTGCATTCCCCCCCTATCATTCAACAGACTAGCCGCTCTCTTCTTTTTAGTTCCATATTAGTGCACAGTGACACCTCACTATACCCTAACAGGTGAAAGGGACTAATGGGGTTACAGCACCCTCCTCCAAAATAGTCGAAAACGAAATGAAAAAATAGTGCTGATTTTTTTTTCCTTCTTGTTTGAGATAAATTAGCATTTTCCCCTTATTATTCAACAGACTAGCCGCTCCCTTCTCTTTAGTTCTATATAAGTACACAGTGACACTACATTATACACAAAAAAATGAAAGAGGGCAAATGAGGTTGCAGCCCCCTCCGAAAAGAGTTGAAAATGAAATGAAAAAAGTGCTTGGTTTTTTTTTCTTTCTGCTTGAGATAAATTTGTATTTTCCCCTTATCATTCAACAGACTAGCAGCTCTCGTCTCTTTAGTTCTATATTAGTGCACAGTGTCACCTCATTATACCCTAACAGGTGAAAGGGGTTAATGGGGTTACAGCCCCCTCCTCCAAAATAGTCGAAAATGAAATGAAAAAAATAGTGTTTTTTTTTCTTTATGTTTACGATAAATTTGTATTTTATACCCTATCCTTCAACAGACTAGCCACTCTCTTCTCTTTAGTTCCATATTAGTGCACAGTGACACTACATTATACCCAAAGAAGTGGAATGGGGTAATGGGGTCGTAGCCCCCTCTCAAAATAGTCGAAAATGAAATGAAAAAAATGCTGATTTTTTTCATTTTGTTTGAGATAAATTTGTAACTTTCTTATCTGCAATATAAAGAACTAGCCATTCTGCTTAGTCCCATATCAGCGAACAGTTACACCACAGTTTACCCAACGAGGGGAAGGGGACTGATGGGGTTACAGGTCCTCCTTCGAAATAGTCGAAAATGAAATGAAAAAGGTGCTGATTTTTTTTTCTTTCTGTTTGAGATAAATTTGTAATTTAGTGTTCTGTTTTACCGCGGATTAATCATTCTCGTTAGTCCCATATTACTCTACATAGACACCACAGCATACCCAAAGAAGGTGAAGGCGACTTTATTTTCAGTGGTGGGGAGAACAATTTTACAGATTGTAAGTTGCAATGACTGTCTTTTAAATGAAAGTATATAAAATAAAACCCATTAACACTTTTCAACTTATTTCGTAGTAAGGCGGCCTCAGGATCGGACCCGTAGGCCTCCCCTACCAGGGGTGATTCTGAGTTTTAAAAAAATTCTGACATTCACAGCAAATTTTCTGAAAGGTTACAGGAGAGGGGGTAACGGGGATTCCTTTCCGGCACTAATTATTTTTGTTTCAGTTTGGGTTAACTCTGTTTCTTGGTTTTCATTTCTGGTCAATTTCAGGCTGAGTGTATATTCCTGCAAGTTGGGTTCGGGTTAACCAGACTTTTGAAACGTTAGTTCAGTATATTATTTCCGCTTAAAAACTATACCTGTATTAATAAACATAGTTGTTTCCATATGTGCCGTTTTCTAAAGAGACCGCTGTGTTTTTTCCACGACCCTTTAATGAAATTCAGGTTTTTATGAAGACCCTTTGACGAAATTCGCATCTTCCCGTGATCCTTTGAAAAATTCTCGTTTTTCCGCGATCCTTTGTCGAAATTTGCGTTTTTTCCGCGATCCTTTGTCGAAATTTCGTTTTTTCAGCGGCTTTTGACGAAATGTGCGTTTTTCCGCGGCCCTTTAACGGAATTCGCGTTTTTTGCGATGCTTTGACGAAATTCACGTTTTTTTCCCGTGGCTCTTGGACGAAATGCGCATTTTTTCCGCGGCCTTTTGACGAAATTCGTGGGTTTTTGCGATTCTATCACGAAATCCGCATTTTTCCGAGGCCCTTTGACGAAATGCGCGTTTTTTTCGCGACACTTTGTCGAAGTCTGGACTTTTCCCACTGCTTTTTCGCGTTTTTTCAGCGGCCCTTTGACGAAATTTTGAGTTTTTTCCTTGATTCTTTATAGAAATTTGCGTTTTTTCCGCGATTCTTTGTCGAAATTTGCGTTTTTCCGCTACTTTTTGACGAAATTCGCGTTTTTTTCGGCACCTTTTGACGAAATTTGCATTTTTTCCGCGGCTCTTTGACGAAACTCGCGTCTTTCCTGCGATCATTTGTCGAAACTTGTGTTTTTCCGCGTCCTTTTTGGCGAAATTGGCGTTTTTTGCGATCTTATGTCGAAATTTGCTTTTTCTCCGCTACCCTTTGGCGAGATAAGTTTTTTTTTCGCGATCCTTTGTCGAAATTCGCATCTCTAACTGCGGCCGTTGGACGAAATTCGTGTTTTTCCGCGACTCTTTGACGAAATTTGCGTTTTTTGCGATGTGTTGGAGAGATTCGCCTTTTCTCCGTAGCCCTTTGGCAGAATACGTGCCTTTTTTCGCGACTCTTTCTTGAAATTCGCTTTTTTTCCCGAAATTTCCCGTTTTTTCCGCAATGCTTTGTTGAAATTTGCATTTATTCCGCGATTCTTTGTCAAAACTTCCGTTTTTTCCGCGATTCCTTGTCGAAATTTTCTTTCTTCCCGCGATCGTCGTCGAAATTTGCATTTTCGCGACTTTTTGACGAAATTCGCGTTTCTTCGCGATCTTATGTCGAAATTCCAGCTTCTTCCGAGTTTGTTTAACAAAATTCGCGTTTTTCCGCTGCACTTTGACGGAATTCGTATTTTTTGCGATGCTCCGACGAAATTCGCTTTTTTTCCGCGACCCTTTGGCGAGATACGTGTTTTTTTCGTGACTCTTTGTCAAATTCGCGTTTCTAACCGCAGCCTTTGGACGAAATTCGCGTTTTTTTTCGGGGTCTTTTGCCGAAATTCGTGTTTATATGCGGCCATTTGACGAATTTCACGTTTCTTTCCGCGATTCCTTGTTGTTTTTCCGCGATCCTTTGTTGAAATTTGTATTTTTCAGCGGCTTTTTGACAAAATTCGTGTTTTTTTTCGCGATTCTTTGTCGAAATTCACGCTTTTTTGCCTCTGTTTAATGAAATTTGCATTTTTTCGTGGTGCTTTGGCGATTTTTTTCTGCGGTCTTTTGACGAAATTCACGGTTTTTTTGCGGTCATTTGACGAAATTCACATTTTTTCCGCAGCCATTTGACGAAACACGTGTTTTTTTTTTTTCGCGATCATTTGTCGAAATCAGCTTTCTTTCTGCTGCCCTTTGACGAAATTTGTGTTTTTTCAGAGGTCAATAGAATAAATTCGCGTTTCCTCCGCGTTTGACTTTTTTTCGCGATCCTATGACAAAATTTGCGTTTTTTCACGGCCCTTTGACAAAATTTGAGTTTTATCCGAGGCCCTTTGACAAAATTCGCATTTTATCGGCAGCCCTTTGACAAAATTCCGGCTTTTTTCCGCGATCCTTTAAGGAAATTTGATATTTTTTTCCTTCGAACGATTGATGAAGTTGATGTTTTTCGCCGACCATTTTTCAAAAATCGCGATATATTTTTTGAGTCCGAATTTTGATACTGTTGACCGATTTTTTTTTTAATGGAACCTCATACCTAAAAATTTACAGAAAATTCGGAACAGAATCATCCCTACTGCACCTCCTTCCCCCCCCCCCCTCTGGCTACGGCCTTATTGTCAAAAATGATTTCTGTTTACAACACAATTCAACGCGTTTCGTAAGATATAGAACATAATGGAAATTTAAGTCAGCCCCCCCCCCCCCCCCCGAAATAAAATCCTGGGTACGCCACTGTATACACGTATATATCCATGTTGTAATACAGCTATGGTAATCTACAATTATACTTCCTTATCAAGTTTAACTTTTAATTAAAAAATTAAATATACATCTACTCGTTAATATTGAAATATATAGTTTTTCCTCTTAAAATACATTTCGAATACATTCATCTCGAATCAAGAACCGTGAGTGTCAACATCCAAGCAAATCCTGAAACAATTAAAGTTAACTCGACTTGAATCCGACCCGCAACGACAAAAGATTAGGTCCAACCCAATCCGATCGAGACAGCGAGTCGGGTCAGGTTCAATTTGCCCGACCCGATGCAGCACTCTGCCATCCAACCCGACCCGACAAAATAATTTTCGTCCTCCGTATTCTTAACCGAACCCGAAATACTCCAAACTAAGCCGATCGTAAACCCACAATCAGGGGAAATTGATCCACATTTTTATATAGTTATAAAAAAAATAGCATATGATCATAATTTCAGGATAAGTTCTATCTTTTATGTTGAAAAATAAACATGAAAAGAGTCATCCATGTATCAAATATGTAAATTTTTATCTGACGGAGTTTGGGTATTTTTTCCTTCAAAAAATGGGGTTCACTTGTACCTAACCTGCAAGAATCAAATTAAACTTCTATCAGAAACCGACTCATACCAGGAAGAATTAGTTTAGTCAATCCGACTTGCAAAGAAAAAAATGAGCTCCAATTCGACCGGGCCGAAATTCAAACTATTTTTCCCGATTACTTTGAATTTCGACCTCGATGGGGGGGGGGGGGGGGGGGGGAGCAGGTATGCCCGACGTGGGGGCCCCCGGACCCCGCTCTAGCGCCGCCTTTGGTTACTGACGTGTTAAGTTTCTTTAGCATACAAGTCCTTAGACCTGTGTTGTTCTGGAAAGCAAACAACTGACACGAGTTTAGTGTTGCTGTGAATCATAGCAGATCAAAAACCATAACTGCAAGCAAGACATCAAGCGGGTCATTTACACAAATATTCATGATGACAGGAAAAGCAAAATTTGATGAGGAAAACTTGGAGAGAGCATATAGAGCTGAAATTCCCTGAAAGCTGCTAAAGCAAGGAATATTGAAAAATACCTGTCCGCAACTTTACCTGCAGAGCAACCTTTCTTTCAGACTTCTATAGGTCAGTGTGGTAAAGATCAGACTCTCAGTGCTCAGGAATCAGGAAGTGAAGTGTGGGATTTTGATTAATAAGTGAAGGAAAGATATGAGTAAACTAAATTTTTTGTTTGTTGTACTACATTATTGTGAAAATAGAGATTGGGTTTATGCACAGTAACTGTTTTTCTTTTCATTTCCAGATATTATTGAGTAAAAATAAGGGCACAGATGTCTCATATGCACCATATTGGCGCGATTTGTTTCTGACGCCAACTTAGCGAAAACATCAACATCCGGGTTATCATATCAAGCAAAATATCGACATTTGGTGTCAGTTAAGTACCCATTGCGTATATGACATTGGCGTCAGGAAAAAATCGCGCCAATATGGTGCGTATATGACATCTGTGCCAAAATAAGTATATTCCTTTTCCAAATCAGAGTTATAGTACTATAGCTCTGATACTAGTATCTCAAACCAATTTAAAAGACTAATAGAGCAGTTCACATCACGTGACTTTTACCGAAGAACAATGAAGAAAGCTGTAGGACACACAAACACAAAAAGCATTGATAAAGGTAGCGATAGCTGTCCTACAGCAGCAGCAAAAACCTGTTCGTGACGTCACCTTGCACAGCTCTATGAGTTCCATAATAACACAAGTCCAGTATTTTTCATTATTTTATTATAGACAAATTATTTGCAGTACTTATTATTTTAATACTTAGTGACATTTATAATTCAGCAATCATAACTATGAAAAAAAATCTGATTTGCAAGTTCAAATTTCCAAGAAATATTCATTTTTTCTGCGTCACCACCAGACACCATACTTCATCTCTATTATTTCATAAAAGTACCAATAATTAGAAGGACCAATATATTGGTACTTCTATGTATTATTCCCCTTTACTTCTTCTTCTTTTTCTGATAGTCGTTTATGAGAAATGATTTTGTAGTGTATATGGCGCGCAAACATGATCTTTAAACAGTTTTTACGTTATTCTTGGCTTGCGAGCTCCCATCGCCCACAGAGGAGATACATATATGAAACTTATCTACATGTAGATAGGACACGCAGTATGACTGATCCGTAAAATATTTTGCTGATTGTAACACAAAAGTCCAATTCGTAGCCAATCCTTCAAAACTTTTGTCATAAATACAAACCCGGGGGATGTTGAAGTTTCTCTAAATTTTATTCCTGGAGTACTTTACTTTAACTTTCGTAGGACATTTTTTTTCTTGATATGCTGGTTACCATATAAAGTGTTTAAACTGTAGAAGAAGAATGTGGTGAATAATGGAACGAATGAGGCGGATATTCAAATCCATTTTCTCCACGACGCAAAATACAGGGAATTAAATCATTTAATCTTCTAACGCAGTGTAAGTATAACAAGAGGATGCTTATCCAACGATTGCAATAAGAAAACCACAAATGAAAGTAAATAAGAAATTATATTGATTTAAATCACAGAATTCTCCTGGAATACTTTAACCTCCATAAAACATTCTTTCTTGGAATGCAGGTTACCTTATAAAAAAATTCAAACTGTGAAACTTCAACAATAACATACCGGTAGAAGATGAATGTGATGAACAATGGAACGAATGGGGTGCTATTCGAATCCATTTTCCCCACGACGCAACATGCAGGAAATTAATTCATTTAAACTTCTAACGCAGTGTAAGAATAACAAGAGGATGCTTATCCAACAAATGAAATAGAAAAAAAACCACGAATGAAAGTAAAAAGAATGAAATGGGCAGAAAACCCACATAAAAACACAATTACTTAAAACTATCAAACCAAATTCAAAAATTCGTTAAGCATAAATAAAGAGACACTGCAAAATTAAAACACAGGCTATTTAGGTGCTGGACAGAATTCCGAAATAGGTTATATTTTAAGTAATTTTTCAAGAAAGGAAGGGAAAGGCAATAAAAAAGAGCACATAAAGATTTTTTTTTTTTTGTAATTATATTAAAAGTAGCAGCGTAAAAATCACTTTATTTTAATGATGCACAAAGTAAGGAATAGTGGTGAAGGGCTGAAAGAAGTTTGTTCCTGGAACTAGCAAACATTTGACAATGGAAAATTAAAAGTTCATCATTTTGTTTCCAAATTGTGCAATATCGACAATTCGAAATTGACATACGTTTGAATTTATTCAATCTGTTCTTGTTAAGAATCTACAGTTAAAAAAGTGCCATTGCTACAAGGTAAATTAAACAAAACAGTTGCAAAAGATAAATATTTAAACATATGATTGATTCGCTTCTGGAAAAAATAGTACTTTTGAACTAAAAAAAAAAAAAAAAAAAAAAAAAAAATGTCGTAAAACGAAAATCAACTTTGATTTACTATAAAAAGAGGGGAACGCTAAAGTGTTCTTGTACTATCTGCCTGATTTTCTGCTATTCGAGCCTTTTATGTGGGAATTAGAATGTTTGTTATCCTTGTTTATCTTTTCTCGATCCGTTGTATTTTTTTCTAGACATATTTTTTTTATATCGTGCTGTATTTCTAAAGAATCTGCTCTCTTATTATTATTCTGTGAAGTTTCTTTCCCTTCAATGATATTCTCTTGAGTCAAATCTAAAATATTTCCTGAGGTAACTTTGATATTGCTAATTGCGTCCATAACTTTAGCTATTTGTTTTTCAAAGGACTTCATAAGTAATTTTAACATAAAATTTGTTCTGGATTCGAAAACCTTCTGAATTTCGTCTCGTGTACTACTTGGAATGTTAGCTGCTTTACTGTAGGGTTTCGGATCGGAATTGATTGTGAATTTCCTTCTGGCTTTGGTAATGATAAAATTTTTTTACATTTAAACTGGAGGAGTTCGATTTCTTTGATTCTTGTGCAGTGGCGTAGGAACTTTGTACAAACAGGAGGGAGCTGGGGCATATTGCGGAAAGCTAGTGGCGCGGATCATTTCATTCATTTTGGAGGGTTCCTTCATAGTGTTGCACGTTTCACAAACAGAAGTATAAAATAGAAGCATATCAAAAAATCACCAACTCTTTAATCCAGTTAAAATAATTTTTAATAGATATACTTGATACATAGAAACTTAATTTATGTGCGATCCCGAATACAATATTCAAATTTAAGGCTTCTCCCACTTCCATTTACCAAAAAGTGCTTTCTGTTGTTTTGCTTAAAAATTCTTTACAAATCTCTTCCAATTCAATTTTAAAGGCCTTCTCTTTATAAATATGTTATCAGTGCAGGTAATTTGTAGTAGACCTATATAAGACCCCTTTTTTTCGGGAAATCGGGAGGGTTGTAAACAATGAGAAAAAGGGTGAAGGCACAAACAAGTATGGCCACCACCCCCTCTCTCTCTTTTCTTTGTTGTTTATTGTGTGAATTTCCTAAAAAAGTATACTTTATTTTTTAATTCAGCAATGTATCGTAAACAGATGTGGTGCGAGAATTTCTCCCGGGGGAGCTGAGCCCGTCTGAAATATTCCAGGGGGAGCCACAGCTCCCTCAGCTCCTCCGATTCCTACGCCCTTGTTCTTGTGGGGCACTGGGGGTGGTCGGCCTTATGCTCTTCGCTGCAATTTATACAAGAAATAGGATCAATACAGGTATCTGTATGATTTTTTCCACAAGAAATGCATATTACTTGTGAACTACATCGATTTGTACTATGATTATATTTGTGGCATTTCCCACACTGACGTGGGCGATCTATAAATTGTTGAATTCGCTGTAAGCTGAACCAGATTTTGATTTCTTGGGGGAGATTTCTGCCAAGTATTGTTATTAGTAATGGTGAAGTTTCTTTTGTATTTTCTCTCTTTATGAAACGTCGTAATTCAAGAATATGGATGTTATTACTTTCCTCCAGCTCACAAGCTATTTCATCTAAAGGAATGTCAACGGGTATGTTAAACAGCAAGAAACGGTTGGTAATATTTTCCCATACTATTCTAGAAGTCACGGGAATGTCCAGGAAAGATGTCACTTTAGTAAAATTTACAGCACATCTCACGTCACTAGTTGAAAAGATTATGCTCATAGCGTATGTTATCAATTTTATGAGCATATTCAATTTTTGATTTTATTTCAGCTTGGACGGCACGGGGGTTCGTTTAGGAATTGAGGTAGAGGTGAGCTGGAGTACTCTGTAAAAAAAATGTTAAAGTTTCTACCGTTGTTGTCGGCCGCCATTTTTAGCAATATTTCCTCCGAAGTTAAAGAACGAGCCAAATAATCATTATTATTGCTAAAACTATAGATATTTTCGTCTTCATCTGCCATTTCTACATTGGTAATCGAAGTTTCAGGTAATGGTTCGTTAACCACATTCAGGCGCGGATCCACGGGGGGGGGCGATCGCCCCCCCCCCCCAAAAAAAAAAAAAATCCGCCGATTGTCACGAATTTCGACAAAAGGTCGCCGAAGAAAATCAATTTCATCAATCGTTCGCAGGTAAAAGGATCGCAAAAGGAACGCAAATTTCGTCAAAGGATCGCGCAAAAAACGCCAATTTCGTCAAAGAATTGCGCAAAAAGCGCTAATTTCGCGAAAGAATCGCGCAAAAACGCTAATTTCGTCAACAGATCTCTGAAAAAATGCGAATTTCTTCAAAGAATCGCGAAAAAAATGCGCGAATTTCGCCAGAGAATCGCTGAAAAACGCGAATTTCGTCAAAGGGTTGCCAAAATTAACGCACAATTAGCACCGGGAGGAGATTCCCCTAGGTGCGTATCCACCGGGGGGGGGGGGATAGATCGGGGCAAAGAAGGGAAGAACAAATTACCAAGTTGGTTTTTAAGAAATCAACACACCATACGCATTTTAGCTTTTAACTGACTAGGATTAGGACATAATCCTTTTTTTTCATTCATGAAATACCCTTGAAATTTACGAATGTGGGTGGCAATAACAGTATATTTTTTACACATTATTGATTTTCTTCAGAAAACATTAAGATGCTTGAATTTTTCAAAGGACCCTTCTTTTTCTTGTTTCTTTCTTTCTTTGGAAATTGCTATGAATCCCATTCTTTTCTCAAACAATAAAGCACTCCTCAAAAATATCATTATACAGAAATTAGAATTGCAGCTTCTTTGAAAGAACGAAAAAGTTTCAACACTTCAAAGGGATCCGAATAACGTTGCCAATTTCTGTTGTAGAGATTCAACAAAAGCAGTGGCGTAGCTACATATTCAGCGCCCTGGAGCAAGTAAAGTTTGTGCGCCCTCTAGTCACTCAAAAAAGTTTTGCCTAATTTTGTTTTGAAGTTGCATATATACATACATATATATGTAACTAGCTGATCTATCCGGTGTTGGCCGGGCCCTTTATAATAACGTAAACAAAACTCAAGTTTGTATGATTTTATATATTCCGACAGTAGTTCAAATGAACCTGGTCTTAGGGGTGGCCCATTGGCTGCCATCGGCAGCGTCTAGTGTGTTCCCGACAAACCTCTTTCTGAACAAACTTTTGTCATGGGTCCCCGCTATAGAGGTCTGCACGGGCCGGAATTTCCAGGCCCGGGCCCGGCCCGGCCCGTACGAAAGCTGTCTTGGCCCGGCCCGGCCCGTGTAAAAATTGGAAGTTCGGCCCGAGCCCGGCCCGGCCCGGCCCGTTGTAAAAATTGGAAGTTCGGCCCGAGCCCGGCCCGGCCCGTTGTAAAAATTGGAAATTCGGCCCGAGCCCGGCCCGGCCCGTTGTAAAAATTGGAAGTTCGGCCCGAGCCCGGCCCGTACAAAAATCAGTGAAAACGGGCCCGGCCCGATACAATTTCTACAAAAAAAAAAAAAAAAAAAAAAATCCGTTTTTTCTCAACATACAATTCAGATTCTTTTAATGAATACTACATACATATTTATGGGAACATTTTACAGTATATTTTACATTACTATGATGTTCGCAAAACAGAAAACGCACAAAAGTAAACATTAACGATTACTTACAGTCATCGTGTCTACAGACATTTCAAAATGGAAATAAAGATTCATTAAAAGATTAATGTAGTTCAGAATAAAGGATTAAAAACAAGATAACATTTGAAGCTGTATAATAAAAAGTAGATTTGTGAAAATATTTCTCTCATTTTTAAGACTTTTCTCAAATCCAAAGGAGCTACATTTCGACACATTTATGAAGTCTTTTCTTTTCGGAAACGTGTAAGATTGGCAGGTATTCTTATTCAAAAGCTATGTAAATGTCTTTTTTTTTCATAGATAAAAGTAATATATCTTTCTGAAAATACTGTCAAAGTTAGCGTTTTGAATCGAATTTCCGGAAGCGATAGCACAGGAAAGGAGAAAAACGTACAGTCACGTGACAGGAATCGCTGTTATCTCTGTAAGTAATTTATTAAATATGGAAAAAGCTATTCGTTTCCAAATGCCTTCAATAGGCAGGCCTGTCAATTTTATGCCTTTATAGTTAAAGTTTTTGTCAGAAACATGTGTCTGAAAGCTTTGCATTGTTGAGCAGTGAATATGAGAACCACCTTAAGGTATATTTCCAAAGATACTGTTAAGAGAAGTTCATTATCACTATTAATATTACAAAACAAAATGACTGTTCTACACATCCTGAGATCGATTAAGACCACTTCCTTCCAGGCACGAGTCAGCTGAAAAAAAATTAAACTCGGAATCAGACATCTTGTAACTGTACTATGTCGATCTCTACGATGGACACGTTACATTTCTGTATTGATGTTGTTAAACTCGCATCGGCTCGTGACGCACATTTATACTTCACGAGAAAATCATATTCATTGAAAATGGCTCGTATTTTATCTGCTTCGCTTAAATTCTTATATCGGGCCGACAGGCCCGATTAATTTTTTTGCCGGCCCGGCCCGGCCCGTTTATTTTGTCTGTCGGCCCGGCCCGGCCCGTTGAAAAAATTGTCCTAATTCTGCCGGCCCGGCCCGTTTGAAATTTCGCCTTCATTCCGCCGGCCCGGCCCGGCCCGCGGGCCGGGCCGGGTACGGGCCTCGGGCCAAGCCCGGGCCCGTGCAGACCTCTACCCCGCTACCAAAGGCAGTGTATGCCAGGAGTGTTCCGTACGCGCCGGAGACAATCGAAAACCAAGTTGAATCAGTCAAACCCCGTAGTAATCGAGCTCATAGAACGCGAGATAAGAATGCGAATCCTGGCGGTGGTACTATAATCTTTAAAACAATCGTAAGCTAAGTTGAATGGACCAATTTCCGTTGAAATAGAGCCCATAAGAACCGAGAAAAGAATACGCCGTTAATGTTCCAAAATGGTGGTAACAGAATTGTAAGATAAACGTTCATAATGCACAAAGTAGCTGAATAGTAATCTAAGTTTAATTATCCAATTACCGTCGAAATCGGGCATATTGATCCCGAGAATAGAATGCACCATTAATGTTCGAAAATGTTTATAACTGAAGTCTAAGACAAACTTTATAATACAGAAAGTAGCTGAATCGTTATCTAGGTTGAATGAACCAATTCCCGTTGAAATCGAGCCCCCAGAACCCGAGGAAAGAATGCGCTCCCAAGCAGTGGAAGGTGCTTGTGGCTCCTACCCCCTGTAAATTTGACGAATTACCTTTGACATTAACGCGATATTTAATTTACGGAAGAAATTCCACCCCTCTAAAGTTAACCACTTATATCTAATAGTAACGCGAATTTTAATTCCCGGCTGCATTGAATAAACGTAAGTTGATGCCGAAAAAGAAGATTAATATTCGAAAAAGGTGGTAGCTGGAGTATAAGGAAATTTTTAGTAGTTTATAAAGTAGCCGGAGGACCCTCGAACTATGCTAAAGAAAATTGCAAGACAATCGGATAATTTTTTAAGAAACTGCACCAAGGACCCTAAGGAGGCGATTAATATTCAAGATTGGTGGTAGCTGAAGTGTGAGTAATTTTTTTGTTATTCATGTAGTAGCTGGAGGACGTAAGAAGTTGTTAGGGAAAAAATCCTATTGAATCGGACCATTTTAAAGAGAGCTATAATAGGTAGACAAAAGGTGCCAACTGATAACTGAGAGCAGGGTCTAAGATGAAAACATGTTACAACGTCCTAGTACTTAGCGCTTTAGATTTTAAGTTTGTCGAAATTAAGTACAGGGTATAAGTACTAATCATTAGAAATTTTTTTTAAAGAAATGCTTAAAAAAGAGCCCTAGGGTCCCAATAAAAATATGAAGGTGTTGTCTCGGGGAGGGAAGTCCAAGCTCAATTTTGAAGTTATGCAATGAGAGTGTGACACAATTAGGGGGTGAAAATGCATGGCGCACTTAAAGTTACCCTAGGGGGCCAGTGTCTTAACTGAAATGTAAAAGTGGAAGAAAAACTAAATGAAAAAAGAGCCCCCAAAACGAAGATCGGATTAAAAGAAGGCAATTTACTAACAATTTGGGGCACAAAAACTTCAAGTAGCCCTGTATCAAGCCCCAGGGGACTAGGGTCTCAACTGGAATGTGGCTGGGCATAAGGAAATTTTTTAGTATTTTATATAGTAGTCAAAGGACGATAGAACAACGTTAAAGAAAATTGCAAGAGAATCGGATCATTTTTAAATAAGCTGCACCAAGGGCCCCAAGAAAGCGATTAATATTCAAATTTTGTGGTAGCTGAAGTCTAAAAATTTTTTTTGTCGTTCGCCTAGTAGCTGGATTTCCTAAAATGTTGTTACAAAAAAAAGTTAGTGAATCAGACCATTTTTAAGGGAGATATAATTGGAGGTCCAAAAGGGGCCAACAGATAGTTGAAAGCAGGGCCTTAAGATAAAAACATGTTAAAAGGTTCTAGTACTTGCCGCTTTAGATCTCAATAAGTCGAAATTAAGCATAGGATATGTATTAATCATTCGAATAAAATTTTAAAGAAGGGCGAAAATAAGTGGGGAACATTCTTTAAAAAGAGCACTAGGTGCCCAATAAAATTGTGAGGGTGCTGGCCCGGGGAGAGGAGTCCAACTCTCAATTTTAAAGTTATGCACTGAGAGGTTGACAATATTAGGGGGTGAAAAACGCATGACGCACAAAAATTTCAAGGGGCCCAGGATCTTTACTGGAATGGAGAAATGGGGTATAACTAAATGGGAAAAGGGCCCCAAAACGAAGAAGATCGGATAAAAAGAAAGCAATTTATTAACAATTCAGGGTATAAAAACTGAACAGTGCTCTGGGGGGGGGGGGGTGGGCGGTCATAAACAATTAAAAATCTCAGCTCCAGGCGCATCAGGACAGGTCTTGGACTACAGGACTACCCTCACCCAAAATTTTCAGACTTCTACGTGCAGTAGATTTCGCTAGCCACCACACAAAGAGCGAAACTTTCTTTTATTAGTATTGACTAGCTGACCCAGTCGGTGTTGCCTATCCCCGTGATAATATTCTTAAATGAACTTGAAATGTGTAGGATTTTATTTCTTAAGGCTGTTCTTAAATCCAAAGGAGCAACTTTATAACATACGTTTTAATTAATTTTTGCTCGAGAACGCATTAAACTGGCAAGTATTGTTATTCAGAAACTTTGCAATCGAAAGACGTTTTCCGTATTTTTTGTAAACACAATAGATCTTACAGAAAACACTGTCAAAGTTGGCATTTTCAACGGAATTTCCCGATGAAAGCAGAAAAACCAGTCAACGAAGGGAGAAAAACGTCTTGTCAACCTGTCATAGATCTTTAACATGATTTTGTCTGAAATACGTGCTCGATGACTGTGTGAAAAATCGGTTAAAAAAAACAGTCCTGTTCTAACGTATATTCAAAATTGCTGACCGCCGCCGTTCTGATTATCACATTTATAGACAATATTGAAAAAGGCTCGTTTTCATATTAAAATGTACTGTTTTACAAAAAAGAATGTTTGACTTAACATATTCTTTATAAATATTTTTGTATAAAGCGCAAAAATTAATATAACAAAATTTATTATAGAGGAAATTACAATCGCAGCATTTTGTACCAATACACGAAACCTAACTCATTTCAAACAAATGCTTAATAAATGGTTTAACAAAAAAACTAAATAAAATAAAATATGTATATATATATATATATTAAAGATAGGCCACGCTCTTTGGTACAAGACAGGCTAAAAACTCTTGGGGCAGACCATGTCCCTATTGGTAACAGATAAAATTACGGAATACATATGTTAAGTTTTAAAAGATTTAAATGGTCCTCTGAAGCAAAGAAACTTTCAAGAAGAAAAATCAATTCTTCTGCCTTGCAAAGAGAAATAAAAATCATTAATAGAAAATGCTTCAAATAAGTGATTTTTTTATATTATTAAATGATTTAAAACTTGTCATATCTAATGCTTAGCAAATTTTAAAACTATTAGCTTCACCTGATGGAGGGAGCAGCTTTACCTGGCTTAGGGCGCACCGACCCGCAGGTCGGTTGCCCGGCGGGCCAGTCTTAGCCTGCCAGAATGTGACTTAATTTAGTAAAATTCTATTTTTTTCTTTTTTTAATTTATAGACCTTGTTTCGGCATTTACAGAATTAAAATTTATTGAAAATTATGTCATTAGAAAAATGTTTAAGCTTTATGAATGAAAGTGCACGTTTCCTTTAAAACGCTACGTCCTTACACCAGTGGAAATACTTCGCTTCTCAATAAAACTAGGAACTAAGTTTTTATTCATTCTGTTTTGAACAAACAGTATTTCTGTAAACTGTTCAGAAAGTTGAATGGAGTAACTCCAAACATTTTTTTTTCCTTTTTTTTAATCGAAAATTCATTGACTACTAATATGTGCTATCAGATGGTGGTGGAGTGTGCGTGTGTGTCGGGGGAGTAGACACAGCCTGATTACGGCTTAAGCAAACTCACATTACTGTGTTCGAAAAATATGTTTGCCTTATTTAATCCTAAAATTTTGTAATTAAATAAAGTTTAATGTAGAAAATTACTGTTAGAAAAAAGTGGTGTAATTCTGCATAGGCTATAATCAGGCTTTAAGGAACACTGAATTTGGTACTTAACTTTTCTCTCTTTTTGAAGCTTATCGATTCTACATTTGACATTTGCAATATTTTCAAAATCTCAAAAACAATAGGCACAAAATTTAAGTTGCTGCTTCCTCCTCAACCCCCCCTCCCCACACATATAAATTTTGTCGCCGTGGGCTGATGTAGAATATGTTTAAATCGGACTCTTATTATTGTTTTGTAATCTGAGTTGATGCATGTTAGTTTCCACAAAAAAAAAAAAAAAAAAAAAAAAAAAAAAAAAAATCTTCAAAATTTTCATTTATTGGTTTTTATTTGTAAAATGGTCAATAATTTTCTTCAACTTGTCAGGCTATTTTTTTTTTCCAAATCGTAAAATAATTATCGCAAATTACTACTGTTACATCGTACATATAGCTTTCTCTGCTGTCAATTCTTTGGCTACCATTATTTCCGTACAGTACATCATGATAAATGTCTAAACATTTTTAATACAAATGTACCAGAAAGATTACTGTTTGGAAATAGTAGTAGCTAGTAAAGTGGCCGATGTGAGCCCTGTTAAATAAGTTTTGATTACTTTAATATCTGAAAATCTTCAACAGTCGTCTACGGAAAAGTTGCAGAAAAAAATCAGGCATGCTGAAACGGTGTTGGAGAAGTTACTTGAGGCTGCAATATGGTACGAATTAAAATTAAAGCTTGATGAGTAGAAGTCATTTCATTCGACTGTGTATGAAAACATGTTTTAAATCGAAATAGATGAGGTTGAACACAAGGTAAAATATCCTAGAAATAAGCTGATTGTAACAAGATTAATCTATAATGTCTGATTAATAATGAAAAAATATGCAAATATATTAAGAAATCTTTATTTCGCTTTTTCTAATTTTGCGCCCTTAGGATTCGTGCGACTGAGCAGTTTGCTCCAACTGCTCCACGGTAGCTACGCCCCTGAACAAAAGGTACACGAGGTGGCATCGTCCCCACCTCAACCCATTAGTGTAAAAAATTATGGCGCATATGCCTTTTGACAGGACATAATCCTATTTTGTTCACTAACTGCCGAAACGTCAGTGAGGTTTACCAATGAATGACACCCGAAAAGTGTTTTCGTTTGCTTGTCTGTCTGTTCCGCGAAAACTGTCGATAAAAGCATTGGATTTATATGTTGGGGGGCGGCGACCGCCCCGATCGATCTCCCCCCGTGGATGCGCACCTAGGGGAATCTCCTCCTGGTGCTAATTGTGCGTTTTTTCCGCGGCTCTATGACGAAATTCGCGTATTATTTTCGCGATTCTTTGACAAAATTCGCATTTTTTCCGAGATCTGTTGACGAAATTAGCGTTTTTTGTGCGATTCTTTCGCGAAATTAGCGTTTTTTGCGCAATTCTTTCGCGAAATTAGCGTTTTTTCCGCAATTGCTTGGCGAAATTAGCTTTTTTTTCTGCGTTCCTTTGATAAAATTCGCTTTTTTTCTACGATCCTTTGACGTAATTCGCGTTTTTTTCTTGGTCCTTTACGAAATTCGCGTCTTTTTGTGGTCCTTCGATGAAATGTCCGATTTTTTGGCGAAATTCACGTTTTTTCGGCGCTTTTTTGATGAAATTCACGTTTTTGCTTGATCCTTTGACGAAATTCATGTTTTTTGCGTGATCCTTTGGCGAAATTCGCATTTTTTGCGCGATTTTTTGACCTGCGAACGATTGACGAAATAGATTTTTTTCGGCTACCATTTGTCGAAATTCGCGGTGGATTTATATTTTTTTATCCAAAGGGGAGGGGCGATCGGGGCGATCACCCCCCTTCCTTGGATCCGCGCCAGTGAAGAGGTATACACACCATAGAGGTCTGCACGGGTCCGGGCTTGGCCCGAGGCCCGTACCCGGCCGGGCCGGCGGAATGAAGACGAATTTTCCAACAGGCCGGCAGAATTAGGACAATTTTTTTAAAACGGGCCGGGCCGACAGACAAAATTGAACGGGCCTGCAGGGCCGGGCCAGGCCCATAAAAAAGTAATCGGACCGATATACGAGCCATTTTCAATGAATACGATTTTCTCGAAAAGTATAAATGTGCGTCACGAGCCAATGCGATTTTAACAACATCAATACAGATATATAGCATGTCCATCGTAGAGATCGGCATCGTACAGTTACAAGACATCTGATTCCGGGTTTAATTTTTTTCAGCAGACTCGTGCCGGGATGGAACTGGTCTTAATCGATTTCAGGATGTGTAGGACAGGCATTGTGTTTTGTAAAAGTATTAATAGTGATAATGAATTTCTGTTAACAGTATCTTTGGAAATATACTTTAAGGGGTTCTCATATTCGCTGTTCAACAATGCGAAATTTTCAGACACATGTTCTGGCTCATTTTTAATTATAGAGGCATAAAATTGACAGGCATGACTATTGAAAGCATTTGGAAACGAATAGCTTTCTCCATATTTGATAAATTAGTTACAGAGATAACAGAGATTCTTGTCACCTGGCTGTACGTTTTTCTCCTTTCCTGTGCTATCGCTTCCGGAAATTCGATTCAAAACGCTAACTTTGGCAGTATTTTCAGAGAAAGATATATTGCTTTTATCTATGAGAAAGACGGTATTTACATGTTTCTGAATAAGAATACCTGCCAATCTTACGCGTTTCCAAAAAGAAATGAATTCATAAATGTGTCGATATGTAGCTCCTTTGGATTTGAGAAAAGCCTTAAAAATGAGAGAAATATTTTCACAAATCTACTTTTTATTATACAGCTTCAAAAGTTATGTTTTTAATCCTTTATTCTGAATTACATTAACCTTTTAATGAATCCTTATTGGAATTTTGAAATGTCTTTAGAGACGATGACTAAAACACTGTAAATAATCGTTAATGCTTACTATTGTGTCTTGTGTGTTTTCTGTTTTGCGAACACATAGTAATCTAAAATATACTGTAAAATGTTCCCATAAATATGTATGTAGTATTCATTAAAAGAATCTTAATTGTATGTCCAGTGATGGAACAGTGGCGCAACAGTTAGGCGATTGTTACCACTAACTTTTTTTAGTATTCTTTACATTGAAAAATCTCAGAATTCTATCCTTAAATAAGACGAAGAATACTAATAAATTTTAGCGGTGTCAACTTATTCTCTAGTGCTACACTGTTCCATCACTGTATGTCGAGAAAAAACGCATTTCTTTTTGTAGAAATTGAGTCGGGCCGGGCCTGTTTCACTGATTTTTGTACGGGCTGGGCAGGGACGAGAACTGTAAAAATTACAAACGGGCCGGCCCGGGCCCCGGCCCGTGCAGACCTCTAACACATCACGTAGATGACACATTTTGACTTTCTAGGATGTTAAAGGCCCGTCAGATTTCTGAAGGGGATCTTTTTTCAGAGATTATCCTCTTTGAGAAATCTGATATTAAAAAATGGATGTGATGATTATGTTTTTCAGCTTTCGGTAATTGGTTCTTGCGTATTTTTTAGCGCTGAATCCAAAAATGACCTTCATTTTGTACCATACCATCACGTCAGGATTTCACATAAATCGCAAATTTTTAAAAAGTCTTACATCAAAATCAATTATCAAAAGTTAAAAAAGACAATCATCGCAGGCTTGTGTTACTAACGTTCTTCAATATAACTAAAAGAACAAAAAATAAGATAAATAATTACCATAGTATACAGAGTAAACAGAAAAAGAAAAAAAAAGGCATTTAATAAATAAATTCTGTTATAACGTTTCCAATTTTACGACCTAATAAGTAACAATAAACGATATTTTGAGGAGAGGTCGAGATTATAAAATAAGAGTGATGGATAACCGAGTGTTTCGGTTAATCGGATGTCGGATAATCGAGAGTCTGTAATATTTTTAAATCGCATTAATTTCATATTCATTTAATAATTAATTGCAAGGAAGGATTTGAGCTACAGAAATTATGACTACGTTGATTATATGTCACTCGATATCGCCCCCCCCCCCCCCAAAACGATTCTGTGGATCCGCCCCTGACGACATTCCCCTTTACTCCATGACGAACGCCAGAAAAATAAATAAACAAACAATTCGGTTACAGTTTACACTTGCAAATATTGTGCAGGACAAGAATTTTTGCATAGATACGCTTACCTCAAAACGAAAAGTAATTTTATTTAGTAATTAATCAGCTGTAATATACAAAAAAGCGGGATTTAAAAAAAATAATATAAAAAGTTGCGATCGTCGCTGATATCAGCGCCATCTTAATTTTTTCCCTGCAACTTAACTGTAAATTTCACTGTTTACATCTGAAATGGTTACCATGGAAATGATACGCCCTTGTGTTTACGCAGATTTTAGGGTATTTAAGGGAGTCTACTGAATATAGAAAAAGTTACAGTCCATCACATGAAAGTAAAAAGGAATAAGTACTTCAAGCTATTATTGCCCTATTTTTTAGTAGCTGATATGAATTCTTGTTATGCTTCCAAATTACCAAGAGGTTTTGTTTACTTAAAAGAAATAGAACCAACTATTATTGAAAATCTTCGTTATTATTCATCTGAAAATTTTATTGGCCGAAAACTAGATGGATATGAAAAAAACTGTGTAATTCTGTCTGAAGGTGCTGCTAAAGCACTATCAAACGTGCAACAAGATCTACTAAAAGATGGATATTCTTTAGTTGTTTATGATGCTTACCGTCCTCAGACAACTGTAGACCTTTTTATAAGATGGAGTAAGGACTTTAAAGATCAATCACAAAAAGAAAAATATTATCCAAATATTGATAAAAAGGACCTATTTAAGTTAGGATATATTGCTGAGAAATCTGGTCATAGTCGTGGCAGTACTGTAGATTTAACTATAATAAAACTAAACAACCCACTTAAAAGTGTTACGTTAGAAAAACGTAAATTAAAAGATGGTAGTATAGTAACTTACCTTGATGATGGTACTGTTGATATGGGTAGTTCTTTTGATTTATTTGATATAGCCTCTCATCACGATAGTAAGGTAATTGATCAAAAATATTTAAAATTCCGTAATTATCTAAGATCAGTTATGGAAAAAAATGGATTTAATGGCTATCAAGAAGAATGGTGGCACTACACTCTAAAAGATGAGCCTTTTACTGATACCTATTTTAACTTTTCAGTTGAATAGTACTGGAACCTATCATATTTATATGAGCACCGCTTTAAGAAATTAAGACTATTAGCCAACACATTGGCAAATTTGAAAATCATTAGCCAAAAGTTGTATTGATTTTTTTTTAAATGATATTAATTTCTTATATATATAAAACTTAAGTTTTACAATAATAAGTATAAAAATTGTTATTTGTAAAGTGCACCATATCATAGGAATTTATCTCTTCAATTTTATTTAAAACGTCAAAAAAAAAAAAAAAAAAAAAAAAAAACTGACATTTGTATCTATTTTAAAAGCAATTGGTATTAAAACAATTGTTCGCCAAAATAAAATTTTTGTCTATATTTTCCAATTTATTTGCATTTGGCAATGTGGCAAATGGTTAGTATATATATACTTTGTGTAAATTTAAAGATGAAGTCGAGTAAGATGACTATTAATAAGTAACTTGAATAGAGAGATTAAACAGCTCCATGCCATGTAATACATATTTAGCTGATCATTATCTGTATTATTTAGTTAGATTTTACACAGAAGATTAATACTACTAAGTTTAATATTGATTGTTTCCATTTAGTTATTAACAAAGGGTTTTAACTTTAGCCCTATACTACGTCCTCTAACTAGTGAATCAACCTCTGCAGTCACTCAATGTATCTACAGGACCATTTAGGAATATTGTTTCATATATTTCCTGAATTTTTGTCATGAAATCTCTTAAACTAAAGCTTTCTTTCCAAGGCATCTCTTTACATAGAACATAAATAGATTTTTCTGTTGAATTTGTAACTAGATCATAGGCATAAAAACCACTTCTTAATTGCTGGCAGGGTTGTAATTTTGACCAGTCAAAACTATCGGAGAAAATTAGCATGGAAAATTTGGCGATTGACTTTATTGCCACCACCGGCCAGACTTAAGTCACCATTTGCCAATCCCAATGATTGAATGGAAAAAGTACAAAAAAAGGTGGGAGGGATCAAATTTGTTTGAATTAAAATATGTTTTAATTTCAAAAATCCATTTTTACTTGTCTGTTTTATACAATGCATCAACGTATCTTTAAATATAATATATCACTTATAATTTAACCACAGTAATTACTTGTTTATATTTCTCTATTTAATGGAATGCCAGTTTTTTCCATCGAGTGTAATCTTATGAAAGGTTAAATAAAGAATATTTAGTAATTTTTTATGTTAGTTAATAGTTAGAAAAAAGCATTTTTTTTAAAATAAAGTATATTTGTAAATTTGTTTTGATTTTTTTTAATTTAATTTTTTTAATTAAATGTATTATAAATATTTTTATTGTACAGCAAGTAACATTTTATGTTGTTCTTGTATGCAGTATAATTAATGCAATTTGTATTTGTGCAATAAAAATATGTAGTATTATATCTGTATCAATAAAAAAAAAAGAAAGAAAGAAAACATAAAATAAATTTAAATAAATATATAAAACATTTCTAAACACACCAATATATTGAAAAATGTATTGACAGTCCTAGGCCTGTAAAGTGTGAAGGGAAATGTTTTTCAAATATTATTTTTCCACAAATTTTGTTTAAGGACAATTTTTCGAGGTTTCTTGAAAGTCGTTAAACAGAGAGACAACTGTATAAGGATCTAATCTGGGGATTTTATGAAAAAGTTATTAATAATTCATCAAAAATTCAAAGTCAGAAATGTAAACAATGTGCCATCTTATAAGTGGCAAAGCATTCTATGAAGTATGAAAAAACACCTAGAAAAATGTAAAAGTGTCTAGTTAACTAAAGAGCATATTATGATATTCCCCACTACCATGATTGCTTAGTTTATACATATTTTCATAAAACTATCTTTCCCAAATTTATCTTCTGCTATACATAGTTTAAGATTTATATTATAGGAGAGAGCAGGGGACAGTGGACCACCCCTTTAAATTTTATTTATTTTTAAATGCTTAAAAATTCAGGCTAATTGAGTGCTGATTAATTACTTATAGCCTTCAGAACACATAGTTAGCTCAGAATGAACCATTTTATCCTGACTGGTTGTTTTGAGCTACTTAAAGTAAAATTTTTCATCACCATAATTTTCTTTATTTAGTAGTTAAAGGTTATAGATAAATAAGATATAACAGCTTTTCTATAAAGGTAAGATACTTGTTTTTATTTAATTTTAAAGTTAAAATGGTTAAAAGAAAGCTTTAAATAATATTGTTATGAGAATGTATTGAACTTCAACATGGGGCACAATGGTCTACAATCCACCCTGTTACTGTAATGGAGAATTTTCAAAATATTTAGTAATTGCTTATTTTCTATAAAGAAATATTGTTCTAAAGTAATTATTTAATTGTAAAACAAAGTAAACAAAGACAAATGAGAATTTATTTAACATAGTAAGAAATATTTTGGTTTTATTTACTGCTTTTTAAAAATATAAATGTAATCTATTGACTGTAGTCTGTTATTACTAAAAGAATTTCTTGCAGGTTCTGAAATTTTATTACTCATTTTAGATACATATAAAACAAATTTGGAATAAGAACTTTTATAGCAATCTGTTGTTTATATCAATGTTCTCGCAATGTCGGCCTCAGGCCCAAAAGTATTTCAGGAAAATTTCAGGCTAATAAGTATTTTGGAGTTTCATTTGCAAATTTTAATGAGTGCTGACTTTATTTTACTTAACAACTTCATCTTATTTGCAATTGTTCCTTATCTTGTAATCTGTTATTATTTATAAAATATAATACATTTTTTTGATAATATTTATGTTTTGTTTTGTATTTGTTTGAAAATCTTACTTGCAAATTTGCATTGTTATGTTATTTTGGAGATAAAAGGGAAATAAATAGGAATTAGATTAATAAAAAATAAATTTATATTGTATTTCGAATGCTTAATAGTGGGGGCACACTGGTTCACTTTATGAACGCATGGCAAATAATTTGTTTTTGAAAAATGTATTGGAAACATAGTTCTGAAAAAATTCTGAGGCATGTAAAAATGTTCAAGGAATGTTAAAGAATATTTTCAGGCAGATTGGACTTTCCATTAAAGAGGGGGGGGGGGAATGTAAACTGCAAAAGTGATCCACTGTGCCCCAGTCTCCCCTACTTAATTTATATCCAAATTAAAAGAATTTTATAATTAAATTAAATATGCATATTTTATGAAATTAGTATTGTTGTACATTGTATATGTTAAATAAATTATTTTTCAATTTGAATTCCTGAGTTTTTTCCCACATAAGTGCTATTTGTTTTTATGTGTTTTTTTCACAGTGTGGCTACTGCATTTTTTGGATTCAAAAGCCACTTTCTCTTTCCAGATTTTGGGAATCTGCACCTATAAAATAGGTGTATATAAATTGCAACAAAATTTTAAATCATCATAAAACAACTTTCTAAAATTAATGACTTTTTGAGTAGGTACTAATTATACAGGATGTTTCTACAATCATGGGACAAACTTGGAGGGGTGGTGCAGTTGGCTAAAACAAACATGTTTTGTATAGGGATGTATGGTTAGAAGTGACACGTTGAGGCACGAACTCAAAAAATAGGTTTAGCATTAAAAGCATTATTTATTTACGACATCTTCACAAAGTACTCATTTGCAGCAATGCTTACAATAAATAGGGTGTTAAAAAAAATCATGATTTTTTTTAATAAAAAAAATCTGATTTTTTTTTTTATTATTATTTAAATCAGATTTTTATGATTTTTTTTCCTTGTGTTAAAATACGGAAAAGCTATCAATAATTTTAGGTTTCTAAAACAATTAAACCTCTAATTGCTAACATAATCTATGTTTTTAAGCTTTAATTATAATTATTAGTTATTAATTACAGTGATTATAAAAATTATAAGAAGTTCTATAATTTTTGCAAAGTCATGAGCACACTGACTTAGAAATACTGTGGTTTGGGGAATTTCTTTAAAGAAATCTCTACGTACAACTAAGGTGAATTTCACTATTTTTTTTTTTTTATCTTTTTTTAAAGCAATGTGCTTTTTGGGATTACAGTAAACTCCCTCAAATCCACATATCATCACAGATGTAAACAATGAAAATTTCAGTTCAGATGTAGAGACAAAATTACAGAATTTTTCTGTTTTATATCATTCTGTATGTATTTTAATATGTAATTCTAGTTAATATGAGTGAACTCATGGTTTTTCATGAAGGAAGTATAAATTTATTTCTGAAAAAAATCAAGATATTGCTGATATCACTGGTAATCAATCTCTTTACCAAATATATTTATGTATTAATCTAGCTTTTTTGGTAATTAAGACTGGCTACAACTGAGATAAAATTTCCTTACATTATGATTTTGATGTGAATTAATGGGGTACCTTTATGAGGAAAGTTTCATTGAATAATTCAAGGAAAATGTATCTCATCTTTATTATGCATATTTAATTATACATTATTATTTTCTTGACCTTTACTTCTAATAATTTTTTTAATTATTTTTTATCATTTTAGTTTATTTCTTTACTTACTAATTATTTTAATATTTTACTACATTGCAAGCATTCATTATAATTTCAAGCGCGATCTAATTGCGAGAATTGCACCAAATTTTGTAAGAAGATTAAACGAGACGGAGGGACAAAGGATTCCGCGAAAAAAAAGTTCCAAAAATCACTGCCAGGGGAATATGTGGCGCTGTGTATTCGAAAAAGAGTGTTTCAAAAAATGAAGGATCAATACTGAAATAAAATTACCGTTTATTTAATGAAATTAGCAATTTAACCCAAGCTCAAAATGGTAACAGTTTATAAAAAGCTAAAAATTTACATAAACACTGCTAAAGTTTCTTTATCTGCAATTTCACTTACAGAGCCCCAAAGAAAGCAACAGCAGAAGAAGAAGTTCTTTATTCAAATTTCACGTTACATCTTTTTGCCCAGTGCCAGCTTGCTCGGCTTTAAAAGTTAATGTGCTACTGTTAGAAGTAATTTCATTGAAAGTTATCTTTCATAATGTCTCCTTCTTTAGTCGAGCGAGCTCTACTAGTCAAATTCTTTTACCTCAACCAGTGCAATGCGCCAGCCGCTCTTCGTGCTTTTAAAACCCCCCCAAAAATGCCTAAAGTTAATGGTCCTTTGTCAGTTAATGGTTTAAAAGCAATGAATAAAAGAAGTTTTATATTGAGAAGTTTGAGAAAACAGGTTCTCTAAATATTCAGTCAGGCAGAGGACGAAAACCCGTATCACAGGAAACAATCGAAGAAGTGGCAACGGCGATTGTCAACAGAGCATCAGACAATATTGCAACCACTTCCAGTGCTCGTGGGATAGCTCGGAATCTGGATATGCCTTATTGTATGGTATGGAAAATCTTACGAAAGATTATCCACTTCTATCCGTACAAGATCAGCCATGTACAAGAGTTACGTCACACCGACCATGATAAGCGATTGACTTTTGCTGTCACTTTTCTTGCCAGAATAGAATTGGATGATGCTTAGCCCTGGAAAATCTTATGGGGAGACGAGGCCAACTTTTACCTGAATGGAACTGTAAATACTCGGAACTGCCGAATTTGGGATAACATGTCACCAAGAGCATACAAAGAAATTCCTTTGCATTCACCAAAGATAACTGTTTGGTGTGGTTTCACACAGATATGATCATAGGTTCATTCTTCTATGAGAACATTACTCCGACAGGACCTGTAACTTGTTCTGTTACCGGAGACAAATATCGCCAAATGCTAAACAACTTTGTTATTCTGGCACTTCAACAAAGACAGTGCCCGGAGAAAATCATTTTCATGCAAGATGAAGCCCCTCCACATATTGCTTTGCAAGTACAGCAGCTGCTATGACAGAAATTCACAACAAAAAGAGTTATTAGCCGCTGTTTTCCAACTGCATGGCCACCAAGGTCTCCTGATCTTACACCTTGCGACTTTTGGCTATGGGGTTATCTAAAATCCAAGGTCTATCACGGAGGTGTCCAGGACCTGGCTACGTTGAAGTATAACATATCACGAACTTTACGGGAGATTCCTGCGGACATGTTATTCTCTGCTGTTGTAAATGCTGTGCACAGAATGCAATATGTGATCCACAAAAACGGCGGCCACATCGAACCTGAGTTGGATGTGCTAAATAAATGGTAATTTTATTTCAGTATTGATTCTTCTTTTTTGAAACTCTCTTTTTCATATACACAGCACCACATATCCCCCTGGCGGTGATTTTTGGAACTAAATTTTTTTTCGCGTAATCCTTCATCTCCCACCTTGTTTAATCTTCTTACGAAATTTGGCACCCTTCTCGCAATTAGATCGCGCTACAGAACACTCTGAGTACCGTCAGTTTAATTATGACCACCTTGTATATAGCCGCTAATATGGAATCGTGCTAAATTTTGATTAGCTGCAGTAATAAATTCTGAACAATAATTTGAATGTCAATTACTAGAGGTGAAGGAAACAGATTTTCATGTTTCTTGATATTCAAAAATCTCCTTTTGAAATCATTTTTTAATACATATATTTTTTAATTTCTACTCCGGTGACTTTTGTAATAATGCAATTCGAGATGTCCCTGGAAAAACTCGACTGCTGTCAGGCACTAGACAAAGGCTATAAAATTAATTTAACATCAGAATTAAAAATCATCAAAATTAATTAACAAATATATTTATCTTTCGTTTGTTTGCCATCTTCAACACGTTAAACGCGACACTAATTTTTCTTTACTTTCTGTTTAAGCGACAGCATACACAGAAATTGTGTATATACAGTAGCGCCCAAAAGTATTTTGATAACCTTATATTCGCTCTTATTTTATTTAATATAAAAATCTAAAAGAAAATATATTCCCTATAATTTAGAACACTATAACTGCAGTTATTCAAATGTATCAAGTTTCAACTTGTTTGTTTACATTCGGCACCACCGAAGAAATATGACTCTTCCTTAGCTCAAAAGTATTTTAACAATTAGTTTGCATTTAATTGTTGAAGGTGTCAGTGGCGCTATAGCTTCGATTAGTGTTTATATTGACTTATTGTGATTATTTTTAAATGCTGAAATGTAAAAAATATTGACGTGATTCTAGAAAAGCCGCTGTAAATGCACTTAAGAAAGGTAGACTGCAAGCAGAATTAGCTCGTTCTTTTAACGTGTCTCGGCAACTTGTTATTACATTGAATAAAGTTTTTAATAAACAGAAATACATCGAAAATAAGCCTAGTGGCCATCTGAAAAAAAAACAACTTACAATGTTGACTGTATTCTAAAAATGATATCTACAAGTGATTGTCGTAAGTCTGCTATAATAATAAAAAATGAATTGAAAGAAAATTACGGCATAGACCATACACGTTTCATCAGTCAAACGATGCCTAAATCTCTTTGGTTTACATGGCAGAAGACCAGCAAAAACACGTTTGTTATCTACTAAGATTAAGAAGGCTAGAGTTGCATTTGTAAAACGCATAACACTTTCAGGGGCAAAGCTAAAGTGTTGAAATTAATGATTGACACCAGAATTTTGGTTAAAAAAAATTCGTTTTATTATGTGTGTGAAATATAGCTTTTTCTTATTTACAAATAAATTTGTTTTCAAATTCCGGTGTGAATCATTAATTTCAACACTTTAGAAATGGAATTGCTTTGCCCCTGAAAGGGTATGCCATTTTACAAATGCAACTCTAACCTTCCTATTCTTATTAGTTAACAAACGTGTTTTTGCTTGTCTTCTGCCATGTAAACCTTAGAGGTTTAGGCGTCATTCGACTGATGAAACGTGTATGTCTATGTCGTAATTTTCTTTCAATTCATTTTTTATTATTACATCGGGCTTACGACAATCACTTGTAGATATCATTTTTATAATACAGTCAACATTGCAAGTTTACTTTTTCGGATGGCCACTTCGAGGCTTATTTTCGATGTATTTCTGTTTATTAAAAACTTTATTGCACGTAATAACAAGTTGCCGAGACACGTTAAAAGAACAAGCTAATTCTGCTTGCAGTGTACCTTTCTTAAGTGCATTTACAGCGGCTTTTCTAGAATCCCGTCAATATTTTTTTACATTTCGGCATTTAAAAATAATCACAATAAGTCACTATAAACACTAATCGAAGCTATAGCGCCACTGACACCTTTAATAATTAAATGCAAACTAATTGTCAAAATACTTTTGAGCTAAGGAGGAGTCATATTTCTTCAGTGGCGTCGAATGTAAACAAAGAAGTTGAAACTTGATACATTTGAATAACTGCAGTTATAGTGTTCTAAATTATAGGGAATATATTTTCTTTTAGATTTTTATATTAAATAAAATAAGAGAGAATATAAGGTTGTCAAAATACTTTTGAGCACTACTGTATATTTGTACAAAATTTGTGAATAAAATTTGTAATTCTTGTGAAGGAAACCCTTTTTATTTTTGAAATGTTTTAATAAAATACATAAAAAAGTGAAAAATGTTTTTAATATTATATATTATTTTTATAATTTTATACCGCCGGTCCCTAGGGACCGGCGTCGCCTAAACGGAAAGATCAATGCCGGTCCCCAGGGTCCGGCATCGCGTTTAACCTGTTAAGACCACGGTTGGTGCAAGTGTGTTCATGAAAAGTGTATCTTCAGCATACGCGTTCTAACAATTAAATTAAACAATTGTAAAATGCAAAAGGCTTCGCGGGCCACAGATACGTGGTTGGCAGGCCAGTTGTGGCCCGCGGGCCGCGTGTTTGACATGCCTGCTTTAGAATCCCCATGATGGGCATAGATTGTCATTTAATTTTGCCACTTTGATAGCGAATTTTGAAATATTAACATGTATGAAATAAAAGAAAATAAGTTAAAACTGGTGTGAATGAATAAGAACAAAAAATCTTAAAAACACCATCAAAAATTTTTAAATGCGCGTATTTAAAAATTTTTGATGGTGTTTTAAGATTTTTTTGTTCTTATGTATGAAATAAAAGAAAGTTTTTAGATTGGCACATCAGACTAGATTTTTTTCCTGCTGTATTCGTTATTTTAAAATTTTCTAAATTTCTTCTGCCACACACTGAAATTCCCCCCTTCCTGGCCATTTGAATGTTTAAAACTTGCATTTATAAAAATGAAACTCTTTATTAAAAAATGCATATTATAATTTATTAGTTTCTTTAATTTGTAGGCCCTTAAAAAGTGGTTGATTTTTATTTAAAGAGATGTGTACGAGCCTGCAAAGGTATACTATAACTAGTTGGATGTGCCAATCCCAAAACTTTCTTCTATCTTATACATCTTAATATTTCAAAACCTAGTTACACATGTTAATACTTCAATATTATTAGTTCAATACTATACCAACTTTGATTTTCATCTTAAATTTCTGCTCAAGTCAATTAAACGGACTAAAAACGAGTTAATCTATATCATGATATTTGTTAAAATTATTAATTTTTCCTTATTCTGTCGTTATCAGCTGTTTGCGAATAGCCGGCATAGCAGGAAGCGAGTTCCCGCTGCTGCATGAGCCGCCAATGCACAATAGAACTACGAAAAATCAAGAAAAGTATACAAAAATCGCTAGCACGGAGCCCCTTTACCACGAAATATTTCCAAATTCAAGGAGAAACTGTTGGCCAAAGCCAAAAACAAGCACAAACATTTTGGTTCAATTGTATGCATAATTTTATACGCTGTTCGATGGTACAATAATGAAAATGGCACAGAGATCGGAATTATAGCGCCCCCTTCTTTCGGAATTTTTTCAAGTTCAGGGAGGACTTGTTTGCCATAGCCAGAAACATGCACAAAAAATTTGGTTCAATTATATGGATAACTTCATACACTTTTCGGTGGTACAATAATTAAAATGGTTCAGACATCGCAATTATAGTGCCCCCTTCCGGCAGAATTTTTCCAAATTCAGGAAGGACCTTCGTGACATGACCAAAAAAAAGCACATAAAATTTGGTTCAATTCTATGCATAACTTCATACACTTTTCGGCGGTACAATATTCAAAATGGCACAAAAATTGTACAAAAATCGCTATTACAGCGCCCTCTACGAGCGATTTTTTTACAAATTAAGGGAGGACCTCTTTGCCATAGCCAATAACTTAAATTTTTTTTTGGTTCAATTCTATGCATAACTTCATACACTTTTCGATGGTGCAATATTCAAAATCGCACAAAAATCGCTATTACAGCGCCCTCTAACGGCAAATTTTTTGCAAATTCATGGTGGACCTGCTTGCCATATCCAAAAACTTAAAATAAAAATTTGGTTTAATTCTATGCATAACTTCATACACTTTTGGACGGTACAATATTCAAAATCGCACAAAAATCGCTATTACAGCGCTCCCTACCGGCGAATTTTTTCCAAATTCAGGGAGGACATGCTTGCCATAGCCAAAAACTTAAAATAAAACTTTGGTTTAATTCTATGCATAACTTCATACACTTTTGGACGGTATAATATTCAAAATCGCACAAAAATCGCTATTACAGCGCCCCCTAACGGCAAATTTTTTGCAAATTCATGGTGGACCTACTTGCCATATCCAAAAACTTAAAATAAAAATTTGGTTTAATTCTATGCATAACTTCATACACTTTTGGACGGTACAATATTCAAAATCGCACAAAAATCGCTATTACAGCGCCCCCTACCGGCGAATTCTTTCCAAATTCAGGGAGGACCTGCTTGCCATAGCCAAAAACTTAAAATAAAAATTTGGTTCATTTCTATGCATAACTTCATACACTTTTCGATGGTACAATATTCAAAATCGCACAAAAAACGCATTTACAGCGCCCCCTACCGGCGAATTTTTTCCAAATTCAGGGAGGACCTGCTTGTCATATCCAAAAACTTAAACTAAAAATTTGGTTCAATTCTATGCATAACTCCATACACTTTTGGATGGTACAATATTCAAAATCACACAAAAATTGTTATATCAGCGCCCCCTACCGGCGAATTTTTGCCAAATTCCGGGAGGACCTGCTTGCCATAGCCAAAAACTTATAATAAAATTTTGGTTTAATTCTATACATAACTTCATACACTTTTTGATGGTACAATGGCGACAGACAGACGGACAGACGGACAGACGGACGGACGGACAGACGGACACACAGACAGACAGACATTTTCTATAAACATGTTTTTTGGAATCTCTGACCCCTAAAACATGCAAATCCGTCGAAAACCGGAAGTCGAAAAAAATTTCGATTACAATACTTTCTTCTATTGAAGATAGAAGAAAGTAAAAATATACATAGTAATGTCCTCTACAAGCCACAGAAAATTTACTCTTTATACTGAGAAAATAGATTTTAAAAAAATCAAATTTTATAAAGATTCCTACTTGAAAGGAAAAGCTTTTTAGCAATCTTTTGTTAATTTATAAAGCTTATATGGATGGATTAAAACATTGTCACAATCTTTTAAAAAATAAATTTTTTTATGTAGGAAAACTAAAATTTTCAGAATTTCATGAAAGAAAGTTGGTCCATGTGCAGACTTTTACTATACATATTAATTAATATCAGTGAATCATGGTACCAACTTATACTGGTCCTATGGAATCGTAGACTAATCAATTGTTTACTATTACTTGCTAAATGCACAGACTGTACATGAAAAATGTTGTTAATACAAGCATTTCTCATTCTTCTACGCTCTCCCAAAGAAAAAGAAAAATTTTGACACCACCCAAAAGTTTGTACTGCTGTTAATGAACAACATACGAAACACAGAACAATGAATGACATTAAAAAAATACAAAACAATAGACAACTATAATGGAATTAAAAATGTTTTTATTACAAAAGAAATTAAACGATTTATATCAAAATAATACAAAATATAGCTGATGTAAAAAGAGATATTGAAAGATGTCACATAAGCATTCAATTATCAATCATAAAAGTCACACAGGATTTTCAATACACATAAAAATTAAAAGGTATAAAATATCACTAAGCAAAAGAAAATATGAAAAAATACTGTAAAAGTTAAAAAAGAATACCGTGTTTATAATTTTTCTTTAAGATTGTTTAATTAGTCAATGAACGTAGTGAAAATAAATTAACATATTACACAAACACACAAATTTTGCACATAATACTGACTACAAATTAATACTTTTAAAAATGCAAATTATGTAAATAATACAAAATGATTAGAGCATTTTTTATTTATATAGTTGCTCAAAAATTACATTATAAATCATTTTAGAGTCACAGTTACTCTAAAAATATATAATGTATATTACTTAAAAACTGCATAAGAAAGTTATGCTCGATTTGCATTGAATAAAAAATTATGCACACACACACATGTAATATCAAAAACATTTTTTTTTTTTTTTTAATTCCGAGGAGAATTTATAGAGATCATGAATTTGATATTAAAAAAAATTGATGCTGAATGTGTATTGTATAAAAGTCAATTTTAACAAATAAAAAGGAAAACTAAGAATTTAAGAATACTGTGAGAAAAAACAAGTAACATCTAATGTGCAGCTTCTCAACTTGCTTCAAGTAAAAAGATTTGTAAGCAAAGATGATGGAGTGGAGTTCTTAAGAAAGGCTTAGCTGAGGTGGGCAATTTTTTGATGAGAGAAAGCAAAAGTGCTTCTCTGTAACATTATTATTGAAAGTTATCAAGTGGCCATATATTCAATTGTGTTTATTCACTATCCAACCATCTGTTTGTTTCTTTATGTATTGTGTGTTCAATTAAATGTATGTATTCATCTTCAAATCCACTGTAGTCAACTGAAATATTTTGTGGGTAATTATTTCATTACTTACCATTCTAACAATAAAAAATGGGCGCTTCAGTCAGGATGTGAATAAAAAGTAGGGTTATTCTCTGCAATAGTACAAAAAGTGCTTCCCAGCCATATAAATGTTCTTAATTTTATTACATTTTTATTTATTTTTATTTTTATTAGAAGATCTAAACATAGTTTATTAGGGGCAGAAAGTAAAATTTAAAAATAAATAAATTTAGTATTTAAAAATATAATATATATCATGCAAACATCATTCCCTCACCTTTCCCCCACCTGTACTACCCAATTTTAATGCCTATTTCTTTCCATCCAGAAATAAAAATAATTAAAAATACCCTAAGCAAAATAAAGTTCTTATTTGATACATTACAAAAAATAATAAAAATATTAATTTTTACTATTATTATATAGTCTACTCAATCAATTATATGTTTCCCCATGTTAGACCATCATTCCCTCACACATTGCTATTATCTCAAATATCTACCACTAATGAGCAGTAGCAGTCTAGCATCCTTCACAGAGAAGAAGCTATTTTGAGCACTTGTCAGTCCAGCAACATAAATTGGTGGTGTAAGATTTTGTTAATTTTACAGAATTTTTTCTTAGTCAGTATATCCGGAAGCGTTTTTATTAGCAGTCATTCCCTCACACAGAATATTCATTTTTTTGTAAATATCAAAAATTTTAATTTTATCATACATTATATATTAAGTGTTTCTCTTAAAGGAAACAGTTTGGATTTCTTCATAATTTTGCATTTTCCCCCTACAACTAGTAAAAATGTCTTATTTCATCATTCCCTCACTTGTCATTCCCTCACTTGTCATTCCCTCACATTTTTTATTTTTTCCACAAATTTTTATTTTATTTTTTTTGTTAAGTCAAATTTTTAAAACAATTTCTGTTGCTATTAAAATCTTCAATAATTGTCTGATTTCTTACCATTTATCTAATTTTTATGAAAATTTACATATGCATCATTCAAGTCAGACTGCTGGCCAAATTTGCAAGTATTGTAGAGAACAACCCAGTAATTTAAATCCTTGATGGTAAGAACCAAATTTCGAGTTTAAAGATTTAAATCAATTTTAGGTTACATAAAAATATGTGGCATAAAATAACCAAATATTTAAAACAAACAAAACTGTATAATTTACTGATAAACATCTTAGAAGCATAACAAATCATAAAAATAATTAAAACAGATGCATTGCATAAAGAAATTTCAAGATTAAAATAATTAATAGGATTAAAAAATACAATATTAAACTAAATTCTAATGATTATACTGAATTTTTCCAAATATTAAAATTCTTTAAATTACATATAATGCAAGGACAGATGCCTTATGAAAATGTTTTTTAGCATTTAAAATATAATATACATACTAACAGCAAAAGTCTACAACAGCAAATAATGAAATACAGCAAAATCGTAAAAAAATAATAATATTTCATTTTAAAAGTTCCTTAGATTAAATTATTTTAATTTTCCCTAAAGCTTCATACCATTGTATGTAAATCATGAAACTTACTGTTAAGTTTTTTGGAAAAAACTAAAACTTTTGCTAAGAATTATTGCAAAACAATCAAATCATTTTTTTAAATATTAAAATTTCTAAAATATAATGATTTTATTTATGTACATTTTAAAAGATTTTTACAATTTTATTTTAATAAGCACCTTTTTATGAGCCATTTCATTAAATATACACAATAGTATAAAACAAGTAGAATAAATTTGAGTTATTCATGACTACAGAAGTGAGCTTAGATTTAATAGATCAATATGGCTTTACTAAAATATTTTAGTTTCACCAAAACTAATTTCTATTTTTAAAGTACATCAAATACAACAAATTATCATGATTCAGTCATATGTTCTATCATATACATGATATTATTGGGAGCATTATAGTTTATAACTTCACAGGTAAAGAAAAAGTTTTTTCACAACCAAATATATCCCATAAATTTTCAGGATTTTTTTCAATATCTTTAATAATGATACGCAATCTGTTGTGGATATTGTCTGCTTCTGCAGCTGTCAATTTCTCCAATAAATTATAATTGGAGCTAAAGAAGTAACGTATTTTTCTATCTTTAACATTCTCAGCAAGAATATTTAAGGCCTGCAATAAAATAAAACATAAAAGATATGTAATTAATTAAAATCTATCTATATATATAAGTCAGTATGTGAGTGCATGTTTCTTATACAAATCTATAACTTTTGACAAAATTGCACATAATTTGATGTACACACATTTTAGAACTACAGATTTTAAAAATTTCTCACACCACTCTTTACTTCTTTTTTTTCAACCACTTGCTGTAGTATATCTTTCAACAAACCTTTTTTTTTTCTAATGCAATTTTTCTTTCCTGACCACACCCTAAAACTACAAGAATTAAAAAAAATACAGTTGAACCATGATATCTCGAAAAGAGAGACAAAAAAAATTTGAAATTATCGAAAATTGCATGCTATCAATAGTAGAATAAAGATAAAAGCTTTTTTACATACCCTTTTAAAAAGTAACCAATTTTATTCTAATAAACACATTAACCAATATTATATTTGAAAAAAGATTCAATTGTTGTTTGTTTCAGAGATGAGTATGAAATTTTATCTATTACACTTTTTAAGTGGGCAATGGCTTTAAATGTGACCTCTGACATATCTGGCTGACACTCAACATATCTCCTCAAAGTCTCCACTGCAGAAAGTGCTTGTTTGTTTGTCACATTTGGTGGTAATTCACCGATTTCTTAACTCTCTTCTTCTGCTTCACAAAAAGGTTTCATTTGATAGATGATATCATTGTTGTCCCACTAACCGCACACGGTTACTACATCATCTACACTGACAAAATCATTAAATTCCATGTTATCAAGCTCCAGGAGTCCTGTCAATCTGTTCCAATAATTTTCGGTGTAGTTTTCATCAGAATTATCGATGTTAATTGTCTGACTACTTTCGTGATTTTCAATGAAACCAGCCTTTTTAAAGCTATTTATTATCGTAGAGGAAGACACATTGTTCTATGCTTTGTCAACCATTCTCATAGCTTGTAGAACATTAACACTAGATGGTGAAACGCCATCTTCCATTTTGGTCAACATTTTTTTAACCACATGATGACAATACTTTACTTTAAAACTTTGGATGATGCCCTGATCAAGTGGTTGAAGATTTGAAGTAGTGTTTGGAGGGGAAAATTCAATTTTTACGTTTTCCATTTCAGGCACAGTATTGTGCGCCGCACAGTTATCAATGAAAAGCACAATTTTTCCCCTTTCTGTTTTCATATTTTTATTTAAATTTTTAAGACAGCTTTCAAAAATGTTAGATATGTCATCCAAGCTTTACGGTTAGCTTCATAAGCCAAAGGAAATGATTTTATGCCAGTGAAACATCTTGGATTTTTTTATTTCCCCATCATCAACGGTTTTAATTTCTCTGTTCCATTCATATTTGCACAAAACAACAAAGTGACACACTCTTTACTTCTCTTACCTCCACGACATGTTTCACCCTTTACATGCATAGTTTTATCTGGAGTGTTTAAAAAAAAAAAAAAAATTCAAGTTTCACCCACATTAAACACATCTTTTTCATCATAATTCTTGGCGCCAGCCGCGTTGGACAGCCCTGCCTTATGGCTAAGTGTTTTAGTACTTTAGATTAGATGCAGTGGCAACACTTTTTATAAGTTATATTAAATACAGTATCAGTTCTTTCTCTTTTCAAACAAAACTACATGATTAAAGGCATCTGGGAAATGACAACATTTTCATAATCATTGTAGATTAAATTTTTATGAATGAAAATTTAAATTTACATTTTAAAATGATGTTTTATCACTAGTGGAAGCCTCTCCCTGTTCTGAAATTAATGCCCTTATTATTTATAAAGGGATGGCTTTATTTTTAAGGCACACAAAATTAAATTTCAGTAAATGCTACATCATTTGGATGAATTTATTGAAATTTTCTCTGTATTGACAGGGAAATCGTATAATCTTCTGTTACATGCGCCAAAGGACTCGTGCGTTCTAATTGAAAAGGTGAGGAATTTTACTATGATTGCATCAAAGTAGTGTCATTCCCCACCCCCCTCCCCCTATAAATAATGTTAAATTTTTAAATGATTGATGCTGAAACGATTTTAATTTTTTTTTAAATGCAGAAAATGGTAAATCAAATAATAATAATAACAAAGCAGAAATCTTCAGCTCCACAGAATATTTTAATCACTATGAACATCATTCATTTCAAAAGATGACATATAGAAAGCAATTTTTAGTAATTCAATTAGGCCAGTTGAGATCTAATTTGAAGAAATTCAAATTTGATTAGAACAAAATAAACTGGTATCATTAGTATATCAACACTTTTATAGGCTTACATGGCCTAAAATTTCCAGCTCCAAACTCGATCCAACCCACTATAAAAGCTAAAAATTAGCCCAGGCCATGCAAAAATCACTGAATTCAGGCCCAGCTTGATAGGAGTTAATTTTTATAAAACATGACAACATTTCTTAAGCAGCATTAACCTACAATTAAAATTCTTCATAAAGTACACATTTTTTTTTTTTTTAAAGTACAGCATTTTTCAGATATGTCTGCAATGGAATAACAATATTAATTATGATTTAAACAATTATACAAAAATTCATTAAATAAATTGACTTACATAATTACATTCAAATGAAGATTCAGTAAGAAAATTAATGTTGTTTAGAAGGAAAGAAAAAAAATGGTTAAAGACAATTATAATTTTAAAATTCTATAGAAAAAATGACAGATTTTTAAAAATATTTCTTTGTAATTTATTAAACCAAATTGAATTTATAAAGATTTTGCTAAACGAATGTACAATATCAAATAAAAATTAAAGTCAGACCCAGCCCAGCCCAAGTCTGCAAAAAATAAAGAAGCCTGGATTTATTAAGAATGAAGTCCAGGTCCACCCTGGCCCAAGTGTGCAAAAAAAGTAAGCCATATCCACCCAGGTTCGGTTTTCAGGCTGGCCCAGGCCTGTGCAGACCTTTAAACAAGCCAATTAATTTTTATTTTTGTGATAAAAAAATTATTTTTCCCTTTACATGAATGTAATATTTTTTTTAAAAAAAGAGAAAACAAGCCAGCTTTTAAAACTTTTAACTTTTCAGTTTCAGAATTTTGACAGTAGCTTTTCTTGCTTAATTTAACACCATTGTTTGTAACATATCATGTGTCTTGAAATGATTTTTCAGTTGCATTTGGATTTGTTTAACTATCAGTAGGTAATTTAAAAAATAACAACAAAAAATCTTTTAAGTTTCTGCAGTTTGAAAGCAATTTTAAACTGCACTGTGTGTTCCCATCTACATAGTACTGTTTTTACAATATATAAATGATGCAAATTTAAAAGAAACAAATTATAGTAGTTCTGGCATTATTATAAATATTATCATTTTCAAATCTTCCATTGTTTAAAAATTAGAATTATTTTACAATATTACATTTTCCCCCATTACAGTTATAATTTTCATTTCCTGTGTATTTAGTTTTGGTACAGCTTTCCAGTCTAAACCCAAACTATATTTTAGTTTAATTTTTCGATTCTTAATATATAAAGTGGTAATTTTTAAAAAATGGAAATCACAAATGTATTTTTGCATAAAAATTGCTTTCAACTAAATTTTTGACAGAAATTTGCTTACATTTTCTTTGCAAAGTGAGTGTTGTATAGATTTATATACTATATATATTTTTTTAATATAGTTAGACAACTCTAACAATCTATAATTCAGGAAAAGAAAGAAAAGAGTAAATAATTTCAAATGCATGTTATTAAGAAATTAATTTTTTCTAATAATAGTGAAAAAATTACAGCTATGTGAATAAAAATAAATATATGTTTTAAATTTTGTATTAAATTTTACACTTTATCATTTTCATTAATTGGTATATTATGTCAATAATTTTGTACATGAATTTTCATTTTTAACAAGAGAAGTTGCATTTAATTATCTTACCAGGGATCTGCTTGAATTTTTTTCACACAATCCTGTTTTTGCAAAAATTGTGAACTTTTGCATATACTTGTACAAAATGTAATCAGTTCTTTGTGAATTAGAAATTAGTCTTTGTATGCAAGTTCTTATTTAGACATTACCGAGAAGATCTTTAGTACGTATATTTAGTACACGTATATTTAGTATGTACACTAAATAATAGATTCAGTGGTTATTTCAGCTATTATGCAACAGGTTTTTTGTAATTTTAAAATCATTACATTTGTGAAGAATTCAATTTGAAGATCGAGAAAAATTCTGAAATGTCTATTTTTAAGAGAAATCCTTGTTAAGGGTCAAATGTTTTAAGGTGAAACAATTGTGAAGGATCTTTTAAGGGAGTCAAGTTCTTTCTAAACAGATCCTTGCTTACAGATAAGATTTTCCACGTTAATGTTTTTATGTGACACTAAACATGAAAAAAATATAAATAAAAGTATCAAAATGTAGCTATTATAAAATTTTGACTACATTATTTTATAAACAAAATTTCAATTTTTCCAATTTGGAAAAATTCAAAAAAAAAAAAAAAAAAAACTTCGGAAAAAAAACTGGAAAAAACCACTTTTCCCCCCAAAATTGCTGGATTTTTTTCGAGCATTCCCATCTCTACTTGTGACACTATACAATGTGGTTCAGTGAGTTTCTCTATAAATGTATCACTAGCGCTTTCCATCCACATCTCATCAGGAAATCTAAGAAACATTTCACTAAATATATGAATAAGACTCACATCCATAAATCTCTCTCCAAGGCGTTCATTTTTCCAGTAATCAGAAGTTGAATTTTCAAGAACCATCCACATTACAATAGTTTTCAAATAATAAGAAGCCAGAATTTTCCGGTTTTCTTTATCTCTTAACAACTGTAAATAAAATGGAAGTCAAAAATCAAAACTACAAAAAATATTCATTAATTAAAATTAAATTAATATAAATAAAAACATTCAAAAATATATGATGTACCACTAATTTAAGTAACAAGTAACTTTTGAATATAATCCCTTTCCCCTTCTGCAATCCTTTTTCTTCTCATTATTAAAATTTGCAAACTAATAAAAGCAGAAGTTAAATTAATGAAAAACTTCAAAATATGCAAATCAGTATCAAATTAAGCTTGAGAAAATTCAGACATTAAAAAAAAAAAAAAAAAAAAAGATAAAATATAACAAATTTTCCTACAAAGAGCATACAAACAATGATTACCATAAATTATAATGAATTTGCAGCCATAAATATTAAACATGAATAATTAGTTTTAAAGGGGAAAGTTTCAACTTGTGGGCTAATTTTAACTATGTTGTAGGATGGCAGAAGAAGTACTTTGTGTTTGCATAGTATATTTAAATACTCTACAGTTTGTTTTTCTCAAGAGAGATTTTTATGGCCTTGAGATAACATGTTCACTTGGAGATTCAAGTGAAGAGAGTTCTACCATATCCTGAAACATATGACTTTTCCCTCTTTTTTTAATTTATTTTATACTTTTAATACATTACATATTTTAAAAGTTATGCACAGTTAAAAATTGCTGTGACTTGAAACATTTCTTCAATACTTTTCTTAAAATATTTAATGTTTTGGAACTATTCATGGAGATTTAATTTTTTTTGTGAGATTTTAAAATATTTCTTCTGAGGACCCAAATTAATCTGTCTAGAAAATTCATACGTTTAAAACTTATTGTTATTTATTAACTTTTCATACTTATATAATTTAGACACAGTTATGATTTTTTTTTTTTACTTTTGGAAATTTCCTTAAAAATTACAATTATTTGGTCTAACTTATAAATAATATTTCCGCTGACAAATTTCTCAAACTAATTTATACATACACTAGCAACCTTCGCCCACTAGGCTGGTCGGTTTCTCTAAAAGAATCTTGAATCAAACGAAATATATCTAGCAAAGATGGGGGAAAAAAAGAATTCTTAACATCTAATCAAATATCCATAATTGTTGTCCTATTCATATAATCTTACATTATCCAGTTCAAAGTCGATATTGGCGACATTAAATATTGCTTCCAATTTGGCTACCACCTAAACATGTATTAATTCGTTGATTTAAATTTATACGTCACCATCATCAATAAAATAGAACCTTTTTGAAAAATTAAAAATTCAAAGAATAGTTTTCTAAACGTCAACTTCCCATCATAAAGAATAAGGACTTTCAAGGATCACACAAACCCTGTGTCAGAGAGCCAGTAAATACAGATTATAATGTATATTAAAACAGCCAAAACATTTTAGAATAAGGAATTTTTTTTTTAAGTCCAAATATCAAATGTGAAAAGCTATAAGTACCACCACATTCAGTAGTAAATGACAGCCTCTTGCAAAAAAAAAAAAAAAAAAAAAAAAAAAATTAAACAACGTGAGAATTTATCTCACAATGAAGCACCAATAATATGTTATCATTATCAGTATTTGGATTGCATTTAAACAACCATACTTTTAAAAAAGTAAATGTAAGTATTGTACATATATAACTGAAATAATAATAATAACATTTAAAAAAAAAAATCAAATGATTGTGACAACTGCAACCACAAAAGTTTTAGTTTGAACTAGCAGACCTGTCTGTCATTGGCCATATTAACAATAGGTAATTTCTTGTCTTCTGGGTAAAATAAACAAAAATGCAATATCCTAAAAATATGGCGATCACAATAACGGAACTCTGTGCATGCACGTCCATAAATCATGAAAATAGCAAACAGAAAAAAATTAGTGCAACTTTCATGCAATCATAATAGAATCCCTCAGCTTTATAAAGGAAAATGCACATTTTCTTTGGTGCACATTACACAAAAATATAAGATTTCCTTTACAATACCAAAAATAAAAAGCAATAAATGCATCCAAATGGCAAAGTATTTACTACAATTCTACTATGTATGGTTTGAAGATAAAGTCTTTACAGATATTTGATGTTAATTTCAGAGGAGCAAGAGGCCTCTACTGATTAAAAAAACATCATTTTTAAATGGAGACTTTCATATTTTCATTCATGAAAATTAAATCCACAATGATTACATGAAAATGACATCACTCCCCCTCCCCCCCCCTTTTTTTTTTTTTTTTTTTTTTGTAGGTGTGGATCTTAATTTGAATATACATTATGTTTCTTCTATCAAAAGTGACATATTTAGGAGATTATTATTTTTTCATGAAATTGAAATGTCTGTATTACAGCAGATGATTTAGTTCCAAATGTATTTACATGAAGGTACTACATTATTTTAATGCCCTTATAGTTTTTTTGTAAAAAAATGTGCATTATCTGTTCAGAATGATATAAATTTTGGATGCAAAAATATAATAAGAGAGCCTGAATTTTTATTGACTTATAAAAATACTACCCATTTTCAGGGGTTTTTTTTTTTTGGCGGGGGGGGGGGGGGGGGTAACTTGAAAGAAAAATATTGTAACTGAATATAAAAACATTTCGATTTGTACAAAGATAAATTATGTCAGGTGGTTGAAAAAAGAGGTAAGAGGTGGTCTGGGAAATTTGTAAAGTAGCCAGTATTTTTTGCCAGTTTCTAAAACATAATATATGTTGAATTTTGTGAAAATAGGTGAAAAATTGTATATTTGTATAAGGAACATGCACACAAACATTGACTTTAATACATACAGATTATGCATTAATGAAATTTAACTTTTTTTTAACTGAAAGAAAATTAAGCATATTACTTCCATCCATTGACTTTACAAAGTTGCCCTATTCAAGAAAATCATCAAGTAAGGAAGTCAGCAATGAATATTTCAGTTATCATTCAACTCATGAGGTAATTTATCAAAACTTATGACAATTTTTATATGCATTATTTACAAAAAAATTTAAATTACATTTTTATATATACTGTTAAATAGAAAAGAAGTATAAGCAATTCTACTTAACTAAGTTACATCAACAATTTTTTTTTTAGCATTGTGGCTTCAATGACAGGTATTTTGGGTTAATGTGAGAATAATGGTAAAAAAACGAGGAACAAAAAAATTTTTGGTGATTTGCAACAACTTTTTATGCATTAAAATAATTTTGCAAGCACAAGTTAAATATAGCAAGAGAGGGGGGATTAAAAGGGCGCTGTGCTTAACAAATGTTGGATATAAACTAACAGAATTTTCTAAAATTAACCCCATAATCTCTTTTCTTCAAACAAGGTTTAATTCAAATTTGAAGCTTCTCTTTTAGATCTACAAAATGATTTTCCTTCAGGTTTATTATAAAAGTTTAAATTAAATATCACCTTACACCTTTTAATCAACTTCAAAAGGCAGGGGGGAATCTAATTTGACTATTACTGTATATATATATATATATTAATACAACAGTACAGAATTTTATCAATATAATAATAAAAATAATTAGAAAAAATGACTAAATATACAAATATTGAAAAGAAAAATCATAAATTGAAATAAAATTTAATCTGTAGAACAAACCTTCAGAAGTTTTATTACAGGTTTTACACAACCACGATTATGAAGTATAATATGCTCAGCTTCAGGATAATGAGCTCTCCATAAACGAGCTCGTTCAGCCTCATTAATGGGAGCTTGCTTTCTTGGTTGATATGGTTTTGGAACCAGGAAACACTGGAAGAAAAAAAAATTCATTAGATATCAAAACCACTAAATTTAATTCTGAACAGAACACAACACTAACGTGATCAGTAAAAAGATACATGTGAATAATCTAAAATTAAAAAGCAATCTTGTATTTTTGTTTTAGAAAAATAACCAGTAGTTAATGTTCCTTTTACAATTATGGCAGAATCTTGTTATCAGGGGCGCCATTTGAGGGCTGATTTTTCAGAAAATTTATCAACTATCAATTGTCAGACTCATGCAAAAATTTAAAAAATTGCTCAAACGCTAAAATAATTTATCAGACTTGATAGCAATAAAAACATGTGCATTAAATAAAAGCTTTATGCATAGAAATTAACAATTATAAAAAATATTCTCTATTCGAACTTTCTTAAGGCGAACATATATCGTACTTTGGCTAATTTAAAAAATACATGAGAGACATTTTCTTTTATCAATTGCCTCTCAGCTGTGTACAACTTGATCATAGGAAAACTAGTGCCCTCATCGCTAGAAATTCAGGAGTAGAGTTCTATCAGATAGTTTTTCTTTCTTTTTTCTTGGGGGGGGGGGGGGGGGCAGTTGAAGAGACGAATGTAATTCAAGTTCTTAATTATCTGATCTTTTTACTTTTTCGGTTTATTAGTGTCACATTATATTTACTGCAATCATTGCAATGTTATCAAAATATTTAATTATTTGCTTTATTAAAATCATATTATATATTAGACAAAATATTTAAAAGTATAGTTTTTCATTTGAAAAATATTCAGGACTTCCTTGTTAAAAACCAGGTCATCCCGACTCCAACCGAAAAAGATAAAGCACAATCCGAAAAACTTAAAGTGCACCTCACTCAATACGAAGAAAATACGTCAACCTATCCTGACGCAGACTGTAATTTCATGTAAATACGAAAAGCGCTAAAAAGATTTCCATTGAAAGGCAACCTGACCCGAAATGAAAGAAAATTAATTCAGATTTTAATACAATTATTGTAAAAGTAGCCTACAATTATATCTTTAATATACACTTTACCTTTTATGTAGGAAAATGAAGATACATGTATAGTATTCATTAATGTTCAAATATGTAGCTTTTTCATCTGAAAAATAATCAAGATTTCTTTGAGAAATAGTATTAACGCGAACCCACCTCAAAATACTGAAAACACAATCCGAAACAATAAAAGCTTTACCTTACCTTTTACTTGCAGAAAATCATTAATGAAAATTTTCATATCGCTGTAGATCACAAAAGTTGCAAATTTAGTGACATATTCATGACGTTCGTGGGTTGATTATTCCATGACTGATTGAACTTCGTGGTTCTTTTTGCGCGATCATTTCACGAACTTCACAATTTTTTTCTGAAACCGTTATCGAAAATGGTTTTTTTCTCGCGACGATTTGTTGAAATTCACAATATTTTTCAGCGACCAACTGACGAAATTCCATGTTTGTTTCTGCGATATTTTGACAAAATTTGCGATTCTTTTTCAGGATCATTTGCTGAAATTCGTGATTATTTTTTTCTACCACATTTTTTTTTTCTAGTTACACGAAATTCCCCTAAATTGTTTGACTAAATTTTCGTGATTTTTTGTGCACACTTTTGACGAAACTCACGATTTTTTTTCGCAATCCTTTTACAAAATTCGAGATTTTAGTTTGTACAATCATTTGACAAAATCTATTTCTTTTCGAGATCTCTGGTGAAATTAGCAATATTTTCCACAGTCGTTTGGAGAAATGAGCGTTTTCTCCACGACGATTTGGGAATTTTTTTTTCAAAGTTTGCAAAGTTGCCGTTTTTTTTCTGTGATCCATTGACGAATTGATTTTGCAGAATTCGAAAGAAAAAAAAAATCGTGGACTTTCACTAAAATAAAAAAAATTTGCAGACTAATTACATGTCCGTGAACAGGGTTCATACTCATTTTCCAAGAAAAAATCCCCTGAGAATCCCCTGATGTATTTTTCGGGAAAAAACATTAATTTGTGTAAAACAGATGAAGTCTGTATGCCTTGTGGGGCTGTCCTTAAAAACTCGGTAGCTTGGCTGCACGAATTTAATTTAATTTCCACTTCTCGATTTTATTACTACTTCAAAAGCATTATGAATGAATAATATGAAGGCTGAAAGTGCAAATATCAATTTCAAAATGACCTTTAGTTTTTTAAAGTTCCTCTTGAATTGTTATCAAACCTCACAATGTTAGAAGGTGAATCTAGTGAATTAATGGACGTAGACAGATGTGATATCATAAAGCATGAGAACAGCAGCAATTGCCCTTAATTTCCCAGAGTAACCAGTCATTTTGCCATGTTTTCCCAGGTTTGGGGAATTTTTTGCATTATCCCCTGAGATTTCCCTGAATTTTATAACCCAAAATTTATCCCCTGATTTTCCCATGAATCCCATATTCCCCTGAAGAGTATGAACCCTGGTGAAAGAAATTACGGAGAAAATCACGCAGAGCTTTTCTTATTGTGTGGGATTTTCCCATTTTCTGTGAGATTTGTACAGTTCTGCACATTGTGCAATTCTGCAAGTTGTGCAATTCTGCACGTTCTCTGTTCCACAAAGAAAATTTTCTCTTGTCCTTCAACAGGAAACTTTATATGATGCCCCTGCAGTAGAACCTGAAAAAAAGAAGTCGAAAGGGACCAGAAAAAGTTCCATTTTAGACAGGTGTTTGTCTTAGCAAGTATAATTGTATGATGTTTTTTCATCGAAATTTGATTTTTTCCCCCTTTGAGAAAAAATTCTGTTATAGACAGGCTTCGTTTTGACAAGTTTTACTGTAATACATCTCTTTTCAGAGCTATACTACAGAGTGTTTGGTTTAACAGTCTTTGAGGATACCTATAATAGGATCCTGTGTAAAAAGAAATTTTTTGCATTTTCAAGACATTGAAATTTTATCTGCTAAGACGGAAACCTGTTTAAAACGAAAAATTTCTTTAGTTTTTGAGTTTCCGTATTCAAAGTTTTTATTGTTTTTGTAAGCATGATTCAGTTTATGTTTCTCGATTGGGTGGAGGAGGTAGACGCCCGGATCTTACACTTAGCTATATAACTTCCCTCAAAAAATCTTTGCCCCCCCCCCCCCAAGAAATTTCTGAAATGGCACCCCTGCTTGTTATATTTTCATAAGAATCAATACTAATAAAAGAAAGTTTGCTTTGTCTGCCTGCAATGGGTAGCGAAATCAATACCAAACAACTAATGTAAAACAAACCAGTTTAAACTCAGCCAAACACGATGCCCTCCCTGATTCGATATCTCACAGCAAGTTAAAGATCGTTTTTCAAAACCAAAGTCCATCAGAGTTTTGATGACATTTGTTAAGTAAATTCAAAACCCTGTCTGTGAAAGCAACATTAAGTTTTACTGCTTTTCTCAACAGCATATCTCACAAGGAGAGGGCCAACCTTGTTAATCACAGATTTTGATTATTTTAATATATGTTGTAGGGTTGAGACCCCTTATAGTCAGGTTGAATGGATTTTATACAACGCTTCTTAGTTCTTGAGAAACCGGGGGGTCTAATAGTAGTACACAACTTAAATACTTACTTTGTAACAAAACGGTTAGGTCGGTCGTAGCTCAGTTGGTATGGCATTTGCCGGCTGATCCGCAGGCCCGGGTCCGATACCTGAACGAGCTACATTTGTTTTTCTCACTTTTTGTTTTATAAATATACTTGTAAGTATAACTTAATAATCTCATTGTCAATTAAAATTTATAATATTGTATACCAATTATAATTTTAACCTATTTAATTTTTTACTTTTAACTAAATAGTTTTATAAAACATCTTAAAGCTGTTAATTTTTTAAAAATCACTTTTAAAATGTATTTCATATATTCTTTATCGATGCAATGATATTGAGAAATTGTGTCAATTCATGATTTTAAAGAAACATCATTTATGCATTGCTTTTACAAAGGAAGTCAATGCGATAACACTATTATTCTGTTTTTAAAATAACAAGCGTAATTATATTAAAAATTAGCATCAGAATTAAATTACAACCGATTTTTTGCATATTAAACATTTTTAAATTTGTAATACGTATGCTTGCCATTTCAATTATTTTGCTTTCCCCTTTATTTTATTTCTGCTTTTACTTTTATTTTATTTAAATATTCTTTTATTTTATCATAACTAGATGGCGCCACAACAAGTTTTGTCACAATTTTGTAATTTTTATCATTCAATAATAGATCCAATTTCTTTTTAAACCTCTTTAAAGGAGGAGAAATAATAGTTTAAAAATAAAAAAATGATAAATTTAAATTTGTTAACATTATAATAAATGTATGATATTAAAATTTTTAATTTAAATTATTAAATTATAATTACAAGTATATTTATAAAACAAAAAATGAGAAAAACAAATGTAGTGCATTCGGGTGCCGAACCCGGGCCCACAGATCAGCAAGCATACGCCGTACCAACTGAGCTACGACCAACCTATCTTTTTTGTTACAAAGTAATTATTTAAGTTGTGTACTACTATTAGACGCCCCGATTTCTCAAGAACTAAGGAGCGTTGGATAAAATCCGTTGAACCTGAGACTAAGGGGGCTCTACCCTACAACATATATTAAAATAATCAAAATCTATGATGAACAAGGTTGGCTCTCTCCTTGTCAGTTAAGTGCTACTCTTGACTTACAGAACCATCAAAACATAATACGGACGCCTTTTAAATGCGAAATCAAGCATCCGTCTGCAGTTATCAGCAACTGAATTCGCAAAATTGCATGAAATAATACTATCATAGATTTTAAATTAAATGTTATTGTTTGTCTCACTAACAATGTAAAATTTATTGTAAGGCAATGTTATGATTTCCTTAATTTGGAATGTTTTTAAGTATGACCAACTTTTGACAATATTGTATGAATCGATGGCAATTGGAAATAAATTGAGTATTATGGTAAATGTTTTAAAATATGATTTTATTTTTGGGACAATGCACAATTGTTTAAAATACTATCCATTCCCTCTTTCTGTGCTCGGTAGCAAGGTACACAGAAAACATTAACTTGTAACACAGGGTAAGGTAGTTTAAGGGGCTCAGTCAAAAAAATTCATTGTAAAAAGGGCTCCACAAGTTAAAAAGTTTGGGAACCACTGCTATAGAGAGTTAAAATTGTCAGGAGAAAATTTTAAATAAAAAAGTTATAAAGGTTAAACTATGGTACCAGAGGGAAGCACTTTTTTTTTTTGGGAGGGGGGGGGGCAAAATTTTAAGGAGATTGCAATGATTCTTTCTTTTAAAGTGGAAATCCACCAAAATGAAGAAAATTCTCACACCCTGAATTTACCACCTTTACTTCTAAATTTTTTTTTTTTTTTTTTAAATCTCGATTTTTATATCTTCAGGGATTTTAACAATTGGATTTTTAACATTATAATTTTTTTTATCTGAAAAAATATTTTAGGGTTTTTCTGAAAAATTAGGTCAACCTGATCCTGACCCACACGAGTTGAATCGTAATCAGAAACTGAGACAATAAAAGTCAGTCCAATCTGCAACCAAAAAAGAAAAAAAATAGTGTTAATCTGATCTGACCTGATACAGAACTCTTCTATGTACAGCAGTCTCCACAATGCTAGAGAGCTTGTTTGCCAATGCAAATTTGAAAACAAAAAGTTCCTTTAAAATACAAATGACAAACATTTATGCACAGCTTAGGACTATACTGTTTTAGTTAGTATTTTTTATCTTTAACTAGCTAGTTCGTTTGGCATTGCCCGGGCCCATGATAATAACTTTAAAAATACATAAAATCAGCATTGAATGATTGGTTGTTGATGGAGGAAAGTTTTTATAAAGGAAAGTGTATGCTCATTAAGTTGGTACTATTTTTTTTTTTACTTTGATTTCCAAAGCTGACGCAGATTTTTAAACATTGCCGAAGAAACAAAAATCACGAATGTGTCTTTCAAAAACTAATTTTTTTAAAGAGTTAATATTAATATTTTTAAACTGGAGACGTTGTTTTAAAGGAAAATGTACGTAGATATGATCTGGTATTTTTGTTTTTCACATTTTGATTTCCTAAGCTGATGTAGACTTTTAAAAAATCGCAAAAAAAAAACACTCAAAAATGGCATTCTGAAACGAATTTTTTTGTACAGATTAATATTCATGTTTCATTTTTAAACTGAAGGCGTCGTTTTAAATGTAAATGTATGTTGGTTAAGTAAGTATTTTTCATTTTTCTGTATTTCGAATAGTTAAGCCTATGTGTGCTTCAAAAAATATTGGGTACTAGTAAATAAAATGAAAAATATAAAAAAATTATTTCAATCAACTGAATTTAATATTTTAAAATTATTTTTATTCAAATGTATTAAGTACTTACTGAAGTATCAGACTACTACTCGCATCACTATTTTAAGAAAATAAATTCTGTAGTATATTTTTCTTACAGATGTTGTCAAAGTGTATGTGATTTTTTTGTTTTTAAAAAGTAGTGCAAGATAGAAATAAAAAATAGTCGCCTGTGGTAGCACTGGACTATTTATTAATTTATTATGACTGTTGCTCATTATGAATTAAATGTGAGAGGGAGGATATTCTTTAATATCAGCAAGAAAATGCTTAAACCGTTCCATTTCATTATACTATATTTGAAACTTTACCTTAGTTTTGAGTTTAGTATGTTAGCAATTGTATTCATATGGTAATTTCATGCATTATGTTTTCTTAAATTGGAACATCTGAAATGAATTAGATTATTAAAAATTCTCATATTTTAAATTAAGCAACCATATGCATATAAATAGTGACATAATGTAATCAGAACCAATCATATAGTATACTTCAAAAATGGTGCTGTGCTTTTCTAAGTTATTAACGATTTCAGGGGTACATTCTTGTGTTTCTGTAATGTTGAATTAACATGAGAATTTTTGAAAAATTTTATTTGAAAATAAGAAAATGCAATATTACAGCTTTTATTCATTGAAGTTATAAACAATTCATTTTGATAGTAAATTCCGATACATATCTTGAATAAAATTAAGTGGTACAAAATTTGTCTCACTGCTTTTCAAGCTGTTAAAAACTTTCTGACTGAAGCGTAACACAAAGAATGCATCTGTATGGTATTTTCAAGAGATATGAAAATTTTAGCATTATGCTTAGCATCTCACACCTCTTGGATAAAAGTTTACATTACTTGGGTCTTGCAAAATACACTTTTTTTTCTCTCTTTTTTAATACATTTTTAAAAACACTTAAAAATATAATGTTAGGGCATTATTTTTATACTGTTTACCAAAATAAAATTATATAAAAACATTTTACCTTAAGATTATCTTTAACTTTCTCATAAACTCTGCTTTGAATACATGGAGGTTTAAGGTCCATAGAACATTCAATAGCTGGAACGAGGTCAATGTCTATAACTCCATTGTCTTTTACCAAAATTATTGTTCTAGCAGGACCTGAGCTGCTGGTTTTTATCTGTGAGGAAAAACATTAAAATGTAAATACATAATAGATTACAGACAAATTTCTTTTTACAATAGAAGCCCTTTTTTTGTTTGTTTTTTACAGAATAAATCAATTGAAAAATGTATACAGGAACTATCTTTAAAAATAAAATAGTTCAAAAAAATTTTTCGACTGCAATTCATATTGTTCCAAAACAATTTTTTTACAATACATTAATTTAGCATGGCTGCAATTATGGAAAATTCATTACTTTGATTTCTGTTTAGTAAAAATCAAAAACTAGGGAATTTATTTAAAAAATTATAATTCTTGCCCTTTTTTTTTAAGATATGGCATCAGAAAAGGAAAAAAAAACGTCACTTAAGTGATACATTTCAGATTTCTAAGACTTTTTTTTTAATTTATAATCATAATTTAATTAATATTAAACTATTAATTGATTGAAGCATGTTTTTTAAAAAAGTATCATTCTTTTATCATTAGAATTTTTACTTAAATGCCTTTCTGCTTCGAATAGTTTCTAAATCTTGTTTTAGTTTGATAAAATTTTTAAACCACTTTAAATTAGATTAGAATTTAAAAAGCTGTAATTAAAATTCTTCAATTTTGAATTTTATGTTGAATTACATCCATTTCCAATTTGTTTTAGACAAGCTCGGTTTATTTAAATTTGTATTTTTTTTCCATATACTTGATTTGAATCTCAATCGACATTGTGCCAAAAATATTCTGTAGTGTGTTACAGGTTCGCCGTCCCTGTTATATGTGCATTTTCATGCATTGAAGTTTTTTTTTCTCTGTTGCCATATTTTAAATAGAAATAGCAAGAATAAATATATTTTGATTTCAAACAAAATTTTTGAAGATAATTTATGTAATATTTATGTAAGAATGCTCCATATTTAGTAGATCACATGGATTTGCATTTATAAACCATGAACTTTAAAGTTTCCACTGGAGAAAATGTAATAACGCCCAAAAAACTTAAATATTTTTAGAAACTTGTAACAAAATATAGTAGAACCCTGCTAATCTGAACTAATTGGAACCGATGCCTGTTCGGATTACAAAAAATTCGGATTACCCGAAATTCCGATAAAAATAGAAATGAAAAAGGTGCTTGTTATAAAAATGTAAGTTATAAGTACTCAGTATACAATAAACATACTCTAATACGGCACAACTTTCATAAAAAAACAGTATTCCTTGTTTAATCACTCCTGATGTTTATAATAATCCAATGGGACTTCAGAATGAGGAACAGTGTTGATTTCAGGGGGTGGCCCGGGGGGGACATTCCCCCCCGGAGCACTGAGATGTCCCCCCCCCGGAAGATTTGAGATTTTGTGTTTTCAATGGTCAAAAAGTGCAATTTCCCCCCCGGAACTCTCTAATGTCCCCCCCGGAGCCACAGAAATCCCTCCCGGAGAAAAGTGTTTGAATTCAACACTGATGAGGAATTACGTAACAACCCATTACAAACGGTACAAAATCGCGAAACTATAAATAGCTGTCACCACGTCGACGAGGAGGGAAGAAAAAACATTTCTGTAGATATAATTTGGGAAATCAAACTGTTGAGAGGAAAAAAAATATATCATCTGAATTAAATACTTTATGCATTTAAAAAAAATAAAATTATAGTGACTGGTGAATAAACTGATATTCGAGATTTCTTTAAGATGGCTTATACAAGTAGGTTCACATTGCACTTTTTCATTTTATATTCGTCGACATATGTTGTACTTTAACATTATTGAGTATTTTTTTTATTCTATTCAAGATGTTTAAAGAATAAAAAACATACTTTACTGCCTTCTTTTTTTTGTTTAATTCTAACTTCTACACGTTTTTCCCGACATTCATCTTATAATCCAAAAAATTTCGCAAGTTAATTAATCCCTTCAATTAATTAAAATTATACTGTTTAAGTATAATTTTCAAAAATAAAATCAGTTCGGATTAACCGGAATTTCGGATTAGTGGGGTTCTACTGTATTTATTACAAGTACACAAAATGTTATTTTATTAAATTAAAAACACTTTTAATGTTTTTTTCACTCACTGAATCCATTTCTTAAAATAATATTTCTCTTCAAATGTCTATTAGCTTTCTGCATTTGCAACCATTTTTTTTTCTTTTCAAAAACAGAGCAAATTAGCACGTTTTTAGAAACAGAAAGATGATCACCAAGGAAGCTCAGCTTATGTGTTTGAGTTCTAGTAAAATCCCAAGAGGTAAAGGTTTGTTGTTTTTAGAATATGTGGGGTCTGGATAGGTGTTGGCAAGCATAACTCGTAGTTCCATGGTCTTAAATAATACTTGAATATAATCACTGGTGTAAGATAGGATAAGATATGAATTAAGAATATATGATAAGAATGATAGATGTTAAACATAATACATTTAGTTTGTGTTTAAAAAAAATCCATTTGAACTAAAACTTACTTAATAAATATACATTTAAATAGAGTAACATTACATAACTGCATTATGGACTAAATGCAATCTTTCCCATGATTGAAAATGGTAGCTGTTCTCTCACCAGCCACCTCTCTCCTATTTGCCTCCAAGGTTTTTTTCTCTTATTTGAACTCTTACCCCCCCCCCTCAACTAATATATCTCCAGATAGGTTGAATAACAGTTTCGTTCAGATAAAGGTTTGTTTAGAATAGAGTGCGCCGCTTGATGGCAGAAAATGCAAATAACATATTTTTGATTTTAGATATACAGTGGTCCGAGAAAGGTTTTTATCATTCTAAACATTAATAACAAAAATACTAACAGGTGAAATGGAGTGCAGTTTTCTGCAGAAGAATGAAGAAATCTAAGAGTTTATTTATATTAAGTATTCAATAAATAAGAGCTAATTTGGAAAATAAAAGGATACAATTAGCAATCCTCCAATAGTGGTTTTTTTTTTATTAATGTTTAGAATGATAAAGACCTTTCTCGGAACTGCGTATTTAAGATTATTATCACAGGCACAAACAACACTGGGTGGATCAGCTAGTATATTATATAATGCTTTCATATTTCATAATAAGTATGTTTAATTTTTTAATTTTCTTAGAAAATCATGTCTTCCTTATTACTTCTTGTAATTGGGATAGCTCTTTTACCAGGACAAGTCATACTATAAATGATGGGTTCCAATTAATGGACACACATACATTGAGTAATCAGTGGCGCAGCTACGGTAGGGGTTTGGGGGTTAAAACACCCCCCAGAGCTAAGAAAAATTACTATAATTGCCTCTTATATGAATCAAAACCAAAATTAATATTTAAACGTTTTGGCGTTTTTCGAAATCTGCCGCTTTGAGAAATCAAACTCTATTCAACAAAGTGATTCAATTAAACGGCGAAAATTCTACTTAAAACTGTGAAAGCACATATTACATGTATTGGTTTTGCGAAAATTGGTTATTTGGACTAAGTCACTTTTTCGTGACATCTTATGCTAAAAGAATAGTCATTTCCTGCCACACAGACACTTTGAGTTTAAGTATTATACAATGGGCCATTTCTTAATTGCACTTCTGTCTTTGTTCCATGTTTGAAACAAAAATAAACCATCGAATTTCAGAAAAAACATGAAACATACACTTTGCAGATCTCTCTCAGTTTCAAACGCCCTGTTTTACGCTTTTTGCTCCCTTATATCTAAGACCAAGCTTTTTACGTACCCAAGTAAAAATCTTTGTAAAATAAGATTTAAAAAAGTAGTAACTATAAAGTTGTAAAAAGCTGTTTTTGATTATGATTGAACAAATTATCGCAATCAGTGTGTCTTTCGAACCATTTGTTCCTTAGCAGATCTGTACACAAATTTAAAGAATGTATTCCATTAGTTAGTAATGTAGCAACGAGTAATGGTGCTTGCTCTCAGAGAAGCATTGCCACCCGTGTCACATAGGAAAGAAGCATTTATTGTAATTTCATTGAGTTATAGATAATATGTCTGTGAGTATGGATTTTGAAAAGAGAGGGGTTAAATGTAGAACATTTTCTTAGACTGTATAAAATATAATTATACACAATTTTATGCTAATCATACATTAATTTAAATTAATAAGCACATTGTTAAAAATCTGCAGTTTTAGCTTTATAGTCACTCGCTATTATAGAAAACGGTTACTTGAATATATTATGGAATATTCTCATTATTTTTTATTATTCTCATTCTCATTATATCTTAAAAGTAACCACCATGTCAAAAAACAAGCTTTTATACTAACTACACTATATGGCCAAAGGTGACCGGTCACTTGCAATTTTAGATGTTTTGTTAAATATCTAGAAAAATACATGAGGAATTAACCTGAAACTGCAGGTGAGTAAATAGTATAGTATAGGTCATATATTTCCGCGAAGATTTTTTTCCAGAAATCCCATAGGGGTCCGTCAACAAATTGAAAAAGAACGAATATCTTTTGGATAACCCTGTAAAAACTAATGTAGCAAAAAAGCGTTCAAACTCAAGATTATTAATAAGTGGCTTATTGTAATATACTGTATTCATTTTTATGAGGATAGCATGTATACTCGTAGAAAAATTAAGGTTTTTATAAAAACAGTCCCAAATTTCACCAAGTTTTTTGCTTATAATTTGCAGAGTTCTTATTATAAAAAAAGTTCTTTACAGAAAATATGACAAACAACATTGTACATAATACCCTGCAATCAGAATTAAAAAATAATAAAAATTGAATGAAAAATGTGTAGGTTTACTAAAAAATGTTTCACTGCGCATGCGCAAATGCAATCAAAATATAATGTGCATAATGTATTAGCTAATTATATAGAGCAAGTTTTGTGAAAGTCTCAAAATCATAGATTGAAAATTCTGAAAATTATCGTCAATAGAATAAGCTCGAAATCCGTTGTTCCCAAAAGGAAGCAAAAAGATGAGGTGTTGTATCCAAATATAGTAGTACATGCAATATTGTGTACGCTATCTTGGCACTAATCAACAGATATTTGATACAACCCCTCAGCTTTTTCGGAGCAACGGATTTCGAGCTTATTCTATCGACGATAATTTTCAGAATTTTCATTCTATGATTTTGAGACTATGACAAAACTTGCTCTATATAATAAGCTAATACATTATGCACATTATATTTTGATTGCATTCGCGCATGCGCAGTGAAACATTTTTTAATAAACCTCCTCATTTTTCATCCAATTTTTATTATTTTTCAATTCTGATTGCAGAGTATTATGTACAATGTTGTTTGTCATATTTTCTGAAAAGAACTTTTTTTTATATTAAGAACTCTGCAAATTATAAGCAAAAAACTTGGCGAAATATGGGACTGTTTTTATAAAAACCTTAATTTCTCTACGAGTATACATGCTATCCTCATAAAAATGAACACAGTATATTACAATAAGCCATTTATTAATAATCTCGAGTTTGAAGGTTTTTGCTCCATTAGTTTTTACAGGGTTATCCAAAAGATATTAGTTCCTTTTCAATTTTGTTGACGGTCCCCTATGGGATTTCGGGAAAAAAATCTTCGCGGAAATATATGACCTATACTATACTGTTTACACACTTGCAGTTTCAGGTTAATTCCTCATGCATTTTTCTAGGTATTTAACAAAACGTCTAAAATCGCAAATGACCGGCCACCTTTGGCCATATAGTGTATATTGCACAAACCGCAGTTTTAGAACGTTTTTTGCTCTAGCATCCTTTTAATTTCGAATTTTTGGAAAACTGTTCTTGGTGATCATTTACGTTTCTAGAGTAACAGCCATGCCAAACTTAATGTACCTAGCTCTAACAATTCCTATTAAATCATAATTAAGGCTATATAATGCTGCTAGCATTGTGTAGCGATAATACGTAAGTAAAAAAGCATGCAAAAAGACGTCCGTCTGTCTTAGCCTTAGATCGTTTTCTGCTCATTTCATCCTTTTTAAATTGAATTTTTTTTTAGGAACTGTTCTTGAGCACTTATACATCCCAAAAGTTATCACCATGCCAGATTCTAACCTTCTATACAAAATGTATCGCACAAATCGCAATTTTAGAAAGTTTTTTTTTTGCTCTTGCACCCTTTAAAATTTCGAATTTTTAAAAAACTGTCCAGGGCATGCATTTAAGCCTCTAAATTAACAACCATGCCAAATTCCATGTTTCTAGCCGTTGTTTTACCAATGTAAAATATAGCTTATGTTGAAACGGAGATAGTCACCATCATTTTGCCATTATTATTAAGGTTCCACTCTACGCTTAAAAAGTAAAATCAGAATTATTATAAGATCATTAGTGCGTCTTATTTTTCTGGCGGTCAACAGGGGGTTGAGGGAACTCTGTGTACCTAAGCGATGTAGAATCTTCCAAGGATTGTCGGTTAGCTATGATTTAAAAAAAAATGTGTCTGCAATTTGCTGAGATATTAATTAAAAACCCATGTAGAAAACAACGGTATGGATCAAAACAGTGTTGCTACTTTGTGACCTCTTTTCAAAGCGTGCTTGGGACAGTGCCAAGTTTAAACTTTGTATAAGATCTTTGTTTTAGGTAAGGTGAAACATAGTGATAAGTACTTTTTATTCCAACTGAATTCAATTATTGAAGGCAAATATTAAAAAGATAATTCATATAACAATTCCAAGACATTAAAAGTCAGTAATTCCGAGACAAAAATTGCTTATAATTCAATAAATAATTCATTCATAAGGAAAAAAATTTTTTGATTAGAAATCATTTCAATAATTATGTCTGAATATGCTTTTATTTTTAAAAATGAATAGAAAAGTTTCACGTTATTAAGCGTACTTTTTTTAATTCCTTTAAAATTGTCCACTATTACACGAAATATGATTTACAAGTGACTTTTCGTGAGAATCTCTGTGACCTCTTTCCAAAGCGTGGTTGGTTCTCTACCAAGTTTAAACTTTGTGCAAAGTCTGTGTTTTAGAGGGAGAAATATTCATCGGTTTTCATTCCAGTAGAATTAAATTATGGCATGTGGTATTGTTGTATGTACGCAAGTAAATATTATCTTTGAACAGTTCTGATATTTTGTATGGAGCCCTTGTATGCGAGTTAAGTTCGCACACGACCAATTATCTTTTTAAATCCGTTCGGTAGTCCCGAAAGTAACCCCTACAAAAAAAAGGTTACTTCTTTATAATATTAGTACAGGTAAGACTTCAATTTGAACCCGGATATTTTTAGAGAACTTTAACAATAATAAAGATATTTTAATGAAATTTTCAACAGATTTACGCTACTTAATGGTAAATTCAATATCATGTAAAGTACTGGAAGTGCACAGTAAAAAAAACAATAAAATACCATGTTTAATATCAACTACATTCCAAAATATGGATTACCTAACTGAGCACTAATTGGACGTAAATGATGATAAATTCCACCAATTTTCATGATGTTGTTACATTTGACAAAAGCACGGTAAATATATTGAAAATTTTGTTAAAATGGCTTCATTATTATTTAAGTTAAAAACAAGAATTCGAGATTGTCTTCGAATGAAATCCTGTGTATTTTTCGTTGAACAAGTGGATTGGAATTCTGTTATTTTCTATGCAAAAATGATTTGCTAGCCTGTACACTTACAACTCTTAAAGTTTGCCTCATCATCTTTAAACACTTTTTATAAATCTAACCTAGTTTGGGGTTATTTCGTTGATACATTTTATGTTTTCTAACTCTAATACTGTAAACGCTGTTTAAATGAAACACAACCAATGTAACTGCGAGTAAAAAGCATTATGATTTGATTCATTAAAAAGACAGATTATATTAACCGTGATTCAAATAACCAGCAAACACCTTTATCAAAAAACTCGGACCCCCCCCCTAGAACCGAATTCTGGCTGCGCCACTGTGGGTAATTTGTTTACTTTTAGAAGTGCTATTAAACTAGGGTGTCAACGATTTAAATCAGTTGATTCAAATCATGATTTTAATCAAGTGATTTTTAAAAAAAAATCCTTGATTAAAATCAAAAATTTTCTAAATGTTTAAAATGGCATAAAAAAGCATTCAAATCTAAGATGAACATAATTTGGAAAGTTTCTACAGGTATTGTGACTTATGAATACACAAAACAAAGCTTTAAATAATTGTTTCTAAGCGTAATTCCTGAGTATTGTGAAAAATTTTAAGTACAGTAAATTTGTAAAAAGCATGGTTTTCATCTAACAAACATAAAAAGCATTTAATTTAATAATGATATTTAAATCTAATATAACTTGCAATGTCATAATTTCCTTTTAATAATCAAGTTATTCATTCTTTTATATACAATAAACACAGCAATAGAGTGTCAATGATTTTAATCAATTGATTTAAATCAGATGATAAAATCACATATTTTCTGATTTTTTAAAATGATGTGAAAAAGCATTATAATCAATAATGAAAACGATTACTAAATCACTTGTAAAAAATGTAATATTTGTTATTGTTAATTATAACAATATTAAACTGTGTAAAAAGATGTATTTATACATTTAAAAAATATATAACTAAATGTTAAATAACTTCAAAACATTATAATATTTAGTAGATATTCAAATATTTTAGTGTTGTGGGGAAAAAATCTGATTTAAATTTCAAAAATAATTTTTGTAATCTATTCATAAATTATGTGTGAGTTTGCTGTATACATTGCTACAATTTTTTATCAATTTGATATACATACGCTTTAGAACCTGTGTAAAATTACTGGCTGCTTTATGAATTTATCAAACTATTATTTATCACCTTTTTTCAACCACTTTTTCAAAAATGTAGATTGTGTTCTTAATTAAACAGTTAATTGTTTAATAATTACAAAATTTAATCTATCATCAATTTAAAATTAAATGCAATTTATCAATAACTTTAAAATATAAGCAATTTTGATTTTTTTACACCCTATATTAAACACGCATACACATATAAATAAATGAAGACATAAGTTTCAAACTTGCCTTATCAAAAATTTAAACAATCGAGTTTTCTCAATCAATCTATTCTATTGGTAAGCCTGCATTGAAAAAAAACTACAATCTGCCAAAAATTTAGATGCCTTATTTCTGGCATTGTAAAATCTTGGTTTACAATGAGAATCAATGGATACAGTCTGAGGTTTCTTGCGATTTCCCAAAATTTGATTTTCTGGATAAGGTGAGTTTTGAAATTCGCATCCTTAAATAAAGCTAACAGCAACTTTTCTTTGTTTTTTTTCTTTTTGTCTTTAAAGATTAATTTCAAACACATTTTCAGGTACACAAATGTTAAACTCAATAACAAGATAAAAGCTTATAGTAAAAATAACTACTATGCACAGTATTATGAAATGTATAACTTACATTTTTAACCTTCTGGGGATATTTCGTGTAAGTACGCAAAGCCTTGGCTACTACACTTTCAAGCCACACACGAACTTCATTTGGAATTAAGTATCCATCTTTAAAAAGTTTGTTTAAACCTTTCTCTGATATGCCATCTATATCAGTAGTAGAATATTTTGCATATGAAGGAACTTGTTGTTGATACTGAACCTAATATATAAAAATAGAATAAAAAGTTATGCATTAATAAAATAATACTAATACATAATACTAATTTAGACACATAACAAATACAGAAAAGAAAAATGAGAGAGATATTCAGGTTAACAAAACAAACCTTCTAATTTACTTTTGAGATAAGTATACATTCTACTGTGCCTGATATTGAGAGTAAAATAATTGTTGATTTTGAAAATGTTTGATAAATTAAAATACTAAACACAACTGCACTCTCCCTTCAACACTTTTTAAAAACAGTTTTAAGAAAAGTTATTGTTTAATTAGTGTTTACAAAAAAAAAGGTGGAAGGGGGGGGGGGGAACAGAGTGCTAGTCCAATAAAAAAAGTACATTTATTTCTGGAGAAAATGTATTATTGTGTAAAGATAGAAAGAAAAAAGTGTAAATTTAGGTATGATAAATAAAGCAACATTAATTTCGAATGATTTTATTAATTACAAACAAATACAACTAAATTACAACATGAAACATGATTTAATAATCCGTGCTCTTTCTGAGGTTAATGAGGAAGTTCTTTAAATTTTGAAAGCTCTTGGACAGACAGATTTAGAAATAGGGATGTAACTAATAGTGATTTGGCTGAATACCAAATATTTGGCCAAATTTTAGACCGAACATTGAATATTTGATAACCAAATAGTAACCTTTAAAAAATACATGGATTTTGATTATATAGATATTAGGGTTGCCAGATTGTACGTTTTCCCCGTAAGTTGTACATTTTTTAGAATTTTTTAGGCCTATCGTACAGTGTATGTTTAAATTTGCCCCGTACAACGATTTCTTCCGTTTTTCTATCACATCTTACTTTTGAAAGATTAAAAGATTTTTTTTTTTTTCAGTTTGCTTCAAAATTTCACCTTTTGCCGAAAAAAAGTTATACACATGCACATCAAATGTAAAAAGGGCATGTTTCCGATCAGGATGACAAAAATCTTGGGAGAGTTGTGAAATATTAATTGTGCATTCTGAAACTCTTGGATAGGATTATAGATCATCTGAACTTGACATTATTATAGATTATAAGGCAGTGGTGTAGTCGTAAAAAAAGCAGAGGGCATACGCTCAAGGCAGAAGGTATACCCTACAGTGTATGTACTATAGCTTTTTTGAGAAACAGAGGAGGTATGGTGTTCCTTAAAAAAATCCAGAAGGTATATGGCGTATACTATCGTATACCCTCCACTACATCCCTGTAAGGATCTACTTTATATTTAGTATATCTGTATCTTAATTTTGTTTGATTTATTACTATTCTTTATGCGTAAATACATGCATTTATTTTTCGTAGTGTGTCCATTAATAAAACTTTCATGATCAAAGAATTGTAGGATATTTTGATTTACTTTTGTTCTTACAATTCAATTAATTTTTCATTCATAATGGAATATATGACTGCAAATTTAGTTAAACAATGCTAATAGAATAATGTAATACAAATACAGTTGGAAAATAATAATTAAATCGATTAATTAATAACCTCTTTTTAAACAAATTTATTACAGAAAACATTACTGGTACATTCAATATAGTTTAGTATTGTATAAAAGAGGACGATAGCCCCCCCCCCCCCCCATAAAACCAAAACTAACTTGTGCCAATCAAAATCTTCCTTTTTTTCTGAGATAAATCTGGCAACCCTAATAGATATATATTTTTTAATTGCATATACATAGTAATTTAAAAATGGAAATACAATTAACACAAATTTAAATTGATTTCTTTTAATTTGTATGTTTAAAAATTTTAACAGCTTGATGTATTTTTGTAATACTTCAACCACCTTCATGCTAATAATAAAACATGACTTACAACAAGTCTAAACTAGTAATTGCATAATTTTATCTATAGGTGCATCCAATTCATATACATTTTATCTAATATAAGGAAACACTAGTTTGATGTTTAAAAAAAAAAAAAAAAAAAAAAAAAAAAGGAATATGAAGGATTAAAATCGAACTTTTTGCTTGTACGTAGCTTCCAATCATCTGGGGCTTTTTCTTTTTCTTTTCTTTTTTTTTTTTTCAGATCAAATAAACATATTTTAAACCACAAATTATACTTAATAAATGAAATTAAATAAATACCACACACAAACAAGACACATTTTATTAAGCAATTTTTCTGGTTAAAAACATTTGTTTGACCTGAAAAAAATCCAAAGGTTGGCAACTATGCTTATTTTAGATGCTGTACTTATTACATAGCTGCCAACTTTTACCCTTCTCTCTTAACAATTTTTAATAGTAATTTATGTGTTATTTAATTGTCAAAATTTCACAATTAAACAAAACTACTATTAAGAATTAATGTTAACAAAAAGCTGAAAAGTGAGCAGCTTTGCAATTAGTACTAAAGGTCAATAATAAACAGCTGAAAATGAAACCCACAGTTTATTTAAATATCTTCAGAATAATTAGATGCAAAAGAACGAAAAAAAGAAGAAATTGCAGCCTATTACTAAAGTATCCATGCAATAAATTTCTGGAAACCAAACTATGTATAATGAGCAAGCAAAATATAACCATAACCAATTCTAAAAAGGGTTTTTACTATTCTGAATACAAAAAATAAAATTAATAACTAAAAAATCTATTCATAGCTACAATGACTGTTAAAACTACATGTAAATAAATATATACCACCAGGGTTTTCACTGACTGTTGTCCACCATTAACAATTTGGCAAATCAGTAAAAAAGTGTACTCAAATGAAAACAACTATTAGTAAAATGTAGATTTATTGTGAAGAATTTATTCTAAAATTGTTTGTTAACCTCCATTTTTAAATTAGGCCAGGACATCCCAGCACAACTGAAAAGAAAAAAAAAAGGGGGGGGGGGTATTTTTGCTTTGCTCCCCTTCTCCCATCATAGAAATACTTTTTCTTTTTAAGGGGGTGGAGAAAGTAAATATTTCACAGAATTATGATTGATTATTTATTTCTGTTAGAACATAAGAAATACAGCAGAAAATTTTTAAAAAGGTAAAGAGTTTTAAATATTTTAAGCTTTGTGTTCTCAGGAGGGATAAAAGAGAGAAGGCAGAAATTTTAGGGTGTGGCACAGGAAATTTAGATGAGTGATAATTTATTTGTAGAACAAATATGGCAGGAAAAAAAAGCAGTTTTAAACATTTAAAATTTTGAGATCAGGGCACAAAGAGGGAGAAGTGGAAATTTTGGAGGTTGAAAATTATTTAAGATGATTGATTATTTTTTATTACTATGGATGAACAATGCAGCAAAAAAAACAAAGTTAAATTAAAAATTTTGTGTAATTTTTGCTGGAAGAAATACAGCAACAGGGAAAGTGGTGATTTTAGGGGGAGGAGAATTTAGATGATTGATTACTTATTGCTACAATACAATAAAAAAAAGGGACGAAAAAGTTTTAAAAAAATTAGGGGAAAAAGGCAAAGATTTTTTACTGTGTGCAGTGAGCGGGCAAAGGAAGATTTTCGAACAGGAGAGAGAGGGAATCTCAATGAAATTTTTATAAAAGCCAAAATCTTCTAAAATGCTGAAGATTCTCCCCAAAAATAGACTGACGTAAATAGTATGATATGACCTAACATGATAAGAACATCAGTCATTTAGCAACATAAAAGAGTGCTGCATATATGCATGATTTAGATTTAGCTCTCAAAATTTGTCAATTTCGATAGTTTTTAACTCACCAAATGAAACACTTTGATGCAATTTAGCACAATGGTAATCAGCAGTGAAAACCCTGTAGACCACCAAATCAAACAAGCAAAAAAATTAAATAACAACAAACAATATTCCCAGCAATCATGCAGCAGTTTGTGACAAAAGACAATTTATATTACTTACATATGCTTGATTCCTTGACTGATTTTTTAATTCATTTCCATTAGGATAGCTGTTTATGTTTAAAATGAAGTCATTAAACAATTCATCATAATTTTTGTGATTTGATTCTGTAAATAAATTTTCTGCTTCATCAAAGTTTATTTTAACTTTAAAAAAATTATTTTGACATCTTTTGTTTCTAAAATTCTTTCTTCGGATATTTCTTTTTCTTGCTCTGCTTATCTGAATTTTCTTTTGATTTAAATTTTCGTTGTTATTATTAGTCTCTTTCGTCAGTGTATTTTCATTCTTACATTTCTGATCTTGTATTAGCATATCAGATATAGTCAAATTGCTTTGAGAGGAATTAGTACATTTTTTAGCCCCTTTTTTAGCTTTATTAATTTCAATACTGTTGAGTGTACTATTGATATTTTTATATTGAGAGTGTTTTCTTTGAAAATTTCTTTTTCTATGTCTAACTGGCTTTAGATTTTTATGGTTTATGTCTTGATTATTAATTTTTAAGTCTTTAATGTGACAAATCATATTTTTTTCATCCCTTTGTTCTTTTGTATTGTCAAGATTGTACAGTGCATCATTATTAGTTTTACTTGCTTTGCTAACTTGAACTTTCTTCTGATTTAAATTTTTGTTTCTATTAATCTCTTTCACCAGTGTACTTTCATTATTGCATTCCTGATCTTGTATCAGCATATCAGACTTAGTCAAATTGCTTGGAGAGAAACTGGTACTTTTTATGGCCTCTGGAATAACTTTATTCATTTCAATATTACTGAGTGAATTATTGACATTTTTATATTGAAAATTTTTTCTTTGGTAATTTCTTTTTCTATGTCTAACAGACTTAATTGTTTTATGATTTATGTCTTGATTATTAATTTTTAAATTTTTAATGTGACAATTCATATTTTTATCATTCCTTTGTGCTTTTGTATCGTCAGGATTGCACAGTATATTTTCATTAGTTTTATATTCAGGATACTTTCTTTCATAGCTTCTCTTGGGATCAACAAAGTGCAATTTTTCTTGATTACTAATTTTTGTGTCTTTATAAGGACAATCTGTAGTTTTTTCAACCTTTTGTGTACTTGTACTACCACAATTACAGAAAGCATTTTCACTGTTTTTACATTCAAGGTCCTTTCTTTTGAAATTTCTTTTTCTAAATCTGACAAACTTAATATTTTCATTATTTAAATCTTGATTCCTATTTCTGGAACATTTAGTTGGATTATTTAACCTTTTTTCAATTTCCTGTGTACTTTTATTGTCAAGTTTATTGTAAGGATTATTATTTTTTTTAAATTCAGGATACCTTCTTTGGAAATTTCTTTTATTAGGGTTAAAGTGTAATTTTTCATTACTATTGTTTGAGCCCTTAGTTTGGGCATTTATATTGTCTTCAGCTTTAAAAGTATTTCCATTAATGCTGCTATTATTATATGAATCATGCATATTTTTACACATAGAATGCTTATTATGAAACAATCTTCTCCTACGTTTAACACAGTGGGGTTTACCATATTTTACATCTTGGATATTATTTGTTGTATCCTTTGTTCTTGTTCCTTTATCATTATATTTCCAGTTATGTTGGAGATAATCAAAAAACAGTTTTCTCAGCATTTCAAATTCCTGAATAAATTAATTCAAAGACACCAATTAAAACTTACAATATATGCTACAAGAAAACACTCATTAACCATGCTGGAACATAATTTTATAAATATTTTCATAAGTATAGCTAATAAACTAAATTATGAGAGGACTACAGATGTAAAATTTTCCAGAAATTTTAAAGTGGTGATATAAAAAAAAAAAAAAAAAAAAATTTTTTTTTTTTTTTTTTTCTTAGAAAAATTGAAAATTTTGTGGGAAAGTTATTTTGCACAAATAAAAGCTATTCTTGCAATTATTTTTCTTGGAAAACATAAAATAAAATTCAAAAATTTCACTTTTAATGCATTATTTACCAAAGAAAAGAAGAAAAAAAAAAAAGGGCTGCAAAATTAAATAAAAAGTGTTAGAATAAAGTACAATTAGAAAATAACAATTATAACAATTAATTAATGATTTCTTTTTAAGGAAAAGTCCAAAAGAAGACATTATTGAAACATTCAACATAGTTTAGTAGGATGGGACTGTAGTTTGATAAAACAAACAAGTGTCAATAAAAATCTTCAGTTTTTTACGAGATAAATATGGCAACCCTAATTATATGCAAACAATATAACTGTACACGGAGCAAAGAGATAGATGGAGGTGCAGTATGCCGTAAAAACAGTTTGCATTATGAAGGCGGTTATCGCTCAAATTTAAATGCCCTCATTCAGCCCAAACAAGACAAGCATGTGGTACTGCATCTTAAAACTGCACATATTCTCATTTTTAATTGAAATTTTAATCATACCTACAGGCACAAATATATCAACACGCGGATAATGAATAACCATTTGCAACAGTAAAAGTAAAACAAGAAATACAGGTTTGTATTGACAGGCACATCAAAGCACATGGTTGTGTTTGCACCAAATACAACAGATTTTAGGGTTGCATTCTTGACGTGCCCAGCATCTCCATCTATCTGTTTCCTCCGTGACAACTGTACAAAGGGGCTGTACATATATAATGTTATCAACTATTTGGTCATTTTTAACCCCCCCCCCCCTTACGATATCATTCCTCAAACCTCCCCCTTCCCAGTAATGATATCGTTATCAATGTCTAAAAAGTCTTTAGATTTTTGGAATTTTTTTTCTTTTGTTTGGAGTGATATACAAATATGGTTACATTTATTTTTGCGCATACTTTATTGATTCAAATGAAGAGAAGTCAATAAAATACCACTTTACATATGAAATAACTTTATATCAAATAATACTTACAAGAAGTAGTTACTACTTAAAAGTATTTAATAATTTCGTTTTCTTACATAGTGCATTGAACAGTAATAACGTCTACTTGCACTCACCCCATCACGGGGAAGAAGAGAGCAGATAGAACTTTTATCAACAAAACAAGTGGGCAACATTCTTTCTCTTTTATTTACTAGTAAACACAAGTATAATTTCAAACATACTTTGCATATGGTTTCTCGAACAGTGGATTATATATCCATACATATTTGACAGAAGAATAGTTGGGATATTCCATATTTTGGAATTAAATAATTTTATAATCATTTAATGAAGTTAATAACTTTGTATATTAAAAAAAAAATAGATAACCGACTAAAAAAGATAACAGACTATTTTGATGTAAAGACCAGGTTACAAATACAAAGAGAATATTTTGGTTGGATCAAAAATGATAACAATATCAAAAGACAAATTCCCTTCCCCCTACAGATATATTACGATACCAAGTGCCAGACTCCTTCCCCTTAAAATGATAACGTTATACAGTGGGTGGTAGGTTTACGAACAGATCGGTTAACAAATATCTTATTGAGAGATTTTTATGTTCGGGTAACGAACCCCTCACAAAGCAAAGCCAAGAAGAAGCAATGCTGTGTTTCAGATTTGCTGAGCTGTATTTAATTGCATCTAATGTCGATTTAGAGAACATTTTAACTAGAGATGCAACGATTATTCGGCCATAGCCAAATAATCAGCCCATTCGGCCTATCTACTGAATATTCGGCTTCAGTCGAATATCAAGTCCATTATTCGGCCTTGGCCGAATAATACTGTAAAAATTGTTTGGTACTTTTCCGTTATACGGACACCATGCCAAAATGTATGCTAATGTGCCAATTATTTCAACCCTGATTGTGAAAAGGATTTTTATTGTAACCAAACGAAACATTGTGATTTGCTATTTATGAAACGTATATCACGTGAATGATTATTACTTAAAACCTTAACCTCGGAAAGTTTTTTTATTTGCAATTATTCAAATTAAAAATACTTTTTTTTAAAATAAAGCTATAATTTACTTTTACTGCTGACGCTAAGATGAATTTTACTATTTGGCAATTACCAGATGATGAGAAAGTTGCGATAAAACTGTTTCAGGAATTTGGAATTCTGCATAATAAAAGGCTGCATTCAAAAAACCATGAAATGATAAATCATCAAAAAATCTTCACTAGAAATCTTCACTTCACTGCAATGCTAAAATATATTTGCAATTTTATGCTAGCAGTTTAATATCAGTTTTATTTTATTACTTTATTGTATAACAGTTATTTGTTCACTTATTTTAAGTATATATTTGTGATTTAATAAAACAGTTCCTAAAAGCCTGTAATTTTCAAATGTTATATTTTTTAAATGCTCACTTTACTATCGACATTGTTTTTTATTTTATTTTTCAAATGTTTCAATTCACATGATTTTCCTTTTGCGCCAACTATTACGCTTGGCGACAATGGTGTCCACATAATGGAAAAGTACCGATTGTTTTTATATTTACACAGTAAAACTTTTTAATTTAAAAATTTATATTCATCATGTATAATGAAAATTTTATTTGAAATTAACAAAGACTTTTTTTTTTCTCTAACTGTCATACCCTGAATGGGTTTTATCTACCCATTTTTATATAAGAGGGTCATTTAGGAATCATGTTAAAACTTTTATGCTATATTTATAAGTACAAAAAATATCTGTAATAAGCTAATGTAATCTGTTAAATTTAAAATTAATCTATTCAAAATTTTCCTAATAAAGCTGTACAAGTAAATTCTATTTTTTTTAAACATAATGGGAAGTTTAATATTTACCCCTTGTTACATTAAAAAATTGTTCTTTCAATGATATTTTTAATTAGACCTATAAAGAACATAAATATATACTATAGATTAGAAAGAACATAAATATATACTATAGATTAGAAAGAACATAAATATATACTATAGATTAGATGTAGATATATTGTATGTATAACAAAAATGTTTAAGTCGTATATGCTGCAATACTTAAGTTTTTTTTTTTTTTTTTTTTTTTTTTTTTTTTTGAGTAAAATGCACTTAAAAGTTAAATATAATTTAAGTAATTTTTTTAAGTGTGTTACTACTTCTTATTAAATAATGAAAAAAAATGTAAGTACTAAATTCTTTTAATTAGTATGTATGTATGTTTTACATCACTACAGTACACTCCCTCTAATCCGCACAGGTCGGGACCAAGGGTTTTGCAGATTATATGTCATTTTATGGTTTGCATTCTAATATGTGGAATTATCAACAAATATAGTAATCACACTGTGAATAAATAACACAGAAATGAAAGAAAATACTTTTTTGTATCTATAAAAATACTATATTCAATATTAGAAATACATTTAATTATTAAAATACATTAAAATTAATAGAAAACATTTCTACTTACTTTTAAATCTATCAAACATTGCAGTGATAGTGGTTTGCTTTATAGTTTTTAATTTATGCTCAGCAATTTAATCTTGAAGCCTTTTAAGAGTCAGGATTTCCTGATCACTAACAGAAGTTTGTTTTTATAAGAAACTAGGATATTTATTCTCAAGAGCTGACCCCTCTTTGAAAGCAATTTTATCTTTTATATGCCAGCAAATGTGTTCAGACTACAACAGTCTAATGGTTATTTACAAGATACACAGAACATTTCCTTCTAATGAATTCAGAAATGCATTAAAAATTTCTTAAATTCAGCAGATTAGTTAACTTTTATTACTGTCAAAGTGTAAATTATCTCAAAAAAGATTTTAACTGTTTGTCTACATGTTTGTTTACAGCTGAAATATAGTGCAGATTATAAGCGTTTGTGGATTAGAAGGAGTTGACTGTATTTAATTTACATTTTCTTTCATCTGAAACTTGAAATTTATGTTGCCTAGTACTTTTAAAATTTTGTGATTATTTTAAAATGTACCAGCAACAACATACATAATATCTATTAAATTGTAACAATACAGTACTAAAGATACTGCATACTCAATATTTTGAAATTTATTTTCCTTACAGATATTTCCTTCCTCTAAATCTGAAAACATTCATTATGTACTTCTTTAATAGTGACATAGCAAAAAAAAAAAGGCATTTTTGTTAATTATCAGTTTTATAAAGTCTACAGTGATTTATTTCCACCATTTTAGAGGATATTCTTCTATCAGTGATTTTTCTTAAGGTATTAAGATTTCTTATTTTTTATTTTATTTCATCTGAAAGTTGAAATTTATATTTTCTAGTACTTTAAAATTTTGTCATTATTTTAAAATGTAACAACAACATACATAATATCTACTAAAATGTGCAGTACCAGAGGCGGAACTTTTGCTAAGATTTTTTTCTTTGGGGAGGGGGGGTGGGGGTGTGAATTATATTATTGAGGCAATTTTTAGGCCGAACATAGCCACATGTTTTTTCAGAACAAAATAATGCTTTAAAAAATTAAATTTGCATATAAATATTTTTTTTTAAGAAAATAATACATTTTAATTGTGAAATATATAAGAAATGTGCATATAGTGCATACTATATTTTGATTTTAGACAAAAATGAGGTCATTATTCGGCGGCCGAATAATTGGTATTTGGTTATTCGGCCAAACCATTATTCGTTGCATCTCTAATTTTAACAGTTGTTTATGTATGGCCTAATTAATTCATGAGCTACGGGGATTCGCCCTATATTTTAGGGCCTCCAAATTAGAATGAACAGATTGGAAACATTAATTTTTATATTTTTTGTCCCTTTTTAAAGAAATATTTTTAATTGCAAACTATTTTAATTGAAATTTAGTTCACAAATTATTAAGAGGTTCTAGGCTAAACTTGAACTTTATCAGGCCCTGCAGTAAACATGACCTTTTAGAGAACTAAGAAGCTTTTGAAAGGTCAAAGTGACTAATTGATATGATTTAATGCCGTAGTCAATGAATGTAATCATAAAAGTTTGTATACAAAGGGAATGTCATTTATATTTTTTAAATATGCCACGACGCAGACAAACCATCAAAATACAATCTGTCCATATTAAATAAGGACGGATATTAACCTTATTACAAAGGGAAGACATATATTATTTTTTTATACATTATATAACTTTTAAGAACAAATTAATTGAATTCGCATGCAAATCAATACAAAATCTATAACCGGTTAATGAAGAATTCGATTAGCGAACGCTGTTTTGGAACAGATTAAATTTGTTAAGTTACCATCCACTGTATATGCACAGACCCTAAGGCTAAAAAAATTTAAATAAGGAGGTTAGAAGGACAAGGGCTTGAACTGAGGCGGTAAAAAAAAAAGATAATACTTAAATACTAAAAATGATAAGTTAATTGAATTAAATAAATAGTCTTAACATTGACATTTAAAGGTTTAATTTTATTATGTATATTAAAATGATACTATAATTAACATGATTAGCATAGAATATATACTTACATTAACAGTGCTTTGTTTGAAAGGAAATTTTAAGACAAGATTTAAGTCAAATTCATCAGGTGCAGATACTCGCAAATCAGAATAATAGCTCCCAGTAAAATAAATTTTATTAAACAATACTGCAAATAGTGGATCACGTAATTTCATCTCATCAATAAAAGTTTCTAAAAATTGTTGCAAAATTGCATTGTTCTCTTTGACTAAATCTGCATTTAACTTTCCTTTAATCCTTAAAATTTCATTTAGTATAGTTACGAGAGGTTTTCTAAACTTTTTAGCCTTTTCTAAACGCTGGAACTGTGCTTCATCCATACTAGGGGATCCAAGTTTCTGATTTTCTCCAGACTAAAATTAGAATATAAAAGATAGATAAGAATAAGAAAATTATAGTTTTTATAAATAAAATATAATTAATTTTATTTATCATATACAGAAACAAAGGAGAAAAAAAAAACAATTTGTTTTTGTTGTTTGGCTAAGTTTTTTCTATAAAAAAGAAAATGTAAGAACGTTCAACTTATTGTAAAGATATTGTAAAATTTGCAGGGTTTGCCCAAGTGGGCCCGCCCGAAAAAACCCGCCCGGGTTTTTTCGGGCGGGCCCACTTGAAAAAACCCATTGTGGGTTTTTTCAAATTTTTTCATGTTTTCCCAACTAACATTATTTAATCTGCGGGTTTTTTCGGGCATGCGTACTTGAAAAAACCCATTGTGGGTTTTTTCAAATTTTCTCATGTTTTCACAACTGTAACATTATTTAATATAAGGCATGAGAATGGGTGAAAACTGGAAAATTGGATTAGCAGTCAGTGGCTGTTAGACAGGGTTTGCCCAAGTGACCACTTGAAAAAAAAACATTGTGGGTTTTTTCAAACTTTCTCATGTTTTCACAACTGTAACATTATTTAATCTGAGAGTTTTTTCGAGCAGGACCACTTGAAAAAAAAACATTGTGGGTTTTTTCAAATTTTCTCATGTTTTCACAACTGTAACATTATTTAATCTGAGGGTTTTTTCGAGCAGGACCACTTGAAAAAACCCATTGTGGGTTTTTTCAAATTTTCTCATGTTTTCACAACTGTAACATTATTTAATCTAAGGAATGAGAATGGGTGAAAACTGGAAAATTGAGTTAATAGTCAGTGGCTGTTAGACAGGGTTTGCCCAAGTGGGCCCAGCCCGAAAAACACGCCCAGGTTTTTCTGGCCATTCAAAAAACCCATTGTGCGTTTTTTCAAATTTTCTTGTGCTTTCACAACTGTATCATTATTTAATCTAAGGTTTGAGAATGCAAAGATAAAGGCCAATTTAAATATATTTCAAAAGAACCAGATTTAAAGGAATTTCTAAGCAGAGATAAAATGACCAAAAAAGAAAAAAGAAGGAAGATTTTCATGCCTGTAATCTAAAACGTATTCAAATGCTTTAAATCTTAATGCATGCAAAAAGATTGCACTTGAACCCCATCCTGATTGTTTGCATTGTTATAGCTTTTAAGATTAATCATCCCATTTATTATCCTGCTTCAATGTTCAATGAAAGTGTTATATAGGAGTTTTCCACACAAAAATGGTTCAGATTATGGCAAAAAAGAGTGAAACAGATAAGTTTTCTCCTGGATTTTGTGAGTTTTTCTTTTCTTTACATTCAGTACCAGCTACCTTTGCTTTAATCGAACAACACTTTTCCACATTTGGTCTGGTTTGGAGCAAGTTACGTAATCATTTTGGAGTTGATAAAGTAGCAAAGCTAGTAATAAGTGTATCGCCATTTGTGATATAAATTTACAAATGTTACTGACTTCTATGACAATCTAATTTAACATTTAATACTGTTGCAATATATATGTAGCAAATTTTGCTAAAATTTTCAAATATATTATTGCGAATCCCATTTCTTTCAAAAGAAAAAAAAAAGTCTTCAACTGATTTCTGATTTGAAGTGAATGAAAGAAACTATATAAATTTAACATGTTTAACTTAAGGTAAGAATTATATAAAGAAATGCATTTGTGGTTCACTTAATATATGCTTAGTTCAGCAAACTAGTCCCATGAGATACAGATGTACCTTTTAAATTAATTTGATTTTTTTTTTCTTTTTATATACTTTTTGTTAATTCATACATAATTAATGCAAATTATGCCCAAGTTTCACTGATAAATGGAGAATTCAGGTATTATGTATATGAAAATTAGAAGCTGAAAGTGCTCTCCAAAAAAACTTAATAAAGCCCGAAAAAACCCGGGTTTTATCAGAAAAACCCGAAAAAACCCGGGTTTTAGACTAATGGGCCCAGTGGGCTGGGTTTTTTCGAAAAAACCCGGGTTTTTTCTAACCCTGAAAATTTGAGAATTTAAATTAAAAAAATGTTTTCAAACATATTATGACCATATTATAAAATAGAGCCCTGCATTGGGTCGGGTTACCTGCTTTTACCAGCATCTGATACGAGGTTTGGGTTGGCATTATATTTTTACAATGTGAGTCAGTTCGGGTAGGTTTTGGATTTGGTTTTGACTCATGCGGATCTGGGCTCAGGTTGACCCAATTTTTCAAAAGAATGTCCAAAATATTTTTTACGGTTAAAAATCGATATACAAATATGACCTCCATAATGGACACTAACGAAAAGCAGACACCGCTATTTAGCAAATACTTCTTTAATTCCTAACACATATATTTGTACACTTATACATCTGAATAGGGCACTTCCCAATCAGTGATATAGCCATAAAAAATCCACAGAGGATACATGCTATAGGTAGAGTGTATACACCAGAGAGTATACGCTCAAAGTTATTAAGAAGGTGTAAAGCGCATACCACCAGGGGTGTAAAAATTTTTTGAAAATGTAGGAGCCAGTTACTATCGATAACAAATTTGTAAAATGAAATTACAGTATAAGTTAATAATAGTACATACAAATTACTCTTTTTAATTAAATATATCTGACACATGACATAAATTTTTCTTGTATAAAAAAGTAATGTTACATAAAATTATAAATATTGATATAAAACAATTGGTAGTGCTGATGTAAAATACAAATAATAATCATTAAAAACTTCTTTAAACACCTCAAAAGTACAAATATGTAATTCACTTCAAGGACTATAATGCCATAAATCAATACTGTTAACTTATTGTTTGTCTTCATTTGCTTTTAAAATTTTATGCTGTTTATGACCGCTCATGTGTCTTGTTGTTTTTGATGTAAAGTACCAGCATTCAACTGCTTTTGTAGGATCAAATGCTTCTACAGAAGGTCCATTTAAATTTATTAATAATAAATCATTTAAATTTTGTGATGTCAAAGTAGAGCGAAACTTGTTCTTGATAAAATCCATTGTGCTGAATCCTCGCTCACAGGATGCAGTTGCCACAGGTATTACAGATACAATTTGCAGTAATTTTGATAAAATTGAAAATTTAGAATAATTTTTTATTGATTTGATCAAAAGCTCACTAAATTTCATGTCTTTGCATAGTACCTTAAACTCGTACCATTCGTCAAGAGCAATTCTTTCAGTTGTTTCCAAATCAACATTCAATGTGACAAAATATTTCTGGAAATGATTTAATAATAATTTTAATAAGTCCAGTTCAGTGAAAGAGAACTTCATTTATTTTTTTTTCTTTGCGCATGGAACAAAAAGAAGAAAAAAATCCATAAATAATCAAAATTATAAATATGAATTATTTTTCATTTCCTAAGACATATCTAGGTGCCAGTGTCAAAAATTTAGTCGCCCGGGTGACCTGGCACCCGGTATTTTTACACCCCTGCATACCACCATATACCCTACACTACATCCCTGCTCCCAATCTACATGCAACATGTGTATGTGCACTTAATCTATAACAAATATGATACATGATTTTTTGTGTGACGTATCATATATGAAATGTTGGTAATATTGATCATATTCCGAAAAAAGAAAGAATGGCATCCACACAACACTGTTGTGGCTCTTAGGGTAGCCATTTGCATTCAATAGTAAATGTTCCAAACCCAACACACATCTGATTATTGCCTGCAGTCAGTTTTGGCAACATGTACACAGACTACTAAGGCGGCTGACGGTGGTTTCAGTGAATGATGCCATCAATTGTGTTTAGGTCACCCATACAGAATGTTAAAATCTAAAAAAATGCTCTATCTGTAACGTCTTTTCAGGTTTGAAAGCAGGCATTAATTTGTTCTCAAATAGTTGCCACACCCTGTATGATCCCATTTCATAAATAGAAAAATCCGGTAAATTGAATATATATTCAACTTTTTCATATTCAAATACATATTTATTTTCATCTGAAACATAGTTCTGCCCAAACTTTTTGTGAAAATACCAACAACCTAACTTGCAAGAAACTTATATATGGCCACAAGAATTATTCTAGGATGAAACTGACACGCAGAAAGAAAATTAGAGCCATACCAACCCGGAAAAAGAAAATTAGGGACAACCCAATCCGATGCAGGACTCTATTCAATGATCCTGAGGTGTCTGCTATTCAGAGGTTTTACTATATTTTAATATTAAAGAACGCAGATTTGTCCATTTTTCTATACATATAAATGATAAAGATTATTAGAGATATTTAATTGATGACTACTTTTCATAATTTAAAAAAAAAAAAAAATGGTTTACTTTTTTCCTTTCATTTCGGGTTAGGTTGAAGTATTTTAGGTTTAGGGTAGGATGAAGATTGAAATATGTTGGATTTGGGTTGGGTTGCAGGTCGCTGAAAATTATTTTGTCAGCTTTGGATCAGGCCGCAGGCCCGGGAAATTTGTTTGGTGAGCTTGGGCAGAATTGAAATAAAATTTTCGGGTTTGGGTGGGGTACAACCCGACCTGCACAGGACTCTATTATGAACCTGGGTTCTATCTCCAGAGCAAAAAATATGTTATTTTTAAAAACTTTGCCTTTTAATTATTTATTTTTTAAGAACCTATTTAAAATGTAAGATTGTATAAATCATATATATATATATATATATATGGTTATAAAATTAAAATAAAATCACATATATGTAAAGATAAAAGAGAAATAAAATAAATTATATCAAAATATCAGATAGTTTCGATAATATACAGTGTAACCTCTGAATAACGGTTTGCAGTGGGAACAGTGAAAAGTGACCGCTCTTCAGAGGTTTAATTTTTTAAATCATAATTACATAAATTTAAAAAGAAATGCACAGTCATTTCATTTTAATTAATCCTCATTGTATTAATATATTAAAAAATCAATGATTCAAGTTGCTTTTTTTTTTTCCGAAAATATCTTTCTCCAAAGAAATAATAGTTGTTTTTCTGTACTACTCATCATCATTATGATTTAATGTGAAATTTTGGATTTCACGAAGGTTCGTCAAAAATTTCATTACGTATTAATACTCGAAATTTTGGTGATTCTATAATCTCTCCCATTTCCCCTTCTGCATCAATTTTCTCTTCCTCTCTCCTATCTTCCACCACTTGCTATATGAATCAAATGTGGCAGTAAATGCCAAATCTTTGTCCAGACATAAAAACTTACTGGCCTTCATGTTAATAATACCACTGTTCTAAGAATATTATCTAAATTTTCCCAATCATTATTAATGTATTCATTTTCTATGTCTAGTTTTGTGAAAAGGATTGCATGTTTAAGAGATAAAGTGACTTTTTGTTGGTGTATTAAGTAAAATTTGTTTGACCTGCTTCACATTTCAGTTTGCAAATAAATATGAAATTGTTCCAGGAGCTGTTAATTTTTTTTCCCATGACTTTTGAGGGGTCGTTGTTCAGAATTTCTTATTTAGAGGTTCTTACTAATGTTAATGCTATGGAACGTGTTTGGTTCCATCAATATGTGGCCGGTATTCGGAGTTGTCGTCGTTTAGAGGTGACCGTTCAAGGAGGTTTCACTGTATCATGATATTTACGAACCCTGAATAGTACTAGGTCTCCAAACTAAACAAAATTTCACTAATATAGGTTAAACTGAAAATTACAAGTTCAACTGTGAAAACAGAAAAAAGCAGCAGCCAGTGAGACTGCTAATAGCAGTTATGGGTTCACAGGATTTTTTTTCTTTCTCTTTTTATCTTTGAAAATGCCTAAAACAAATATGGATTATAGTTAGCATACTTCCATTGAAAAAAAAGAAATGTATACTCTCTAAATAGCAACACTGTAGATATTTGTTTTGTGGTAAGGGAGGTGGGGCTTCAGCAACAATAATTGACAGAGTTTAAAATACTTTAATATTCCAGTTAGCTGAGACAAAAGGGGGAGGGGGTGGGGAATGTCGTGCAAAATGAAGTTAGAAGAGTATTTTTTAAAATAACAAAAAAAAAATTTACAAGAATTTTTAAAATGTTTAGTAGTAACCAGCATTTCTTAAATAATAGGTACCATCTTCAATACATCGTTGATTTGGTAAAATAATTTACAAATTGCTTGTTTGTTTTGGAACTAAACTGTGACATTTTTTTTTCTATGTTATTTTAAGAAAAGGGTATTGTATTTGAATTTTTTTTTAACTATTTGCGCAGACAGAATAATGATATATTTATAAAATACTGAGTATACAAAAATGAATAATAAATAACGTTATTTTGATTTTACATCAGTGAAAACCCCACAACTTTTTTTTTTTTTTTTTTTTTTTTAAGAATTATTCAAATATTTACTCAGACCCCTCGGGCGATACAGTGAATTCATCATTGAATCTGAATGGATGCATGCGAAACATAATACAAAATTAGCAAGAAAACAAATAGCATATTCAAATGTGTAATGCTTAAAAATGAAAACAGTTTTAATATGAGAAGAAACGTTTTCGTACTTCATTACTGCCATGGTTGTCGGGCGATGGTACACTTGAAAAATAACTACCCATTGTTGATCAAGATGTTTATGAAGATAAAAAATGACTACGTTTATAATCTACACGGTTAATAAGTAAACTTAAAGTTCTTGGCATCTGTTATTATTTCGTTCAACTTTCTTTTCTTCTTGAATTCAACTTCGCTCCAATAAAACTCCCTCCAAATCAGATAAAGACGCGATTGTTTACAAGCGAATAGAAGCAATACACGTGTAGACATAGGTGGAAAAAAAGTTACGGTTTCGCTTTATGAAGATGGCAAAGAGAGGATTACACTAGCGTCTCGGTGTAGCTCCGCTCCCTATGGTGATTTTTCTCCTACCTCTTGGCTGAGGAATTGGCGCTAGTTATTTTTGAGGTTGCAGTATTTCAGACGAAGCACAAGCGCTCGCGCTGTCGTTGAAAAGTCTGTTTAGGTTAGACGTTTTTTTGAGCGAAGATGGCGATGGCGGATAATACAGCGATAATTTCATACTCACAAATTTTCACTACTACAATTCTACAATTTCTCTACTACAATTCTACTCTCATTATTTATTTATCAATCAGTTGATTGTGTTAAAAATAGTTAAAATGCTATAATTTAATCTTCCGTAATTGGGTAATCTTTTTAAAACAGTGCAAATTAGCATGTTTTTAGATAAACAGCAAAAACAATTGTATGCGGCATGATCTTTGTAGGCTGGAAGATAGGATTTTAATTTCTTGTGCATTATTAAACACTAAAAAAATTCTTTCCTAAAATTTTCTCAAAATATTATGTGAACCGTGGTACCTACAAATAAAAATTCAATAAAATCATATATTTCTTCTATTAAGGTACAGTAAACACTTCTAAAAAATGATACCATTTTGAGGCATGAAAGTGTTCCTCCTAAAGGTGGAAATCCACCTTTTTAAAAATAATTTTGGTCATTTTCTGGATTGATGCAAAAATGCAAAGAAAATATTGGAAGCATATAAGGTGGGGGAGGGGGTGAGAATCTTGAAAATTTAATAATCAGACATTTTGTCTAACTAAAATGCTTGGAGTTTTTTTTTTTTTTTTTTAATTGCTATGCAAAAGATCTATCAAATCAAAGGGAAGCTTATATTATAATCATATGAAAGTCGTGTAAATAAATTTGATTAAAGTATCTCTCCAGAGTGAAAGTTTTTTAGACTTTAAAAGAAAAAGGAAGTTTCATAATGCTCTTTTTGGAATAGAATATTTTTTTCTATTTATGCAACACTTTTGATTTAAAAGTTTAAATTTGTTTTTAATACTTTCTAAGCTATGAAAAGAAAATAACAACGTACAATTATATTTCATTTCATCCCATAAATAACTGTAAAAATGTGTCTAAATTTTAAAAGTTTGGTGCCATCATATGAACCGAAAAGATTTTCCTCCTTTTTTTTCTATTTCCCACTTTCATGCCTGCATTTTAGGCTCTTGGATATCACCCCCTCCCCCCCCCCCCAAAAAAAATGCAATTTTATTCTTTAGATTGACATTGATACCTAAATTTTGCAGGCAGGTACATTTTGAATAGTAATCCTGTTTAAGTGTTACTTCATTGAAAACTTTAAGAGAAGATAATCTAACACCCCCCCCCCCCCCTCCTTGATTAAAAAAAAAAAAATGGTGGTATGACTTCGAAAAATCAAAGGTATTTTAAATTTTGTATGCAGGTAAATCCTTAATAGTATATATGCTAAGAAAATTTGAAGGGTCATAAACAAAAGTGTTACTTTTTTTTTATCAGGGGAGGGGAGGGGGAAAACATTCTTTGGACCCCACTCATTAAAATTTCAATTGGAGTATTTTCGCATCATTCAAAATTTCTAGTGTCTATGACTGTTTTAATTCTGAAACAAAGGTATATATATTTTTTTAGAATTTTTCAAATTTAAGTACGATTCTATTCAGAATGTGCCTGCCTACAAAATGCAAGTATTTATGACAATTAGAAGATACATTATCAAAAATGTTTTTTTCCGTGGGGGGGGGGGGGGAGGCGAAACCCTTTGGAATCCATAAGTTGAAATTTCCGAAATCGGAATACATAGTAAGCATCATCACTATTCAGGTTCTATCTGTGTTCAAAATTTCTAGTAAATTGTTTTCGATATAACATTTATGCTTCGCGAAACTAGCAACACTTCGCCAAACTAGCAATACTTTCGCCAAATCTAGCTTCGACTGGGCTTAGTTGAATCCAGTCATTACGATCTCCATAGGGAGCGGAGCTACACCGAGACGCTAGTGAGGATTACGGGGAGAAAGGCGCATGCACCTCTCGGATCAAAGAACTTCTTTCCTGTGTCTAACTGAGATACACCTACGGAGATCACTGAGCTCGACATTGTATGTGGAGCTCAGTGACGGAGATATACACTGTACACGCTACGGCCATCGCGGCGTTTAAGCCAATGTCAGACGGATGTCTTTTTGCACGCTTTTTCCCTTACATATTATACCTACACGATGCCGCTATCATTGTCGCAAGGGCGGATCTGGAGAGTCCTCAAGGGGGTGTTGGGAACTCCAACATGATTCGCGGGTTGGGGCTAATTTTTTCACTGTGGGTCGTGATACTTCTACTTGTTGCTGCGGGTTGGAGTTTGGGTCCGGTTGACTTCTATTTTTTTGCTGCTGGTTTGGTTAACTTATACTTTTTTGCTTTGGGTCGCGTTTGGGTCTGGTTGACTTCTATTTTTTGCTGCTGGTCGGGTTAACTTACACTTTTTTGCTGTGGGTCGCGTTTGGGTCTGGTTGACTTCTACTTTTTGCTGCGGGTCGGATTAACTTCTACTTTTTTTCTCCGGGCAGTATTAACATCTACTGTTTTGCTGCGGGTCGGGTTTGGGGCCGGTTGACTTCTACTTTTCTGCTGCGGATCTGGTCGACTTTTACTTTTTAGCTGCGCCTAGTGCGTTGGGTTTGGGCCAGATTGACATACATTCAGAGCCCGATCAAGCTGAAGTTGGTCCCAGGGCCTATTAAAAAGTTGCCCCCCCCCCCCCTTACCTCCCCATTCCCGGCGACACTTTCAGAAAAAAAAGTAGGTTTATTTGATGAGTTGACAAAGTTGTTTGGGTGAAAGTTTCAAGTTTACAAAAAAAAAAAAAATTAACTTACAAAAATAATTAAGAAAATGAATTACCGTCCACTTTCTCAAATAAGTATTTGTATAATTCACAAACATCTATGATCCACAGTTTATGTTGCAGAATAAATGAGGACGTCTTTTTCAAAACTCGCCTTATCCAAAATCATAAAAATTGTGTTTTCGCTAACAGTCTAGTAATCATTTTAAACTATAATTCTAACATTGTAAAATCCTCCTTTATATTGAAACCAATAGACACAGTATGCAGTTTTTGGCATTTTCCCCAAATTTGATTTTCTGGATACGGCAAGTTTTGAAAATAATAGGTACTCTCAAATTGAAAAGGTCTTTTACAGAAAAAATAAATATGGAGGGGTTTTATTACAGTAAAACTTTGTTTTTACATCAGGGACCAAAATATAAAATGCAAACAGTGGAAATACTTAAATTGTGAGAAAATACACACAAATTTGTGGGCCCCTGAAATTGGTGGGCCGAGGCCCCGGAGGCCCGTGCATTAATCAGGCCCTGCATACATTATTTCGGATTTGGGTCAGCTTCAGCTTCAGATTTGGTTTTCACTCTTGCGAAAAGGGTTCGGGTTGACCCGATTTTTGAAAAGAAAGTCCAAATATTTTTGAAGATAAAAACTATATGCAGTAAAAGCTCCATAACGGACACGCCCAAATAATTATTTAAGAATACTTTTTAATCTTCAGGATTATGTAAAAAATACTAATTTGGTGTAAGACTGCTTGTCTCTTTATATTTAAGATCAGTTGTAATTCAGTAAAGAATGTTTTGAAACTTTTTTAAAAACATACCGAGTGTCCTAAAATGGACTGACTGATTTTAAAATTCAGTACCTTGCAAATGGTGACAGCAATTTAAAAGAATCTTCCAGGAGGGTTATGTAAGATGTTAGGAGATTTTTTAGTGCGATTCTTGATTTTACTTTACAATAGCAGCGATAGATGGCGCTGCAAACAATGGTCGTTAAATCGGGGTCCGATGTCTGGCCTACCTCCTCCGGGAACCGAGTTAGTGCCTATTGTTTCCAGCGCCATCTAATGTTGCTATTTTAAACTAAATTCAAGAATCGCAGTAAAAAAAAAACTCCTGACAGGCTGTAATTCTGAGTAAAAAAAAATTCTGAAATTCAAAGCAAATTTTCTGAAACGTTATAGCAGATGGGGGGATTCCCTCCTGCTTCTAATTATTTTTGCTGCTGGTCGGCTTAGATGTTTTCTATTCGAATCGATTTCAAGCTGAGTACAGATTCCTGCAAGCTGGATTTGGGTTAATCTTTTTTTTAAAGAAAAAGTTAGTTCAGTATATTATTTCAGGTTAGAAACTATACCTATAATAATAAACATAGATGTATGTATGTGTGCTGTTTTCTAAAAAGTTATTGTATTTTTCCACTACTTTTTGATGAAATTCACATTTCTTCGACCCTTTGACAAAATTTGCGTTTCTTCCACAACCCTTTGACGAAATTAGTGTATTTTTTTAGCTCTTTGATAAAATTCGCGTTTTTTTCCTGCGACGCTTCGACAAAATTAGCGTTTTTTCAGCGATTCATTGATGAAATTCGCGTTTTTAAAGCGATTCTTTGACTAAATTCGTTTTTTTCCCGCGATCCTTTGAAGGAATTCTCGTTTTCTCCACGATCCTTTGACGAAATTCGCGAATCTTTGAAAAAGTTAGCATTTTTTTCGCGATCCTTTGACAAAAGTCGCATTTTTTCGCGGCAATTTGACAAAATTCTCGTTTTCTCTGCGATCCTTTGACGAAATTTTAGTTTTTTTCCGCTGTCCTTTGACGAAATTTGCGTTTTCCGCGATCATTTGAAGAATTTCGCGTTTTTACGCAGCCCTTTGACCGAATTCTCGTTTTTTCCGCGATTCTTTGGCGAAATTGAAGTTATTTTCTGCGAATGATTGACGAAATAGATTTCTTATGGAGACCTTTTGTTAAAATTCGCGATTATTTTTATGTCCGAATTTTCGGATTGATGAATTTTTTTAATTTTCGGAACCGAATTCCTTAACTCTCGCATCGTAATTTAAAAAAAAAAAAAATCAAAATAGGTTCAACAATAGCGCGTTTATTTTATTGCATATTTTAAATCTGCTTATATTTTAAAGTTAAAATATGTCCAAAATCTTTGTGAAAGAGTTTTTTTTAATAGAATTATACGTATCATTAAAAAAAGTATCATTAAAAAAAGATTTGCTGTGGAAATTGCGGGTTGCAGCAATTTTGCTACTTTTACGTTGGCCGTGGAAACCGCAGGATATGTAGCGAGAAGGTTAAATTTTCGAAAAATTCGGAACAGAATCAACCCTGTTCCTGACATTTTACATAACCCTCCTGCAAGTATTTTTTTAATAGCTGTCACCATTTACAATTTATTGAATTTTAAAATCAGTCCATTTTAGGGCACCCGGTATATTCATCAGTAGCTATGGGGTGATGGCTGAAAGAAGAATTTTTTTTAAAAAAACTAAAACTGGCACCGATATGTCCGTTAGAGGTTTACCCATTTTAGGGCACCCGGTATATTCATCAGTAGCTATGGGGTGATGGCTGAAAGAAGCATTTTTTTTTTAAAACTAAAACTGGCACCGATATGTCCGTTAGAGGTTTACCCGGGCTGAAGTTTCCAGGCCCAAGCCCAGGTCCAACCCACAAAAAAAAAAAGCAATTTAAAAAATTACAACGACCATTTCGGAAATGATTTTTTCAAAGACTAAAATTTAAGACATAAAAAATCGCACGGAGTTGATCATACATTACGTACGCCATGAATTAAACATTAATAGTGTTATTACACGTAAAAATTCCAAGCGACAGATATCGCCTGCGACTACGGATTATCAAAGCATTTCATTGGCTGTTCGGGAAAAGGCTTTTCCATCGTCAGATTTCCAAGAAATTCTGTCGAATAAATATTCGTTTATTTTGGAACTTTAAAATATTTAATTTTAATTTAGGAATTCAGAACAACTAAATAACATAAAAGAAAATTGCACTTACTTGTTAGAGAGTTCATGATGTTTTGCGACAGGGGGGGGGGGGGGGATGATCAAGAGAGAAAAAGAAATTCTCCGAAAAATGATCGGCGGCCAAAAAATGAATAAATAAACAAATAAAACCGTGATTCGCAGTATAAATTTCGCGCCCGGGGCTACCTCTCCTTTAGTCCCCTCTTTGCACGCTCCTGGGGGGGGGGGCACATTAGAGGTCTGCACGGACAGCAATTGACAGGTCCGGCCCCAGCCTGGCGAGAAAATTGAAAGTTCCACCCGGGCCCGGCCTGTTTATATTTTCACAGTTTACGACCAGGCCCGGCTCGTACAAAAATCAGTGAAAACAAGCTCAGCCCATGAAAAAATCAATTAAATCAGGCCCGGTTCGGCTCGACACAATTTCTCAAAAATTTCCGATTTTTCTTAACATACAATTGCAAAGCTGCCACTTGCTACTAAAATGCTACTAAAAGTGACTATTTTCAGCATCCGGCGGCTACGGCGACTATTTTAAGTCGAAAACCATTAAAAAGCGACTATTTCAATAAAACAGACGACTTTTTTCGAATTTCAACGACGATTTTTGCTGAAATATTCAATATTTTTCTTCAATGTGCCTGTAAAGTCATCTTCCCAAACGACATTTTTTCAATTGTTGTTTCAGGAGGTTCACGATTTTTTCCGCGACGAATTCCACTCCCCCCCCCCTCCCTTCACCCCCAATCGATTGACGAAAATACCTCTTTCCGAGATCTTTTTACACTATCGTTGAAGGAGATTTTACGATTTTTTCCTCGATTCTTTGCCAAATTTCGCAAATTTGTCTACGACAGATTGACGAAATTAATTTTTTTTCCGCCACCACTTGTCCAAATTCACGATTATATATTTTCCGCGACCTATTGAGGGTAGTTACTAATTTGTTTCTTTTGACGAAATTCCCTATTATTTTCCAGATCGTTTGTCAAAATTCGTGTTTTTCTTTTCCCGAACGAATTAAAAATTTCGTGATTTTTTGTCCGATCATTTGGTTAAATCCTCAAATTTTTTTGGCCAAATTTGCGTTTCTTGTCCGCGACCATTTGACGAAATTAACGATTTTTTTCTTGTGATTGTTAGGCGAAATTCACAATTTTTTGTCCATTCTTTTGACGAAATTTGCGATGATTTTCCCGCGGCCGAATGACAAAATCGCCATTTGTTTCGGCGACCTTTAGAAAAATTCAAGATATTTTTTACGGTTGTTTGAGGTGATTCGCGATTTTTTTCGCGACGAATTGCAAAATTTGCGATTTTATCCCCAATCGTTTGACGAAAATAGTTATTTCTTTTCGCTATGATTTGCTACAATCGTTGAAGGAGATTTCGCAATTTTTCCTATGACCTATTGCAAATTTCCCGTTTTTTGGGGAGCGATCCTTTGGCGAAACTTACAATTTTTTTCCGTGATTCTTTGCCAAATTTCGCGTTTTTGTTTCCTGCGATCGTTTCACGGAACTCACGATTTTTTTCCCGCGATCCTTTGCCAAAATTCGCGAATTTTTCTCGACAAACTGTCGAAAATTTTCTCCGCCACCAATGGTCGAAATTCGCGATATATATTTTTTCCGCGATCTATTAATGGTATTCGCTGTTTGTTTCAGATATCATTTGACGAAATTCGCGATTCTTTTCCACGATAGTTTGTCGAAACTCGGTATTTTCATTTCAAAACCGACTTACGATATTGATTATTCGCACAATCATTTGTTTAAATTCTCGAATTTTTACGCGATTATTTGACCAAATTCGCGTCTTTTCAGGTCTGATTCTGTTCTGAATTTTCCGAAAATTTAAGGAATTCAGTTCCGAAAATTTTAAAAAATCGGTCATCAGTCCGAAAATTCGGGCATAAAAAATATCGCGGATTTCGGCAAATGATTGCCGAAAAGATCAATTTCGACAATCGTTCACAGAAAAAAGGCGCGAATTTCTTCAAAGGATCGAAGAAAAATATGCATTTCGCCAAAGAATCGCGAAAAAAATGGGAATTTCTACAAGGGATCACGAAAAAACTCAAACTTCGTCTAGGGATCGCGAAAAAACACACAATTCATCAAAAGATCGCATAAAACACAAATTTCATCAAAAGATCGCGGGAAAATGCGAATTTCGTCAAAGGATCGCGATGAAGAAACGCAAATTTCGTCGAAGGATCGCGAAAAAACGCGAATTTCGCCAAAGGACGCCGAAAAAACTAATAATTGGCGCCGAAAGATTTCCCCTATTTCCCTCCTCTGCTGTAACCTTTCAGAAAATTTGCTGTGAATTTCAGATTTTCTTTTTATAACCATTTGGAAAAATGGTTATTGTCCTCCGCCAGGGTAGGAAATCAAAAACATATCTGAAGCGTTTTATTGGTTGAATCCGCATTTTATTCGTTTTCTGATTGGTCTATACAGTAATCTGTATTTTTTCTTTACTTTCAACAGAGATGGATATTTCTGTTGCCACTATGACAAAAAAGTAATAAAAACTACAAAAAAAAAATTAATAGCTCCGAAACAAATTGAGATACAGCTTTCAAACAAATTGCATTTAAAAGTACATTTTTCTCTCTATACGACGGTGTAAAAAGTAATATTGTGGGATGTTTAGAAGTTTAAAAATGAAATTTCATTTAAAATTGGTCCAGGAATATTAATGTTTAATCCATGGCGTACGTAATGTATGACCCTCTCCGTAGAAGTTTAAAAATTTACAGTACCAAAAAATGTAATCCATGGCGTACGTAATGTATGATCAACTCCGTGCGATTTTTTATGTCTTAAATTTTAGTCTTTCAAAAAATCATTTTCCAAATGGTCGTTGTAATTTGTTAAATTGCATTTATTTTTATTTTTATTTATTTATTTATTTTATTTTTTTTACTGAGCCACCCACACTACCACCACTGCCGTCTTTTTGTCTGCGACCATTTGACGAAATTTGCAAATTTTGTCTCTTGGTCGTTAGACGAAATTCGTAATATTTTGTGCATTCTTTTGACGAAATTTGCGATGATTTTTCCGTGACAGAATGATGAAAATCGCCATTTGTTTCCGCAACCTTTGATAAAATTCAAGATATTTTTCCACGGTCATGTGAGGAGATTCGCGATTTTTTCGCCGACGAATTTCCAAAATTCGCATTTTTTTTCCGCCGACCGTTTCATGGAATTCACGATTTTCTTTACACGATCCTTATCAAAAATTGCGTGACTTTTTCTACGACCGATTGACGAAAATGATATTCGGTATTTGTTTCAGAGATTTTTTGACGAAATTCGCGATATTTTTCCACGATCTTTTGTCGAAATTCGTCTTTTCTTTTGTTTGAACAAGGAAGTTCAAGGGCAAGGAGGCAAAAAGTAGAGAAAAAATCATTTGGGTGATAAAGGCAGAGGCGTCTTTATTAGCCATGGCGGCCTGTGGGAGATTTTTTACTGTACCACTGCAAATGCTATACTCATTTTTTTTCTTTTAAAGGGTTTTACTAAAGCATTTTACTTTGTGCACTCCTTCCAAGGCCGAAACTAGCTATATTTTCACCCGCGGCAAACATGAATTTTGGTGCCCCCCACCTTCCTTCGCAAAGTAAATTTACAAAGAGAAATTTACGAAAGTTTCTATTAGCAGACTTATTTTAAAATTTAAAATGGGTAACACTAAAATGCATAATATTGAAATATATAACCAGCTTTGTCAAATATTTATTCATTAAAACCTGTGAAAAAAATCGAAAGGAAGAGGAAATAATTCCGCTTTATACAGGTTTCCATCTTAGCAGATATAACTATTGGTATTCTTTCTGCTGGAACCATGCAGTTTTTTTCATTTAGGACAAGATTCCATTATAGACAGATTTCATTTTTCCCGATTTTACTGTTGTTCTAGCATTACAAATTATTACAATTCAGGCACTTTAATGTCTTAGTGATATGAGTCACATCGCTTTAGGAACTAATGGATCAACAATGATAGATCAACAATGGGTCAGGACCAGGAGATAAGATTAGATGGAACTTGGAGGAAGCTCTCCTCCTCTCTAGAGGTCTGCACGGGCCGAAATTTCCAGGCCCGGGCCCGGCCAGATTCATAGAAAAAAAAATTCGGTCCGGTCCGATACAAATATTCGGTTCCGCCCCGCCGTTCGGGTTCGGCCCGCCCCGTAGGAAAAAATATTGACACGGTAAAAAAATTAAAAGTTCGGCCTGAACCCGGCCCGGAAAAAAATTAAAATCTCGGCCTGAGTGAATTTCTACAAAACATTGACTTTAACGTCGATTTGGTTAAAAATTTGTCTTGTACGAGGAGATCTGACCAAAAATATTTATCTTAACTTTTTTTTTTCATGTTTATATCCTTCATTTTTATAGAAGTGCCGCAAGCTGCGATATTTATTTTTTTAATGAATCTCTATTTCTTGTATGTAAATGTTTCAGTTATCATTAATATTGTTAATCCATATTCCATGAGTTAAAAATCTGAAAAATGCTATACAGCAATATCTTCTAATATTGAATTGCATAGAAAAGGAGAAAAAAATGCGTTATAGACAAGTTTCCTTCTTAGCAAGTGTAAATGTATTATATATTCTTCTTCTTACGTATCTGGGGGCACGGCAGTGCCCCTGCCAAGTCGAGAAAGCACAGCCGTAAGCATCCTTTTCTGGAAGCAACTCAGGGTACTTTTGACAGCCCAATATCCCTTCGCTGGAATTTCCCAGGAACTTGAAACTTTGTTTTTCTAAAAGTACTCTTCAAACGGAAGCAAATGGTAAAATTTCTGCGTTTCCATCTTTTCTAGTTCAGAAAATATATGAACTCAAAGTTTCGCTTTTTCAACACTGACTGACTCACCGATCATCAAAAATCTGAGGTACATCCTGTAGCCCTAGAAACTTGAAATTTGGTAAGAATGTAGTATTTTGGGATACAAAGAAAGGGAAAATTAAAAAATTTGGAAAATTCGAAAAAAAAAATCGAAAATCTTTTATTTTCCGTAATCGGAACTGTTGCCAAAACTGTTGCTCACTGATTATCAACATGATAAAACGCAGTTTGTCAACTAAACCATCGGTTTTTCAACTATACTAAATCGAGCACGAAATAGCTGGGTCCTGAATACAGTAAAATTCGTTTTAATTGACTAGAACAAATAAAGGTACTACTTGATTATCCCGTCGACCGAAAAACTATCGCCAAACTATAAGATTAAACGCTAATAATGGATGATCGTAAATGTCGCATTCACTTGACATTAAACACCATACAAGTGTTTGTTACGTCATCAAATGATTTTTAATTCGCCTTTTTACTTGTAGTTTCATTAAGGTTTTATTAATTTATTTGTTTTTTCGTTATTTAAAATAAAAATACGGCAATTTGTATAATTTGGCGAATTGTTTGGCGAAATTGATCGACGGGATAATCAAATAGGGCACAGATGTCATATTCGCCCCATATTGGCGCGATTTTTTTCTGACGCCAATGTATACTTAACCGGCGCCAAAGTGTCGTTATTTTGCTTGATATGGTAACCCGGATGTTGTTGTTTATGCTGTTGATGTTTTCGCCAAATCAGCGGCGGAAAAAAAACGCGCCAATATGGGGCGAATATGACATCTGTGCCTCAAATAGTACCCAAATAAAATTAATTTATTTTACCAAATGTTAATTTAGTGAATTTAAATATTTTATAAACATTCTGCAAATATGCTAACATTTCTTGATAGATAGCAGCTCTTATACTTTTGCTATATTTAGCATCACTACCATATTATTTTAAACATCCTTATAGTTTGATGCAATGTCAATAGACCATGGCACAAAATTAGCATCAGTTTTAAAAGCAAGAGAATTTTGCTGTCAAACTTACCTCATATTTACAAAATAGCTCACATTTGTTGCCAAACTATTGACGTAGACAACAATTGTTGAAGAATAATAAATTCAATGTTTATAAAACATGGAGAGTGGCACTCAGGATATGACTAACATAATCGCATACGTAAAAAAAAAGTTTATTTTTTTTTAATGGCAATACAAACTCCCCTGCGATGTATAATTTTTTTAAATATGTTTTTTAGGTACTCAAATTATCGATTTGGAATTCAAAATCAAAATTCTACACTCCCCTCTCTCAAGAAAAAATGACATATTGAAAAGAAGTCAATTATTTTTATATTTAAAACTTAAATATTATCACTTTTGCACCACTATGACGTCATTTTCTCTGACTTTTCACTTTCAACCGTGCTAAGACTACGAGTGGTAGATATGAATATTCAGTTAACAACCGTTAGTGGACTTCCAAGGGAGGCCATTTTTCATCTGTAACCGAAATCCGCAATAAACGATGCTTTTAACATTAATTAAATATGATGGGGAAATGAAACTGTCCGCATTAACCGGAGATACGTCTTAAGAGGAGACGCATTAACAAAAATTCCGCTATATTCTCCGCAACTTATTGATGTTTTGCGGATAGTATCTATCACATTTCTACATTTACTAAAACAAAATAAATATTTAAAAAAAAACTACCGAGCTATGCTCGGTCTACTGTGTTCTAAAATCATTTAAATAATAAAATTATTACGATTTACTTTGAATTCGAAAGTATGAAGGATTGAAACTTTTGTGTAAAATTCTTTCACTTACTTGTTTCTAAAAATAACTTGATTGTAAGTGTTACATATCGAAAAGAGGAATAACTGAATTTCAAATTTTGGCGACGCAGTTTTTTATTGTGTAAAATTTGAATTCTAGATGTCAGTGTGCATCTGCAAAATTGCTGAAAAGACGCGGTAACGAAGGGAAACGCGAAATTGTATGATATTCCAACGAAAGACATTGTTGATCGAAGAAAGTTTGAAAGGAAAAAACTGAAATGTTATATTTTGATCACAGCGAAGAAAGTCCTCATCGAGTAGTTCCTAAATCTGGAAATCGTTCGTATCTGTTTCATCTATATTTTCTTTTCTGTGCTAGGTAACATAGCCTAGTCGTATGATATCAGATGTGCTATAGTTGAGTATGTGGTTGCGCACTGGGATTAGCTGGGATTAGTTTCTTAGGAGGTCACTTTGACGTTCTACTTCCTCTTCTTAACAGTTAGCAATAATCTATTATTTTTCCAAATAAATACCTATCACAGAGAGAAATCAACTAGAGAAAAAAATTAGAAGACCTATTGAGGTCAAAAGGGGAAGGCCTAATCGTTCCGGGAAATCACGTTCTCAACAGCTCCAAGAAGCTAGAGCTCTCTATCGTCAAAACCATTTTCGAAAACAAAAACACGCATTAAAACGTTACAACGATTCACACTCAGAAATGGGAAGACGTAGCTCGCTAAGAAGTCGCGCGCTGTTCTGTTGCCCACCCTGGTATGAATATTGGAGCTAACTGACGGAAAAGGTCTAGAGGTAAGCTGCAGTTTAAAATAAACACTTTAGAAAACATTACGAGAGCTATAACTAAAAAAAAATGGGAAATAGACTGGAAGCAGACAAAGTTATAAAATAGACTCTGCACAGTAGAATTAACTTTGGAGGACTTTGATTGAACAGCTGATAAATTGAAACAAAAACTAATATAGTTACTAGAAAACTTGAATGAATGGATTTCAAACAGTAGCACACATGCCAATTCGCTTTTCTAGGAAAAGCGGAACATCGAAGCAATCAGGAGCCATAAAGTCTATGAAGTTAAAGATAGTGTAATTGAAATCGACGCTACTGGAAAAGCTTTCTTTGGCTGACTTTCTCCTTACAAAAAGAAGTGAAATCCCATCAAAAACATCTCATGTAGAAAAAAAGCCAAGTCTCCTGACTCTTTGACCGTAAAAAGTTCTGAGATCATGTGTAGAGCCAAGCTTAGCTCTCTTATTAACTCTGATATTTTAATTCACAAATTACTTCTAGTCTCTACACCTTTAGTAAATGATTATTTTGTGACTTGGCAATTACGCAGCACAGGAAAGTTATTACGTAAACACTTTACTTATGTTTTGAATTGGGATTAGATTATTTGATTTAGGCTGAATATGAACACGAGGGATAGAAGAAGCCTGAAGGAGGGATGCACCGATTGGGGGTCTTTGTAAAAGAAGGGTCTGGCTCGTATTCACGTTAGATAGGAAGAAAATCTCCCAAAACTCCGAACCTCAAGTTTGACCAGTAGAGAGTTTTCGCATCCGGCCTTACAATGTAATGTAAAATTATTTCCATGCTACAAATACATATATGTTCAGTGCTCTTATAGAAACTATTTTATGCAAAACTTTATAAATAAACATTAATATTAAAATGTAAACAACAGCCTTTACATTCTCGTGCTGCGTCATTGCCAAGTCACAAAATAATCATTTACTAAAGGTGTAGAGACTAGAAGTAATTTGTGAATTAAAATATCAGAGTTAATAAGAGAGCTAAGCTTGGCTCTACACATGATCTCAGAACTTTTTACGGTCAAAGAGTCAGGAGACTTGGCTTTTTTTTTACATGAGATGTTTTTGATGGGATTAGTATATTCATTTTGTATGGATCAACACGTTTTTCAGTTTAAAACAGGGTTCCGTCATACGCAGGTTCTTTTTCACACGTTTCACTAGATTTTAATTGAGCTATATTTTAATAAGCATAGAAATCTACTATTCTTTTAAAAAAAAATAAATTTTAATATTTAAGTGTAGAATAATGGCGATTTAAAAATGCATGCATTTTTTGCAAAAATTTTTGCGCCAGGCCTAATTTTACTGACTTTTGAATGGACCAGGCCACGCTGAGACAATGATTTTCATACGGGTTGGGTCAAAACTAGGACTGAAAATTTTGGGCCGTGAAGAATAGGAATGAAACCAGTCCCGGCTCTGTACAGAGAAAATAAGTTAGGCCCGGCTCGAGCCTTCAGAAAACAGTATGACCCGGCTCCGGTCCGAGTGCCGTGAATGAAAATCGACTCGAGCCCGGCCCGTGCAGATTTCTACTCCTCTCTTGCAGGACATCCAGCATCCAGCACTTTACTTGTAAAGCCATAAAATATGAAAAACGCCGCGTAACTATAAAAAAGCGCCGGCTGGCCAGAACAAAAAGACCGCGACTGACCGCAAGTAGAATGATACGTCTATCTGAAGCGAGATATTCTAATATCAAAGCGTTTTGAAAGATAAAGCATAAAATTTTGCACAGGCTGGGCACGGGCTTTATTTATTTATTTATTTATTTTTGCAGACTTTGTCCGGGTCCGGTCTGGTCATCACTCTTATCGGGTGGGGGCAGTGTTCTGTTCGGGCTTACTTTACGGAGCCCGGTCCTGCCCGAGTCCGAAACATTTTTTGCAATTAGAGCCCAGGCACGCCCGAGCCCCATAACAAAAATTAAACCGGAAAAATAATACAATAAAAATTGTATAATATTTAAAAGTTGTTCTAAATGTAATATCTCATTTTTTTTTTAACACATGACAGTTTTTAGTACATGAAAATAACTGTTAATACGTAGCACATAATTAATTTTATTAAATTTACATTGAATCTTATCAACTTTAGAATCAAATAAAAATATACATCCCTAAAAAGATTCTCATATTTTTCTCCCGCAACAAGCAAGTCTGATAGACATATTAACGAAGTGCGTTTTATGCACAGATGAATGAAATTTGCAGAAATTAAGATTTATATGATGAAGAATCGAACAACGTTTTTCTATATCCTATAAAAGGTATATCCACGGTCGGCAACTGGCGGACCGCGGTCCATATCCAGACATCGGAAGGTCGAAGCCTGGACCGCCGAAAAAGATTGAAAATGAAGAATTTATTCATTTTCCAAAAATTTCTGAATATAAGAAGAAGTATTTCGAAATACCCACTGCAGTATTCCTAAGTTTTATGTCAGATTTTGTGAAGGAATTTCAAGCGGCTGCGAAATTGTTCAGCGTTAAAAAATCTTTAGTTCAAATGGAGATATTAGACTCGCAGTATATAAAAATGCATACCCTGAAGAATTTTTTTGCGGTATTTTTAACAAACAAGCATTAATAACTCACACTCCATAGACTGCTATGCTAAACAGCGCCAGTAAATACCGCCAGCAGACGAATTTTAGCCTCGACCCCAGGTCGCGTAGATAAGGTCCAATGCGTGCTGTAAAGTTCGTGGGTGTTATTTAGCTTCGAAATGTGTCGTATTGAGTTGATGTTAGTCAAGAATGCCTTTAACAAGACGAAGAAGCCACTGTCAACAGCTCACCGAGTTGGAACGAGGTCGCATATTCGGGCTACGAGAAGGTGGATTTTCTTTCCGCAATATTGCAGAAAGTCTTGGCTGGAATGTATCCACTATGCATGATTGTTGGAAGCAGTGGTCAAGGGATGGTACTGTCTCAAGAAGACCGGGTTCCAGGCGGCCACGTGGCACTCCTGAGAGAGAAGATCGCCGTATTCGGCGTACGACTGTGGCGCATCGTACTGCGTCTGCGGCAGAAATTCGAGTTGCAGTTGGTACCACAGTGATACAACGAAATGTTAGAAATCGGTTACTTCAAGGACAGCTCCGAGCTAGGCACCCTGTAGCGTGCATTCCACTGACTCCAAGCCATTGCCGTTTGCGAAGCCATTCGTCTCAAGCCAGAGCTCATTGGTGGGCGGAGTAGAGATCTGTTGTGTTAGTCATAATCTTTGGCTTTATTTCCCAGTGCTCTTTCAATTGAACTATTTGAACGACACACCAAATAACACAATATTTTCTCAAAATAACCATTTGGTCATGACATCAGTTTATAGCGTGAAAAATAATTAAAAGTGCACATGATTATTTATTTTATTTTATTAGTAAGGAATGAACTTTGCAGATTAGTCTTTCTAAAAAGCTTTTAAATCTCTGTGGTGAAGGACGAGAGCAGGGGCGCCATTTCAGAATTTTCTTGGGGGGGGGGCAAAGATTTTTTTGAAGGAAGTTATATAGCTAAAGGTAGGATTCGGGCATCAACACCTCCCCCCTCCCGCCCTCCGAACGAGAAACGTAAACTGAATCATGCTTACAAAAACAGTAAAAAGTTTGAAAACGGAAAATCAGCAACCAATGAAATACTTCGTTTTAAACAGTTTTCCATCTTAGCAAGTAAAATTTCAATAATATTGAATATGAAACATTTTCTTTTTAAACAGGATTCTATTGTATGTTCCATTTTTACAGGTATCCTCAAAGACTGTTTATCCATCCACTTTATAGTATAGCTCTGAAAAGAGATGCATTACAGTAAAACCTCTGAAAACAAAGCCTGTCTGTAACAGAATTCTTTCTCAAATGTGAAAAAAAATCAAATTTCAATAAAAAACATCAAACAATTATACTTGCTAAGACAGAGACCTGTCTAAAATGGAACATTTTATCATCCCTTTCTACTCCTTTTTTTCAGATTTTACTATAGGGGGGTGCCATTTCAAGAGTTTCCTGGCGAAGGACAAGGAAAAATTTTCTTTGAGGAACACGGAATGTGCAGAATTGCACAACGTGCACAAATTTCACAGAAAATGGGAAAATCCGGCACAATAAAGAAAGCTCTGTGTGATTTTGTCTCCTTAACTTCTTTCACTGACATGTGATTATTCTGCGATTTTTTTTTATTTTTGTGAAAATTCATGATATTTTTTTCTTTCGAATTCCACAAAATCAATTCGTCAATGGGTCACAGAAAAAATCGCGAATTTTGCAAATCTTGAAAAAATAAATCCCCAAATCGTCGCGGAAAAAATCGCTAATTTCTCCAAGCGACCGTGGAAAATATCGCTAATTTCATCAGAGAAGGCAAAAAGAAACGCAGATTTCGTCAAATAATTGTACAAACTAAAACATCAAATTTTGTAAAAGGATTGCGAAACAAATCGCGAATTTCGTCAAAAGATTGCACACAAAACCACGAAAATTTAATCAAACAATCGAGGGGGATTTCGTTAAACGATCGTGAAATAAGATACAAAATTTCGTGTAACTGTCGAGCAAAAAATTATAAATATTATTAGTCGGTGGTGAAGAAAAATAATCACGAATTTCAAAAAAATGATCGGGAAAAAGAATCGCGAATTTTGTCAAAAGATCACAGAAACAAATATGGAATTACATCAGTTAGTCACGGAAAAAGATTGTGAATTTCGACAAAAGGTCGCGAAAAAAAATATCGCTTTTGATAACGCCTGCAGAAAAAAATCGCGAATTCCGTGAAACGGTAAAAATCGCAAATTTCGTCAGATGATCGCGAAAAAAGAATCATGAAAGTCAATCAGGCATGAGATAATCAGCCCACGAACATCATAAATAGGCCACGAAATTTGCAACTTTTGTGATCTATAGCGATAAGAAAATTTTCATTAGTGATTTTCTGCAAGTAAAGGTAAGCTGAAGCGTTAATTGTTTCGGATTGCGTTTTTATTATTTTGAGGTGGGTTCATGTTAATACTATTTTTCAAAGAAATCCTGAATATTTTTCAGATGAAAACGATACATATTTGGAAATTAATGAATAATGTATACATATCTTCATTTTTCTACATAAAAGGTAACTTTTATATTAAAGATATAATTGTAGATATCTTTTACAATAATTGTATTCAAATATGGATTAATTTTCTTTCATTTCGGGTCGGGTTGCCTTTCAATGAAATCTTTTTTGCGGTCTTCGTATTTACATGAAATTACAGTCCGGCGTCAGGATAGGTTGACGTATTTTTCATCGCTGCGAGTGAGGTTACACTTTAAGTTTTTTGGATTGTGCTTTATCTCTTTCGGTCGGAATCGGAATGACCTGGTTTTTAACAAGGGCGTTCTGAATATTTTTCAAATGAAAAACTATAGATTTGACTATTAATGGTGGCCCATATTAAAAACCCAAGTGTTAATTTCTGCACATAAGGGATAAAATTATAGTCTACTTTATTATAAACGTGTTAAAATATGGAGTAATTATCTTTTACTTTGGGATTTGGTGGAAGTCTGTCGGTTTTTGGGTTGAAGAAATTGTTTTGTTGGGTGCGCGCAGACTCCATACCTAGGCGTCGAACAATTCAGAGAATGTACAGTCGTGGAAAAAAAAAGTAAACACCTCCTACTAACTCCTCAACAAACTATCGTAGATGAAAGCTACTGGTACCAAAAGATTGGAAATAAAGTCTACTTTTAAATGATGTATATAAAATTTGTGTAGGGGCCATCTACATATTAAAACGAATCCAAACTTCATTTTTTTCAATAGCAATACCCAATTTTAACGAGATATTTCAAATATTCGGTTCAAACTATGCCTAGACACCAAATTTCAAGTCATTTGAATGATAAGTTTTTGAATTATAAACATTCAAAATTTAATGCTTCTAATGTTATATTACATTTTCATATTTTTATTTATAACTTCTGAAATTATGATCCTACTGTTCTAATTTTTTGTGTAGCAATAATACTAATATACCCAAACATAAATACGTTGAATTTGCAATTTTTATAATTTTCTGATATGAATTATGAATTATAAAATTAATATTAAAAAAAATATGAATTGCAACCTACAAATTTTTTTGATGGATTTAGATTTATTAAGTCCTGCTTTATGGAAATCCCAAATTTCACATTTTTCTTCCAAGTAGTTTTCAAATTATGCTTAAAAAACGGCAAAATGATGGTTTAAGGGGCCGTCTATGATAGAAGTGACTGGATATTTTGAAATATTATCTGCTATCCTGTAATCTAGCAGTCTTCAATGACTACTTGAGTGTCGTTTAAGATGCCTTGATCAAGAAGGGAGCTCTCTCGGTCAGCAATCGAGTGCCGAACTTCAATTTGGATACAGTCCTTAAAATACACTCATTTAAAAATAATTAATTTCTCGGATACTTATAAAATGAATTGCATAAAACTTTGTTTATAGGGTAACTGAAGAGTGTAGAGTTCATTTATGCTGTCAGAATCGTGTACTGCTATTGAATAAAACAAAGTTATGGTTCGTTTTAATATGTAGATGGCCTCTAAGCAAATTATATATGCATAATTTAAAAGTAGACTTTATTTCCAATCGTTCGGTACCAGTAACTTTCTTCTACGATAATTTGTTGAGGAGTTAGTAGGGGGTGTTTACTTTTTTTTCCCACGACTGTACCATATATAATATAATTTAATAAAGCAAATAATTAAATAATTGGAAACATTGCAATGATTGCAGTAAATATAATGTGATACTAATAATCCAAAAAAAGTTAAAAAGTCGGATAATTAAGAACTTGAATCATATTCGCCCCTTCAACCCCCCCCCCCCCCAAAAAAAAAACTATCTGAAAAAACTCTACCCCTGAATTTCTAGCCATGAGGGGACTATTCTTATGATCAAGTTGTACGCAGCTGAGAAGCAATTGACAAAAGGAAAAGTTTCTCATGCATTTTTAAAATTAGCCAAAGTATGATATATGTCTCACTTTCAGAAAGTTCGAATAGAAAATTTTTTTGATAATTAATAAATTTCTATGCATAAAGTATTCATTTAATGCATATGTTTGTATTGCAATCAAATCTGATAAATTATTTTAGCGTTCGAGCAATTTTTAAATTTTTGTTTGAGACTAACAATTGATGGTTGATAAATTTTCTGAAAAATCAAATTCCTTGGGGGAGCTGTTGCCCCCCAGCCCCCCTCAAATGGCGCCCCTCGACGAGAGTGGCAATTTTGTTAAACAAGGGGATAATTAATATTAATGATTTTTTATTGTCACTACTGAGTTTTAAACAAGACATAAGAGTTTTATATATAAATAAAGATTTAATTTTTTTTAATGCTGGGGAGTGGAGAGGTGGGGAGAAGTGTAAATCTGCTAAGCTAGTGATTAATTCATCTATTTATATAAGTGAATAATGAATGTTGCAGATGTTTTTTTTCAAACTACAGTTGGAAAGATTTTAATTTCTGTAAGCTGGAGAGGTGGTTGCAACGAGGGAAGTGGAAATTTGAGAGTTCAGGGGATTATTTTATGCGATTTATTATTTACTGTCAGTAAAGAGCATTAAATAGGGAGAGTGTAAAATTATTTTATATAAAATTAAAAAATGTAGAATATTTTAAATTTCTTTGTATGCACTCGGGAGGGAGGGAAGCACAAATTTGTAGGCTAGAATTTGATTTGGGTAGATTTATTTACTTTTATTAGTGACCAATGATTGTATTTTAAATAAAAAGGTTTAAGGCGACAGTGGACGTTCAAAAACACTTTCTACAGTTTTTGCTCAATTGTTTTGAAATTTAATACACATATAATTTGTGCAATAATTAAGAAAATTTCTTAATTTGATTTAAAAATATTAATATGCAAATGAGTAATTAATTAATAATATGCTAATTAGTGATACAAATTAAAAATGCTCCATGCACATTAAATTTTGTTTCAGAAACTTATAATTTTTTAGGATAGATTTATGATATTATATCAAAAAATGATATACATTTTAAAATTATACTAAGTACCTTGGCAGTAAAAAAATTATAAACATATAATATTGATCATTTCGGATAAAATTCAAATAATTACTTTTATAAAATAATTACTTTTTTTTAACCTTTATATGAAATAATGTACATATATTAATAGTGAGTTTTGTAAAAAAAAGTATATCAACAATAATATTACTAAGTATTATGAAAACTGGTACAAAATTAAGACGCATGGAGCATTTTGAACTTACTCAATCGGCAAAAATTCTCATTTTGAGAAAACTAATTTTAAACCCAGTAGATTAACGTGTAGATTAAATGTAGATTAACGATTGTTTACGTTAGAAAAACAGCTGTATCTCATTAAAAAAATTTCGGATATGAATATATTTTTTTTTAATTTGAAAGTAGAAGATTGCCAAAACATTTTTTTCCAAAAAACAAAATTTTTTAATGTTTTTTGCGTTTTGAACGTCCATTGTCGCCTTAAAGAGTAATATTTTTTTTATATTTTTCTTAAGAAAGTAAACTTTTTACATAGTAAAATTTAACAAAGATTTCTATATCTGTGTAACAAACCATAAAAAAACCCATTTTGTATATTACTTCAATATCTTACTAAAAAGTTCTTTAAAAAATCAAATAGCACAGCACTCTTTACAATTGGAGTATGAGGTATGCTTTTTACAAGGGAAGGTGGGGGTGGGGAATTAAAGGTGAATGGAAATCATGATTATGAGTTCATATCATTGGTCTTTAATATTTTTTGTTTTATCTTTTTATTATTAACCTAAAACTAGTTGGATGTGCCAATCCCAAAACTTTCTTCTATCTTATAATCTTAATATTTCAAAACCTAGTTACACATGTTAATACTTCAATATTATTAGTTCAATACTATACCAACTTTGATTTTCATCTTAAATTTCTGCTCAAGTCAATTAAACGGACTAAAAACGAGTTAATCTATATCATGATATTTGTTAAAATTATTAAATTTTCCTTATTCTGTCGTTATAAGCTGTTTGCGAATAGTCGGCATAGCAGGAAGCGAGTTCCCGCCGGTGCATGAGCCGCCGATGCACAATAGAACTACGAAAAATCAAGAAAAGTATACAAAAATCGCTAGCACGGAGCCCCTTTACCGCGCAATATTTTCAAATTCAAGGAGAACCTGTTGGCCAAAGCCAAAAACAAGCACAAACATTTTGGTTCAATTGTATGCATAACTTTATACGCTGTTCGATGGTACAATAATGAAAATGGCACAAAGATCGGAATTATAGCGCCCCCTTCTTTCGGAATTTTTTCAAGTTCAGGGAGGACTTGTTTGCCATAGCTAGAAACATGCACAAAAAATTTGGTTCAATTATATGGATAACTTCATACACTTTTCGATGGTACAATAATGAAAATGGTACAGACATCGCAATTATAGTGCCCCCTTCCGGCAGAATTTTTCCAAATTCAGGGAGGACCTTCGTGACATGACCAAAAATAAACACACAAAATTTGGTTCAATTCTATGCATAACTTAATACACTTTTCGGCGGTACAATATTCAAAATGGCACAAAAATTGTACAAAAATCGCTATTACAGCGCCCTCTACGAGCGATTTTTTTTACAAATTAAGGGAGGACCTCCTTGCCATAGCCAAGAACTTAAAATTTTGTTTTGGTTCAATTCTATGCATAACTTCATACTTTTCGATGGTGCAATATTCAAAATCGCACAAAAATCACTATTACAGCGCCCCCTAACGGCGAATTTTTTGCAAATTCATGGAGGACCTGCTTGCCATATCCAAAAACTTAAAATAAAAATTTGGTTTAATTCTATGCATAACTTCATACACTTTTGGACGGTACAATATTCAAAATCGCACAAAAATCGCTATTATAGCGCCCCCTACCGGCGAATTTTTTCCAAATTCAGGAAGGACCTGCTTGCCATAGCCAAAAACTTAAAATAAAAATTTGGTTTAATTCTATGCATAACTTCATACACTTTTGGACGGTACAATATTCAAAATCGCACAAAAATCGCTATTACAGCGCCGCCTACCGGCGAATTTTTTCCAAATTCAGGGAGGACATGCTTGCCATAGCCAAAAACTTAAAATAAAAATTTGGTTCAATTCTATGCATAACTTCATACACTTTTCGATGGTACAATATTCAAAATCGCACAAAAACGCATTTACAGCGCCCCCTACCGGCGAATTTTTTCCAAATTCAGGGAGGACCTGCTTGTCATATCCAAAAACTTAAACTAAAAATTTGGTTCAATTCTATGCATAACTCCATACACTTTTGGATGGTACAATATTCAAAATCGCACAAAAATTGTTATATCAGCGCCCCCTACCGGCGCATTTGTTCCAAATTCCGGGAAGACCTGCTTGCCATAGCCAAAAACTTATAATAAAATTTTGGTTTTATTCTATACATAACTTCATACACTTTTTGATGGTACAATGGCGACAGACAGACGGACGGACGGACGGACAGACGGACAGACGGACCCACAGACAGACAGACATTTTCTATAAACATGTTTTTTGGAATCTCTGACCCCTAAAACATGCAAATCCGTCGAAAACCGGAAGTCGAAAAAAATTTCGATTACAATACTTTCTTCTATTGAAGATAGAAGAAAGTAAAAAGTAATGATATCAATATAAATACACTTAACGGGTTAAAAGTTTGTGACGCAGCACTTTATCTTTTTGCTATAAGAATTTTAAATATGGAACTTAAAAATAATGATATCAAATTTTAAGCGACGCTATGCTATTAATTAATGTATATATATATATATATATATATATATATTTTTTTTTTTTTTTTTTTTTCATAATTTTATTTTTGTTTTATTTATAATTGCATGTGTAAGAATTATGTTAAATCTAAAAGGATGTATAAAAATTTATTCATTGATGTTTTATCATTCACATCTTTCCTAAATTCAAAATATAAGTTTTAGAAGATATATCAAAATTTATGTAAATTACGCATTATTTTTCGTTCTTGTTGAATTTAAACATTTGGGCTTTAAGCTTTAAGGGAAAACAAGACTAGGTGCAATCCTTTGGGAAATACGCGAGCTTTAAGACTCATTTCCTCGGAAACTACTCGACCGATCTTGATGAGGTTTGGAATCCATATTTACTGGATTATGCTCAAGACTTATGACAGACAGTTTTCTTTTAAACCTTTCTTGTTAAATATTTTTCTTTTAGAGCGATGGCAATTTTTTAGAATTTTTCCCTTTTTCAGATTTTTTTTTAATTAATTAATTTTTTTAAAACTGTCTGCCACATATGATCTTATATTTATATTCTACAATCAAAAATTTTTTTTAATCGAAATCGCTTGAGTAGTACTTTAGGAGTTAATGGGGTTTTTAGCTGAAAAGTACAATTTTTCGGAGAGCTAAACAACTTCGACACTTCTAGCTTGTGTGAAGTTCTTGCACAGTTTTATCAAACACATGAATTAAAGTATATATAAACACTTGGGTAAAATTTAGTTACACATAATAAATGAGTATAAAATGTTAGAGTAAAATTAATGCGAGTGGCCGCGGCGTACCAGTCGTGTCTTCCCTTAAGCAATTTAAATACAAAGCTATCAGGCACATCCTACCTACACATGATGTACGATTAGAATCTTATATATTAAAAACTAGTTGGATGTGCCAATCCCAAAACTTTCTTCTATCTTATACATCTTAATATTTCAAAACCTAGTTACACATGTTAATACTTCAATATTATTAGTTCAATACTATACCAACTTTGATTTTCATCTTAAATTTCTGCTCAAGTCAATTAAACGGACTAAAAACGAGTTAATCTATATCATGATATTTGTTAAAATTATTAATTTTTCCTTATTTTGTTATTATCAGCTGTTTGCGAATAACCGGCTTAGCAGGTAGCGAGTTCCCGCCGCTGCATGAGCCGCCGATGCACAATAGAACTACGAAAAATCAAGAAAAGTATACAAAAATCGCTAGCACAGAGACCCTTTACCGCGCAATATTTCCAAATTCAAGGAGGACCTGTTGGCCAAAGCCAAAAACAAGCACAAAAATTTTGGTTCAATTGTATGCATAATTTTATACGTTGTTCGATGGTACAATAATGAAAATGGCACAGAGATCGGAATTATAGCGCCCCCTTCTGGCGGAATTTTTTCAAGTTCAGGGAGGACTTGTTTGCCATAGCCAGAAACATGCACAAAAAATTTGGTTCAATTATATGGATAACTTCATACACTTTTCGATGGTACAATAATGAAAATGGTACAGACATCGCAATTATAGTGCCCCCTACAGGCAGAATTTTTCCAAATTCAGGGAGGACCTTCGTGACATAACCAAAAACAAACACATAAAATTTGGTTCAAATCTATGCATAACTTCATACACTTTTCGACGGTACAATATTCAAAATGGCGCAAAAATGGCGCAAAAATCGCTATTACAGCGCCCTCTACGGGCGATTTTTTTACAAATTAAGGGAGGACCTCCTTTCCATAGCCAAGAACTTAAAAAAAAATTTTGGTTCAATTCCATGCATAACTTCATACACTTTTCGACGATATAATATTCAAAATCGCACAAAAATCGCTATTACAGCGCCCCCTAACGGCGATTTTTTTACAAATTCAGGTAGGACCTGCTTGCCATATCCAAAAACTTAAAATAAAAATTTGGTTTAATTCTATGCATAAATTCATACACTTTTGGACGGTACAACATACAAAATCGCACAAAAATCGCTATTACAGTGCCCCTACCTGTGCATTTTTTCCAAATTCAGGGAGGACCAGCTTGCCATAGCCAAAAACTTAAAATAAAAATTTGGTTCAATTCTATGCATAACTTCATACACTTTTGGGTGGTACAATATTCAAAATCGCACAAAAATCGCATTTACAGCGCCCCCCACCGGCGAATTTTTTCCAAATTCAGGGAGGACCTGCTTGCCATATCCAAAAACTTAAAATAAAAATTTGGTTCAATTCCATGCATAACTCCATACACTTTTGGATGGTACAATATTCAAAATCGCACAAAACTTGCTATATCAGCGCCCCCTACCGGCGAATTTTTTCCAAATTCCAGGAGGACCTGCTTGCCATAGCCAAAAACTTAAAATAAAATTTTGGTTTAATTCTATGCATAACTTCATACACTTTTTGATGGTACAATGGCGACAGACAGACGGACAGACGGACGGACGGACACACAGACAGACAGACATTTTCTATAAACATGTTTTTTGGAATCTCTGACCCCTAAAACATGTAAATCCGTCGAAAACCGGAAGTCGAAAAAAATTTCGATTACAATACTTTCTTCTATCTTATGCATCTTAATATTTCAAAACCTAGTTACACATGTTAATACTTCAATATTATTAGTTCAATACTATACCAACTTTGATTTTCATCTTAAATTTCTGCTCAAGTCAATTAAACGGAATAAAAACGAGTTAATCTATATCATGATATTTGTTAAAATTATTAATTTTTCTTTTTCTGTCGTTGTCAGCTGTTTGCGAATAGCCGGCATAGCAGGAAGCGAGTTCCCGCCGCTGCATGAGCCGCCGATGCACAATAGAACTACGAAAAATCAAGAAAAGTATACAAAAATCGCTAGCACGGAGCCCCTTTACCGCGCAATATTTCCAAATTCAAGGAGAACCTGTTGGCCAAAGCCAAAAACAAGCACAAACATTTTGGTTCAATTGTATGCATAATTTTATACGCTGTTCGATGGTACAATAATGAAAATGGCACAGAGATCGGAATTATAGCGCCCCCTTCTTTCGGAATTTTTTCAAGTTCAGGGAGGACTTGTTTGCCATAGCATGCACAAAAAATTTGGTTCAATTATATGGATAACTTCATACACTTTTCGATGGTACAATAATGAAAATGGTACAGACATCGCAATTATAGTGTCCCCTTCCGGCAGAATTTTTCCAAATTCAGGGAGGACCTTCGTGACATGACCAAAAATAAACACATAAAATTTGGTTCAATTCTATGTATAACTTCATACACTCTTCGGCGGTACAATATTCAAAATGGCACAAAAATTGTACAAAAATCGCTATTACAGCGCCCTCTACGAGCGATTTTTTTACAGATTAAGGGAGGACCTCCTTGCCATAGCCAAGAACTTAAAAAAATTTTTTTGGTTCAATTCTATGCATAACTTCATACACTTTTCGATGGTGCAATATTCAAAATCGCACAAAAATCTCTATTACAGCGCCCCCTAACGGCGAATTTTTTGCAAATTCATGGAGGACCTGCTTGCCATATCCAAAAACTTAAAATAAAAATTTGGTTTAATTCTATGCATAACTTCATACACTTTTGGACGGTACAATATTCAAAATCGCTATTACAGTGCCCCCTCCCGGCGAATTTTTTCCAAATTCAGGGAGGACCTGCTTGCCATAGCCAAAAACTTAAAATAAAAATTTGGTTTAATTCTATGCATAACTTCATACACTTTTGGACGGTACAATATTCAAAATCGCACAAAAATCGCTATTACAGCGTCCCCTACCGGCAATTTTTTTCCAAATTCAGGGAGAACCTGCTTGCCATAGCCAAAAACTTAAAATAAAAATTTGGTTCAATTCTATGCATAACTTCATACACTTTTCGATGGTACAATATTCAAAATCGCACAAAAACGCAGTTACAGCGCCCCCTACCGGCGAATTTTTTCCAAATTCAGGGAGGACCTGCTTGTCGTATCCAAAAACTTAAACTAAATATTTGGTTCAATTCTATGCATAACTCCATACACTTTTGGATGGTACAATATTCAAAATCGCACAAAAATTGTTATATCAGCGCCCCCTACCGGCGAATTTTTTCCAAATTTCGGGAGGACCTGCTTGCCATAGCCAAAAACTTATAATAAAATTTTGGTTTAATTCTATACATAACTTCATACACTTTTTGATGGTACAATGGCGACAGACAGACGGACAGACGGACGGACGGACGGACACACAGACAGACAGACATTTTCTATAAATATGTTTTTTGGAATCTCTGACCCCTAAAACATGCAAATCCGTCGAAAACCGGAAGTCGAAAAAAATTTCGATTACAATACTTTCTTCTGTTGAAGATAGAAGAAAGTAAAAATGTGCGCATATAATGCGTCTTTTGGCGATACAAACTAGGCAGATTCCGCACATATATGCGCTTATGAAGCAAATGTGTTAAGTGGCAATGACGCCTCCCCTTCCCTTCCACTTTCCCCAGGGTGAACCAGAAGGATGTAGGTGAAAAAAAAAAATTAACTTAAAATTTAGCCTCATTTAAAATCAAAACCTTTATGCGTTTTTTTTTTTTTTTTTTTTTTTTTTTTCTTTTTACAGATACACGTGTTGAATGATAAAATAGAAGAAACAATCTTATAAGTACAGTAGAACCTCGATTTTCCGAAGCAATTGGGAACGACCATCTTTCGGAAAATCGAAATTTTCGGATAATCGAGAATGTTTCAATTTTAAGACTAATGGGAAATATATACGTTATTTCTTATTATGGTAACAAGTGCTTAATAAAAATAAATCAATAACAAAATAGAAACAAGACTGAATTACCTGAATTTTAATTTTGAAATTAAGTACCTTTTACATATTTCAAAAGAGCTTGAAACAAAATTTTGTTTGCTGCAGTTTCGATTGCCTTTTCTTTGCAGGTCTATCACGAGGTTTTTTAATACTATTGCTTCACCAGTATCACAGTTTTCTACTATTTTCTGCATAATTTTTTTTATTTTTGCAACATCTCTCTTCATAGCAATACCAATGCCTTATTCTTGAGCTTTTTTGTGATACTCACACTCGATTTTACATGATTTATGATTCGAATTTTTTTCTTCTATACTTAAAGTAATGCGTTTTCTTTTTGTACGCATGATAAAAATGAAAATTTTACTCTAATAAAAATCTCAAGTTAAATTCAAAGAAATTCTAAGAAAAGGAATCCAAAATATTTATCTGTACTCGTGGTTCAGTTAGGATCGCTTTCTCACAAAGAATGGGATATTAAAAAAAAAAAGCTTTAGAAATCGATTTCGGTTAATCGAGAGTTTCGGATAAAAGAGGTTCTACTGTATAAATGATCTTATAAATGTATACAGTCAGAAAGGAGAAAAATGGCTTTATATTCGGGATTTACAATTTACAAACCAAAGGAAATATATGGAAGCATATAAGGAAATAAATGTAATATGAGGAGATTCCGTTCCGAAGCCGAACCCGAAATGGAAGACAATTAATCCAAATTTCAATACAATAATGAATAATGGTATACAATTATATTTTTAATATCAATTTGATCTTTTATGTTGAAAAATAAACATATGTTATATATATGAGGACGTGAATTTCAAAACTCGCCTTATCCAAAATTAAAAAAATCGAGTTTTCTCTACCAATCTATTCTATTGGTAAACCTGCACAGAAAAAACACTATAATCTGTAAAAAAAAAAAAAAAAAAAAAAAAAATATTTTTATCCTTTATTTTTGGGTTCTTAAAATATTGGTTTGGTTTCAAAACTCGCCTTATCCACTAGGGAGTTGGCAACAAAACTAGCTTTATCCCTGCGCATGCGTAAGACCAACGGACGGCTAGCTTATCAGCTACTATTACAGTAATTTTTCCTTCATTTCTCTGAGACCCGTTGCTATTTTTCTTTAAAGATTTTACCTGTTCTATTCATACAAACTAATTAAATAAGTTTTACAGCATGTCTTATGTATAATGGGCAGTGAATAAACTATTGCATTTTGTAGAGGAAGGGTGAAGAATAGAAAAATAAATACGAACACATGGGATAGTAAAGAATACACGCAAAAGAATTTTAAAATGTAAGTTCAAAATGGGGAATCGCTTTCTATATTTCTTACTGTCAGAAGAGGATAAAAGATTTAATTTTTATTCTCAGGAATAAACCTAAGGCATTTCCGGTCCTCTCAAAGTGCACTCACCAGAAAGAGAACCTCGAGTATTCAACTGTCTCAATGCAAGATGTATGACGCCTCCACCAAGCCTTTTTTTTTTTTTTTTTTTCAAGCAAAGACAAAATTGCACAAGATAACTTTATTTTGAAATTTACATCTCAAATACCTCCTTCAAGAAACCGTCCAGGTTTCTTTCCTTCCATGAAACATCCAGAAAAGTAAAATTTTCACCTTGAAATTTTTTTTAAGTATCTCAGTGCGCTTTCAAAGGTATTACGATAAGGTACTATGCACTAGAACAGAAGGGGAGTGTGTATATATATAATATTATATGTTATATAGATTATATTATATTACATTCTTTAAAAAAAATTATTTTAATTATAAGCTATTTATGATAAGTTTTATTTGATTATTGATAAGTTTGCTTTTTTATAATAAAACGTAATACTACATTTTAATCATACTTATTGCTCTCTTAAGGTTTATTTTTTAATCCAAAATATTATCATCCGATGACCAAAAATAGAAATTATTAATTTCTTTCAGCAAATACGATAGACGATTGGCAACAAAACTCTTCTTATCCATAGGTTGGCAACAAAACTCTTCTTATCCGAAACTTTTTCCAATTAATTACTTAAATGAATTAAAGTAGATTTTCCAACTTAACACAATGATATCACAGAGCAACTAGCTATAAGTATACAAAAAATTGCAGGTATTCGATGCACGGCGTCGCAGTTACAGGTTTTTCGCGATTTCCCAAAATTTGATTTTTTGGATAAAGCGAGTTTTGAAACTCACTTTCTCATATATATAACCATTATAAAATATTACAAATTATCATCTATATTAAATATATAAATTATAAATTAAGTTTTAAGACAAGATATGCTCATCAATCTTCAATATACACAGTTTTTTTTTTTTTTTTCCAGAATATAAAAAAATAGGACTTTTTTGAAAAATCGGGTCACCCCGCAACCGGTCCACAAGAGTAAAATCCGAACCCGATTCGCAAAGCAACAAATTACCGTGAATCCGACCCAACTCGGTCGGGTTCGGGTTCGGGTTCGGTAAAATCGGGTTACGCAACCTGATGCAGGACTGTAAAATGTTTCACCACTGACAGGATTCATCGATATATATCACGATATACGTATATCCGATATTTATTTTCAAAATATCAATATTTTTGATATATTCGATATTTTCACATACTTAACATTTATCTTCAAAATATCAAGATATTTGATATTTTCTACATTTGATATTTATTTTCAAAATATCACTTTGCAAGATATTTTTGATATTTTCAGTCGAAACAAGTGTAAATAAAATTTTCAACTGTTATTGACTGTTTCATTCGGTAGATACAGAACTTTTGTCTCTGGCAGTGACTTATTTAGCCAAAGAAGAAGAGAATACCTTTCTCAAGCTTTAGACTTGAAGTTTTTATTTTTAAACATTGAACTAATAATTATGTGGGACAATAATTAATTCAGAACACCCATTGAAAGATAAACTGTCTAATTTAAATAATCAGTTATATACAGTTTTATTAGAAAATAATCTTATCTGATTTTGGTTCAGTTGAATTTAAACTGCACTACACCATGTTAGGGAATACAAAATAAAACAAGCTTACATTTGTGTTAAAAATTTTTAATTTAAAAAAACTATTTTGTATTTAAATTTTTCTTTTATAAATTTCTGATTTTTAGGTGCGTTCGTAATTATATAAATACGTAGCACCTATAGTCGTCGTTCAGTCCGTCTGTCTGTCCGTCCGCATATAACAGAGCAAAAACTACCCGACCGAATGATCTGAAATTTTTAATATATAATTGCTGCAAAATTTTGTCGAGCCATTTCCAATTTTATGAAAATCGGATGTATAGTTTAATTACAGGGACAGTCAAAAGTTTTTCTTTACATTACGGCCAATGGGGAAAATTATTGCAAGTGAATTTTAATGATGTTACAGACTTCCGAATGGTCTGAAATTTTCAATATATAATTGCTGCAAAATTTTGTCGAGCCATTTCCAATTTTATGAAAATCGGATGTATAGTTTAATTACAGGGACACCCAAAAGTTTTCCGTTACATTACGGCCAATGGGAAAAAATTATAGCAAATACATTTTAAAGATTTTACAGCCTTCCGAATGGTCTGAAATTTTTAATATATAATTGCTGAAAAATTTTGTTGAGCCATTTCCAATTTTATGAAAATCGGATGTATAGTTTAATTACAGGGACACCCAAAAGTTTTCCGTTACATTATGGCCAATGGGAAAAAATTATTGCAAATGCATTTTAATGATTTTACAGCCTTCCGAATGGTCTGAAATTTTAAATATATAATTGCTGCAAAATTTTGTGGAGCCATTTCAAATTTTATGAAAATCGAATGTATAGTTTAATTACAGGAACAGTCAAAAGCTTTTCTTTACATTACGGCCAATGGGGAAAATTATTGCAAGTGAATTTTAATGATGTTACAGACTTCCGAATGGTCTGAAATTTTCAATATATAATTGCTGCAAAATTTTGTCGAGCCATTTCCAATTTTATGAAAATCGGATGTATAGTTTAATTACAGGGACACCCAAAAGTTTTCCGTTACATTACGGCCAATAGGAAAAAATTATAGCACATACATTTTAAAGATTTTACAGCCTTCCGAATGGTCTGAAATTTTTAATATATAATTGCTGAAAAATTTTGTTGAGCCATTTCAAATTTTATGAAAATCGGATGTATAGTTTAATTACAGGGACACCCAAAAGTTTTCCGTTACATTATGGCCAATGGGAAAAAATTATTGCAAATGCATTTTAATGATTTTACAGCCTTCCGAATGGTCTGAAATTTTAAATATATAATTGCTGCAAAATTTTGTGGAGCCATTTCAAATTTTATGAAAATCGAATGTATAGTTTAATTACAGGAACAGTCAAAAGTTTTCCGTTACATTACGGGGAATGGGGAAAAAATTATTGTAAGTGCATTTTAATGATGTTACAGACTATGCACTTATGAAGCGCAAAAAAATATACATTCAGTACAATATGGGGTGCAAAACATAATTATAAAACTAGTTATAGTACGAACGCACCTCATTTGCCACGTTTGACGAGCAATTTCCAACTTGTTTGATTACTTGAAACTGCATCCTATAGTCAGTTTTTTTCTTAAATAAGTGTATAAAGCAAATTGTTTCTGTTTTCAATTAGTTAATCTTCAATTTTGTTCTAAGAGAAAAAAAAAAGGGGGGGGGGGTGGAGGTAAAGAAAAATACAATTTTGGAATAATGTTTAAGTTTTCATATTAAGTGCAATATGCTTTAGTTTCTAATTTATATTATGCTTGAAAATATTTATTATCAGCAGTAAGTTGGCTATTTTGAAAATATCGGACGTATATCGAAAATATCGGATATAATCAAAATATCGGATATTTTTTATATTTTCGAAAATATCATGATATTTACGAAACCTGACCTACTGATGATATCTCTTCCGTACAGGATAAAAAGAAGAAAACCCTGAAATGAGCAATCTTTAAATCACAAAAGCTACAGCATGTAACAGTTACTATACATTCATTGTTTATTATTAGGTTAGTTTAAAAGCAAATTCAATAAAAAGTAATAATAAAACAGTACCTGAACGACAGACAGAAATTACGTAACTACTGCGCAGTAAACGAAACCTAAAGCTAAACTAGAGTTTTGTTTCGGTACTAAAATGTCAGACACAAAAGAATTAATTTGATAACGACAGCAAAATGAAGATATTTTAAATGATAATGAAATTTCTCTGAATTGAGTTAGATGTTACGCAGATATAATTGTTCAGTGAATGATAACACCTGAATAAATAAAATTACGAAATCCTCAACAACTTCCTTATTAGTCCAGGGGAAATGTACATTTTATCTTGCAAAAAATCGGGTAGAAGATTTTTTTTCTGACTTGTTTATAATGATGCCAACATGGAAAAACCAAGTTTTCCAACAAAATTTCTTAAGGCTAAATTTTCTGTGGCCAAAAAAACAACAAAAATGTGGGACTTTTTTGATTTTTTTTAAATATCTCGATACCTGTTGCCGTAGCATGATTTTTGTCAATTACAATATTAAAGAAGACAAAATTCTCTACAACTTTCATATTTACAATTTTTTATACACGCAACAGCAAGCGCAATACGCCGTTTCAAAAATAAGACAATTTTTTCAATTTTCTTAAAAACCGTGAAAACGTAGTTATATGTTTCCCACGGATTTAATCACGTATGTCAACTTCTAAAAATTGGTAGCAGTAAATTAAATATTTTCACACCCACGTCTTTATTTTCATCACAACAGACATTTTATCTATAATAATAAAGAAAGAAGTTTGTGTGTGAGTGAGTGAGTGTGTCGACGGTGTTCTGAAGAGACCGCTGCACGTAGAGCTACAAAATTTGGGGAAAAGGTACGTCTATATATGAAGTTTTGCACCTCGAAGCCCGATTTTCAATTTTTTGATTAATTTTTTTTTATTTAATTTTTTTATGCGATTTCTAGCACTTTTTTAAGTTTCGAGGCGATTTTTTCCATATAAGTGAGAAGAATATGGTTTCTTTCTTTTAACCCAATATAGCAAATTTTGTTCCCTTTTCAAAAAAGTTTATTCGGAATTCATGCAGCGATTTTTGAATTTTTAGCGAATTTTTTATGCAATTATTGAACAGCATTTAATGCATTTCCATACCTATATGGAGGTTACTGTACAGTAGGGATGCACAACCTGTGACCCGCGGGCCAAAAGTGGCCCGCGATGGGTTAACGTGTGGTCCGCGAATTTCGTCAATTTATAAATGGAAAAAATTGCAATTTTTGTCCACAGGTCGCAGGGAAAAAATCGTGAATTTCGTCAATTTGCCTCGGACAATTGAAAATTTCGTCAGCCAGTTAAGAATTGCGAATTTCGTTGATCGGGCACAGAAAAATCGCGCATTTCGTTGTCGGGTGCGGAGAAATAGCGAATTTTGTCGATGAGGCTCGGAAAAATCGCAAATTGCGTTGATCGCCACGGAAAAATCGCGAATTTTGTCGATTAGGCGAGGGAAAATCGCAAATTTGGTCATTGAGGCGCGGAAAAAATAAAAAATTTCGTCGATCGAGCACGGAAAAATCGCGAGTTTTGTCGATGGGGCTCGGGAAAATCGCGAATTTCGTCGGACGGGAACGGAAAAAGCGCAAATTTTGTCGATCAGGAGCGAAAAATTCGCAAAATTCGTTAATCAGGAACGGAAAAATCGTCAGTTTTGTTGATGATGCGCGGAAAAATTGCACATTTTTTTTATCGTCTGCAGAAAAATCGTCTGCTTATTGCGAGAAATAATCGCAAATTTCGTTGATCAGGCACCGAAAAATCGTAAATTTCGTCGATCAGGCGCAGAAAACTCGAAAATTTCGTCAATTGGGCTAAAAAAATCGCGAATTTCGTTGATCCGGCACAAAAAAATTGCGAATTTTGTCGATCAGGCGCGGAAAAATTACAAATTTCGTCAATCAAGTACGGGAAAATCGCGAATTTTGTCGATGAAGCGCGGGAAAATCGCAAATTTCGTTGATCAGGCACCGAAAAATCGAAAATTTGTCGATCATGCGCAAAAAACTCGAAAATTTCGTCGATTGGGCTCCGAAAAATCGCGAATTTCGTTGGTCGGGCACAAAAAATTGCGAATTTTGTCGATCAGGCGCGGAAAAATTGCAAATTTCTTTGATCGGCTGCGGAACAATCGTGAGTCTCGTCAGTTTAACGTGAGAAAAAAATCTCGAATTTCGTCAATTTACCGCGGAAAAAATTTCAAATTATGTTGATCGGCTTCGGAACAATCGTGAGTTTCGTCAGTTTAACGCGAGAAAAAAATAACAAATTTCGTCAGAGACAGTTAAGAATCGCGAATTTAATTGATCGGGTATGGAAAAATCGCGAATTTCGTCAATCTGGCTTCGAAAAATCGCGAATTTCGTTAGTCGGGCACGAAAATGTTACGAATTTTGTCAATCACGCGCGAAAAAATCGCAAATTTCGTCGATCGCGCACGGAAAAATTGCGAATATCGTCGATCAGGCGCGGAAAAATAGAGACTTTTGTCGATCGGCTTCGGCAAAATCGCGAATTTTGTCAAACAGGCGCGAAAAAAATCGCAAATTTCGTTGATCGACTCCTCCTCCCCCCTTCGTTCATAAAGCTCACATTTTTTTCTGCACTAGCCACCTTCATGCTTATGTTTGTATTGTAGCACTTTTAGTTAAAAAAATATTACTGTCCCGAATAAAATCAAGGAATATTATCACTTCTTGAAAATAATCCTTGCTATATCTGTTATAAATACAAACGTAAACTCTGTTGATATATCTTTACCAACTGAATTGGGTATGTTGACTGGGTAGGGGAACCTAGAGGGGTAATCCCCCCCCTCTGAAACCATATATTTTATCTAATTATACGCCACAAATCACCTCCTCGAAATAGAATTATCTCAGTGTTACTATGTGGCCCTCGACAACCCAGGCATTTTTGTAAGTGGCCCTTCTCTTAAAAGGTTGTGCATCCCTACTGTACAGGGACACAGTTCTGTCGCCAACTTGGCGGTATATCGCCAAATTTGGCGACCGAAATGAGTCGCCAAAAGTGACGCCAACTTGGTGATATCTCTAATATTTCGCCAAATTCCCATAGACTTCCACTGTAAACCAATATGGATTACTTGCTTACAGAAAATCAAAAAATTGAGATATTTTAATACAACAAAAACTAATCTATCTATACTCATATTATAAAGAGAAAAAAATTGTTTATTTGTCGGAGATAAGCTCAGGAACTACCGAACCGATTCCAAAAGTAATGGTATCAAAATGATGGTGTTCGCCCAACTTAGAACATAGGCTATAATCTTATGTCGGTGCCACTACCCCAAAGAGGGTGCAGGAGCAAAAAACGTTCTAAAAATGCGATTTTTGCGTTACTGAAGGGCCTAGAAATATGAAATTTGGAATATTAGCTACTTATAAGATATAAATGGTGTCTAAGAACAGTTCTTAAACAATTCGAAATTTAAAAGGGGTGAAAATGCACAAAAAGCGTTCTAAAAAACGTTCTAAATGGTAGTTTCTACATAATCTCAGGAAATATCAAACCGATTTCAAAAGTAATCGTATCAAAATGATGGTGTTAGCCCAACTTAGAACATAGGCTATATTTTATGTCAGTGCACTACCCCAAAGGGGGTGCAGGAGCAAAAAACGTTCTAAAAATGCGATTTTTGCGTTACTGAAAGACCTAGAAATATGAAATTTGGAATATTAGTTACTTATAAGATATAAATGGTGTCTAAGAACAGTTCTTAAACAATTCGAAATTTAAAAGGGGTGAAAATGTACAAAAAGCGTTCTAAAAAACGTTCTAAATGGTAGTTTCTACATAATCTCAGGAAATATCAAACCGATTTAAAAAATATTGGTGTCAAAATGATAGTGACAACGTTTGCTCCAAGATAGGCTATGTTTTATGACGGTGCCACTACCCCAAAGGGGGTGTAGGAGCAAAAAACGTTCTAAAAATGCGATTTCTGTGTTACTGATGGGCCTAGAAATATGAAATTTGAAGTATCAGCTACTTATTAGATATAAAGGATTTCTAAGAACAATTCTTAAACAATTCGAAATTTAAAAGGGGTGAAAATGAGTGAAAAGCGTTCTAAAAAACGTTCTAAATGGTAGTTTCTACACAATCTCAGGAAATACCAAACCGATTTAAAAAATAATGGCGTCAAAATGATGGTGAAAATCCTTGCTCCAACATAGGCTATGTTTTATGTCGGTGCCACTACCCCAAAGGAGCTGCAGGAGAAAAACGTTCTAAATTGCGGTTTTTGCGTGACGGAAGGGCCTTGAATCGTGAAATTTAGAATGGTAGTTAGTTATAAGATATCAATGATCTCTAAGGACATTTCCTAAAAAAATCGAAATTTAAAAGGGGGGGGTCAAAATGCGCAAAAAGCGTTGTAAAAAACGTTCTAAATTGCAATTTCTATGCAATCTCAGGAAATACTGAACCGATTTCAAATATAATGTTAAAATGATGGTGACAGATCTTGATCCAAGATAGGCTATATTTTATATATGTTTCCACTAACCCAGAGGAGATGCAGGAGCAAAATGAGCGAAAAGCGTTTTAAAAACGTTCTAAATGCCGATTTGTCACCAGTATCTCAGGAAGAATCAAACTGATTTCAAAAGTAATGTTAAGAAATTGATGCTGACAGCCTCTGCTCTAACATAGACGCTATTTTAAGTCGGTATCACTATCACCTAGACGTTGCAGGAACAAAAAAGCGTTCCAAATTTCGATTTTTGTGATCGGTAGGGGCTAGCAACCTAAAATTAGGCAAGGTACATATGTATTACATATAAATGATCTTTAAGAACAGTTTCGAAAAAATTGGAAATTTAAAAAGGGGTGAAAATGCGCGAAAAGCGTTCTAAAAACGTTCTAAATGGCGATTTCTACTCAATCTCAGGAAATTCCAAAGTTATTTCAAAAGTAATGGTTGCAAATCAATGGTGACAGTCCCTGCTATAACATAGGTTATATTTTATGTTGCTGTCACTACCATCTGAGTGTTGAAAAAGCAAAACATGTTCTAATTTGCGTTTTTTTGCATAAGTGAAGGGTCTAACACTTTGAAGTATGGCATGTTATTTGCTTACAAGATGAAACTGCTTTCTATGAACTGTCGAAAGAAAATTTCAAATTTAAAAAGATGAAGTGAGCGAAAAGCGTTATAAATTACAATTTTTATCTAATCTTTTCAAATACCAAACCGATTAAAAAAATAATGATAACAAATTGTTGGTGATAGAACCTGCTCAAACATAAGCTATATTTTATGTCTGTGCCACTACCACCAGAGGGTTGCAGTAGCTAAAAACTTTCTAAATTGCGATTTCTGTGATACTGAAAAGGCTAAAAACTTTAAATAATGCATAGTAGTTACTTATAAAATATAAATGCCCTCGAAGGACTGTCGAAAATAAATTCGAATTAAAAAGGGGTGAAGTGAAGGGGAGGTCTAAGCATTCTAAAAAAGTCCTAAATTACGATTTCTACGCTATTTCAGGAAATATAAACCAAATATAAAAGTAATAGTTGCGAATCAATGGTAACAGTCTCTGATCCTACACAGGCTATATTTTATGCCGATGATTCTACCACCTGGGATTCACAGGAACAACAAACGCTCTAAAAAAGGCCTTTAAAAGTTTTCTAAATTACGTTTCTGTGGAATATTAGGAAAAAACAAACCGATTTCAAAATTAATGTTGGCAAATTAATGGTGACAGTTCCTATTTGAACATAGCCCTTTAAGTTGAGAGAGGTGGACTTGGAATTTGACATGATGGTTAATTTTAAGATGTAAGAAGATGGTTTCTAAAAAATTCAAAACGTCAAATGAGTACTGAAATGAGCGTATTAATTGAGCATAAAAGTTTCAAAATATTTTCTAAATTATTATTTATTTAGTTTTATTTCGTTTTATTAATTTAAGTCTCATTTCTGCCTTATGCAGTGTAGCAATGATATTTAATCAAACTGTGTTTTAAATAGTAATTTTTTTAAATTATTCCTAAAAGTAATAAGTACCTTTTAATAAAATAAAAATTTAGTTAGTACCTTTTAATAAAAATTAGACATATAAATATCACTTGGCATATTTCAAATATTACGCGAGCAAAGCCGCGGGGTTTGCCAGTATTTATAATAAAACACTCATACTACAATATATATTAAAACACACATAAATAACGCCTGCATTCAACAGTTAAAGGTATATATAAATATTATACAGACATACAAACAATAAATACAATAAACCCAACTGGAGTGAAAAATTAGCCAGAGCCAGGAATCGAACACGGGACCAAAAACTAATATTAACTTAAGGGATTATATTAATTCGATTTTTCCACATTAGGAAAAAGAATGCGGTTTCTTTCTTTTAACCCAGTGTAGTAAATTTTGTTCTCTTTTCATAAAAGTTTATTCGGAATTCGTGCAGCGATTTTGGAATTTTTAGCGAATTTTTTATGCGATTATTGAACAGCATGTAATGCATGTCCATACATATAAGGGGGGTTATCGTAGGGGGGGATCCAGTTTTGTCGCCAAATAATGCCAAGTTTGTCGCCAACTGGGCGATATATCGCCAAATTTGGCGACCAAAATGAGTCGCCAAAAGTGACGCCAACTTGGCGATATCTCTAATATTTCGCCAAATTCCGATAGACTTCCGCTGTAAAACAATAGGGTTTACATGCTTACAGAAAATCAACAAATTGAGATATTTTAATGCAACAAAAACTAATATTAACTTAAGGGATTATGTTAATTATATTTAAGGGAGTCGAAGTAAATTAATTATGAATAAAAGTAACATGATCTAATGCTTAGCATGGTTTCCAAAACATAAATTTTAAGAGAGCCCACAGGTCAAAGGAATTAGATTTGAAACTTTTATCCAATTATAGTAAATTTTGACTTTCGTGATTCTTGAACTTTTTGTGATTTTTAATGCGATTTTTACGTTTCTTCGCTATCTGCTGCAATTTTTTGACATTCCATTTTTGACCTAAAGTACATTCTGCCCTCATTTCAATAAAGTTTATTCGGATTTCGTATAGCAATTTTCGAATTTTTCGGGAATTTTGTATGTGACTTTTAGTGTATTTTAGCGATTTGCTACTATTTTTCCACATTAGTGAAAGAAATCAACTTGCAATCTTCGAACATAATATATATATATCTTTTTTCTCTTTTCAGAATTTGAGAAGCGATTAAAATTTTTTTCGCGATATCTTATTGTGATCTTCAGAGTTTTTTCGTAATTCCTGCTGTTTTTTGACGTACCCGGGCAACGCCGGGCAAGTTCGCTAGTATTCAATAAAAGTATATAATTTTAAAATTAGGATAGTGTGTAGATGAATAAAACAATTTTCGTATCGACAGTAATTTTAAGTGTGTATAATGCTAATTTCAAAGCATTGTTTAAAAGAATATTTTAGTATTTAATAACTTATTGGTACTATAGTTTCAATTAAGAAAGAATTTTTGTTTAATTTTAATAATTTTGTAATTGTAATAATTTTTATAATGCATGCATATTTTTCCAGGAAACAATGGGATAGCTATGAAAATTTGCGAAAAACATACTTTATTCCACATATTACACACTTAACATACAATATATATATTATATTTACCAATTATTGATAACATATATTTTAATGCTTTATTTTTTAAAGATAGTATAAACATTGGATTATACTTCCATATAAAATGGGGGAGGGGAGGCACTCAGAAAATAAATATATTTTATGTAAGAAATGCTTTTACCTTATAAAATAGCTACAATAAAAATGACAACAGGTTATTTCACTAACTGATGTTATATATTTATCTCCTGTAAAATTTAAAAATTTTTTCAATAACATATTTGAGATCACTATAAAAATATTTAAAAGATTAGTTTTAATAAATACTGTCAGTTTTTTCCTACTTATATCAATAAATAGAACAAGAGATTATATCACTTTAGCATGCAAAAATATATAAAACTTTAAGATTATCTATTAATTGCTTTAAAGCTTAAACAGAAAAACTTAATTCGATTGTTGAAAAATGCACTTTGTGGAATATTCTAATTTTCTGTATTATGCCCTGGTTTGAAACTATGTCTGTTTAATGATCTCAGTGATAGCATTTATCAAATGAAATACCAATTTACTTATGATTGCAGACCATATAAACATTTTTATTTTGGCATTGATCCACTGTCGCATTCAACTCTACTTTTCCTACACAATAATAAAGTAAGGTACGCAATATGACTTAATAAGCTAAATGAAAAAATATATTTTAGTAATAATAATTTTTTACAGGCTATTTAACAATATTTTTTTCTCTTTGATGCCACTGTTATAGGATCATTAGCGTCCCGCTTCAAAAGAATATCATTATCCTGAATAAACGAGGTATCTGGATCATGTTCATGTAGAGGTAAGCCTGATACGTCCCATTCATCAGTATTTTCTTGCATTTTCTCTAGTATTGCTATAGTGTCATCTTCCTCCTCATCGTGATCTGGGGAAAATTTAACAACATTTCTGCAATTGATTCCGCAACAATTTTTACAAATTGATGAGCACTTTATGCCTGTTTTTCGGCATCTACGTGCTTTACCTTATAAAAACTGTAATCAAAATAGAAAAAGTAAACACTAATACGGTTGGAATTCAACGTCAGCACTTCTAAGCCCCTCACACAAAAAAAAAATCATTTAAAACTATTAAATTGCAAACGAGAAATTGTAAAAGGAACGCTTCCATAGGTTTAACCTTAGCATTCCAGTTTCTTCGCGAGAATAGTGAAGTCTCACGCGAAAACATTTGCACGCTCATGTTAAACCTACAAAAGTGTTCTTTTCAGAATTCTTGCTTGATTTTTAATATTTATTTATTTTTTCATATGATACCGAGGTCGATATCTAACGATGTCTTTGTATGACTAATTTAGTCTCATAATTCATATAACTATGACATTAAACGCCTCAATACTACAACTATCATAAAATTTTTGAAAATAAAATCTTCATATACGGAATCCGGTCCTTAAAGAAAAAATTATATATTTTTAAGAAAAAGAACATGACCAGTTATACCTCCTAAGATGGAAACCTGTTTAAAGCGGAATATATTTCGGTTCGGTTTTCATGGTTTTAATGAATCCATATTTGAAAAATCTGATTATGTATTTAATGATTACACACTTAAAATTTTCAAAATCTGGCAATTAGAGATTTATTAAAATAATTAACAAGGGGTGGGGCAAAATTTACATGAATTCCCCCCACCCCCCGAAAGGCTAGTTTTGGCCCTCAAACACATAATTTACTGCTACCAATATATAGAAGTTGACATACATGATTAAATCCGCGGGAAACATATGAATAATCGGGGGAGAAATACGTTTATCACGGTTTTTAAGAAAATTGAAAGAATTGTCTTACTTTTGAAATGGCGTACTGCGCTTGCTATTGGGTGTATAAAAAAATTGTAAATATGAAAGTTGTAGAGAATTTTGTCTTCTTTAATATTGTAATTGACAAAAATTATGCTACTGCAACCGCTATTGAGATATTTAAAAAAAATCGAAAAAAGTCCCAAAATTTTGTTGTTTTTCGGCCACAGAAAATTTAGCCTTAAGAAATTTTGTTGGAAAACTTGGTTTTTCCATGTTGGCATCATTATAAACAATTCAGAAAAAAAATCTTCTACCCGATTTTTTGTAAGGTAACCCCCCTTTTTTTGTACATTTCCCCTGGACTATATTAAGTACTAGCAAACCAGGCAGTGCCGGTCCGAGAAAGGCACTGCTATCCGAGGTATCCCCCACCCCTCTTGTATTTTCACCCGATTCAAGTGGGTGGCAATTCTAAACTGCACAAAAACCGGAAAATATGAAAATGGCCTTCAGAAAATAATTTTTTTTAAAAATAACGAATATACATTTTTTGTACTAAAAGGAATATCTGAAAAAAAAAAAAAAAAAAAAAAAAAATGTATTTCTATCCAGTCTACGAAGATGGCAATTTAAAACTTCAGAAATGACGGTAAACATAGAAACAAATTCCTGATTTTTTTTTTTTTTTAAATATTAAATATTCACAGATTTAAATGAAAGATACCATCAGTTTCCACGAAAGTACCTACAACTATAGTAGACTAGCAGGGATGACCGAGCTATGCTCGGTCAAAATTAGCCTTGTATTCAATTCGATATTTTATTCTCACTGTATCATTCTTGCTGTTTAGATGCAATTGGCATGATCCTGAGATATAGTGACCCAAAATGACCCAACCCACTAACCGAATTTTTTCGAACAGGCGACCTAGCCAATGCTTTTCTCGAACAGGAAAACGATAGAATACAAAATTTAGTCAAAATTGTTTTATAGATAAAATTAGCTTGACCCAAGGTAACTCAAAAGGGACCCACGAATCTAAATTTATCGAACATGTGACCTATCCCAATGGTCTTCTCATGCTGGGAAACAATGTAATAAATTTTTTTGTCAAAATCGTTTGAGCCGTTTTTTAGATACAATTAGCTTGACCCACAGTGACCCAAAAATGTCCCACTAATCGATTTTTCTAGAACATGCGACTTTAGCCCAATGGTCTTCTCATGCCCAGAAACAGTATAGTACAAAATTTTGTCAAAATCGTTTGAGTCGTTTTTTAGATACAATTATCTTGACCCACAGAGACTCAAAAATGACCCAGTAATCGAATTTTCTCGAACAAGTGATTTAGCCCAATGGTCATCTCATGCCCAGAAGCGGTATATTACAAAATTTTGTCAAAATGCTTGGATCCTTTTTTAGGTAGATTTCGTATGAAATACTACCTATTGGCGTCGTTCCTATGTTGGAATTTCTGAAAATTTTTTGCAGATCTACACATATCATGACCCCTAGAACCCAAAATCACCCTCAGTAAAAAACTTTATCTATCTATCTACCTATCTATATATATATATATACGTATATATATATATTATACATATATATATATATATATATCACTTTCTTCTGGACACGATAACTTCCACAATTCTGCACAAATTTCTTCCAAACTGATACATAAAATCAAGGGGCATAAAATCTCGGTCAAGTTCGTTAATGGGCAAAATCGGACCAAGGGGGTGTAAATAGGGAGGGGTTTTGTGAAAACCGAAAAACCCCCATAACTTCTTAATTTTTGTGCATATCAAATCAGTTTAAAGTTTTTATTACTTCTAAAAATACAACCAAAAATTTATGTATCACAAATTTTTGATAAAATTAAAAATGGGCTCAAGGAGCGCAAAAAATAGGGTTTTTGGGAGAAAAAAATTCATAACTTCGTCAATTCTCAAGATATCAAATCCAATTAATTTTATTTTACATCAAATTTATATTATCTACAACTTTTATATTCACAAGTTTTTGATAGGACCAATTCGTACTGCAAAAAAAAAATTAAAAACGAAAACAAAAAAAAAGGGGGGGGGGGGGTGAAGAAGAAAAATTTCCATAACTCCGTCAATTCACAAGATATAAAATCCCCATGAATTTATCATGTATCTTCTTAATATTGTCTTCAACATTTATATGGACAAGTTTTTGATAGGACCAATTCTTACAGCAAAAACAAATTAAAAATACATAGCAGTTGAAGAAAAAAATCATCTTATTAAGAATGTGTTCAAATCCAAACTGCTTATTTTCTTACTCATTTTTAAATTAATTTTTGCTCTCAAACGCGTCCAATTGATAGATTCTCTTCTTCAGAAACTCTATAATGTACCTTAATGATCGATTTTTTGATAGAGGCAGAATATATTTCAAAAAATGATGTCTAAGTGGGCATTTTGAACAGAATTTCCCGAAGCGATTGTGTTAGAAACGAAAAATATTGCCCTACTGAGAAAATAATTGTTTATTAATCAAGTTTCAATTAATTGAAAGAAAAAGAAAAACACGTGTCGCGTATAAATCTTTTCAAAAATCACTTCAGCAAGTTTCGTATTTTTTCTATTGAGAATTAATCTGAAAATGTGCCAGAAAATTTCTAGTTGTTGAGCATGGAAAAGTATTTTTTTAATACCGCCTTAACATGATTCTGATAAAACCAGGTATTATATAAAAATGAAATAAAAACTCGTCAAAAGCGGTCAGATAAAACTGTTAAAGTGGATTTATCATGATTTAGTTTTTGTTCGTGCAATTAATATACTTTACTTCGAAATCTACGTCCGCCTGTAGGCCGGGCCGGCAGGGATTTTTTAGACTCAATTAGCTTGACACCTGACTCATTGTGACCCAAAATGACCCACTAATAGAATTTTCTTGGACATGCGACCTCGCCCAATGATATTTTCGTGCCCGAAAACGATAGAAATCAAAATTTCGTCATAATCGTTAGAACCGTTTTCTAGATAAACTTAGCTTGACCCAAAGTGACCCAAAATGACCCACTAATTAAAAATTCTCTAACTTGTGACTTAGCCCATTAGTCTTCTTGTAATCCAAAATAGCAGATTACAAAATTTAGTCAAAATCGTTAGAGCCGTTTTTTAGAGAAAATTAGCTTGACCCGAAGTGACCCACTAATCGAAATTTCTCGAACTTGTGACCTAGCTCAATAGTTTTCTCGTGCCCAAAAGCGGTCGGATATAAAATTTAGTCAAAATCGATTGAGCCGTTTTTTAGATATAATTAGCTTGACCCTACCCATTATGAACCACTAATCGAATTTTCTCGAACACATGACCTAGCCCAATGGTCTTCTCGTGCCCGAAAATGGTAAAATACAAAATTTAGTCAAAATCGTTCGAGCCGTTTATAAGATAAAATTTACATACACACACACACAATTTTTGCTCGTATTATAATAAACGATAAGATATATAAACACTCCATTGAGATTGCGATTTTAAATAACACGAAAAACGGAAAATATGAAAACCACCATCAGAAAATATATTCCTTTTGAATTAGAAAATAATCATATGTGTTAAATTAAAGATACCCTCAGTTCCACGAAAGTGCCGTCTAAATGTAATGACTTTCTTTTTTTTAATAACTTCATCTAGGTGGAGTTAATTTATATAAATTAAACTATATTTAGGAAGCTAAATTAAAATATATGGCACGTCGTTAAATTTACGAGGTGTTGTGGGTCTAAATAGGGTTAGTGATACCGGGTAATGATTTGCTATTCAAAAACGTTTTCAAAATTCTTAGAAATAGAATTTTTAAGTTGAGTTTATTGAAAAGCTGTATCCATACCTAAAACGATAATCGCATCAATCCCTTGAAGTACAGTGGTATCTACCACATAATCTTAATTCCAAAATGACACAATGGCACCAGTATTTTTGAATTAAAATTTTGCTTTTGTATAATGTACCTGAAGAAAAGCTTTTATTCATTTTACATTAATCTTTTTTTTTTTTTTTTTTTTTTTTTTTTTTTTTTTTTTTTATAATTTTGGTGGAATTTAATCATTGCAACATTTTAGAAAAAAGAATTTCTTTGCCTAAAGCACAAACTTATCAACTGTAAATCTAGGACCGGATTACTAAATAGGCAGAGCAGAGCAGCCCCTTATGGGACCTCCAACTTTTAGGAGCCTTGTGGCCTAAGAATTTCGAACACATCTGATTTCCTGCACAAGTAAAATATATATTAAAAAAGAAATATATATTCGTAATGCGATTGTATAATGTTCTTATTTTATTTTCTTCTTCTTTCTTTCTTTTCTCTATTTTTTTTTTTTTATTATTTATTATTATTTTTTTAAGCCTTCATATGCCTCCAAAATCTATTAAATTGTCATTTAAATCGGATAAACCAATCCCAGATTACATATTGCTTGGGGGGATTTAGACGGTTTAATGCGGCCCTGTGTGAACCACTTCTAAATAATGAAAATAATAATAATAATAATAATAATAATAATAAAAACTTTTTTTTTTTTTTTTTTTTTTTTTTTAATCAGACGAAAACAAATACTCACTGTTTCCAAAGTAATGTCTGTTGTGACTTCTAAATCCAAGATCCAAAATTACTTAAAGTTTCCAAAACTAAAATACCTAGCTTCACTGTTTTAAACAGAAATTAGTTTATTGATATGTACAGTCGTGGAAAAAAAAAAAGTAAACACCCCCTACTAACTCCTCAAAAAATTATCGTAGAAGAAAGTTACTGGTACCGAACGATTGGAAATAAAGTCTACTTTTAAATGATGTATATAAAATTTGCTCAGGGGGCCATCTACATATTAAAACGAATCCAAACTTCATTTTTTTCAATGGCAATACCCAATTTTAACGAGATATTTCAAATCTACGGTTCAAACTATGCCTAGACACCGAATTTCAAGTCATTTGAATGATAAGTTTTTGAATTATGGACATTCAAAATTTAGTGCTTCTAATGTTAAATTACATTTTCATATTTTTATTTATATCTCCAGAAATTATGCTCCTAATGTGCTAATTTTTTGTGTAGCAATAATACTAATATATCCAAACATAAATACGCTGAATTTGCAATTTTTATAATTTTATGATATGAGTTATGAATTATGAAATTAATATTCGAAAAAAGTATGATTTGCAACCTACAATTTTTTTTTGATGGATTTAGATGTATTAAGTGCTTCTTTATGGAAATCCGAAATTTCACATTTTTCTTCCAAGTAGTTTTCAAATTATGCTTAAAAAACGGCAAAATGATGGCTTAAGGGGCCGTCTATAATAGAAGTGACTAGATATTTTGAAATTTCTTGTGCTGTCCTGTAATCTAGCAGGCTTCGTTGACTTCTTAAGGTACCTTGATCAAGATGGAGGCTCTCTCGGTTTACAATCGAGTTTCGAACTCCAATTTGCATACAGTCCTTAAAATACGCTCGTTTTAAAATAATTAGTTTCTCAGAAACTTATGGTACGAATTGAATAAAAATTTGTTTTTAGGCTAATTGAAGAGTGTAGAGTTTATTTATGCTGTCAGAACTGTGCACTGCTATTGAAAAAAACAAAGTTATGGTTCGTTTTAATATGTAGATGGCCCCCTAAGCAAATTTTATCTACATCATTTAAAAGTAGACTTTATTTCCAATCGTTCGGTGCCAGAAACATTCTTCTACTATAATTTGTTGAGGAGTTAGTAGGGGGTGTTTACTTTTTTCTTTCCGCGACTGTACACTACATTGCCATTAATGACCGGCAACTTTCAATTTTAGACATTTTGTCGAATATTTAGAAATATACTTGACAGATTCTTCTGGAATTTCAGGATTGAAAAGAACTGGTATGACCTCATATTTAGCAATGTCGATTTGATAAGGGGGGGCAATTAGGGAGGCCAACAAAAAATCAAAGAAAAAAAATAATACTTGGGATCACCCTGTTAAATAAAATGCACGAAATGATCTATCGCTACCGAATATAAATAAACAGACATTGTGCAATATGTGTATGCTTTTCTGTAAGAATAGCATGTATATTAAGAGAGATATAGCCATTTTTATTTAACAAAATTAAAAAATTCTTGCATGTTTTTTGCTTATAACATGCAGGGTTTTCAATCAAATTTAACGCCGGTTTCAGAAAAATTGACAAAATATAGTAGATACAATATAGAGCAATTGGAATATAAATATATTAAATATTTTATGAAATATGAGCAGTTGTATGAAATAATTTTTATCTGCGCATGCGCGAACGATAACAAGGATCATTTTACATAATTTAATAGTCAACTCTATGGAGCAACTTATTAAAAAAATCTAGCCAAAAATCGTAAAAATTCAGAAAGATATCGGGGTTAGAGTGTGTTACTGATCGTAATTAAAATCTCCCGTACGAGGGCGCTGTGTCAGCGCCGTAATTTTATTTATTATTCCAATCGTCTGCGTGTTGAGGTTGACGATAGATTGTAATTTAGTTACTAGAGAGTGGAAACACTGAAATTTTGTTGTCATTGAAATGATGGAATGTTTGACTTGGAAACGGCCAGAGAGACTGTTTCACTCTTAACCTCTTGGGGACGAGCGACACGTATACGTGCCGCATGAAACGCTCAGAATCCTTGTCTTTTCTCACCAGTAAAATTTTACTGTAAAATTTGTCTTATTTAATCAGCGCATTTTCTCGATTCCAGAAGACACAAATTTCTGTTTTTTAAAAACGGTGGCAAAAGATTAAAAATTTCGTAAAAGGCTCTCGTCCCGAAGGGGTTAACAATTATTGTTTTAAAATAAAGAAATATACAGTTCACTGCGAAGAGTTCCTTAAAAATGGTGTCATTGAGTAACTTATTGTTTTATTCTTAACAGAGTGAACAAATTTTTAGTTGTTCTCTAAAAGCAGCTGAATGATAAGGGATTTTCCACAAATTGTCAATTTTAATTTTTAATTTTTTTTAATTTTCATTTTTTATTGATGCTTTAGTTCTTCTTGGATAACCACCAGAACGAGCCTATACCATGATCAAAAGAAGTATCAAAATCGAAGCATTTTTTCCAAATCTACTCGTTGATACTCACCAAATACTAACTTTTTTTCTGAAAGTCAGTTAATAAAAAATGACAATTTGTGTAAAATCCCTTATCATTCAGCTGCTTTTAGAGAACAACTAAAAATTTGCTCACTTTAACGTCGATATCTTTCTGAATTTTTACGATATTTGACTAGATTTTTTTAATAAGTTGCTCCATAGAGTTGACTATTAAATTATGCAAAATGATCCTTGTTCAGTGTTGCCAGATAGTCAAAAGTCAATTTCCCCAAAATTTTTGAAAATTTCCCCAAATCAGTGGGTTTTTTCGCAAAAGTCCCCAACTCAGTTTTTACTCAAAAAGGAAATTTTTAAATTTTCAATTTACAACTATAAAAAATATTTAAGTAATTTAAGCTCAAAAATTTTCCCCAGATCAAATCTTTTTTTGAAAAAATTCCCCATTTACTAAAAACAAACTTTTAAATTGGGCTGAACGCATATTCTGTAGCTACATTAAGAGAACGAGAGGTATATTTTGCAGTGACATGTTATTTTACGTTTGTTTTTAAAAGTATAGCCTAAAAATGTTGGACTATTGTTACATTAGCTCCATAGATTTAGACAATCTCTTATCAGTTGGGATTTGAATGAATCCGAGAAGGTGCGCCGTTTTAATTTTTTTGTCATCCCTATACTGAAGTACATAATCATAATACAAAGTATTTTCGCTGTATCATCGATGTGATTTTGTATATCATAAGAGAAAAATATCTGATTTCCACATATTTAAATTAATTTTTTTTTTCAAGTATGGCGGAAGAATTTTTCCTAAAGTCCTGCAGATTTAAGCTGCTTAAGACTTTAGAGTCTGTGTATCTGTAATACGTGTAAACTGTAACGTAGTAAATAACGAACACGACCACACCCAAGAGAATAATGATTGATTTTTTCGATTTCTGGATTGTATTTTCGTTTTTCAAATCAAAATTGAGTTCGAGACAGATCAAGTTTTTCTACAGGACTAAAAGAAATCTTTACGAAAAATAGTAAAAAAAAAAAATCCCCATGTTTTTCCCCAAAATTTTTTTAGTCCCCAAAAATTTCCCCACGAACTGCTTGTCCCCAAAAAATTCCCCTAGAGGTTCAAAATTCCCCAAAATGGGGACAAAATCCCCAATCTGGCAACACTGTCCTTGTTATCGTTCGCGCATGCGCAGATAAAAATTATTTCATACAACTGCTCATATTTCCTAAAATATTTAATATATTTATATTCCAATTACACTATATAGTTTCGACTATATTTTGTGAATTTGCCTGAAACCGGTGTTAAATTTGGTTGAAAACCCTGCATGTTATAAGCAAAAAACATGCAAGAATTTTTAAATAAATCGCTATATCTCTCTTAATATACATGCTATTCTTACACAAAAGCATACACATATTGCACAATGTCTGTTTATTTATATTCGGTAGCAATAGAACATTTCGTGCATTTTATTTTACAGGGTGATCCCAAGTATTATTTTTTTTCTTTGATTTTTTGTTGGTCCCCTAATTGCCCCCCTTATCAAATCGACATTGCTCAATATGAGGTCATACCTGTTCTTTTCAATCCTGAAATTCCAAAAGAATCTGTCAAGTATATTTCTAAATATTCGACAAAATGTCTAAAATTGAAAGTTGCCGGTCATTAATGGCAATATAGTGTACAAACATGTATTCAACGAAATATGTAGGTACTTTCTTAAAAAACAACTAATGATAAAATAAAATTCTTTAATACTATTTTACACTATAAAATTAATTAGTAGTTCACTTCTCCATATTGATGTTATTTATGAGGTCATATATTAAACCGGCTTGCATTTAATTCGGCTGCTTCCATAAAAATTACGGTTTAGGTTTCTGTTTCTTTTCTATGCACTCAGTTTTTCGAGTTTTTTTTTTTAAATCTCTTATTTTCTCTTACATGATCTTGATGCAACTAAAGGATTTCCGTTAATAATGGAATAAAAACAAACTCACAGCTGCGTAAATAAACAAGTTAGAAATTGTACGCCAAACGTGGCAAATGAGGTGTGTTCGTACTATAACGAGTTTTGTAAATATTTTTTGAACCGCACAGTGTATTAAATGTATATTTTAGTGCACTTCATAAGTGCATGTCAATTTCATTCTGTTCGAAATGCTGTAACATCATTAAAATGCACTTGCAATATTTTTTCCCCAAGTTCCTTCCCCTTAATTTAGATAAATGGATTTTCATACAGAATTATCCAGTTTACTTTAATTTTTTTTTTCTATGTTCATTCTGATAAGGAGCTTTCCTGGTTAGATTTGGATATTCATTAGTTAAGTATAAAGGGGAAAGGGAGTTAGCCAACCCCTTAATTTAGCGAGATGGTTTTTTCAGGCAGAATTATCTGATTTGCTTCAATTTTGGTTTACCGGTTTCTTATGCGTTAAGGAGCTTCCCTGATTAGATTTGGAGATTTATCGGTTAAGAATAAAGGGTGAAAACGGAGGCTAATCCCCTTTCATTTATTTTTTGAGGGGCATTATTTTTTTAAATAAGAGTATAATATACAATTAGTGTGAATAGCCTGTGAGCTCAAGGCCATCAGTTTAACTGGGCACTTTTCTTTTTATTTTCTACATAGTCGTGCCGGTGCCGGGACGGAACTGGTCTTAATCGTTCTTAAGATGTGCAGGGCAGGCATTATGTTTTGTAAAAATATTAATAGCGATAATGAACTTCTGTTAACAGTATCTTTGGAAATATACCTTAAGGTGGTTCTCAAATTCACTGCTGAACAATGCGAAACTTTCCGACTCATTTTTAACTGTAAATGCATAAAATTGAAAGGCCCGACTATTGACGGGTTTTGGAATCGGAAAACGTTTTCCATTTTTGATAAATTACTTACAGAGATATAAGAGATTCTTGTCACGTGGCTATAGGTTTTTCTCCTTTCCTGTGCTATCGCTTCCGGAAATTCGATTCAAAACGCTAACTTTGGTAGTATTTTCTCAAAAATATATTGTTTTTATCAAAAAAACGCGATTTCCATAGTTTCTGAATAAGAATACCTGCCAATCTTACGCGTTTCCGAAAAGGAATGAATTCAGAAATGTTTGTTTAAAAAAATGTTTGTCAGTGTTTTGTCAGAAATGTTTGTAGACGTGTTGTTTTCGTCTTGGATTAAATCAGATCAGTGAAACATGTGAAAATAAGCTGATATAAAATGAATTAAGTAAACAGAGTCTTTGTCTCCCGGTATTTTTTTCAACGCTATAAGAAAGTTCTTTTAAATAAGACATTTTAAATGTATCGTTTTAAAACTGACGTAATTTTCACCAAAGTTTTCTTTGTTTTTTTAATATTCGCGTGAAAATACTTTTATTGTTAGAAAGAAAATATTATTTGCGCTGTCTTAGGATTCTCAACAATAGTTTAAAAGATTATCTCAAAATATGAAATAAATGTCTCGCACAAATATATTTGTAAATTTAAACTGTTTGACAACATTATAGTTTCGCAATTTTAAATATGTCGTAATTTCCTCAATTTAAGACTTTTAACGCATATTAATGAATTTATTATTTTAAAATTTTCTTTCTCTTTTAAAATTCATATGGAAATATACTTTTTATAAGTAATTATCAATATCTTCCTGCTTTTAATGCGTAATCATTTAATTCTCATTTGAAAGTTTCTTTCTGTTTATAATAGTCACGTGTAAATATATTTTTTTTTAATTTGAAAGAAATATTTTTCTTTGCGCTGTTTTTACAATTTTGCAACAATTTAAAATAATGCCCTTTTCTAAAAAATGTAAAAAATATTTCTCGAAATGTTGAAAATTTGAATTTAAAATGAAAATAAATCCTCAAAAAATGAGTAAAATTAAAAAAATAAATGCAATCTGCACACCGGGAACTTCTAATGTATAAAATGATCTAAAAATGATTACATTCCTCTGTATAGTTTCTGCTCCTATAAAACTTTTTCACTGGAACGATTTTGACCAACTTTAAGATTAAATATCTCTTAAAATAATTCTTCGATTTAAAAACTGTCTGCATCAGCGTGTCTATCAAACATTTCTCTATAATGCCACCTATTTTCATATTTTTGTATGAAGTAGTTTTCTTAATATTAACGAAAAAAGACCACCGGTCACAAAACATTCAAAACCGGCGGCGGCGGTGACAGCCTTAGTTAATTTTTTTAGAATAGAGAGATGTTTGGATTTTGATAAATTTTGAATTTGAACGCGAGTTTAAATAAATTTTTCAAAAGGGGAATTTGAGTTTGAATTAGTTCCTTTTTTTCGGTGAGTTTTCACAAAACTGTCTGGTATAGAGAATATAAACGATGTGTTTTTCAATAGAAATGCACAGAAAGTTGTGAGATTTTTTTAAAAGAAAATTTTATTCATAGAGTAATTACATTTGCCACCATCAACTGGCGTATGAGTTGTGTTAACAATTTGTACAGTGGCGCACACTGTTAGCAACGCAACTAAGATGATAAAATTTTCAAGTTACCATATACCGGGTGTCCCAAAAAGGACTGACTGATTTTAAAATTCAATAACTTGCAAACGGTGACAGATATTTAAAAAATTCTTGCAGGAGGGTTATGCATAAGGTCAAAAGTTTTATTACAGTGATTTTCGATTTTAGTTCGAATTACAAACAATAGATGGCGCTGTAAGCAATAGTCGCTAAATACAGGCTCGATTTCTGGTCCTTTTTCTTGTTCCATGCTGAAAAAGGAGATGGAAACGTATTATCCGGGCCACGAGGTACCAAAAATCGAGCTTGAATTCAGCGTCTATTGATCGCAGCGCCATCTATTGTTTGTAATTCGAACTAAAATTGAAAATCACTGTAAAAAAACTTTTGACCTTATGCATAACCCTCCTGCAAGAATTTTTTAAATATCTGTCACCGTTTGCAAGTTATTGAATTTTAAAATCAGTCAGTCCTTTTTGGGACACCCGGTAGTTAGGATAATTGACAGCCATGGCAAGATACTCTGCAGAGTATTGAAAAGGCTTTCTAACGCAATTCCTGTCCGCTGATAGTTTAAATAGCGACATGTATAAGCTTTGGGACCACTGCACAGAGATCCGCACAGGCCGAATTTCCCAGACCAGGGCACGACCCGAACGAAAGCTATTTAGGCCCGGCCCGGTGTAAAAACTAAAAGTTCAACTCTGGCCCTGTCCGTTTGTATGTTTGCAGTTTACGGGGCCAACTCAATTTATAAAAAATATTCCGATTTTTCTTAAGTTTGTTCTTAACTGCTCTGCTCAACAAGTGCGTTTTGACACATTTACAAATTCATTTTTTAACGGAAAGATATAAAATTGGAAGGCCTGGCTATGGAAGCGATTTGAAATCGAACTGTGTTTTCCATTTTTTAATAAATAAATTACCTATTGAGCGATTTTGATCACGGGACAAAGACGTTTTTCACTCTTCCTTGAGTGATTATTCTTCTTTCGCGCGGAAATTCGGTTCAAAACGCCCACTTTGACACTATTTTCTGAAAGATCTGTTGCGTTTGCAAGAAAAGGAAAACACAGTTTAATTACATAGTTTCTGAACAACAACACCTGCTAGTTGTACGCATTTCCGAATAAAAATAAATTATGTCATAAAGTTGCCCTTTTGGATTTGAGAACAGCCTTAACTTAAAATTAAGATTCTTTCAAGAATACCGCATACATATTTATGCGAAAATTTTGCGTATATTTCAGACTATATGTACGCAAGCCATAGAGTAAGACATATACCGGGTGTCCCAAAAAGGACTGACTGATTTTAAAATTCAATAACTTCCAAACGGTGACAGATATTTAAAAAATTCTTGCAGGAGGGTTATGCATAAAGTCAAAAGTTTTATTACAGTGATTTTCGATTTTAATTCGAATTACAAACAATAGATGGCGCTGTAAGCAATAGTCACTAAATACAGGCTCGATTTTTGGTCCTTTCTGTTGTTCCATGCAGAAAAAGGAGATGGAAATGTATTATCTGGGCCACGAAGTACCAAAAATCGAGCCTGAATTTAGCCTCTATTGATCGCAGCGCCATCTATTGTTTGTAATTCGAACTAAAATCGAAAATCACTGTAAAAAAAAATTTGACTTTATGCATAACCCTCCTGCAAGAATTTTTTTAATATCTGTCACCATTTGGAAGTTATTGAATTTTAAAATCAGTCAGTCCTTTTTGGGACACCCGGTATATATATATATATGTATATATTTTTAAGTACCTGCCCAACACTTTCTGGGAACCATTAAATCCAGGTATGGCCCTGCCCGACCCGAGTATATATATAAAAAAATGTAGTCTTGAGCCAGGCCTGAGTCTGCTGAAAAAAATAATTTCCGGATTCAGGCACATAACTGTTTGGTACAGGTCTCTACGCTAGACATGTTGAATTTCTGTATTGATATTGTCAAACAGCAGTACATTTACAACTAATTCTCAGCCCAGCCAGGTTACAGCGTCTAGCCAGGTTAATTAAAAATTTAAGTGCTATTGAAATCATTATTTATAATAAACTCGTTTGGAAGTTTTCGATATTTCAATTCAGAGAATTTTTACCTCTTCACCTAGCACAGAACTCTAATGTCAAATGAAAGATAAAATTCTGCGAAAAAATATTCATTATGAACAAAAATATATGCAATGCTATGTGCTTGAACGAGATTTTCTTGAAGCGAGATCACAGATTTTTCTTCACTAGAGGGCGTACGACGATTAAAACTTGGTTTGATTTTTTTTAAAGCACTACAACCTCTACTTAGGACCAAAATAGCTACTGGAACTTCGATTGTTTGTTTTTATTAGAATAAAGAATTGAACTATTTCTGAAGTGAATGAGTAAGCAAAGTGGTTGTTTAATTTATGTTATTTTCCATCTGAAATGCATTCAGAGTCATGCTTTAGTGATACTGTTCCTGATCATATTTCTGGAGAAGCGATTCGTGTAGAAAATGAAAAGAAGACTTATAAAAACCATAAAACTGTAAAAATGAATCGCTTTCAAGTGTCGCTATTAAAAGATATTGATATCTCAAAAGGCGAAATCACAAATGAACTTCCAGCATCTAAAGATGATATTGAGCAGCAAAAGATTATGTGGGATCGTTTCTTAGAACAAACGAGACTTTCTTCAGAGAGAGAAAATGCTATAGAGTATCAACCTAAATCGGAAACAAAAAAATCTAGTAGTGTTTCTGAAGTACTACCTGAAAACATTGGAAGTGAACAACGTGTTATGAAAGAAAATGATTTGAATAATAACGGTGCTATAACTGAGGAAAATTCTGCCCTCGAAAATATCTATTCAACGCATAAGTCATTGGTCGAAGGAAGTAAAACCAAGCGAAAAAAGTTGACTACGCAAAATGATCCAAATTTCATTTTTGCTAAGAAAATTTTTCCAAATCGTAACAAAAAACTTAATGTTTTAGAAGAGTCTAGAAATGATTGGGATCGTTTTAAGAAAGAACAAGGTATCGATGAAGACATCGCATCTTATAATAAAGGCAGAGACGGATATTTGGAAAAACAGGCTTTTTTATATAGATGTGACTGGAGAAGTTTCGAATACCAAAAGAATGCACGCATTTCACGTTTGAAATGTAAGATGGATGAAACTAATGTTTAAAACATTTTATATCTTGCAATAAAAATACAAAGCTTATGGAAACTGAATACTGCTAGCCAATATTTAGATACTAGAAGATTTAATTCATTTTTGATGTTAAAGTTCCGTACATTTAACTAGAATTTGCAACCGTTAGGTATTTTTTTTTTCTTTCTTTGTGATTTGTTATTGCCTGGTTCATCTTCAGGAAAGAAGTCGTTTTTTACAACCAAATTTTTATGTTTTATCTTTTTCAACTCTTTTCCAAAAAAAAAAAAAAAAAAAAAAAACAGGAAGAGAAATGAGAAATAAAACAAATACAGAAAAAGGTAGTTATGTTTATTTTATCTTTAGTCGTTAAATAAAATAATGAAAACTAAAATAAACGTAATTATACTGTAACAAAGGTATTATGTAATGCAAGGACCAGGGATGTAGTGGAGGGTATACGGGGGTATACGCCGTATACCCTCTGGATTTTTTTAAGGAACACCGTATACCCTCTGTTTCTCAATAAACCTATAGAATATATACCCTAGGGTATACCCTCTGCCTTGAGCGTATACCCTCTGCTTAGAACGTATACCCTCTGTTTTTTTTACGACTACACCACTGGCAAGGACGAATTCTACTATTCAAATTAGACGTTCTCTTTCAAACCACTTAATTTAGAGAAAAATCTTTGGCTGTTTTCTAGTAATTCTTAACGATACTAACTCAGGGCTCGAAATGGAAAAATCCACGAACCGGAACTTTATTTCAAAATTATTGTCGACTATTTTTTTTTTTTTTTTTTTTTTTCTTTGAAAGTACAGTAAAGTCCCGCTTAACCGAGTTTCCGCTTTACCCGAGTTATTTTCTTCTGATGGACTGGTAGGTTCCATTATTATGAAACAGCCATTACAAATGAAGTGTTAGGTGAAGATGAAAGAGAAGCCGTAAAAAGTTAGAACTCTGATTTTTTGGTCAGAAAGGAAAAAAAAAATAGCCTTCATTTTTTTTAACACTTCATTTATAATGGCTGTTTTATAATAATGGAATGGAAGCCATTAGTCCATCAGAAGAAAATGATCCATTCCAAAGGTATAAGTTCAATTGAAAAAACTATTTAATACTTTGAGCAGAAAGCAGAGGCTACACCTGAAATTTTCATGACACCAATAGAATCATATAGCTGCCAATTTGTACGATTTTGTTATCTCTAAAATTGAATACAAATTTTTGCCATATTTAATCGTTGACGATTGTTACATTTCGGCGATTGAATTAGGCAAAATTTACTGGTAAGTTTTAGAGGTAAGAAAAAAATATTGGCACAAATGTCATATACCAATGTCATAGACAAAACGGGTACTTAACTGGTGCAAAATTCTCCACGAGGTTACTGAGCAATAGTGCAGCTCTCAGATAATTTGTTCAGAAAATAATCGCCTCTGATTCTGATAAATGAAAAAAATGTCAAATATTTTTTTTTTTTTTTTTTTTTGCATTTTTACTTTCGATCTTGAAGTTTTTAATTCATAAACAATTGCTATTTTCCTTCTACCATAACTTGAAAGTGTAAAAGAAAAAGGAAGGGAAAATATGGTTTTGCTGCCGGATTTTGAAGTTACCGGATTTCTGAATGCCGGATTTTTGAAGTCACACAGTATTTAATCTTTTATCGCCGGTTTTTGAGAGAGACGTGAAAAAGAAAAATTAGGGGGAACCGGACTTTCATGTCGCGAAAGGCGAAAGAATCTCGCGGTATTTACCGGAGAAATTAATTAATTACCGGCATTGGGAAACACAATCAAAAAACGAAACCGGGACACTAAGCACGCAAAAATAGCGCAAATTTCGGTTTTGCTTTTCGAAGTCCGATCGCGAATTTTTGAAAATCGGGAAACTAACGAACCGTTCGATTTTAAAATTTCAGATATTTTATAAAAACACTTAAACATTTTAAATAAGTGGTGGGGGTGAGAGAATTGGATTCTGGGGGAGGGGGTGGGCGTTTTATACAATAAATATAGTTTCAGATTCGGTTTTTCGACGGATCCCTCGGCTAAATATTATTTATTAAATATAAAAATTTCAAAGAGGGGGTTTGGGTGAATTTCGGGTCTATTCAGCAGGCGCGAGAATAGATCAATGCCGGGGGGGGGGGGATTTTAAAACTTTTTTCAAACCCCTCAGTGATATATCATCGGAAAGCCCTTGGACAACTCTTTCAAATTATGAACCGTTCTTCCCACTCCTCCCAATTTGTCCCCCCCCCCCTGTGGGCCAATATTCTAACTCTGCTCCTAATTAAGCTACAGCGAGATTCGATCTCATTTGAATTCTTAACCGAAGGTGAAACTCCCCACGAGGATTCGATTGGTGAGGTCTATTTTGATCCCAGACAATTAGGAGGAATCCCCGCCGATTGAGGTGCCGAAAACGGATCTTTTTATATGACATATCGTTTTAAAACTTTTGGCCTGTACATTACTTAAGCACGCACTTCCCATTCTTAGCACATTTTTTCATCACTAAAGGATGTTTTAAAGTTTTAATTTGTACATAACTACCTCATAAAAATTTTCAAAAATTTTGAAAAAAATTTGCATAACAAATCTCTAATATATACAAACTTCAAAGAGGAGGGTGAGGGTATGGTTCGTGGGGGGGGGGAGGGGGGGTCGCTGTAACAGCCCGGAGGCACTTTTCTCAATTTTGCCGACACAAATCATGTGACATATTGTTGGAAAGGCATGTTACCGCTTATTCATTTTATGGACCTCCGGTGTCCCTTATCCCACTTTACACCCCCCCCCCTCGGGTGCCACTTTTTAAAATTTTGTCGACACCCCTCATGTGATATATCGTTGGATAACCCTGTGACCACTTATTTACGTTATGCACCTCCGGTGCTCCTTTCCTCAATTTACTCCGTGCGTGTGCGGCACGCACTGCAAAATTTGCGCATTTTACATGAGTTTGTAGTGCGTGCGCCACGCCTACTACACGGTGCCGTAGGCAGCGGGGCTCGGTTCAAGGTTCGAGATTTAATATGAATACAAGGACCCCGATGAAAAAATTTCATTTTACACGATTTTGTAGTGCGTGCGCACCATGCTTGCTACACAGTGCCGTAGGCAGCGAGAACCCGCTTCGAGGTTCGTTCGGTTTGAGATTTACGTATAAATTAGATATTCGTTTGCAGTGTATTGCACCGTATAGCAGGCGTGCTATACGGTGCTGTAGACAGTGGGGACCCGGTTCGAGATTTACGTATAAATTAGAGATTCGTTTGAAAGGAAAGGCCCGCTAGCGGGCGAAGGCAGATAGTTTATTTATTATAGTTCATTTATTACATTCTTCTTATTTATTTATTTGACATTATTTACCATTTTTAACAATGTTATGTATTAAATAATGTTAAATTACTGTTTTGGACATGATTGGCAACAATGAACAAGATGGATAATTGGCAATCATTTTGGGCTATCTATCTCATGGCCCGACTAATACGTATTAAGCACCAAAATTTGCAATAAAAAATAATTGGTGGGAATAACCAAGGATTCTGAGCACCCTATGCGCCATGTATAAGTGTCGCTCGTATCCAAAGCGTTAACAAACAGCAGGCATAGTAGAATTAAGAATCATATTTAGCATTATAGCAAAGGTATATTTTCTTTGGTGTGGGGGGGGGGCTTCTTTGACATGGAACGCCACATAAATTCAATTAAATTTAATTGAATGAGTCTATGTTGGTGGATAGCGCCTCTTTGGCAGAGCCGGCAACCATAAGGCAAACGAAACGGCTGTCCAGGACAACGCCAGAGGCGCCATTTCTGAACTTTCTTGGGGGGGGGGGGTTTCTTTGAGGACAATGTCATGGCCAAAGGTGAGTTTCGGGAGCGGGGACTGTACCCTCCCCTCCGAACGAGAACCGATTAGAAGTGCCGTTTTAAGCAGGTTTTTATCTTAACAGGTATAATTTCAAGATACTTAGTAAGAACATTTTCCGTTTAAGACAAGATTCAGTTATATACAGTTTCCATTGTTACAAGTTACAAGTATCCTTTAAGGCTGTTAAAACATCCTTTCTATAGTACACCTCCGAAGAGCATAGGTATATTACATTTACTGTAAAACTTGTAAAAATTAAATCTGTTAAAAAAAAGAATTATTTCGCAAACGAAAAAAAAAAAAATCAAGTTCCTATGAAAAAAAAAACACCATATAATTATAGTTGCTAAGACGGAGACCTGTCTAAAATGGAGCATTTTTCCTGACTTTTCGACTTCTTCTTTACAGGTTTTACTGCAGGTGTGTGGAGCCGCATTTCAAGGTTATTGGAGGGAAAGGGTGGGGGGATAAAGTTTTTTTTTAGGGAAAAGTTTGAAATAGCGTGCGGGATTTTGAACTCTTAACATCTTTCACAAGCATGGTATTCTTCCGGTTATATTTTTTTAATTTTTGTGGAAGATTTCTTTTTTTTGCGGAACTACGCAAAATCAATTCGCCAAGTGACCGCGGAAATGATGGACATAAATCAAGCTAAATAACTGTGCGAAAATAATTTCTTCAGTTACATAATATAACATTTCAACTTAGCCATAAATTTCTTCAAATGTATTTAACCTTGAAAATACTTTGATAAAGATAATGACTTGTTGAGTGAATGAATTAAGACTCATAAACTACAGTAACTGATTTATTATTATTATGTAACTTATAATGTAAACATTTTTTCATTCTGAACATGTAGTTAATCCAGAGAAGAAGCATGTTAAGTGCTCACTTTTTTACAATTTAAACAATGTGAATTAAATAGCTTAAAGTGTTACCGCTTGTTAATTTGATATAACAAATAGTCTGCAATTTCTTTTGTCAAAGGAGGTATAAAGAGTGGTGCATTAAAAAATACGATAACTGATACATATTGGATTAAAATAAAGTGTGGATTTACACCAAAACAGATAAGTATCCTAAAAATGGGCAAGTTCCAATTTATCACTTACTGATCACTGATTAAAAATAAATAAATTAAATAGCCTCCACTGAAATCTGAAATATCAGATATTTGATAAATAAACTTTTAAACTTTCAAAAAGAAAAGTTGGAGGAACTTTTTACGGTAACGTAATTAATCAAAACTTAAGAAAATGGCAGCTTCTAAAGATAATTTAGCTATTGAGAAACTAACAGCTACGAACTATTCGATGTGGAAATTCAAGGCCGAAATGATGTTAACTAAAGAAGACTTATTTCATGTCATAACGGAAGAACCGCCTAATCCAATTACGGACGCTTGATCCAAAAGTGATAAGAAGGCCCGTGCACTAATTAATCTAACAATTGATGATAGTCAGATTACTCATGTTAAAAATTTACAGACAAACTTGGCAAGCTTTGCGCGAAATCCATGAGCGACATAATTTGTCTAGCAAACTTTATCTCTTAAGAAAACTTTACGGGATTAAATTAGCGAAAGGTGGCAACGTTGTTAACCATATTACAAAAATAATGGAATTAGTAGATAAATTGGCGGCATAGGAGAAGTTATAAATGATAACCACATTTCTGCACTGTTATTATGCTCCCTACCCCAATCTTATGATACTCTTATTACTGCCCTAGAATCGAGAGAAGAAAATCAACTTACACCGTCATTTATTAAGTCTAAACTTATTGACGAATATAACCGACGATATGATAATGATGAGAGAACAGAAAATCCTGCCAGAGTATTTAAAGCACAGAAAAATTACAACAACAAAACAAGTAATAAATACTGCTCCAACTGTCGGATGAGAAACCATTATGCCCAGGAATGTTGGCATAACAAAGCCAAAACACAAAATCAACACATTAGACCAAACAAAAAACATTACTCTACATCACTAGTTTTTCAAAAGAGTGAAAACAATTTTAGAAGTGAACAAAAACCAGAATCAAACCGTAGGTACAGCCACTCTGAAAATGAAAACAATACATGGAGGGCGAGCGAAAATAAAAATTACGCCTTTATAACGCAAGGAATGGAAAACAAAACATTTATAGTAGACAGTGGCAGCTCAAGCCATGTTCAGAATCAATGTTTACAGAAATAAAATCACGCGAAAAAACAAATGTAACCATCACAAACGGAAAAAAATTGTCAGTTACGGGTCAGGTGGTGTAAATATAAACACGCGAACATCAGACAACAAAGTTCATGAAATAACACTTAAAGATGTATTACTAGTACCTGAAATCGAAACAAATTTATTATCGGTTAGCAAAGCGGCGCAAAATGGATGTGAAATTATATTCAGAAATGACAGATGTATGTTCAAACTAAACGGAGAAACATGCTTAGAAGCGCGAAAAGTAAATAACCTATAGGAATTTCAGTTAGCATTCGAAAACTATGCAAACGTAGCACAAAGCTGCAACAACAAAAATTGCCTAGAATTATGGCATCGTAGGTTAGGACATAGAAATGTAACATCAATTAAAGAAATTACGCAAAAGGAATTAGCTAGAGGAATCCAAATAAACAACTGTGAGTATAACATAGAATGCGAACCGTGCATTAAGGCAAAATTAACTGATGAACCCTATTCAAAAACTGCAGAGTATAGAGCAACCAAAAGACTCCAGCTCATTCACTCTGACGTGTGCAGATCTTTTCAAACACCGACAATAGGGGGAAATCATACTTTTTGACTTTTATTGATGACTACTCACGATTTACGATCATATACCTATTGTCTAGAAAAAGTGAAGTTTACGAAAAACTTAAAGAATTCATCGCGTTAATTAGCAACAAATTTGAAGAAAAACCGAAAGCAATTAAAACAGATAAAGGAGGGGAATTCACATCAGATGAAATAGAAAATTACCTCAGGGTTAATGGAATAAAACATGAACACACAGTCCCATATTGCGCAAGCCAGAACGGTGTGGCAGAGAGGCAAAAATAGATCGTTAGTTGAAATGGCAAGGACAATGTTAAGCAAAGACGTAGGAACCGGGGGAGTTGGGGGGAGCTCTGGCTCCCCCTGGAATATTTCAGATGGGCTCAGCTCCCCCGGGAGAAATTCTCACACCACATCTGTTTACATTACATCTTTATTTCAGGTAATTTTAAGAAACTTTCGATTTCTTCAAATGATGAAGATAAAGAATTTGTGGATTCTGGAATTAGAAACTAGAAGAAGGCTCTAGACAAACTAAAAAAACACGAAAACATTTTGCATCAAAAAATATTGAAGCACAACTTTTATCTTTAGAGACAGGTATACCAGTATGAAATAAAATGAACACAGAACCGAAGTCAGACCAAATTAAGACAAGAAAAGTACTTCGATACATTATGACGGGTATTTGCTACGTAGCAAGGACAGGCCAGCATCTTCGGGGTCACGCCAACAACAATGATGGAAATTTGTATGTCTATCTGCAAGAATTAGGAACAATTTGTCCGGAAATTGTATCATGGTTGTCCAAACGCGATAAATGGACCAGCCCGGACATTCAGAATGAAATTTTGGAAATGTTGGTACGCTCAATGCAGCGTGCACTGCTAGAAAAAAAGAAGGATGGGAGTTTTTTGTGGCATCATTGCTGACGAAACAACCTATACCGCCGGGAAAGAGCAGTTCTCCATATGTGTACGATACTTGACGAAACATTTGGGTAAAAAGGAGGACATGTGTTTAGGACTATTCAATGCTCCTGATACTACAAGGGAAACACTAACTAAAGTTATAAAGGACGCACTTCAACGTTGCAACATCGATCTCAATAAATTTCGTGGGCATTGTTTTCACGGAGCCGGTAATATGAGTGGCGTCATGCAAGGCGTCCAAACAAGGTTCAAGGAGTAACAACTGAAGTCTTTTTTTTTGTACATCGTGCAAATCATTCCTTGGAAGTTGCACTGCAAGAGGTGGCGTGTTCCAATAGAATAATTGCAGATTCCTTAAGATTGATCAAAACAATATCGAATCTGATTAGAGAATCTTCCAAACGGTCAGATGTCTACAAGAGCATCGTTCTTTGCCCAACTAAGAATGAAGAAGAAAGCAACATAATCTTAAAACCAAAGCAGTTGCTTCCTCTCTGCCCGACCAGATGGGCAGTTCGATTTGCTGCAATATCGAGGTTCGTGGAAAATTATCCAAGAGTTTTAGAGACTCTTGATGCATTATTGAAAGATCCAACAGCACTACGATGTGAGAAAAAGGCTGAAGTTACAGGTTTAATAAGAAGCTTGAAAAAATTCATTTCGAAATCTCGGCGAAAGCTCTGCAAATAACTTGATTTTCTACCGCAAGCTTCAAGAACGCCGTTTCAACGTTAGAAGAAACCATACAACTCATGAGGGAGGATAGACATTTCGAAACTCTTTACAAGAAATGGGGGAGAAAACCATCCGCTCCAGCACAACTTGGACAAGATGAAAAATTGCGAGTAAATTTCAGGGAAGCAAAGGACCTTATTACCTATGAATTAAAAAACGATTTGATCAAAAAACTTTTGACTCTCTCATCAAGATCGAATCCATATTCACGGACACAGCTTCAACCACTACAGAAGATTTGAAACAAAAGCTTGGAATATATGCTGATGATTTTGACTTGACAAATCTTTCTGCTAAGTTGAGGCTTCTACCAACACTAATACCGGACGGAACTGACAGAAATGCGTTGTCGATCACAATTAAAATTATGTCACCGGAGGAATTAGTGAAGAAATCATTTTTTGAACGTTATCTTTTGGCAGAAATTATTTTGACGATTCCGACACCAGTAGCGATAGCTGAGAACTCTTTCAGCACCTCCGAACGACAGTGGGTCAACAGAAACTCAACCACTTGATTCTACTGCATATTTATAAATAGGATGCCTTTAAAATTGATTTGGAAGAGATTTGTAAAGAATTTGTAAGCAAAACAACAGAAAGAACTTTAACTTTTGGTAAATGGGAGTAGGAGAAGCCCTAAATTTGACTATTGTATCCGGAATAGTCCACAAATTAAGTTTCTATGTATCAAGTATATCGCATAAAAATTATTTTAACTGGATTAAAGAGTTAGTGATATGTGGTTTCATATGCTTCTATTTTAAAGGCCTGTTTGTGAAAAGCCCAAAATTATGAAGGAATCCTCCTAAATGAATGTAATGATCCCCACCACTTGCTTTCTACAATGTGCCCCGGCTCCCACTATTTGTACAAAGTTCCTACGCCACTGATGTTAAGTGAATCAAATTTACCATTAAAGTTGCAAAACAGACTACCGACAAAAGCAAATGAAAAACACCATACGAGTTATGGACAAACAGACATCCAAACTTAAGTTACGTTAGGGTATTTGGCTGCAAAGCCTTCGCATATATCAGTAAAGCCAGAAGACAAAAATTAGACGATAAAGGTATAGAGGGAATTTTCGTCAGATATGATAATGAATCCAAAGGATACAGAATATATGTAGGAGGAAATGAAATAAAGATCGCGAGAACCGTTAAATTTCTCGGAAAACAAATTTAATGTATCAGCAGCAAATGCAGCAATTGAAATAAAGTGGCTAGTCAATCTACTGGAAGAATTAAACCTAAAGCAAACCTAACCTATAGACCTATATAAAGACAACCAGTCCACGATCAAGATGATAGAATTAGAAAAGCACTCAAGTAAAACTAAACATATTGAAATTAGGTTCCACTTGATAAAACAACTAAAGCAAGAAGGGGCTATCAACCTAAAGTACTGCCCAACCAAATTGATGATAGCAGATCTGTTTACGAAACCAGTTCCCAAACCTGTTTTTCAAACCCATAGAAGGAACTTAAATTTGTGTGACAATGAAACTTCAGAAATTAAAGAGGAGTTTTGATGGACATAAATCAAGCTAAATAACTGTTCGAAAATAATTTCTTCAGTTACATAATATAACATTTCAACTTAGCCATAAATTTCTTCAAATGTATTTAACCTTGAAAATACTTTGATAAAGATAATGACTTGTTGAGTGAATGAATTAAGACTCATAAACTACAGTAACTGATTTATTATTGTTATTATTATTATTGTTATGTAACTTATAATGTAAACATTTTTTTCATTCTGAACATGTAGTTAATCTAGAGAAGAAGCATGTTAAATGCTCTCTTTTTTACAATTTAAACAATGTGAATTAAATAGCTTAAAGTGTTACCGCTTTTTAATTTGATATAACAAATAGTCTGCAATTTCTTTTGTCAAAAGAGGTATAAAGAGTGGTGCATTAAAAAATACGATAACTAATACATATTGGATTAAAATAAAGTGTGGATTTACACCAAAACAGATAAGTATACTGGAAAAGGGTAAGTCCCAATTTATCACTTACTCACGCCTGATTAACGGGATTAGAAAATCCCAGCAATACGTATAAATTAGATATTCGTTTGCAGTGTATTGCACCGTATAGCATGCCTGCCATACGGTGCCGTAGACAGCGGGGACCCGGTTCGAGGTTCGTATGGTTCGAGATTTACGTATAAATTAGAGATTCGTTTGAAAGGAGAGGCCCGCTAGCGGGCGAAGGCAGCTAGTTTATTTATTATTATAGTCCATTTATTGCATTCTTATTATTTATTTATTTGACATTATTTACCATTTTTAACAATGTTATGTATTAAATAATGTTAAATTACTGTTTTGGGCATGATTGGCAACAATGAACAAGATGGATAATTGGCAATCATTTTGGGCTATCTATCTCATGGCCCGACTAATACGTATTAAGCACCAAAATTTGCAATAAAAAATAATTGGTGCACTGCAAATAGAGGCGTCTTAAATTAAGACACATATGTGACTGAAAGGTATTTCAGACACTTAAGTATCTGAATCTGAAAATTCAGTCATGATAGATGTCTTAATTTAAAACATATAAGTGTCTTACTATGATCATGGTGTAAACGAACTGAGAAAGGTGTCTTAAAAATCTGCAAGTGTCTACTTTTAAGACACTTTGTAACTCCGTTCCGCATTAACCACCAGGCGGCACTCTAGTTGCGCATGCGTTTTAGATGCCTTTCGTTCGAATTGGATGTTCGTTTGTAATTCAAACTGAGCGTTTGTTTTATCTACGCGTACATTTTAACTAATAATTTATTTTGACTTGATTCGGTTTTTTCGGAATGTGAAGTTCCAGGATTTAATCCGTATCGACATAGTGATATTCCATATTAATGAAAGGTGTCAAGCAATAACAATAATATAGTATTCTTCGTCTCGTCAAAGCAGGTAAAGAGAACTGTTGTCTGGCGGGCTATGTTTTTAGGATGGAAATATTCCATTCTTTTAACAGAGCTAGCCGGATGTGCAAAGGGATTTTTTTTTTAATATCAAAGTGTGCGCTTAACTCACGGATACTAACGTAGCCTCCAATCCGGATGTCGCCTGGGTGGATGTGATTTTGGAATAATCACACCTTTTTCCAGGTAAGTGGACCCTTCACTATGTATTGAAAACTCTCTGCGAATGTTTTCTCTTTAAATAGAGACCTCACACGAGTCTATAGCTTTATTAGTTCCTGAGTTATGCCAAAATTTATTTAAAGCATTTTGCCTATGGGATTTCCATGTTAAAATTTTATCTTGCTAATATTTAAATTTCTACTATTCAAATCATCTGCAATCATGTTTCTGTATTATTTTACATCCGATGTTATCCTTAAAATAAGTTTTGGCAAGTCTGCATGGTGTATTAGTTGTTACTGAATCTATTGAGATACACCATCCTAAGCCTTCTTTCTCTGTCTACTCGCACGCCATTACTTTAAAAATAGCAGTGACAGCACCTGTTGATCGGCTCATAATTTCTTAATTACCATCAAGGCTATCTTAACAGCGTTTTCTTAGAGTAATTATTACACAAGAGTACCTTTTATATGGGTTTTATTTATGTATACAATATTTTTATAAGCATTTAATGCGACAGCATTTGTAACGTTCACATCGGTTTTACATTTCCCATATGTTTAATATGTGATATGTACTGAAATTCCCAACTCTTTATAGTAAACATCCTTATTTAATTTTTATTTATTATGTATGCTTTTCATGTTTGATGACGTTTTCTTGCGTCTCAGATTTTATACACCGTGATAAATTTTAAGTTATTTAAAAGAATATAGTTCGAAAATCCTTCCATTTACCCATATCATTAATTCCCCCATACATACAGAGAATTACTTATATTCATTTATTAGATTAAACTGTTTTGACTGATAAAACTCAAATCCGGTCATGAAATCTGTTTTCCCTTTCTGCTATATACTTTTGTTGTTTCCGAGCATTTTAGAAATATTCTATTTCCTATACTGAAAGTAGTCAACTTCAGATGTTTTCATTTTCAAGCCCGGTGATTCACACCACAATTTGAAGACTCATCAGAAATCGTCTGAAATCTGTAGACGTAAAGCGGAGAAAATTTTGTTGGCGTTTTCAATAAATCTTCTTATTTAACGATTTAGAAAATGTTCTCGCCTTATCTCTGTATTAGTCATAATGATTATTTGTAAATTCTTAAATTCATGTAATTATGTGCTGTTAACATAATTGTAAAAATACGGTAAATATATACAGCTATATTTCATTTGAAATCAATTATAATATTGATTTTTTGATTATTTTTAGTAAAAAAGAAATCTGAAATTTAAAATGAATATCAGTAAAAAAAATAGAATTTTATACTATATGTACTTCAGCATAACTGGATTTTGTACTTAAAGCTGAATTATTCTATACTTACTGAATCACAATGCAGAGTTGGAATTTTTCTAGAAGGACTTGATTAAAGCAAGGGTAAACTTTGACATGTCCCCCCCCGCCCCCCACCACCTACGATTTTTGTTGCCCCAAATTCGATATGCAATTTTTTTAAAGCTTATACGTTAAATGTGCTTCGACATTGTATATTGGTTATAATCAGTATTTTGAACTAAAAAGTAGAATAAGATTAAAAGTTAAGTACAAAAAATTTTAAATACAGTAAAAACTCTTAATCGCGGGCACCTTCAGAACGCTGAATCTGTCTGCTATTCGATTGTGTTAGCTTTTATGAGGTAAAATACATACAGTGAAACCTCCCTGTGCGACCACCTCCATTAAGCAACCACCCCCTGAACGACCATTTTTTCATGGTACGAAATTTATTCCCATAGGCTCAATACTAATTTTACCTCTATTCAGAGACCACCCCAGTTGAACTCCCTCCATAAGGGACCCATTTCTTTGAAGAAAATGAAACAAATTCCGTTTTTTCCGGGTCGCTTGAAAAAGGTTTTATTAGAATAATAATTCCGGAGAGCGCATTATTTACCAAACTTCTAAACTAAGTTTAGAATTTTTATTTATTCCGGCAACTTTTAAGTGTTTAAACCCCTTTGTTCCTTTTTAGGCAATGAATTTAACTCTGATGACACATTAAGGATGACGGTCCATAAACTCCCCTGCCCTATTCTGTCAGGAAACTCTCAAAGGAATAGATAAAGTAATGAAATCGTCAAAATTCGTTCCAGACAAAAAAAAAAAAAAATTGCATTTATTTATTGAATTTTGAAAGGACTTGGGAATAAAATTTATAGTAGATAAACCATAAAAGCAAAGCAAACATCAATGTATTCATTTTTTAAACTCTGCAGTAAGTAACTTATGTAATTAACTTTTGTTTTGATACTTACATTTTCATGTTTTCTTAATTTGAAAAATATAATTTTAGTAACATTAATTGTTACATTTTTTCAACAATTAAATTCTAGATTTTAACATGACCTCCATTAAGAGACCACCTTTCGGAGCGACCAATTTTTATTGGAACGGAAGTGGTCGCTTTAGGGAGGTTTTACCCTATATTGATAAAGGTGAGTGCTCGCTAAAGATAACTGTTCGTATGAAGGCTTTGCAGTAAAATCTCCATAACGGACAATCCTAAATAAAGGACACCACTATGTAGGAAACACATTTTTTTATTGAAAATATGCAAAATTTTTATGCACTTATACCTCAGAAAAGCAGACACCTCCGAACGTCGGACAAATTCCACGGTTCCGAGGTGCCCGCTATTGAGAGGTTTTACTGTATGAAGAAAAAAATATTTTGTTTTTAACCTTATTCTACTCTAGAAATTCATAATATTGGTTAATAATAAATATTGATTAATAAATATTACAATATAATACTCATATACTGTAAATTTGGGGGAATCCAGTGTTAGATTTTATTTAACACAGAAATAAAAATGCTTAAACTAATTTACTGGGAATATCTTATTTAAATGGGAAAAAATTGCACAACATAGCAGGGATGGGATTCTTTCTGAAGGAGTGAATCATTTTTTATATTTGGGAGTAATTTGTTACCATAAAGCAGAGCTGATTGCAGCATGGGCAAACTGGGCTGTTTCTATGGGCCTTTAGTTTTACGGGCCCCTAAATTTGGTACGAAATTTCCATAAAGCTGATATTTTAAATTCGTTTTGATCTTACACTTATTTTAATAAATATTTTGCACTTTTAGAACATGATTAGGCTAAAGAAAATGATATATTTATCCAAATATGTATTTGACGGCATCAAATAGGCTTTTTTTTTTTTTTTTTTTTTTTTTTTGTAACAGTATATGAAGGCAATGGGGGGAGGGTATGAATGAATACTAGGTCTTTGGACTAGAAGCAATTTGAAGTTATCACTAAAAGTAATAAACATTTTTGATGCCGTAGGGCATATATGATAACACATAAATACATATTTAGGTGAAAAAAAAAATATATATATATATTATCCTATTCTAAAACTACAAAATACTGATTACAATCCTCATAAGGTCAAAACTGATTTAAAATATCAGCTTTATGAAAATTTCATACCCAATTTGGGGTACCCTAAAATCAGGGGGCAGAGAAGCATCCCAGTTTTCCCACGCTGCAATCAGCTCTGCTGTATGGCAACAAATTATTCCCATTTATAAAAAAAAATATTCAATGTGGTCAAACATGGCTGCGTATATGGTTTAGAAAGAAAATGGTCAAAGATGGCTTCATATTGGCTAAAATAAAGGCTCAAAGATGGTCGCAATTAAGACATTTGAAATGTCTGAAATTCAGACGTAAGAAGTGTCTGAAAAATTTAAGACACTTTAAAACGTCTTAAAATTGAACACTCGTGTTTCAGACACTTAAGTGTCTGAAATTCAGACGCAAGAAGTGTCTGAAAATTTTAAGACATTTTAAAACGTCTGAAAATTGAACACTGCGTTTCAGACACTTAAATGTCTGAATTTCAGACAATTAAGTTTACAGTGTGGGAATAACCAAGGATTCTGAGCACCCTATCCGCCATGTATAAGTGTCGCTCGTATCCAAAGCGTTAACAAACAGCAGGCATAGTAGAATTAAGAATCATATTTAGCATTATAGCAAAGGTATATTTTCTTTGGTGTGTGTGTGTGGGGGGGGGGGGCTTCTTTGACATGGAACGCCACATAAATTCAATTAAATTTAATTGAATGAGTCTATGTTGGTGGATAGCGCCTCTTTGGCAGAGCTGGCAACCATAGGGCAAACGAAACGGCTGTCCAGGACAACGCCAGGGGTGCCATTTCTGAACTTTCTTGGAGGCGGGGGGGGGGGGGGGCAAAGTTTTCTTTGACGACAATGTCATGCCCAAAGGTGAGGTTCGGGAGCGGGACTGTACCCTCCCCTCCGAACGAGAACCAATTAGAAATTCCGTTTTAAGCAGGTTTTTATCTTAGCAGGTATAATTTCAAGATACTGAGTAAGAACATTTTCCGTTTAAGACAGGATTAAGTTATATACAGTTTCCATTGTTACAAGTATCCTTTAAGGCTGTTAAAACATCCTTTCTATAGTACACTTCTGAAGAGCATAGGTATATTACATTTACTGTAAAACTTGTAAAAATTAAATCTGCTAAAAAAAAAAAAAAAAAAAGAATTATTTCGCAAACGAAAAAAAAAAAATCAAGTTTCTATGAAAAAAAACCCACCATAAAATTATAGTTGCTAAGACAGAGACCTGTCTAAAATGGAGCATTTTTCCTGACTTTTCGACTTCTTCTTTACAGGTTTTACTGCAGGGGTGTGGAGCCGCATTTCAAGGTTATTGGAGGGAAAGGGTGGGGGGACAAAGTTTTTTTTTAGGGAAAAGTTTGAACTAGCGTGCGGGATTTTGAACTCTTAACGTCTTTCACAAGCATGGGATTCTTCCGGGAATATTTTTTTAATTTTTGTGGAAGACTTCTTTTTTTGCGGAACTACGTGAAATCAATTCGCTAATTGACCGCGGAAAAAAGCGCGAATTTTGAAAAATTGGACTTTGAAAAAATAGTTAATTTGGCAAATTAGTCGCAGAAAAAAATAATTTCCTTTAGAAAATGGAAAAATATTGCAAAGATCGTGGAAACAAACAGCGATTTTATTATTGTCAATTGGTTGCGGTGAAAAAATCGCAGATTTCAACTTTTGATCGCAGAAAAAAATTCTATTTGTCCATCAGTCGCTCAAAAAAAAAAAAAAAAAAAGCGAATTTCGAATATTTATCGAGGAAAAAAACGAGAATTCCGTCAAAGATTCGTCGATGATTGTATTAAAATACTAACATGCTTCGCTCGTTACGCTGTTCTGTTTCTCCAAACGAATTTTGAATCGAATATCGGGGAATTTGATCTTGTGTTTTAAAGCAATATGGATCTTTACCTGTAATGAACTTTCGCATTACTGAAAACGATACAAATGCAACTACGCTATTATATTTCCTAATGTTTCCTACAAAATTTGGACTGCTAAGGATGAAATCTTTAGTTGATCATTTATAGTAGAATTTGGTAAAGAAGATAGAATGATATACAATATACTAAAACTATCCCTGAAAAAGTGTCTGACAATGCGTCTCATCAAAATCTGATAAGCAGAACTTTATAAAAAGTTAAACTTTTATAATTGGGTTCACCTGATTATTGAACTTTCCTCTATAATTATAATAACTAAGCAATGTAGCAGTGCCGGATTTAGTCTTTAAACCAATCCGTGCAAAAGTAAAAAATTGTGCCCCTACATAATACGCATACATACCATATCGCTTAACCCGCAATAAAAGTGACACTACTCAAAAGTACTACATTTCTCAATAAAGGTAAAAGAAGATTCGCATGTTTTTGCTGTAACATAAAATTATAGCACTTAGACGACATGCAGATGCAAATGCGTACATAAAAGCGTAAAACCCTTAAGAATGAAGATGTGGAAGAAGTTATTGAATAATTTTATAATCCCACCTAATTTGCCCTCCTTCCGTTGTGTCAAATGGACATATAGTGTAATTCTTGTGGTTTTTCTGATAACTAAACTTATGAAATTTTCCTGTAGCAAGATGAACCTAAGTCAGACAGACAGAGGAAAACTTTTTTTTTTTTTTTAGTAGTATAGATTACCCAAGCATGTGATGAAACATTTAAAAAAGAAATCTAGAGCAAAAACATTATTATTTTATACAGAGTGAAAGTTAATTCAAATTCTATAGCGAGGATCGGGCCAACTACAAGACCTTCATTGGCGCGTTGTCCAGGGGCACCATTGAGGGGGCTGGGGGCACGCCCCCAAGGAATTTGATATTTCAGAAAATTTATCTGCCATCACAGGTCAGACTCAAAAAAACTATCAAAAATTGCTCTAAAGCTAAAATAACTTGTCAGATTTTATTTCAATAAAAAACCCATGCAATAAATAAGTATTTTAGGCACATAAACTAATAGTTATCAAAAATATTTTCTAAGGACTTTGCTTTTCCAACATTCTCAACGTGAAACATTTATCATTAAGAGTATTTTGGCTAATTTTAAAAAGATAACTGAGAAAAAATTCTATTAGATGCTTCCCAGCCGTGTGCAAAATGATCAAATGAAAACTCGTCCCCTCAGGACTAGAATTTTCAAGGTGAATTTTCCCCTTTAGACCGAAATTCAAAGGTTTTTCTGTTTCTTTTCTCTTTTTTTTTTTTTTTTGATTTAAGAAGGATGCTTCAGGTTCTTAATTATTTGATTTTTTTATTTTGCATTATTATTATTGTCACATTTTATTTACTGCAATCATTACAACGCTATCAAATCATTTGCGTTATTAAATCATATTATATACAGCATGTTCTTTATGATATCCTCAGCCTGATACTAGAATTCTACGTGTATCGGGTACCCTACCGCGTAGATGTTTGTAATCTTTCCGAGTTAGATAGGTAGTCGTCGATTGTAGTGAGATTTTTTTCCTGGCCTATAAAATTTTTACAAATATTGCATTTATAAATTTTATATTTATTCATCTATGCCTATTTTTTATACTGATTTCGAATATGTAATTTTCGTAAAATCAGGCAATTACAAGCGTAGGAACACATTATTATTTCATTAATTAGATTGCAGAAACACAATTCTTTTGAACGCGTGAATTTAAAAGGCAAACATAAGGTCGAGAATAAAAACCGTCCATCATTTTTAGAGTGGGATTGTTTTGCGGGGTATAAAATGTTTACAAATGCTGCATTTATAGAGTTTCAATTTATGTATCTGTGCCCATTTTTTAACGCTGATTTCGAATATGTAATTTTCCTAAAAATAGATTAAGAAATTTTATTTTATCCAAAAATCAAATTTTAAAAAGGAAAAGAAATCCTTTCCATCGCCACATTATTTAAATCTAAGCGTTTCTCCACTAATTATCATTATTTTACATCCAATTTTTTATTATAAACTATATAAAATTATTAAAAATATGACAGATATTATTATGATAGACAATTATTATGATAGAAACCCCGCAATCGGGCTTTAATTGTTGTATTTGCTAAACACTGGTCATCAAAATTAAAGGATAATGAAAAAAAATATATATACTCACAAAGTTAATGTTGCAACCAATGCCCAATGCTGCAATTATTTATGTTAATTAAATACTATTGAACTCAAACTTGCACTTCCGCGCACACGTTAGTGTTGGAAATATGGACATTAGATGATTGACAATGTGGTGTGCAATGGACATATGTTGGAATTCTGGTCTGCAGTGTTGTTTAAAGTGAATGTGGTGTCTGAGTGTGACCAGTATTCATTAGTTATGGCTCAAAGGCATCATTTAAATTAAAGTAAAAAGTGGCAAATAATTGGTAGAATCGAGGAAGGTCAAAGACAAATGGAGGTCACACAAGATTTGAATATCCCTCAAAGTGTCATATCAAGAGCTTCGAGCCGCTTTTTAAGCACTATGGACCCGTTGATAGACAGCCTGGTCAAGGGAGACTAAGAGCAACAACTGCATCCGAAGACCGTTTTTGGTCATTGTGGCTCGAAGAAACCGCGAAGCGACTACAAGAGATTTAGTTTCAGACCTTCAGGCTGCCACAAGAACTCTATTTAGCCGTTCTACTACTGCACGAAGGCTTAACGAGGATGGACTGTATGCGAGAAAATCAAAACTTTGTGTCCCACTCACTCCAACTTCCCAAGGGGCCCGTTTAAACTGTTGCTGTCGTCATGTTCAAAGGAGCCAAGAAGACTGGACTCGAACGGGATATTTCACGGACAAGGGAAGGGCAAGTTGCGTCTTCCTTGATCTCTTCAGATCAAAACACGTCTAGAATAAGTGTTCAGACTATATCTGGACTCGTCAGTAAACAATACTTTAATCCAGTCTTCTTGCCTCCATTGAACTTGACGATGGCAACAGTTTAAACGAGCCCCTTGGGAAGCTGAAGTGAGTGGGACACAAACTTTTGGTTTTCTCGCATACAGTCCATCCTCGTTAAGCCTTCGTTCAGCAGTAGAACGGCTAATTCGAGTTCTCGTGGCAGCCTAAATGTCTCAAACCAAAATTGTTGTCGCTTCGCGGTTTCTTCGAGCTATAATGATAAAAAACGGTCTTCGGATGCAGTTGTTGGTCTTGGTCTCCCTTGACCACGCTGTCTATCAACGGATCCAGTGCATAAAAAGCGGCTAGAAGCTCTTGATATGACACTTTGAGGAATATTCAAATCTTGGGCGACCTCCGTTTGTTTTTGACCTTCCTCGATTCTACCAATTATTCGCCACTTTTGACCTTAACTTAAATGATGCCTTTGAGCCATAACTAATGAATACTGATCACAATCAGACATCACATTCACTTTAAACAATACTACAGATCAGAATTCCAACATACGTCCATTGCGTACCACATTATCAATCATCTAATTTGCATATTTTCGACGCTAACGTATGCGCGGAAGTGCAATTTTGAGTTCAATAGTATTTAATTAACATAAATAATTGCAGCATTGGGCATTGGTTCCAACATTAACTTAGTGAGCATATTTTTTCTCATTATCCTTTAATTTTGATGACGAGTGTAAAATGTCACATATTTTATAAAACACATAAGAATTTCAAAGAATGGGGGAAGAGTTGAACTTCTAAGTTTCTTTTATACCCTTCCGGGCTCTAACTTGTGTATTTTAAGGAATTTTTCTAACTCCAGCCCCTAATTAATTTACAGTAAAATTGACCTCGTTTGAAGGCTTGAACGGAGGGATATCGCGTCGAGCCCGACATCTTTGTGGAGTCTGTTTTGACACCCGACAATTAGGGGCATTAACTCCCGTTAGGGGGAAGGAGGGGGATGGATTTTTTCATGTGGCATATCGTTTGAAAGTTCTTGGCCTATACATTACTAAGCACCCCTTTAACTCATTTTTTCACCACTAGAGGGCGTTTTAAAATTTTATTTTGTTCATTCCTACCGCATAATTTTTCCAAAAATTAAGAAAAAAAAATTACGTAACATTCGTCTCGACAATTAGCAGATTTGTCCCCATTTTCATCTTTCTGTCGTCAGGGAGCACTATAAAAAAATTCACAAACTTCAAGTGTAAATCCTACGATGTAAATACCTTAAATATAAGGCCATGTGCCCAATAATGTCATAAATATTCCTTCCACCCACTGCCCCTACCTTCACCCTCACCCTTTTTAGCACCCCCTGGCGGTGGAAGGTGGAACTATAGGATTCTGAAAGGGGCCTGTTTTATTAAAAGATTTTTTTGTGAAGGGCCCTAAACAGGCAAGATATTCTCCTATGCGTTAATAGTTGCAACTATTTCCGAATAGTAATTTCAGCAAATTTCTTAAATTCTTATTTGAGTCCTGCACCCCTTGACTATAATATATCTACGGAAAGGTTGTATATCGGAGTTTCGTTCGGATAGAGGTTTGTTTAGAATAAAGTGCGTCCATGGCGGTGGTAAATGGAACTAACAGATTTTGCAGCGTGTGCGCAGCATGCTATACTAAGGTGTGAGAAGTTGCAAAAATTAAAATTTTGTTTAAACTTCCGCTAAATGTTTGAAAATTCGAAATTTTAAATTTCGTTTAAACAATTTGTTTTGTTTTGAGGAATTAAGAATTTTAAATTTTGCTTGAACACATCTACTAAATACTCGATAAATTTCACCTCTTTAAATTTCGTTTAAACATTTTTTTTTGTTTTGTTTTTAGAAATTAAAAATTTTATTTAAATCTCCAGTTAAAGTTTTAAAATTTGGTGCTGCGATCTGTGTTAGACGTCTGCACGGGCCCGGGCTTGGCCCGAGGCCCGTACCCGGCCCGGCAGAATTAGGACAATTTTTTCAACGGGCCGGGCCGGGCCGACAGACAAAATAAACGGGCTGGGCCGGGCCGGCAAAAAAATTGAACGGGCCTGCAGGGCTGGGCCGATAAAAAAAATTAATCGGGCCTATCGGCCCGATATAAGAATTTGAGAGGAGCAGATAAAATACGAGGTCATTTCAAATGAATATGACTTTTTCGAGAAGTATAAATGTGCGTTACGAGCCGATGCGAGTTTAACAACATCAATACAGAAATGTAACATGTCCATTGCAGAGATCGGCATCGTACAGTTAGATGATGCCTGATCCCGGGTTTAATTTTTTCGGCAGGCTTGTGCCGGGACGGAACTGTTCTTAATCGTTCTCAGGATGTGTAGGACAGGCATTATGTTTTGTAAAAGTATTAATAGTGATAATGAACTTCTGTTAACAGTATCTTTGGAAATGTACCTTAGGGTGGTTCTTATAATTACTGCTCAACAATGCGAAACTCTCAGACACATTTTCTGACTCATTTTTAACTATAAAGGCATAAAATTGACAGGCCTGAGTATTGAAGGCATTTGGGATCGAATAGCGTTTCCATTTTTCATAAATTACGTACAGAGATGACAGACTCTTGTCACGTGACTGTACGTTTTCTCCTTTCCTGTGCTATCGCTTCCGGAAATTCGATTCAAAACGCTAACTTTGGCAGTATTTTCTGAAAGATATATTACTTTTATCTAAGAAAAAAACGGCATTTACATGGTTTCTGAATAAGAATACCTGCCAATCTCATGCGTTTCCGAAAAGAAATGAATTCATAAATGTATCAAAATGTAGCTCCTTTGGATTTGAGAAAAGCCTTAAAAATGACAGAAATATTTTCACAAATCTACCTTTTATTATAAGCTTCAAAAGTTATCATGTTTTTTAACCCTTTATTCTAAACTACAATAATCTTTTAATGAACCCTTATTTAAATTTTGAAACGTCTGTAGAGACGTTGACTAAAACACTGTAAGTAATCGTTAACGTTTACTATTGTGTGTTTTCTATTTTGCGAACACATAGTAATTTAAAATATACTGTAAAATTTTCCCATAAATATGCATGTAGTATTCATTAAAAGAATCTTAATTGTATGTCGAGAAAAAACGGAATTTTTTGTAGAAATTTAGTCGGGCCGGGCCGGGCCTGTTTTCACTGATTTTTGTACGGGCCGGGTCGAGAACGGTAAAAATGTAAACGGGCCGGGCCGGGCTCGGGCCGAACTTTCAATTTTTACATTGGGCCGGGTCAAAATAGCTTTCCTTCGGGCCGGGCCTGGAAATTCCGGCCCGTGCAGACCTCTAATCTGTGTAAGGAAAGGATTTAATAATTATAAATTGACAATTAGATTTTTATTTCATTTTAAAGTACATCGGATTCTATGCAGGGCCTGATTAATTCACGGGCCTCCGGGCCTCGGCCCTAGGCCCACCAATTTCAGGGGCCCACAAATTTGTGTGTATTTTCTCACAATTTAAGTTTTTCCACTGTTTGCATTTTATATTTTGGTCCCTCACGTAAAAACAAAGTTTTACTGTAATAAAAAACCTTCATATTTAATTTTTCTGAAAAAATCCTTTTCAATTTAAGAGTACCTATCATTTTCAAAACTTGCCGTATCCAGAAAATCAAATTTGGGGAAAATGCCAAAAACTGCATGCTTTGTCTATTGGTTTCAATATAAACGAGGATTTTACATTGTCAGAATTATAGTTTAAAATGATTACTAAACTGTTAGGGGAAAACACAATTTTTATGATTTCTGATAAGGCGAGTTTTGAAAAAGACGTCCCCATTTATTCTGCAACATAAACTGTGGATCATAGATGTTTGTGAATTATACAAATGCTTATTTGAGAAAGTGGACGGTAATTCATTTTTTTTTACTATTCTTGTAAGTTATTATTTTTTTTTTTTTTTGTAAACTTGAAACATTCACCCAAACAACTTTGTCAACTCATCAAATAAACCTACTTTTTTTTCTGAAAGTGTTGCTGGGAATGGGGAGGTAGGAGGGGGGGGGGGCAACTTTTTAACAGGCCCTTCAACTTGATCGGGCTCTGGTTCTATGGTCATGACGACGGTAGAGTTTGATTCATTCAGCTTAATAACGATAACCTACCACATTTTAGTTCCACTTTTAACCGCCGAGTGGCGCTTTGATAAGGTTTTCTCTCTAACCGTGCCCCGTTTCTATAACTCGGCTGTCGGATTTCATCGCAACTGATTCCAAATATTATAATTAATTTAATAATGACACCCTATAACATTAAAGATCTATGAATCTCATTTTTTAGCCACTGGGTAGCAATTTTTTTCTAAAATAGCAAATTTAAATCCCCAATTTCAAAACAGCATTTTTTAAAAGTTGAAACCACCACCAATAAAGTAAAAAACGCGATTTAAAGTAAAATATAATGCAACAAATAATAATATATCAACCCTCTGAAATTACTGAACCGAATCAACCACAAAGCTTCGATAAAAAAGGATTCACTTTCATAAAAGGTGTATTCATCATTTTGGGAATGTTTTGCGGAAAATTCTAAAAATGAAAAAAAAAAAAAAAAAAAACAGAAATTGAAAATAATAGCGTCCCATCAAATGTTAAAGCTTCAGAAGAATTAACTTCATGCATTTTATTATCACTTTTATCAAGAAAATATAACCTATTAGTTTGGTGGAAAAAAAACAAACTCATAATAGGTATCCAACATTAGAAAATTTTGAAGTGAGTGGATTGCGCCAGTGGGATATGAACCAGGGATCTCATGATCAGGAGGCGAGAACGTTAGGGTCGAGCAAAAGGCCAAGCCAGTTACTCTAAGCTAGTAACTCGTTTTATACTGAACATGTGAGATAAGATCGCTACACACTCCATCCCCAGTGAGAAAGACGTATTGCTGACGTCTGACGAGTGATATGCAGTCGTGAGTGATGCTGTCGTACGCATGTGTGATGCGCAGTATTACAGGGTTATGTGCTGTGAGCGTTTCATAGGCTTTGCTTTCTGGAGATGATTTATTTGGTGCTGCCATCTGTTGGTTATGAGAAGAGATGATTGTTGCTGAAGGTTTGTTTTTGTGCGGGTCGCAAATGAGGAGTGAGTGGATTGGCGCCAGTGGGATATGAACCAGGGATCTTATGATCAGGAGGCGAAAACGCATCGAGCAAAAGGCCAAGCCATTTACTCTAAGCTAATAACTCACTTTATACTGAACATGTGAGATGAGATCGCTACAAAATACTTATCCGCATCTGCCAGCAGTGTTTATAGCGAACGTTTATTTTCTAAGGCTGGACAGATGTATGAACAGAAAAGAAATAAATTACAACCAGCTAATGCTGTAAAACTCTCATTTTTACACCATAATTTGCTCAAGTTAAATTTTGATTACAAATAGTAATGTATCTACTTTTATAAATGATCCTAAATAACATATTAAAATAGCATCGACTGAGCATTGGTCATCATGTTTTTTACAACTAGCAATACTTTTCCTGTTGTTTTTCATAAATTAATTATTTGAAAGGCCGAAATAATAACCGAATATTCGGTTTACATGCCGAATACCGAATCGACTACGGACCCACAAATGGCAACAGCTACGCCTCTGCTGGTATATATCCTCCGAAAGAGACCGTTTATTGGACGAAAGGGAAGCAGTGTTAAAATAAAATTTTCTTCACGTTTTTATGCTGTTTACCGCACAGCCGATCTTCATTATGAAGATCGACTGTGTGTTTACCGCGGCTGACGTCACATGGGTAAAGTCGTTAGCCTCAGGTCGGGTAAAGTCCATTCGGTAAATCCTACTTGAGATGGAGGAGATTTGGTAGGGAAGAGCTCAAATATTTTGAAAAGTGATCAAAGCATGTCCTTCCGATCTTTATTATGATGTAGCTGTGTGTATATGATAGGCTGTGTGTTTACCGCGGCTGACGTCACATGGGTAAAGTCCATTCGGTAAATCCTACTGGACTCTATTCAGGTGACGTCAGACGCCAGAGCTGGCGGTATGATGATCTGTTATTCTAGTTACTGCACCGGCAGAATACCAGTATGCGCAGGCGCAAACACCGCTAGCAGACGACTTTAGCCTTGACCCAGGTTGAATGCATACGTTTTAACTGAAAATTTGCAAACTTAGGGAATTTTCTCGCATAAAGAACAACATTTTAAATTTAGATTACAATATATTAAGTATATGCTGCTGCATCAAAGAATTCTTTTGCGGTATTTTTAACAAACAAGCATTAATAACTCACACTCCATTGACTGCTATGCTAAACACCGCCAGTAAATACCGCCAGCAGACGAATTTTAGCCTCAACCTCAGGTCGCGTGCATAAGGTCCCTTGAGATGGAGGAGATTTGATAGGGAAGAGCTCAAATGTTTTGAAAAGTGGTCAAAGAATGTCCACACATGGAAATGTCCAAAATCGTCTCAACCAATCAAATTTTATATCTCTTATGTTGCTACTCTCCTATAGAGGTACCCTAGCCTGGAATTTTTTTCTGTGTAAACATGTGCGGACACATTTATTGTATGCCAACCAGCCAACCTACTAAACAAACAAATTGCTATTCCGTTTGTAAGGTGAGCAGTTTCCTTTGCAATTAAAATATGACGCAAATGTTTACAATTTTTAAAAGCACATGAACGTCAAGAAAATGTGAGCGATAAAATATGCTCATTATTTTTCATTTACGTACTCCTAGTAGCTGGGTGAAAAGCAGTTTAAAAAAGAATGGACATGGCGACATATACAAAATAATATTAAAAAATAGAAGATTGTTTTGAATGGCATTTGTTTTTATTTTCACTGCACAGAAAATAATATTTACTACAACAAAACTATTTTTTAAACATGTTCATAAAAAAGTGTTTAGTCGACATAAATTATGAAATATACACGAAAATTTATTTTAAAAAATTATTTTGTTTATTGTTTTCGTTTATACTTAGTCCTATTTTGATTTTTCTTTAACCCTGGAAGGAACTAATTTACCCTTATCCCCTTCATTAGAAGTATTAAGAGTCATTTTGACTCTTTCTTGAAAATGGTCTTTTTCTACATACTAACTTATTGATTGTTTCAACAAATTCAAGACATTTTAAAGATAGAATTGCACGGTAATATCCCTCTTTAATTTAGCCCAGCAAGGAGTCAAAGTGACTGCAAGTATAAGCGGTTTTATTTATATTTATATGAATGAAAATAATTCACAGCGAAATGTATTCGTTTTGCTTTAATATTTTATTTAGTTTGGTGTAATGGTGTTTCAAATAGCAATATTCATGGAAAATGAGGATATTCTAATTATTTTATTTTTGTTGTGCAGGCTATGTTAAATATATGCAAAAGACATTTGCTCAGATTTTTATAACTGTTCATTCATATAAATATATTAAACCACACATAAAAATTTAAATTACTAGCAGTTTTTGGAAAGAACAAAATATCTTGAACATACAAAATTCTTTTTTAAGATAAAATAGAAAAAAAAAAAAAAAACAGTAAAAAGAACATATCTTGGAGTTGAAACAACTACAGACTAGAAGAACTGCACATGTAAATGGGACACTCCTAAAAAAAAAAAGCTTTTTTAAAACTATTAAATCTTTCTTGAAGGGCTGTAGAGTTTTCTGCTTTAAAATTTGGCTTTTCATGTCAAATTTCTATGAGCTTTCTGCAATCTGTTGCTCTATTTGCTTAAATCTTTTGAGTGAGGAAGAAATTGGAGTTGACATACTGTAAAGAGAGAAGAACTGTTTTGTATATTCGTACTTACAGATATATCTTATAAATATTTATTTACATTTTTTTCAGCATTTTTTATCATATAATAAGAATTTTACATCTTGTCTTTATCATTTCTTTCATCCAGGTCTTGAAATGTACTGGAGCAAACCAGAACTCCACCCTCTTTCTCACCTCAAAGGTTCAAGCAAATAGAGCAACAGATTGCACAAAGTTCATAGAAATATGACATGAAAATATGGAAAGCCAATCTTTTTAACCCAGAAAACTCTGTGACTTTTTTTTTAAATTATTATTTAGAATCTTGAATGCATTTTTTAAAATGTTTTTGTATGGTTAGATATAAATTTGTCTATGCTTTCAAAAAACCCTTTAGTCAATGATAATTTTGAAATAGCGTTCCAGTTTGTGAATTTTACCATTTTGAGCCCCATCTTTACCTAAATAAACACTTCTAATCTGTGTTCGAAATTAGCAGATGCCAGTCGTTAAATGCAACTAAATTATTTCATTTGACGACTACAAATTTATTCTTGGTCGTCAAATTTGGCACCTTTTTTTTATTTAATGGTTAGCCAAAAAAAAAAAAAAGGCACATCTTTTGATTTTATGTTATGAGATTCAAATGTAGATGCATTATATGGTGTGTTTTTTTTTAAATACCAAATTCAATTATAATTATCAACATTGGATAAAACTTTGTTTTTGATTTGCTAGGAAGTTTTAATTTTGTTTTACATGATTAAGTGCATTTTTTTTTATTAATTTCTAAGTATAGTAATAATTAAAAATGCTTTATATCAATTTTACAGTTTCTTCAATTATTGTAATCTTGGAGATTAAAAACTTCAGTAATTTTAAATAAAAACAAGTATTTGCACTTTTCTAAAAAGTATAGCATACAATATTACAGTAGTGTTAAAAATGAATTTTAGAAATTGCACCTAAAAATTTCAATTTGATGCCTAAGATATTTACAGTAGTCATCATTTGATGCCTATCTTTTACTTCCCAATTTCCATCACTGCTTCTAATATTATTTACTGCATATTCAAATTAGATAGCCAATTTCTTCATTATTATCTTTTTAAAACAATATGTTGCCTGGCATTCCAAAAACCATTTTTTCCCTTCCTTTCTAATATGTCGGTGTTTTAAAAATTTTAATCTCTTCACTTCTCTTGGTGATGTAAACAGTATTTTCTTAAAAACATGCAAATGTTCCATTTACATGACAGAGTATTTAGTTTTATAAATAAAAACACATTTTTGAAGTTAAATGCTATTTTCAATTACGAAGAAAAAGATAGTTATATATGTATATTTTTTGAGTTGTAATTATCCTTTTTAGATCCATGGGTCTGAGAAGAGCTTGTGTTATTAGAAGTCAAAATGAAAGCTTTAACTTTCATACATGATTTATGTGTTATTTTACAGTATAGAACCATTTATAGCAGAGTTTCCCCCAGGCAGTTTCACGGAGGTGCTGCACCCCACCTGCCTTTTGGTTTACAAAATAGCACCCCTCTTGCCCCTCATTCAACAAATTAACACCCTTCTTGTCCCTCATCCAAAAAATATGCAGCCTCCTTTTTGCCTCTCAGTAAAAAAAAGGTGCCCTTTCTACTTTTTGCATTGAGGCTCCTGTTCCTGCTGGTGAAGACACTCACAAGCTAATGCTAATCCTATGGGGAGGGATTTATGTAAGATCTCGTTTGCATTTCGGCATTTTTAAATATTTTTTTTGCATTGGATAGCCGAGCTCTTTCTCTACATCACATCTTTTTTACTTTTTCGATTTTGGTCGCAGATATTTTTTATAAAGTTACTTTCACTTTCAAAACTGGTTCTGAAAACGAAAGTGTTATTCTAAAAAATATCTGCAACCAAAATTGAAAAAGTAAAAAAGGTGCGATGTAGAGATGGATCTCGGCCATCCAATGCAAAAAAATTATTTACAAACGTCGAAATGCAAACGAGATATTAGAAAAGTCCCTCCCCATAGGATTAGCATTAGCTCATAAGTACCTTTGCCGACAGGGACAGGAGCTTTAAAATATTTGCTTGCATAGTAAAAACTGACTCAATGTTGTCTTGAAAGACTTTAGAAATCAAAAGAATGAATTAAACAATTTTAAAAATGCCTTTAAGAATCTGTTAAGGGCTCTTATGAATCCGAAAATTGCCCTAAAGAATCCAAAAAAGTGTCCTTAATAATCCAAAACATGCCCTTTAAAATTAAAAAAGAAACCTTTCTTACCTGCAGCACCTTGCCCTTTTTTAAACCTAGGGGGTATTCAGAAAATCTGAGACAGGATTTATTCAGGATAGCTGGTTGAGCATCAAAGTGACATTCATTTGATCAGATTTGCATCAGTGGCAGTGGCTATGCGATTGTTTCTGATTTTGAATTAATTATTAGATTAATCAGAGTTTTAAAGAGAATAGTTTATGTAAATTCATTGGAAACAATAATTTTGCGTGAAAATTAAAATGCTCTATATCTTCCATTTCTAATCCTAGATTTTGTTATCAAGTTATGCCATGCACGTGGTAATGTATCAAGCAATGCATGTGTCAGATTGACACTATATGGCATTTGTTTCTTTAACCATAAAGCGGTATCGTTAATATCAGTACAGTAATGGTATACATATGCCTCCTAGGCATGTTCTCTAAAATTATGGATTATATAATCCCCTTCTTGAATCATTCCCAGAGGGTGGGGGTGAACCTCCAAGGTCAAATAGAATGGCATTTGTTTTTTTCTACATCCATGCCTCAAAAGCATATAAATACTGTTCTAGGGTTAATGATTCTGATGTCAGTTGATTAGATTGGGAATATGATTTTGGATAAACAGTTTCATACTGCACTTTGTTAAAAACTACTTCTTTCTTCTTCAACTTTTTTATATTTCCAATAATTCATTTTTAAAGTTTTATTTTAAAAGAAATAATTGAAAATCTGCAAAACCTCTGGTCCCAAGCTGCAGGAATTAGCGAGTTACTTACACTATTAAATTATTTGACTTTTATTGTACTTGTACAGACCTAAAGTACCATTGTGACCCTCTTTTGCAATTTAAACATAACTAGAATGCCTTTTTTTAAAAATCTATATGTTGAAGTGCCTTCTGAAGTCGAAAATACATCAAATTATAGGAAATTTCATACATATAAAATGAAATTAAAAAAATTGTCTAACTCAAGAACAAATCAGATAATCACAAAGTAATTTTTATGATTATCATTAACAGTAGAGTGGATGTTGTTCAAATGTATGAATCTTTAGTTAGCAAAACCAGTCTTTTTCATTAATCTTTATAAAATGTAGCTAATTCATTAAATTGATTTCTATATATATATATATATATTTTTTTTTCTTTTGTATGTTCTAAAAACATGATTTCAATTTCAGGATCACTGTAGTGCACTCAAAGTATGCCATGGTAATTTTTTACTTACAAGGACTAGGAATTCTAGGTTAAAGGAAATTCTAAACCACCATGACAGAATTGGGATTTAAACTTGGCAACTCTGAAGATTATGGTCTTGACTGAATGGAAGTAGTACCATTGCATACATTTATATCATGGATTTACCATTACAGCTTCAAGTAATTTAATTTCTTTAATTTTAGATTGAGCTAGTCTTTTCTTATACAAAGTGTATTCATACAATGCCTACAGGGTGGTTCAGAATTATATGTAAAAAATGTAAAGGCAGGTAGAGGGGACCTAAATAAGCAGATTTCGAATAGGAATGTGGGTGCAGAAATGCAGTGTTGAGGCAGTAGAATGTGCTGTTGAGTTAAGCTGATGAAAGCACTTCTCTGACTTAAATCATCATTCTTCACTCGGATTTTGAGCAACATGCGTCGTTACACCAATGCAAGGCTTGCCCACCTGACATGCATTTCATGTATGGGGCTGCACAAGGAAATGGAGCAGTTGCTCAAAGGATGTACATGGAAATGATTCCAGGGTAGGAATCTGCTGGATCTCCAAACATTTGTGCATCTTCATCGGAGTTGTGCGCAAGTGGATCATTTTATGCTTTGAGGTGTGATACAGACACTGAAAGATATCGCAGAATTCATGCAGTGGAAGAAGCAGTATTACACACAGTAGAGGATAGTCCTTGAACAAGCTCAAGAGCTGTTGGGCGCGAGCCATTTCCTTGCACAGCTCCATACATGAAATGCATGTTGCTCGAAATTTGTGCGGGAAATGATGATTCAAGTCGTGCTTTCATCCGCCTAACTCAACAGTGCCCTCAACACTACATTTCTGCACCCACATTCCTATAAAAAATCTACTTATTTAGGCCCCCTCTACCTGCCTTTACATTTTTGACATATAGTTCTGAACCACTCTGTATATGAAAAAAAAAGAAAGTTACTTTTTTATTTATTTGTTTACTAAAGTGTAAATCATAGTTTAGAAAATTTATTAATTATTAATATCTCTGAATTATTTTTTTTCTTTTGAAAGTTTTGACATAATTTAGTAACATTTGTATTTTGGATGGACAAAACGCTTTTCTGTTCAAAATGAATACTAATTTAATTGCATAGTTTATTGTTAATTAATAATTTTATCTTGGTACTTTTCTCTGTTAGCTGGGTGTAAATCTTGCCAATAGCATTTTTTTTTTTTGCCAATAGCAGCTTCATGTTTTGTGTGTGTAAATTAGAAACAAGGCATTGGTGTTAAAATAAAATGCTTTGGTTTATAGTATTATTTTCTTCTTTTTTTTTTTTACTTTATCTCACATAAAATAAGTTAAAGATCTGCATTTTAAATTTGTGTATTGTATATAATTTTAAATTAAGTTACATATTTTACGGGAAATGAGTGAAAGGTTTGTGTTTTAAATGAAATTAATGCAATAGGAATGATGGTGAAGGTAACAAAAACTGGTGATTGTGATTTATTACCTGCACTCGGATAACACAAAAGCATCCTTGTTTCTTCTATTGTATATTATCTTCTAAGAATATTCCTTTAAAATTTCCTGCAAAATACATAATTCTGACTGAAAATTAAAAAAGATAGATAGATAGTTATAGTCAGGCCCACTGCATGGCATGTGCAAAATATGTGGCGTACACAGGTGTCTTAGGTCAAAGGGCACCCCTCTCTCTTTTTCTTTTTGTTATAAAACTCAAAACATTTGAGTAAACTCAAAGATTTTTTTACAAAATATTTGAAAATTTTCTTAACTTTAAGTCATATTATTTAATATATTTTAGTTGTATTAAGAACAAATGCATTATTTATCATCTAAACAATAATTAATTTGTTAATACAAGTGTTGATAGATGTCACATTTTGTTATTATTTTGTGAAAATTTAAATGAATTTATTTAATTTATAAGATTTGGTGATATATATCAATGAATATATATATAGGGGAGAGGGGGGCACATGTGAACAATTTTTACTTTTTTGACTATTTCTCAAAATTGTTATGAGGTATTGAAACAAAAATTGATTTATGTAAATATTTACACCTTGTTTGTTCTTTTGGTGAAACTTTTGGATGCATTTATGAAGAATTTCTTACTTATATCATCATTCTAAAATTTGTCTAAATTTGTTCACATGTGCCTTGGTGGAGGGGTAGTTGTGAACATAGCTAGGGCACATGTGAACACGTGCATAAATAAGACAAAAATATTTTTTTGTGAATAAAAACTAATCAGATGCCCTCTTTCTAGTTGTGTGAATAAATCAATAAATGTTTCAACATAGATACAAGATTTTATTCGCAAAATTGTACACTAATATCCCTACTCCTTTTGAGTCACTTTTAATTGTTATCTAACTTCCAGTAAATAAACTGTGAAGATATCCTAAAAACATTGAATATATAGCTCAATGTGTGACAAGTGTAATTAAATTTTAAACTAGAAAAAAAAATGCATTCACAGACTTAAAAAATACACTTGTGAACTGTTCACATCTGCCCCCATATGTTCTGTTCACAAGTGCCCCATCTACCAACTTCAGCCTAACTTATAAAAAAAAGATATTATTAATTGAAATAAGGAAACAAAACTTTTTGTAGACTTACCTAATTAATGCCACTATAGAATGCAATGCTGATATTCTTCTTTAAAAAATGTCTTGAATGAATTTTTACTTCAATAACTTAGAAGATTTTTTTTACTTCACACCTTCTAAAACAAACAAATTACAACTACCAGAAATCAAAATGGCCTATTGTTCTGAAAACTCAGCCAAAAGATGGTACCAGTGCTACCATCAACTGGTAATTTTTTGAATTTTTTTATTTCAATTTAACTGAATGAAATATGTACTGTTCACATGTGCCCCCCTCTCCCCTATATATATATATATATATATATATATATCTGTATATTCAATATTTATTTTCAAAGTAATTTTTAATTTGCAGTCAACAAACTAATTATAAATTATTTCCATCTAGAAATTAAAAGCTGTAATATAAGATGAAAAATGAAATTATCCAAACTCCAATTTAAGAACTCTATTTTTAGAAGACTAATACTTCAATAAAAAGAAATAACTATTGCAAATTGCATATGTTTTATGTTTATTGATATTTATTTTTTTTTAGATCAGATTTTTTTTTTTTTTTTTTTTTTTTTTTTTGCAAAGGGTAATTGCATTTTGTATATACAGTAAACTCCCGACTATCCGGCCCTCTGTACTATCCGGCCTATTAAAAAAATGAAGAATGTTGCAAGCGGCCAAGGCAGGCAGGTCCCCGTCCAGGTGGGTGTCAAAAGCATGGGGAAAATTTTCAAGCATAGTAATTGCAAGGTCTTGGAACATTCTTTTGCACTAAAAAGATAGACATAAACCCGTGTGGGAAACTGCAATGGGAGATGAGAAAGATAAGCTTATTCCATTGCTGAAAAATATACCGGGCTCTGACGATGTCAATGCAGAAGACATTACAGAATGGATGGCAAACGACAAAGTCAATGAATTAATTGAAAATGATATTGTAGAAGTGTTGACAGAGGGATAAATATCAGCAGAAAAATATTAAATGGATTGTAGGAAAAATCTCATACCACATTCGAAAGGGTTGAAGACAATTGGGGCAGCACTGTAGTACATTAGTCAGCAAGAATCGATGCCAACTGATATCATCTACTCGCCTAAATGGAGGGACAGGGCTAACAGGGAAAAGCAGTCCTCTAGGGAGAAAGCAGGACTTTTTCAAAAACTAAAAACTGTAAGTTTTGACTCTTATCTTATGCATAACGTTTCATATTTGCGCAATCATTTATTAAATAAACAGTAAAATAAGATTTACTCATTTTTTTACAAATTAGGATTTCATTTTATGTTAATATTTTGCATATTTTAAAACCGTATGTACTGTAAAAATTTATCTTAATGTGTGTATAACATGTGTTTTTAATATCATGGGGGTGGGTGGGGGAAGGTCACGAAGTTAGTAAATATTTGTAGAACTCCGGCCTATCCGGCTTTTTTGTTATCTGGCCAACCCTTCTGCCACATTAGGCCGGATAGTCGGGAGTTTATTGTATATATATAGTTTAATAAAGTATATGAGAGAAATCTTCAAGCTCTCTCTTATTTGATTGATCAAATGGTTTAGTCTTTCGACTCTTATTGAAAAATATTCGTGGCTTCCTTCAGGTATTGCTTGGCTGCACTAGGGTCATTCCATGGTAACTTACGTTACATTTAGAATAATTTACTTCAGTAATTTTAGTTACCAAATATAGAATTCAAAATATAAAGTTGACATAATTTGTTAATTAAACCTATTCAAAGCTCAATTTAAATTAAATTTATCTAATTTTTGTTTTATTTATTGAACTCTGGCAGTTATATTTATTATTGAACTGACATTAGGGCGATTCCATGTGGAGAGTCACACACATAACGCAGGCTTTAATTTGCATTTATTCAATTATTTATTATATTTTAATGTTAATTCTGATTTTAGGTGGTATGGTAAATAAGTTATTAACATATTTTTTAGTTTAAATGTGTGTAAGTAAAACTCACAAAAATATATCATTTAATTTCATACTCAAAATGTGCTTTTTTTCTGAAGTAGAAAAAAAGCACATTTTGAGTAATGAAATTAAATGATATACTTCTGTGAGTTTTATTGCCACACATTTAAATTTAAGAATATGCTAATAACTTATTTACCATACCACTTAAAATCAGAATTAACATTAAAATTTAATAAATAATTGAATAAATGCAAATTAAAGCCTGCGTTACGTGTGTGACACTCTCCACGGAATCGCCCATTACTGAAAAAGAAGCGTAAGTTACCATAAAAAATGTAATTTTCATTCTCATTTTCTAGGTAATTTTCATTCAAATTGAGCTTTGGATAGGTTTAATTAACAAGCCATGTCAACTTTATATTTGAATTTTTTGGGGTGTTATATTTCTAAAATAACTGCAGAAAATTGTTCTAAATGTAACGTAAGTTACCGTAGAATGACCCACTAGCTTTTGAAAAAACTCAGCTTTAAAATTTTGATACATATTTTTTTTATGTTCAGTAATTAAAAGTCTCTCTGTAGCAAAAGTTTTTTTATTTTCACTGATATGGTTATAAATAATTAAAACAATGTCTTTGATTAAAATTATAATTTGATTTATCTTTTTATACTTTAAAATAAGGTTTTGATGCTTTAAATGGCTATAAATTTTCATAAATATTATTAACATCTACCCTGGTAAACTCTTTCTAAAGCAATTTTTGCAACAACAGCATCCATTATTTGAATAATCGATAAGAGCTGTCCCTAGCAAAAGCGAGGCCTGCGGTAAGAACATTTGCAAGGCCCTACACCTCTAAAATTATTAATTCTCTTCCTCGCCTTTTCCGCAACACAATCACCCTTTAAAAAAAATCTCCCATGACATACATATTCGAAGTGGGTATAACAAAAAGGTTAACTTGATTATGTAATGAAATATTGTTAATATTGTATAAGTTAAAATAGCTTTTACAGAAAAGTAATTATGTGCTGTTATATTACAAATAATCATTGAAGTAGTAAATGCTCTTTTCCAAGAATCATCAACATCACAAGCACCTTAACAGTTCACATTCAAACTGCAAAATAAACTAGTATGCTGTGATCAAAACTTTCTTCTATAACATTCTTATGTATTAATTTTTAATAGCATCAACTATTGTGAATAATACAGTAGACTCTCTCAAATCTACAATCCTAAAATCCGCACATCATCGCTGATGTAAACAACGAAACTTTCAGTTTAGATGTAGGGGCTAAATTACAGAATTTTTTAGTTTTATATCATTCCGTATGTTTTTTAATATGTAATTCTCGATAATATGACTGAACTCATGATTTTTCTTGAAGGAAGTATAAATTTATCCCTGAAAAAAATCAAGATATTGCTCAAATCACTGGCAATCACAATCTTTTTACCAAATATATTTATGTATTAATAAAGCTTTTTTGGCTATTAAGACTGGCTAAACCTGAAATAAAACTTCTTTACTTTATGATTTAGATGTGAATTAATTGGTTACCTTTATGAGGAAAGTTTCATTGAATAATTGAAGGAAAATGTATCTCATCTTTATTATGGATGTATATTTATACACTATTAATTATTTACTTCACCTTTACTTTTAATTATCTTACTTTTAGTTTATTACTCAATTATTTTAATTATTACTTAATTATTTTAATATTTTACTATATTGCAAGCATTCATTATAATTTTGATTGTGGTGTTACATTCAAATTACTGTTTAAAAGTGATGACCAGAAATCCACAAAATTCTAAAATCAGCACAACCTCTGTTTCCAAGCTGTGTGGATTTAAGGGAGTCTACTGTATAAAGCAAAATGCATGTTTTCGAATTTAACATGGAGTTACAGTGATCAACGAATAAAAATAAGAACAGACAACTGTTCTCAGTTGGGTATTAAAACTTTAAGTTTGGTCAACATATACATTTTTAATTATTAAACTCAAATATAAAATTTGGAGCATTTCTATATAGTACAAAATAAGATATTGCTATAATGTTCATCGCAAAAAACACAGCGCTAATATTCCACAATCGGGTATACAGTCAAAAAGTTGGCATACACAAAAATGGGGTTAACAATACTCCAAGAAATGTTTAAACTTTCTAAATTGTAGCAGTTTATTATGGATCTGATTAAAAATCTTTCCCCAACCATAGAATAGCAGTATCCTCTATTGAGTGCCCCAAATCAAAATTGAATCAGAACCTATTTATGTCAATGAAGTTTGATGAAATTCCATACCTTAGTTCTTGAAATATAGTGGGTGTATATGTGTGGTAGTATATGGATGTCATGAAAAACACAGCATACAAGCGTCGCCTGTTTGGCAGTATACATCCAAACCTAATCAGCATCTATTTATGTTAAGATCTAACAGAATCTGACATTTGATGAAATTCATGCGTTAATTCTTGAGATACAGCTATCACGAAAATCATTACAAATGCAGCTTAGCAATATCACCTGTTGACCGATATGCCATGTCTGATCAGCATTGATTTATGTCAATGTTTTACTGTATCTGAAGTGTGATTAAACTCTGTGCTTTAGATTTTGAGTGATAGCGACTACAAAATTTGTGTCACACACAAATTAACAGGTAAACGACGGACATTCACAAAAATAAGCAAATCATATTCAGGCCATCTGAAAAAATAGGAAATCCATCAAAATACAAAAGTCGAAAAAATTTCTGATTCCAATAATATTTTCTTTTTATGTATATAGAAGAAAATAAAAATTACAAGTGTATGTAGTTTGGTTATACCAATGTATGTAGTTTGGTTATACCAAGGGTTGAACTTTGTTTTGGTGCAAATTAATGCCATGATTTCTGCGAATTTTTGATGCGTTCCTGTAAAATAAAGAAAAAACTATACTTGCTATGACAACTGTTAAAAACATAAAGAGCTATGCATGGACAAAGCAAAAAAAAAGAGAAGTTTATAACCTCAGTTCCGGAAGTCTGTTTAAAAATTATTTTCTAGCCTGTTAATTGCTTCAATGGTTTTGTAATGTAATCAACATTAAGGAAAGTGTAATGCATTTATGTATAAAATTATTATTTTCGATTGTTAGTAGTTTCGGTGGTTTTGGAACATACTCAACTTACAGAAAAGGATAATGCAATTATGTTTAGCTATTATATAGTAATATCTGCCTAAAGAAATATTGCTTAAATAAATTCGAATAATAAATATGAGCATAAGTGCATGCCTGTTTTTGCTCTTTTTTCAAAATGTACTTATTCATTTTCTGTAGCAGATGCAATATCCAGAATTGTTGCTCTCTGTTAAAGGGTATAGGTGAAAATTTTTTTGAGCCCATCAAAATATGGTTTTCAAAGTTCAAAGGGAATAAAGGTGAAATTTATTCTGGTTGTTGGTCTTATAAGCGAAGGTCACAAGTGTATAACATGACACAGTGTGTAGAATTGCTGCACCAAAACAATACAAATAATTAAACACCAAAATAATTCTGCTATTTTTGATAATTTTTCAATGTTTGAGCATGAATAATTAAAAAAATATATACAAAGCATATACAACAGCAGTTGTAGCTAAAAGAGACATTAATAGAATTTTGGACATCAAAGATTGAATGTTATACACACTAAACCATCTGATGCAGCAATCCAGTACTTGTCAGTTTGTTAGTGTGTGGTCACTGAATGATCCTTTTCAAACAAAAGAATGGAGAAATAAATGTGCTACAAGGAATAAATAAAGAGCAGCCAAAATTGGAAAAACTTCTGAAAATGGAAACTGTGTGTAACAAAATCCTGCCTTAACCAGAAAAAAATTAATACTCTCACTGAAATTAATATATAACAACAGACGGTATACCTGTTAAATTGGAATTCTTTTCTGATCTCTTGCAATTCCATTTTAGCGTGTCTTACTGTATAATATTTTACATTACAAACATTTACATTACCTTTAAAAAACAAAATATCATAAAAAGCGAAGAAAAAAGATTAAACATATTAATATATATTTATTTATGAGGGTGATATTTTTATTGTATGTTCAAGCCTATAATAAATAAAATTAAATTATTAATTTTTTTTCAAATGCGAAAAAGTTTTGTGCAATTTTTTTTTTTTTCCTTCCACGACAAAAGTTCAACCCTAGTTATAGTAGTATTAACACCTTGTCATGAGCACAGTTTAACTGCCTCAGCTTATATTGAGTATAATGGTATTCAGTTGAGTGTAATGGCTTGTTTGATTTTATTCTTTATAAGTACTACACTTGTAACAAAAGCATTTAAATAGAATAGGATATACCATATAACTGAGGAAAGAGCAGATTCAGCATTCTTTTTACTGTTGAGTTCAGCAACTATAACACACAATATGCAGTTCATAATAGGTAAAAATCTGATGAGAAAAGAGAATTTTATTTACAAAAACCCCTCTTTTTTTTTTCTCGGGTGCGAGGCCTCTCTGGACACATTTCTTGCACACCTCTAAGGACGGCTCTGATAATAAATGAAGTGAAAAGAAAACAAAACTTTAGCTGTCAATAGTTTTTGTTTGAAGTGTATGAAATTACATGTTAATGTTTCTTTTCTTTTTTTCTTTTTTTTTTTTTTCAAAACTGATGAAAATTTCTTTAAGTTGCACAATGTTTTAAACTAACACTGAACATCTGAAATCATAATTTATATAAGGTATGAGTAATTACTTAAATAACAAGTATTTTAAATAATGCAACAGTTTTTATGAGATTTTAATACATTGAAGACACAGCCAAAAATAACACAGTGTTCTAAAAATTAATATAGTGTAGTATATATGTATATAATATTGGAAAAGAGAAATATTCCTCTCAAAGACGCCATGTGATTTTTTTGCACATACCACAAAATATCCATGTGCCAGCTCTGGTTATAATATCGGTTAACATAAATTTTCTAAGAACAAAATTCTGTGTTTATCTTAACCAATGAATTTGCCAAATGGGCTAGTTTTTTGTATTTTCAGCATTTTTACTTTAAAGTCATAATGATTGCAATAATTATTCTCTTTAGGGACTGTGCATATATAATGTCATCACTTTAGTGTGTGTGTGTGTGTGGGGGGGTGCCTGGCACTTGATATCATAGGATATCTCTGTGGGGAGGGGGAATTGCTTATTGATATCATTATCATTTTTGATCCAACCAAACTTTTCTTTTGCGGTAACTTTTTCTTTACATCCAAATAGTCCGTTACCCTTTTTAAATTATTATTTTTATATGTTTTTATGAAAATACAAAGCTATTATTAAAGCCATTAAATGTTTATAAAATCATTTTATTCAAAAATTTGGAATATTCCAACGTTTGGCGTTCCAGTTCTTCTGCCATATGTGCATATAATTAGCTGTTAGAGAAATCAGGAGCATAATATGTAGGAAATGATACATATGTTTACCAGTAAAGAAAGACAAAGAATGTTGTCCGCTGTTTTGTTGATAAGTTCTGCTTTTAACCTCCCTAGGCAGGGACAAGTGCAAGAAGACAATATTACTTTTGACTTCATTATGTAACAATAAACTATTATTAAATACTTTTAAATAGCAACTAACTCTTTTAGATGTTTGATATATATTGATATTTTATTGACTTCATGAATCCGTAAAGTATGTGACTAATAAATGTATAATCATATGTGTATATCTCTGCAAGTATATATAAAGAAAGAAAATGAATCTAAAAAGAAAAAAAATTTAGACATTGATAACGATATCATCAGGGGGGAACGATATCATCAGGTGGGAACAGTATCATCAGGTGGGGGTTGACGAATGATAACGTATGATATCGTAAGGGGGGAGTGCAAATTTAGCAAAATGTTGATAACGTTATATATGTATAGCCCCTTACACACTGGTATCTTGTACTTTTACTGAAATATGAATACGAATAAATTGAAGTATTATTTATTATCTGATTATTTCTATATTCCTAACATTTATAACAAGTTTATGATGACATAATCAAACACGCATTAGTACAGTAAAGCTCAGAAAGAATCATGAGAATATCTAAAAGAACAATTTTTCTAGAATGCAAAACACAGAAAAAAATACTACCAGTTTAAAGAATAAATATATACTGAAATTGCAATGTCTGTTTGGTATCGATGTGTACACTTTTGTTTAGTAGGCACTTTCCAAATTTTATTCATGTAATTGCACTCATTATCCAAGTTTTTTTTTTGGTAGTTCAAGTTTGGTTTAATATATATATATATACCGGGTGTCCCAAAAAGGACTGACTGATTTTAAAATTCAATAACTTGCAAACGGTGACAGATATTAAAAAAATTCTTGGAGGAGGGTTATGCATAAGGTCAAAAGTTTTATTACAGTGATTTTCAATTTTAGTTCGATTTACAAACAATAGATGGCGCTGAAAGCAATAGTCGCTAAATACAGGCTCGATTTTTGGTACTTCGTGGCCCGGATAATACATTTCCATCTCCTTTTTCTGCATGGAACAAGATAAAGGAGCGAAAATCGAGCCTGTATTTAGCGACTATTGCTTACAGCGCCATCTATTGTTTGTAAATCGAACTAAAATTGAAAATCACTGTAATAAAACTTTTGACCTTATTCATAACCCTCCTGCAAGAATTTTTTTAATATCTGTCACCGTTTGCAAGTTATTGAATTTTAAAATCAGTCAGTCCTTTTTGGGACACCCGGTATATATATATATAATTATATATATATATATATATATATATAAAAGCTTTTTAAAATTAAATATTTAAAAAAATTTAATTTTAACAAATATTTAAAAAATACATTTCCCATTCCTGTGTAAATGAATTTTTCAAAGTTTGGCTTTGAAAAGGTTATTTCTTTCTTTCTTTTTTTATAAATCGTCTAATGCAGGAAAAGAAAGTGGAAGAATTTTTTTTTTTTTTTTTGGTTTGGTATTTACTTTGTTGTTTGTCACTTTATTTTTTGTAAGAATTATTTTGTATACATTTATCAAAAATAGAATTTTCTTCTTTATAATAAGAACGATTTAAATAAATATCAGGTATAACGTGATAATTCCTTCCTATGTCATCAGATAAGATGAGACAGACGTTCGTTACTTGCTTCAGAAATCTATTCGAAGTCCTAATATATACTTCTTAATTTGCATAATTTTCTTTAAAACAACAAACATTTAATTGATATGCGCACTACACACATACAAAATTAAAATGTGAACAGAACGACTACATTACGGCAGGCCTGTACAACCTTTCAGTAGACAGGGGCATACCTCATCTCTTGGCACCTAATGAAGGGCACCATTATTCACATGGTTGGAAACATGCGGCAATATTATCACACAGTATTAGTATACACGCAGGTCTTAACGTTATGCAAATGAATCTTACAGTAGCAGACAAAAGGCGCCAATGGTTCTGGAGTTACATGTATTAAATTTCAAATTATACATTTTTCTATGAGAGGTCTATCTCAAAAATGTTTGTAGGGTAAGGTGGCAGAAACTTTAATCATGCCTATAATAACAACGACAAAAAATAAAATAAACATGGAAATCGGAAATATTGCTAGGTTTCTTTTAGGATGTGAAAATATGCTTTAAGGCTGTTCTTAACTGCTCTGCTCAACAAGCACAAAATATTTTGACACATTTAGAAATTCATTTTTTAGCGGAAAGATAGTATAAAATTGGAAAGCCTGGCCATGGAAGCGATTTGGAATTGAACTGTTTTTTCCATTTTTTGATCAATCAATTACCTATTGAGTTATAAGTGATTTTGATCACATGACACAGCATTTTTCTCCCCCTTATTGACTGGGTTTTCTTCTTTCACTCGGAAGTTCAGTTCAAAATGCCAACTTTGACAGTATTTTCTGAAAGTTCTATTGCGTTTACAAGAAAACGGAAAAAAACAGATCTATTACATAGTTTCTAAATAACACCTTCTAGTTTCATGTGTTTCTGAACAAAAATGTATTAAAACTTATGTCAGAAAGTTGACTCTTTGGATTTGAGAACAAGCCTTAACTTATTTTGAAGACGTGATACATTTTTCTATGAGAGGTCTATCTCAAAAATGTTTGTAGGATAAGGTGCCAGAAACTTTAATCACGCCTATAATAACAACAATGACAAAAAATAAAATAAACATGGAAATCAGAGATATTGTTAGGTTTCTTTTAGGATGTGAAAATATGCTTTAACTTATTTTGAAGACGTGAATTTAGTTTTATAAAAAGTACAAAAACAAGCATGATTATGACCAATGCATATGGTTGGTTTCAGAGAGATAGTCTGGAAGTGCTTTCATAGATGGAAATCATTCTGCACTGTTTTATTAATTTTTCTAAGTAAATTGAAAAGAAAAACCCTCTAAAATTTCAAAAGTCAAGAAAGAAAAATTAAGCCCCTTCATCCCTCGTATAAAACAGCCAATGGGCCGGTGTGACAACAGCAAAAAGAAAAATGCTGAACTTTCATGCACATGATGTGTCTTCAAAGGGGTGGGAGACGTTGAAAAACGTTTATTTTTCTGTTACACTTTATAAACAATAACTACAAAGTGTTTTTAGAGGTTTTGAAAATATTTTTGATGCAAATATTAATAATTTTAAAGGAAGTATTCTTTATAATGGAATTTTACTTCTAAAAAGTCTAATAACAGAAAACTTTCAAAAGGGCACCAAGAAACTCTTCAAAGGCCACCTGCAGGCACCGTGTTATACAGCCTTACATTACAGCACTTTTTATTTTTAACAGGATTGCTATAATTTGGCATTTACAGCAGATCTGCGATGAATTTTGGCTAATGGCTTAATCTGAGTTCATGATGTTTTGTAATAAAATGTTTGTAAGCATTAAAAATATGTCTAAATATACTGGGTTCAAAATATTGCTGTCATTTATCTTGAAACACATTTCAGTGCAGTAGAATGTTCTATGCTTGTGAGTTTGCATTAAGTTGTGTGTAAAATATTTTATATTCCGTGTTTAGTTTAATTTGTAAAATACCTAAACATTGAAAAAAATATATATTTCTTTATTTAATTTAAACTCGGTCTCAGTTCAGCAACTAAATTTTTGACACTGACTCCTAGATATTTCTACCAAATTGCAAGATAATTTCATATTTACAGCCTTAAATATTTATGGAATTTTTTTCAAATACAAAAAAATGAAGTTTAATTAAATTAATTTTTTTTGTTGTTTATTAGTACAGTAGAACCTCTATTATCCGAAGTAATTAGGACTGACCCTCTTTCAGAAAATCGAAATTTTCGGATAATCGAGAATGCTTCAATTTTAAGATTAAGGAGATATATATGCAATATTACGTATTATGGTAACAAGTACTTTTAGTTTTGAAATTAAGTACATTTTACATATATCACAAGGGTTTGAAAAAATGTTTTGTTTATCACAATTTCGATTGCCTTTGCAAAACACCTTTACCTTTTGTAAAACATTCAAAAGCTTCAGAATTGCTAATTTGATCATTCCACCCTGCAGCCTACGGAAGCTCAAGTTAAATTCAAAGGAACTCTAAGAAAGGGGATCGAAAATATTTATATGTACTCGTAGTTTGGAAAGAACCACTTGCATGCAAGAAGTATGGTAGTTTAAAAAAAAAAAAAAAAGACTTTAAAAATTAATTTTGGTTAATTGAGAGTTTTGGTTAAAAGAGTTTCGGATAAAAAAGGTTCTACTGCATTTAAATTCTCATTTTTAAAATTACCAAATTTATAACCACTAAAAACTTCTTTAAACACCATAAAAGTAAAAATACACCTTGTGTTTCGATTTTGAAGGGATGAACCCTTTTTCATCATGCAAAAAAGCACATGCTACTGATACTACATCTGAAGCAAGACTTGGGTCTTGCTTCTGCTGTAGTAGCAATAGCATGTACTTTTTTTGCAGCTTCACCCATTCGAAACGTGTTGCATATTGCTACTTTTATGGTGTTTAAAGAAGTTTTTAATGATTATTATTTGTATCTTACACCAATGTTCCCAATTTTTTATCACAAAATTTTTATGTTTTTTTATTTATTGTATTATTGTTTATTTACTTTTTACAGTAAAACTTTATTTCATGTCTTAAACAATATATTTAATTAAAAAAAGTAATTGGCATTTTGTTATTGGCATTAAACTTATATTGTAGTTTTATTTTACAAATTTATTACCCTTAGTAATTGGCTCCTAGATTTGCAAAAAAATTTTACACCCCTGTTGTATCAAAATATCTTTAAAATAAGATATAAAAAAGTATATAAATAATGTAAGTAAATTCTTTTAAATTTGTAATTTAATGATAAATTTTATTTAGGATATACTTCCTGATGGTTATTCCTATAAGTTGAAAAATTGGAATATTCTGATCCAAGATGGAAACAATCCAATACATTTTGAATCGCTGATTCTCACTAATATTTACACTGAAGAAGAAGCTCAACAGTGGTGGCATGAGTTCAACATTAAATCAAATACTACAATGAGAGTAAGAGCAACTTGTCCAAAGACAGGCAAAGTTAACATATTCAAAATATATTTACGTTGCCTTCATCAAGGTCGAACTGAGAAAACTGAAAGGACTTCACCAGATAATCTTGAAAAATCTAAATCTTTAATATCAAGAAACACTAACTGCCCTGCCGATATGATCATTGCAATAAGAAGAGTAATCAAATATTCTAGGAGCAAATTGAGAGATCCTGTTGACCCTGTTCATCCCTGTGAAATTCAGTTACGGTTTATTCACAATCACCCCATAAATACCGCTGATACTTTAAGGTTCAGGCCTGTGTCAAAAGAAGCTGAAAAGAAAATATTAGCTCTTTATAAAGATGGACATTCCCCATGTTCTGCTCTTGATGTATTAAAGATAGATCTTCAAGTAGAACATGGTGTTTTATATTCTGACATTTTATCTGACAGGTATCACTGTCCTGATAAATCTTTTTGCTACAGACTTTATTATAAGCACTTTGGAAAAGATTATGCTACATTTACTATGAAAAATATTCATACATCATTGATAGCTAAAGTTTCCCACTACAATAATGTTTTTAAAGAAACATGTGTAGCAGTCGGAAAATTTGAAAGTGATTATGCAATTGCAGCTTGTACTCCGTTAATGAAAAAAAGTCATTCGTTGATTCAGTCCAGTGATATGGTGTATGTAGAATCTTGTGAATGTTCAGCTAATAAAGATAATCAGATGTATAATATTTTGTTACTTTATGCTCATACAGCTGTTGGAGGAATTCCTCTTGGAACAGTTTTAGTTACTGATGATAATGTAGATATTTTGACTGTAGGTTTTCAATTATTAAAGGATCTATTGCCTGATAAAGCATTTGGTGGTAATGGTACACAAGGTCCTCATATTCTTTTGATTAAAGACTCAGATAATCAGAAGAAAGCATTAAATTCAGTATGGCCTGCTTCTGATGTTATTGTATGTATTTTTAGAATTTTGCAGTCAATGTGGGAATGGCTTTGGTGCGAGAAGCAAAATATTTTAAGTGATCATAGATTATATTTACTTTATTTACTAAAAACTGTTTTATTTGCTTCTACGGAATCTGATATGACGACCAAGTATCAAGTCCTTTGTTCTGATAGCATCGCTTTACAGTACCCTTCATATTTGCATCTTCTAGAATGCTTGTTGCAAAGGTGTCATTTATGGGCTTTGTGCTTCCACAAATTGTTGCCATTGCGAGATGCTAATAATTATTATGAAGCAGCTGTTCGGGCTATGAAAGATAAGATATTTGAACAGGTGAAGTCTTTTAATTTTATTCAACTTTTAAATTATTTAGTCACTCGTATTGATTTGTACTATGAGTCTAAGTTCTTAAGAATACTCCAAGAAAAAACTGAACATATCTTTTTAACTTACTTTCCTGATACTATACCACCTCATATTGTCAATAATATTAAACAAATTGCTGGTTCTTATTATGTTGTGCCCAGTGAAAAGGGAGATGACAAGTTTTATACTATCGATGCTGAGTTAAATTCTTGTTCATGTCCCAGTGGCTTAAAAGGAGCATTGTGTATTCATCAGCATTGGCTTTTTTTGAGAATGCCTCCAGAAATGTTCAAAGTTAATCTGTCCAATGTTGATTTTAAAGAAAAACTACTTGTGATAGTTTCAAAATCTTTATCTCCTCATATATTTGTACAGTTACATGCTACTAAAGACAGTCTAGAATATAAATCTATTAATAAATCTGCAAAAAATTCAAAGCAGAATTTTTCTACAGAAACTGGTGATGTAAATCAACTAGATTCTGAAATTAGTTCTGAAGTTGTTGAAAGTGATAATGAACTGTCTTTATCATGTACTGAAACATTCTCTTTAGAAATGTCTAATGGTCTTGAAAACACCATTTCTAACCAATTACCATCTAAAATTAATGTTCCTTCAAATTCGTGCATTAATTCGGTGATACCAATTTCTGCTGTAACTGTTACAAACAATTCGAATAATAAAGACGCTAGTGAACAACAGGAGATAAATGCTATAAAAGATATCAGTAAAGATTCAGAATTGAATTTGAGGAAGGTAAGTTAGAATGAAAAAACTTTTTCTTAATTTCATTTAATTCTTGTTTTTTATTAATAGATCACTTTGTGTGTGTTTATATTGTTTTATTATATTTAGTAATGCAAATTTTTTTTCTTTTTCACGCACAAAAAGAAAGTTTCTAATTTTGTCTGTATGAGTATAAAAAACGATGGTTTGTGTTATATTTTGCTACCTTTTTGACTAGCATGGCAATGCAGTAGAAGTTATATGGTATTTGAATTGAATATAAATAGTTTTAAAAATATTATGTGTACATGATAAAGTTATGTGTAAGAATAAGCTGATACTTTGGCAAGAAAATTGATCAAAAACAACACACATGTTCCTGTACTTTTCAGTATTTAAAGAAAATAATATAGCTTTCTTGTTACTTAATATTTCCTCTGATATGATAAAATTGGAAGAAAACTTTTCAAAAAGAAAAATTTCCAGATAATGAATTAGGTTAGATAAGTGACTCATTTTCATTTGATATTTTTAAATCCATTATTCCCTTAAAGGAAAAAGGAGAGTTAATTGATGTTTCAAGCGTCAATTTAAGTCTCTGACTTGTTAAAAATGTTTGTCAGCAGTTGGAAATTAATATACGATTTGAAGAAAAGGATAATTAATGATTCAGTCGTCTATGCGAAACCGTTTTTTCAAAATTAGTTACCATTAAAGCAAAATATTGATCTTGATTAGATCCAGAGGATGACTTACGGCTTCTGATTTCCTATATAACAGATCCGAACATAGAAGCAATCATGAGCTCTTTGCAAACACATACCTCACATTAAAAAACTTTACATCATAAGAATTCAAAGTATTTTTCATAAAAAATTTTTTTATCCTCATGTGTATATAACCCATGTAAGCAATAAAATAATTGCTTATTAAAATTATGTTTTTATTCAAATGAGAGAGAAACATAAGTGCAAATCTAAGAAAAAAAAATTCACTTTAATTTCATTGATGATTAAGAACAGAATACGTGTACTGTCTAATCCATGGGTCGCAACAAAAATTTACACAAAATGGGGGTTCGAGACTGAAAATAGTTTGCGCACCACTGGTGTAGAGTATAGTGGCCAGGAGAGGTAATAGTCCCTAGTGTAAAATTTTTAGGCATACAAAAAAATTGTTGCCTAAAGAATTATAGCTTAAGAAACTATAATACCCTCCATACCATAGGCATAAATAACATCAGGGAGGATGGAGGACATGTCCCATCAACATCAGATTGTTAGGAAATGATACAGTCAGGTAAGAACTGTGTTCTCTTGATCCAAAATTGGAAATACTTTGTGAATTGACTACTTAGTTTTCAGGATTTTCTTTGCTCATTAAGGAGAATTCATGACACTTTTTCTCAGGCATTCTAGTTTTAGCAGTATGATCATAGTATGGCCTTTGCCTTATTAAATCCGTTACTCATTTTCTTATTTATCATAAACACTTTGTCTTACATCATTCTTTTACTTAAAAAAAAAAAAAAAAGAAAAGAAAGAAAGAAATGTCACGATTATGATTTTTTTCAAGATATTAACATACTTGAATTAGATGCATTAATGTCAAAAAGTATTTTAAAGAAAGTTAATTAGCACTTAAATTATATGTCCTCATAATTTCTGGTCATGTATATGGTAGTCACTGACCAAGGAAAGTGCATAATACTTTGCATTGCTCTGTGCACAACTTGGGCAAATCCACACTATGCCACTGATTATTTATAACATCTGGAGCTGAGCACAGCTGCTCATAAGGTATTTGCATTACAAAAATGTTAAAATCACTTAAAATTGTAAATGTTGTGTTTTCCATCTATTCACATTATTCATCCATGGAGTTTATACAAGACACATGAGGGTTCTTAAAGCAGCATTCCAAAAGAATGAAAACTTTAACTAATTAAAAATTTAGGTATTTTTTTAATTAATTTTTTTAAATGATTAATTTTAAATTAAATTAAATTATATAGTACATTGTAATTTGCTGTATATATTTTGCAATATTTTTTTAATTATTTCTGTTTCATTAAGGTTAGAGCTCTAAAGAAGTTCGAGGAGTTTTGTCAAAGAGTTAAAAATGGTGTAGATAATCAAACTGAAGGATTTTTATCTGCTTTGGAAATAATGTTGAAAAATCTAGAACGAAAAGGAAATACTGACGAACAGATTATATCAGGATTGAATTTTTTTGGGATTGTTTCAGGTAATTTTATTTTAACATGAAATAAATTGAAATTTAATATGCATATTTGATTCTTAAAAAAAAGTTTTGTTTATTATGTAAAATGTTAACATACCTTTTTTTTTTCATGTTAAATTTATGTCTATTTGATTTAAATGTTGTGTAAAATGATTTGTATAAATTTATTAGAAAAATGTTGTCTGTTATGGTTCTAGTTAACATTGTAGTTTTGTCAATCCATTATATAATACAGTAATACCCTGACTTACGTCAGCAATATGTAGGCTTACAACGTATGTCGAGGTACATTTAGATGAGCAAAAATGGATAAGTAATAAAATTTCCCAAAAAACTAATGAACCTATTCTATTATATTTTTGAATTATGTTACATTGCATTTTACGTTAATAAATAAATGCGTTTGCAATACAAGAATTTGGAATAAATCAATAAGTTGTTAAATTACAATTTATTGTTCTTCTAGCTGCCCCGTTCGAGTCTTTGAACATGTGAAAAAAAAAATCTTGCAATGAAGTTCGGACTGCCTCTTTTTTTCGCTTAGAAGCTCTTTGTAACAGCAGAGTGAGTGTTTGAAGCTGTTTTTAATCCTTGCTACACTTTGCTCGTCTGAATCACTATTTTCAAGAACCGTCATCCTAGCTTCAATAAGGTTTAGTTCTTCAATTAACTTTGCAACTGTCTCATAATCTTTTCCCTTCCCCCTAGGCTCAAAATATGAAACTATTTTTTCAACAATACTTAGTTTCTTTAATTTGATAAATTTGTCGATGTTTAATTCCGGATAAGTTAAATTTATGAGTTCAACAACATCTTCAGCATCCAATGTCTAAGTTGAGTTCTCTTCCATTTCCGGCGATTTCATCAATTAAGAGAGATACAGAATCACAATTTTAATATGTTTTCTTAGCCTCTTGGGAAGGAAAAGTGGCACAGTCTTTTCAAGCACCTCTCATTGTTTTTGCTGAACTTCACCTTATGAATCCCCTATGACTGTGACTGCATCTGAAATGTCAAATTTTTTCCAAAAATCTTCAAAAACTTTATAAGTGCTTCTTAATCAAGGAAATTTTTTTCCAGTCTAGATGATGTAAATGCGGGGTGACATAAGTCGAGGGGATGTAAGTTGGGGTATTACTGTAATAATAAAAAAGGTTCAGTACATCTCAAAATATTCTATTTGACTAAACATGTATGAATTTAAAAACATATATTGTATAGTAGACACTTACAGATCTCTAAATTATTTTCAGACTTGTGTAGTACTTTGAGCAAATTTTTATCTTTTTAATTGTAATAAAATTTCTTAAAATACAGGGTGTTTATAAAGTCCCGAACCCATTTTGATGTTTAATAACTCATAAAATAATGAAGATAGATTAAAATTAATAACATAAATGGTTAGATAGACTCAAAAAGTTTCATGACCCTTGTCAATGAACTTCCACGTGTGCCCCCTTCATCGCACAGAGAATACCAAGTCGATAGTCAATTTCACGCCAGGTAGCGGCAAGCATGTCGGCATCCACCGAGGCTATTGCGGTTGTAATTCTGGCTTTTAAGTCATCAATGTTCGACACTCTCCTCCTGTAAACATTGTCCTTTACAAATCCCCAAAGGAAAAAGTTATTAAATTCTCAATGTTTACAGGAGGAGAGTGTCGAACATTGATGACTTAAAAGCCAGAATTACAACCGCAATAGCCTCTGTGGATGCCAACATGCTTGCCGCTACCTGGCGTGAAATTGACTATCAACTTGATATTCTCCGTGTGACGAAGGGGGCACACGTGGAAGTTCATTGACAAGGGTCATGAAACTTTTTGAGTCTATCTAACCATTTATGTTATTAATTTTAATCTATCTTCATTATTTTATGAGTTATTAAACATCAAAATGGGTCTGGGACATTATAAACACCCTGTACTACTATACTTTTACACTAGATTAATTTGAACACTTTTGAGGTCTAAGCCCAAGTCTTAAGATGGCGTTTTTGGTGAAGCAAACTAAGCCCGGGAGTCTCTCAGGGTCATCTTTTAACTATCTGAGCTATAAAAGCAGCTATTATATGTTGGGTGATTAAAAATGAGACTAATGTGATATAATAATAGGGTGTAAAAAAATCATGATTTTTTTTTAAAAAATCAAAAAAATCGAATTTTTTTAATTTAAATCGGATTTTTATGATTTAAAATCGGATTTTTATGATTTTTTTTCCCAGTGTTCAAACACTGAATAGTTACCAAGAGTTTTAGGTTTCCAAAACAATTAAACCACTAATTGCTAACATAATCTATGTTTTTACACTTTAATTAATAAAATTATAATTAGTTAGTAATTACAGAAATTATAAAAACTGCAAATTAGTAGTTTCATTAGGTAGTATCATGCAATAATGTTATATACATTAATATTGTAAATAATTATGTAAAACTTTTTTAAATACTGGTGATATTTAACATTTATTAAAATTATTAACTGCATTTAATATTAAACAGTTAACACTACTTCAAATTAATGATTATTAAACAATTAACTCTCTAATTAGGAACATATTATACTCTTTTAAGCTTTAATTATTAAAATGATAATTAATAATGTAGTATTCATTTTAGAAAGAAAAAGGGACAGGATGCTAGTTCCAAAAAAAGGGCACTATTTCGTGAGGAAATATATTAGTGATGTGTTTAGTAATGTTATAAGTAAAAAAAGAGAATACATTTTAGTATGATAAATAAAGTGTCCTTAATTTTTAATAATTTTATGAATCATAAACTGAAAAATACAACTAAATAACAACACGTTTTAATTTTAATAATATCCTGTTTTTTCTAAAGAAATAAAGTTCTATTATTTTTGCAAGATCTTGGGCACATAAATCTAGAAATACTGTTGAATGGGAAAGTTTTTTACAAGAAATCTCTGGCTACAACTACTGGTGAATTTAACTTTTTTTTAAGGCAGGGTGCATTTTGTGCAGTAACAACAGAATTTATAAAAACTGCAAATAAGTAATTTCATTAGTTAGTAGCAAAAATAACAAAACTAACTAATATTATTTGCAGCTCGTTTTGCATTAGTACTTAAAAAATTACTGTTAATCACCAAAATCTAAACTTACACACATATATGTGTATGCTAAACAAAAAAATTATGAAAATGAGTTAAACCCATTCATACATGCATACAGAATAAATGTAAGGATCACCAGTTATATCTGAAATCCTCAAAATATTTAAATAACAGCATTATTACCTCTTAGTAGGGATTATTAGCTTTCAATGGTTCATTTTTTTTTTTCTTTTTAAGAAAAGTTTTGCTGCCTTTTCAATACCTAATTAATTTTTTTATTTAGTATATATGACTTACAAAATAAACTATTCAACCTATACCGAAAAAGCTCTTGCTGTGTATAACATTTTTATACCAATTAGTTCTTATTTCTTTTGCATTCATTTACAATTTAGTTGTTGAGCAGATGTCACTCTTTCATTCTTCTTTAACTTGATATTGCTATTAATTTATTATTACAAATGTAGAACAAGAAACTAAGACACTATTTATTCTTTTACTTGCAGAAATTTATTACACTTGATACGTTTATTTTATATAAAATAATTCATAAATTGATTTCCTAAAGGAAATTAGGACATTGCAAATTATATTAGATTTAAATATCATTTTTAAATGAAACTGTTTTATGTTGGATAAAAACAATGCTTTTCACAAACTGAATTGTTTTTAATTTTTTACAATACTCAGGAATGAAGCTTGGAAACAATTATTTAAAGCTCTTTTTTTTTGTTTATTCATAAGTCAAAATACCAGTAGAAACTTTCTAATTATGTTCATCTTAGATTTTAATAATTTTTTTGACATTTTAAACATTTAGAAAATTTTTGATTTAAATCAATGATTTAAAAAAAAAAAATTGGTTGATTAAAATCATGATTTAATCGCTGATTTAAATCATCGACACCCTATATAATAATAATCACATTAAATCATATATTAAAGATAAGGTAAATCTGCTTACCTTCTTCTTCATGATCGTCCACGGTGACACGGAAACTTACTGCATATCCACATAAACATTGAGATTTATCTATTTATTATTTATCATGAAAAAATCCATTGTGATTTCACCTGCAAAAAGCTTGTAAAGGTGTATATTAAAAAGAGTGTATTTTTCTCATTATTTGTACCACAGAAATTTGTACCCCCTTTTGAAATTAATTTAATTTATATATGACTAAAGGGATACACATTAGAGCGTTCATTTTTGCTCCTTACTTGATTAAATTTTTACACACACTGAAGAATAATAATAACAACACATTATTGAGACTTGAAAAAGGTATAAATAAAATCTAGATTATATATCAGGGTGGTTCAGCCATCTATGTAAAAAAATAAACTTTCACATATATACAGGCCACCCCTCAATTTTTTTAGACTTGTGTACAGCAATATTCTGGCAGAATTTGAACTTCATATTTCAACTGCAAGAGGGTGCCCAACGTCCACTAACTTCATAAGTTAGTGTATTCCATTGTAATTTTTCTATATATTCATTAAAAAATGAATAAATACTTCCAAAATTCATTTTATAGAAAATAATAAAACAATATAGAAGTAAAAAATAGAAATGTAGTCATATTTGATCTTTAATAATAGAAAATAGTGTCTAAAACTGATTTTTTCGTTGCTTCCGATGGAATGCATTTTCTGTTTGCTTCCATGACCTGCAGCAAGAATTGTTTGTCATCATCATTTGTTCTGATTTTATTGAAATCTCCAATAAGCTCAACCCCTTGTTCTGCAATGTCATTCACTACTTGTAAATTTTGAGGCTGTTCCTTTCCTTTGGTATAGTCATCAATGTCATTTCATTTTTCGGGAGAAAGGCTTAACAATGACTTGCCTATACTCATACGAGATAAGAGTTCTGCTGTTCTCCTTGTTGCAAGGTCTGACAGTCGCACAGCATCTTCTTTAAAAATCTCAAGTTCTCAGCTAACGCAATGCTTCTTAAGTGCTTGCATAGCTGTAAATCGCTCTACAACAATTTTTTTTCCATTGAAATTCTGTTAGAAAAAAGAAAGTCTTATTAAGCCATCAGATCGCTCAGACATGTGATGTTCCACCGTTTTCTAGCAGAAAGCGCAATCTCTTTATCTGTTGATAGATAATTTTCAAGATCTTTAACTGTATTGGAATAAATTCATCGTCTGAAGGCTCAAAGTTTTCCGTTACTCTATTTAGACAAATATTGGATGAACAGATGGTAGCTGAAGGTAACGAGGCTCTAATGCTTCATTCTTCTTTTAGTCTCTGAAGAGAACATTCATATGCATTTTTTAGTAACTCTTTATCTTTTAAACCCATATACATTTTACATTCGGTTCTTTGATCCTGAAGAAAATTAGAATCTTCTTTAATTCTTATCATTTTCATAACCTTCATGACCAATATCAAAGAAAGTTTTCAAGATTTCTAACCACTCCTTGTCGTTGGGCTGTGTAACCTTTGTTTTTCTTTAACAAAAGCCAATGAGAATGAATGTTTTCTAGTTTTTTAATTGTGTATGTGTTTCTTTTATTTTGCAGGAATTGCAGATTTCTGCTATATCTGCATTAATTCTTTAACTGTCAAATGACTAACATATTGTACCAATTTTGATTCTTTCAACTGATAATAAACACGCTGAAGGGTTTGGCTTGTCATAGTTAGTTGTTTCAATCTAATCAATTGGTCTACTGATCTTAGACCAATCAGAAAAATTTCATTACTAAGGCAAGTTGAAACCGGAGCCATTGCAAATTTTTAGCTTTGAAATTTCTTTAAACATAAAACGGATATTTTTCAAAAATTAAAGTTGTTCATTAATATACAAAATTTGTGATTATTTTATTTCATATTAGACTTTGTGTTTGTTTTATTAACTGCAACATGAACAATGTTAGCATCCCATAACAGTAGATTAATATTTAATATAAGTAATGTAACCTAAATATAATTCTTGATACATATTTAAAAGTAAAAATTCTTGCAATAAATAATTAAATCCATTTTAAATATTATTTTCATTTGTCACCTTTCACTTAGGGATAGCCATGAGCTGAGTGTAAACAATTATCAGACAGATGTTTGTTGCCGGATGCAGAATTAAAAATATATAAGATAATTATTTTAAATAAAAATTATCATGAAAAATTAAGTGTTTCACTGAGAAATTGTTTTCAATTAGTTGTGAAAGGAGTTGGTAGAATTCTTGTTTTGGTTTAGTGTTGTCTGTAACTTCGTCATGTAAATAATTCTCAGAAATGTTGCTACATATAGTAAAATATTTCAGATATATTTAAATACAAATATATCTAACCTATATATATAAAATCCTAATGAAACGAATTTATGAAATGGATATTATGAAATGAATTTATGTAACGATTCTATGAAATGACTGATTAAACAACTGATTATGTTTCATGGCGATTTCTCCTAAAATACGGAATACTTTGCGATGGAATTAACACCAAAAATCAGTATTGATCCACAGATCTCAAAACTGGTATTAGAATTTTTAAATTTGAATTAGTTTTCGAAATATTAATTTTTTTCTAATTTTAAATACTTTTCTCTAATGATGGCAACACAAATTTTAATCATAACAGATATTTTTTTTTTCATATTTTAGAAAAGGTTATCATTTTAAACTAATTTGGTGACCAGTTTGGCCTCCCTTAAATGTATGCTAAGAACAATGCTTTTTTTTTTTTTTTTTTTGTATTTCATTAACATTTTATTTAATACAAAACTTTCATTTAAAACTGAAAAATTTAAAATTAATGGCTTTCACTTCTTTCTTTTTTTTAAACGAAATGAAAAGAAAAATATTAGGCACCTATTTAGGTTGTCATGCACCCATGTAAAGCACCGGGATACCTGATATTTTGCCTGACATGGTAACCAACTATTTTGCTTATTCATTAATAAATGTTTATTTACATTTATTTTCTTTTTATTTAAAAAAAAATGTTAAAAATTGCTTTGTTAACCCGGCTAACATAAAAGTACCAAGAATTCTTTGTGATCATGGCAATTTTTATGCAGTTTTATTCGAAAAAGTAACTGATTCTTTAATCAAAATGGAAACCTTTCTTATGAAATGCAAAGGAACTGTTGATGATAGTCACATGACAGGCTATTATTATAGAGATTATTTTCAATTCTAAAAACAGCGCAAAGAATAATACTTCCTAACGATTAAGCATTTATTTACACATGGCTATTAAAAACAGAAATTTTTTTTTTTAAATTACTATTAAATGAGTACGTGTTAAAAGCAGGAAAATATTGAAAATTATGTCTTGAAAATTGTATTTGCACGTGAATATTAAAAGAGAAAGGAAACTTTAAAATAATATAAATACATTAATATGCGTTTTATCCTTTCAGGGGCAAGGTACTTCTATTCATAAAATCTTCAAATCAGTGAATGGCACCAGAATTTACAAACAAATTTCGAAATATGAAAATGCTTTTGTTCACTTACTTAATAAAAGGAAAATTTTCATTCCAGTATTCTGGTGCCGATGTCAATCAAGAATTAAAATTAAGTGGTCCAAAAATGAATCACCGCCCTTGAAGGGGTTAAAGCAGTAAATTGTATTATGGCAATCGTTTTATAACGCTGTTAAAAAATACCGGTTGGCAAAGACTGTTTACTTAATTCATTTTATTTTAGCTTCTTTTCAAATGTTTAACTGTTCTTCTCTAACCAAACACGAAAACAACCATTGGATGTCTTAACAGCAACTGATTCGGCCTTTGATTTTTGCAATCAAAGGGAATTGAATGGAAACCCATTTACAGGGAGATCGCTATAGTTTTTTTCATTATAATTCAATATTCTCTAATCTTTTAAAAACCGATCAAATTAGCGTGATTTTAGATTATGCGGTGTCTGAACGGGGGTTGGCAAGCGTAGCTTGCAGGGGGCAGAGTCCCCTAGTATAATATAACAAACTAAATTTCTTCTAAAAACTTCTGGGAAAAATTAAATATTTCTGAAGTGTAAACTATTGTTGCATTTCCTATGCTTCTGCTAATGTTAAATTGTGGGGCCATTGATCATCCTCTTAGAATTTGAGTAAGAAGCTAAAAATTTACCTGTATTATACTATTGATGAGTCTAAAAAAAAAAATAGGAACCATCATTTTTAGCTAGCTGTGGTTTTTTGGATCGTTGGACGAAAAGACACGGAACTAAACAGCTCACGATTGCTGGGGAGCTGACAACGAAGCAGCTGCAAATTACATAAAATAATTTAAAGATTTTTTTTCTTCCCAAAACTACTTACCACAGCAAGTTTACAACGCGGATGAAACCAGACTGAATTTTAAGGCTTTGCCTACTAAAAGTCTTGCTTTGCAAGAAGAGAAATCTGCTCCAGGGTTTAAGATGGACAAACAACGTCTAACTCTCTTAGCTTGCAGCAACGTCTCTGCAACAAACAAACTTCCACTGATGGTAGTAGGGAAATTGGGAAACCACGAGTGTTTAAAAACATTAACATCAACACACTTCCTGTGTATTATAAGAATTTAAAAAAAAAAGCTTGGATGGAACACGACTTGTTTAAGGTATAATTGTATAATTGTTTGCATAATTGTATAAGATAGATGTAAGTATGATGTATTTATGTAAGCATATACAAATAAGAAAGGATGTATGTAAACATGAAGAAAATGTATTGAGTTATAGAGATTCAGCACGAAGGTATATTAAAAATTAAAGAGGATTTATTAATCTTAACTACTTTGGTATATAAATAAAATCTATCAATAAGGCAGTTTTCTTTTAATTCTCCTTTCGTTCTTTTTTTTTTAAACCCAGTTTTAGTAACTGGGCATTTTAGTAATGAGAAGATACTTATCAATGAGAAGATACTTATCAATCATAAATATGTTATAAAGGATTTTTCTTAAATAAATTATCAGATTTATTTGACCACCCCAATTCCCTTTTGTTTTCTGTATGTAGGAAATAAGCATACTTTTTCATTTACTATTTTAAAATGTTTATTCTCTTGTATTTCTCTCCTGTAGCTCCATCCCTAGAAAGCAAAGCTAAGAAGAGACCACCATTAATTCATTCACCTGAGGAAATAATTCCTTTAGTATATGGACGTGAAATGATTACGTACGGAAAAAAGAAATGTGTAAAACAAGTGTTGAGTGAAACGCAGCCCACCAAAGTTGATCAACTGCCTGATACTGAAGTGACAAAAAATAGTGACGGTAAATACATCTCTGCTGCTGATGGATGATTTTTATTACCTGAAAATTTTATTTACTGTAACTGATATGATTATTGTATAACTTAACCCTCTCACTGACAAGCCCGTGTTAATACGTTCACTAAGCTCCAGGTTTCACTGCAATGCAAGCAATATTTAAAGTAATATAATTCTATTGATTTGATGTATTTTTGATACATTGAACAGTTATTAATACTTCCAAAGATTGCATTCATATTCTTTATTAAGATTTTTATAAAAAGTTGAAAGAATAATCTTTTTTTAGCATTTAAAACAAATTGCAGAGAAAACAACATTACCATTTTTCCCTTTTCCAAGACTGTCAGAGGGTTAAAATAAAAATAATAAGTATGGTTAAACACTGCATTAAAAATATTTTATATTTTGGTTATTTGGGAGAGTATTATTATATTGCTGTGTATTCTGCAAAATAAATAAATAAAATTAAAAATAAATAATAGATAAATAAATGAGTATATTTTGTAGCTAAATAAAATTAAAAATAAATAATAGATAAATAAATGAGTATATTTTGTAGCTCCTTCTATTAAAAGAATATATAGTACACTGTGCACTGGTGCATTTTATTATTATTTTTGCTGGGTTAAGTTCAATGTCAGTTAAGCTTCTGGTGCATGCATTTTTTCTGGGAAAAATTAGAGGTTTACTTTTTAAAATCTTGTAAAATAACAAAACACTATTTTTATTAATATTCTTTATTACTTTCAGTTAATTCATCCCCATAACAGTTAAAATGTTAGTTTTATTTATAATTTGCCTTTTCTTATTAAACATATTTTTTGCTCTTAACCTACTTAAAAGATGGTTACTCTGATACTTTAACTCATTTTGTACACACACAGTGCAGGGTGGCCAGTTTGTATACTGTCCATTTTTATTCAGAAAATACTAATTCACACCAGAAATTAAAAATAGTATTTTTTGTTTTATATAATGACAGACATTTCATGGCTACTTAAAGTAAAAATTCTTGTTTCAAAGTTTCAGGTGTGAATTTGAAATTTCGAAATAAAATTGGAGGCCAAACTGGCAACACTCCCACAGAGGTGTAGTCATAAAAAACCATAGACAGTATATGTTATAGGCAGATTGTATATGCTAGAGAGCATACACTATAGCTTTATTTGAGAAACAGAGGGTATATGGAGTTACTTTTTTTAAAAATCCAGAAGGTATACGGCATATGCTGTTGTATAATCTGTACTACATCCCTGCTCACACACACACACATTCATAACCTTTGAACAAATGCTTTTTAACCATTTGAAAAAATGGTTATTGTTCTCGTCAGGGTAGGAAATCAAAAGCATATCTGAACGTTTTCATTGGTTTAATCTGCAATTTATTCGTTATCTGATTGGTATATACAGTAATCTGTATTTCCCTTTGGTTTCAACAACGATAGACAACAGAGTGTTGCCACTAAGACAAAAAAGTAATAAAAACTATAAAAAAAATAATAAATCTGAAACAAATTGAGATACAGCTTTCAAACAAATTGCAGTTAAAAGTACATTTTTTTCTCTATCCGACGGTATAAAAAGTAATATTGTCGGATGTTTAGAAGTTTAAGAATGAAATGTTATTTAAAATTGGTCGTGAGATTTTTTGGAAATCTGATGATAGAAAAGCCTTTTCCGGAACAGCCAATAAAATGCTTGGCTATTACGTAAGTTTCATAGGAAACCTGACTAGTCGCAGGCGATTTTTCTTGCTTGCAATTTTTACGTGTAATAACACTATTAATCTTTAATTCATGGTGTACGTAATGTATGACCAGCTCCGTAGAAGTTTAAAAATTTACAGTAACGAAAATTGTAAAACTGAAATTTCTTTTAAAATGTGTTCATGATGGGTCCAGTAATGTTATCGTTTAATCCATGGCGTACGTAATGTAGGATCAACTCCGTGCGATTTTTTATGTCTTAAATTTTAGTCTTTGAAAAAAATCATTTTCCAAATAATTGTTGTAATTTGTTAAATTGCTTTTTTTTTTTTTTTTTTTTTTTTTTTTTTAATGCTCTTTTTCAAGGTAGTTCTGTGTGTAAATCTCATGAAGATCTAATGTCAGAATGTTTGACCAGGGTTTAACTTTCGTAAAAATAGGCCATGAGATTTGGATATGTTATTAAGCTAGTCAGCATTATTTTACATAACAAAAATAGTCATTCTACTGTTCTAACTTTTATAAAACAAAGCACATAAAAAATTTGAATATATTATCTATGAATTCCTTAAAAATGCTCAAATAGCTATAAAATTTGAATATGTTGTTCAAGTAGAGTGCAAATTTTCTCATTTATAAATTATTGTCTTATTATACATGAATATTCTATTGGTATACATAAAAAAAAACATAATACATTTATAATCTACAGCAGTTATTGTTTAAATAAATGATATTACATGAAAATATAACCCATCTACCAAAACAGTATATTATACTGTTCAAAAAATTAAAATACCTTATTGACATAGTGGTAAGCCATTATGAGTGTAAGGTATTGTAGTTTTTTGATAATTTTTATTCATGGTAGTTTAAATTTTTATAATTTCTCAATTTGATATTATTAAAATAATTTATTGCTGTTGTGATTTTAAATATTTTTATAAATATTTAAAATTATTTTTATATACTAAAGTCATTTTGTAATCAATATACACGACCAACTTAATATAAAGGATACAGCTGTTAAAATTGTAATTTCAATAAAATTTTATTCAACTTAAATATTCTAGGATCTTTTTCATTGGATGATATATTTTTCATTTTTCATTTATAGCAAAAGTCCATAATAATAAAAGTCCTAAAACTGAAATATTAAGGTATTAGAAGGTGTTTTCTGACTGTGAAAAAAAAGAAAAAAGTTTTCTCTATGATATGGTGAAAATGATAATGATTGCTATTTTTTTACCCTACACAATGCTGCTTTGCATACACACACACACACACAAAAGATTAAAAAAAAAAAAAAGGAGGAAGTGCTGTTAATAAAAGGCAAATGCAAAGGAGAATCAGAAAATTACAAAAGAAAAAGAAAAGATTTAATTATCATTAATTAAAAGTGTTCAAATATAAATCTAGACTTTAACCCATTAAATTTGTTTTCCATTTAGATAAATGTCTTCATGAAATGAAAAATACTAAAATTTTCATTTTCAGATTCAACTGTTAATAATGGTACTGCAGAGTTCAGAAATACCAAGAAATCAGTAGAAAGTTGTAAAACATTTTGATAGTTGATGGTACTTTGCTAATAACTTCCTGCTTGATTAGGATCAAACTGTCAGTCAATTTACATTTTTGTATATGTACATTAATTTATTTATTTACAGTATAAATGTATAGTACAAACAAATTTGTTGAATTGCAAAAAAAAAAAAAAAAAAAAAAATGTATGTATAGTTATGTCCTCAGTGATCACCTCCTGTTTATTTAACAGTATTGCTTTAATAATTTTAAACGATGACATACGCTTCAGAAATCTAAATTTAATTACATGAATTTCTACTTACAATGCTCGCAAAGTGTAAAACCAACAGATTGAAAAAATATCCAGGCCAGGGTTCGAACCTGTGTCTTTGGTCCAGCGCACCAATGCTGTTGCATCTGAGCCACCTGGAACGACACACCTGGTACCCTTCTAGGAATGCCAGATTTATCTCAGAAAAAAAACGGAAGATTTTGATTGACACTAGTTAGTTTCGGTTTTATCACGCTACTGTCCTTTTTCATACCATACTAAACTATGCTGAATGTGTCAGTAACTTTTCGGTAACAAATTTGTTTAAGAAGAGTTTATTAAATAAACGATTTTATCATTACTCTCCAACTCTATTTGTATTATATTATTCCATTATTATTGTTTAACTAAATTCCCAGTCATATCCTGTTATGAATAAAAAATTAATTGAATTGCAAAAACAAAAATAAATCAAAACATCCTACAATTCAACGATGATGATCATGAGCATTTTTGTGATGGACACTCTATAAAAATAAATGTTTTTATTAAAGTATAAAGGGATATAATAAATCAAACAGAATATTAAAACTTAAGATACAGATATACTAAGTTTTATAATTTAGATTAATTTATAATATTTTTAAAATTTTATAATGTAGTTACTTAAAACTCCATAATAATGTCAAGTTCAGAGAACTAATCGTACGGAAGAGTTTGTGAATGAGCATTTAATATTACACAATTTTCCCAGGATTTTTGTCATCCTGATAGAAAACAAGCCATTTTTACATTTCATAGCATGTGTACAACTTTTTTTCGGCAAAAGGCAAAGTTTTGAAGCCCAAGATGGAAAAGAAAAAAATCTACAAACTATCAAAGTAAGATGGGGTAGAAAAATGGAAGAAATCGTCGTACGGGGCAAATTTAAACGTACACTGTATGATAGGCCTAAAATATTCTAAAAAATGTACAACTTACAGGAAAAACGTACAATCTGGCAACTCTATACCCTTCACTCTTAATGTTGGTAAGGCTGCAATCGCATCACAAGATGGAATACCGTATATACTCGTATATAAGTTGAAGAATTTTAGACAAAATTTGGGAGTTGAAAATGAGGGGTGGGAGGGGGGTCGACTTATACATGAGTTAGAAAAAAAAAATTGCTGATAATCGGCGAATGGGCAAGTCTTTTAAGTAATCGCACATGGGTCTATGCTGGAGAGAGAGATAAAAGCAGACAATGGTCATTTCCATGTGATTGACAAAAAAAAAGCTTAACAATGATGGCCCTGTAATTGTTCTGCACCCATTTTCTCTTGGGATAGAATTCTCTTCAATACGGGAGTATTCCTTTCAACATTTTAATCCCCTTTTTAAAAAGAGTTCATCTTGGGAATGCTTCTAGATATCTCTCCCAAAAGTCCTACAATACAAAGAAGTACTATATTTTTAGCAGCTTAAGAAGTTGTTTACCCTTGTAAATAAGGCTTGAATAGATTTTTGACAGAATTTTTTCTTTTTAAGTATCATTAAATTGATGTGAATAGGTTTCAAAATAGTTTAAGCTTCTTCGGTTTTACATAATTATACAGTTTAAAAACGATGAATAATAAAAAAAAAAGTTACAAATTTAATGAAAATTTATTAATTTTTTTATCCTTGATTACAAATCTTCTTTCAACATACTACCAGTAATGTGGTTCGACTTATTACATGAAAATTCAATTTTTTCAAAATTTTGCTTAAGATTTTTTTTTTTTTTTTTTTTTTGGGGGGGGGGGGGGGGGTCGACTTATACACGCGTATATATGGTAACTTCATGAACCACAATCCTGCAGCATTATTTTGGACTCCTGTTTGCTACAGGATTGTGGTTCATGAAGTTATTCCATCTTGTGATGTGGTTGCAGCCTTACTAACATTAAGAGTGAAGAGTACCATGCAAGTTGTGTCGTTCCGGGTAGCTCAGATGCAAGAGCATTGGTGCACTGAACCAAAGATACAGGTTCAAACCCTGCCCTGGATACTTTTTCACTTTGTCTGTTTTACACCTTGCTAGCATTATGAATAAAAATTCATGTAATTAAATTTAGTATTGCTTTATTTTAAATAATCGTTTATTGAACAATGTACATATGTCATTATCTGTGATATATTTTAATAATTTTTCGTTAAATACTGGCTTTCATTTTGTTGATTGTGTACTTTATTTCATAGATAATTTTATCTATTTCTGAAAAAAAAAAAAAAGTTACTGCTAAAAAATATTTATTTTTATCTATGTTCTGTTTTGGAGTTGATTACATTATGATTAGAAGTAAATTTTATTGATATTGTTTTTTTTTTCTATCTTAATATGGCTGTCATGAATTTTTATATTAATATTGAGATTTTTTATAATGAAATAAAAAGCTTTTATACTAAAATGAACTGTTTGATGGTGTCTGTTAATGAAGTATTTGTTTGATTTATATTTGTAGAATATTATTTACGTGGCATCACAGACAGTAAACTTCAATTAACTTAGTAAAGGGGAGGCTCTCTTCCAACATTTTCAGGAATGCTATTACACATTAGGTGTAAAAACTACACATTGGGTTTACAAATTTTGCTGCTTTTATAATTTGTGCCGCATGCTAAATTTTAAATAAAACTGGATGGCGTTAGATGACTAATATTTTTAAGTTGAGTAATCACCTGAGCATTGACCTTCATGTCCTAAAATTATTTTTAGTACCGATAATTAAAGCTTGCTCGATTTATGTAAAGAAAAGCACATGGAGTATTCTTTAAAGAGAAGTAAGTGATATGTGAATGTTTTCTTGCTTTCTGCTTTGAGTAATTATTTATTTACTAGTATATAACATCTGTCAAAAATGATGGAATGTGAATGATAAATCTTCAAAACAATATTTAAAAAAATATTTTTCTGACAAAAAAAAAAAAAAAAAAAAAAAAAAAAATGATGCCTCATGCATTTTGTTACTCAAAAAGTATTATCCTTTGATTTTTGATGATTAGAGCAAAGATATTATGTAAACTACAGTTTAAAATCATATTTTAAATATTTCAGCATGGAACAGGAAAAGATCAAAATTGCATTGCATTTGAAACATATATTTAGGAAAAATTATGCAAAATATAAAATATGCATCTATAAAACATTTTATAAAATATTTTACATTTTCATATTACTGAGTAGAAGGTTAATTTTATATATTATTCTTTACCTTATATTAATTTTGTGACTTAGACATTATTTTACTACTCAGCAACTAATTTTGAACAGCAATTTTTTAAAGATTTTAATCTGCATCGTTTCTGAAAGCAAATTGCTATTAATTGCCTTATGATTTTTTTTTTTTTTCGGTACAAACTTACTATGTTAAAATTCATAATTTTATCTGCAAGATAATTAAAATATATTGTACAACTAACTGTGTTATACATTCAGGGGCGTAGCTACAGATATTTTTTCGGGGGGGAGAGTTCGAAAATTTCCCAACTTGAAACAAATTCCTCCAACATTCAACTAAAGTGATATGCACAAAGTGTGTAATAATGATAATGAAGCTTATGCATAAAAAATTCCTTTCCAAAGAAAAATTTTGAAACTAGAAACATAAAAATTCTAATTATTGGTTTGTTTAATAAAAAAACAAACACCCATTTTACTTTCTTCTGTCTTTACAAGACGAAAGTATTGAATTCGTAAAAAAAATCTACAACTGGTTTTCGGCGGTTTGATACGTTTTAGAAGGTCCTGAACATGATTTGACTGATTTTAGAAAATGTCTATCTGTGTGAATGTGACACAAATTTTGTGGGTGCTCTATCTCAAGAACTAATTCGCGGAATTTTATAAAACTTTAGATTCAGTTATACCTTGATAAAAATTAATGCTGATTAGTTTTTGGTGTAAATTACCCAAAAGGTGGCGCTGCTATGCTGTATTTTTCACGATTTACATGATTTTAGCGATAGTTATATCTCAAAAACTGTTGCACAGAATTTGATATATAACTATTTCATATTCTATTAAACCTTGACATAATTTAGTGCTTATTAGGTTTTTGTATATATCTGTGGCACTGCTGTATTGCATTTTTCATGATTTTCGCGTTAGCTATATCTGAAAAACTAATGCACGGAAATTTAGTCAAACTTCATATTCGGTTACACTTCCTTATTGGGCTTCGGTGTATACCGTCCAAAGGTATCGCTTTTGAGCTCTTTGGGTTTGGAATTTTGGTTGCAGACATCTAAGAGCATGGGTGTCGAAATTCAATGATTTGTTTGAAAAATGCGATGCTTCTATCTCCTTTTTAAAGGCACACAATTAAACGAATTATAAATTAAATGCACACAATTAAACCTTTAGAATTCATTATTATGGGCATAGAATTGTTATTTAATTTTAACATTGTGATTGCAAATTTTGAAGTATTAACATGTATGGGATAGAATAAGGTTTTGGGATTGGCACATCCAAATAATTTTCATTTAACATCAATTCTTTTGGTCTTCAAAGAAGCTAACTCTGATGAAGCTAACCTAACATCGTCCAGTTTAATAAAATCCACTATTTCACTTTCACATTTTAAAAGCATTAGGCTGTCAAGTCTGTCAGGCATCATTGTAGCTTGCAATATATATTTATTAATTTTTTATTTGACTAAAGATTCTTTCATTAGATGCAACGCCATAAAGATAAGCTGCTGTGAATGTTAAGGTACGAGTATATAGTTTGACAGTGTGACCCAAATAGTCTTTGGATTTCATGGCATGAGAAAAGGTTTGTTAAGTGAGTTGGGATTTGGTTTATTTCTATTTGACTCTGCAAGTCATGTACATCCGGTTTCTCATATCCAGGGGGAAACATTATTAACTTTTCTCAGTTAGTGATACTCAAATTTGCCTTGCACAATTGCAATTTAAATATGGAATGTATTGGTGCAATATTCTCCTGATATAGGGAACATTGTCATTTAAGCCCATTACTAAATTGCCGAAATTTTCTTGTATTTCTTATAACTCTTCCCTGTAAAACTTATGTCTATCAATGTCCATTACTATGCTATTATTTTTATCTATTCCATTTGGTGAAACCGTTTTCCCACGGTGCTTTCAGAAGTCAGCTTATTCAATCACATCCTAATATTCATAATTGTTTATGAACTTGTCTATAAGGAAATCTTTATTTCTTCAAAATTTTATTCAAGTGCAACCTATCAGTGTTTATGTCAACCTGTATGTCGATTTTTTTCTTCAGTTGATGGACTGCTTTCATGGTCATATTTCTGTTCCAAATTCAAATCATCCACTTTTTTACTTTTTTCATCCTCGAATGGATTTTTAGATGCTCCAAAATCTTGCATGAAAACTCTTTTCCTATTATGAAGGGTTCTTTCGTGCTATGATTTATAGTCATTTTTTAGAACAGCTTTAAACACACAACACTGGACTTTTGGTTTAAAATTTACTAAACACCTATAAATATAAATGAACAGGACATATATATATTTCCGCACACAAATAAAGGTAAAATGTGGCAAATGTATCTAAACTAACGACTTCTTATATTCACATTTGCTCATATAATGCTTTTGTCATGACAGCGAAGGGTTAACTAATTTTCGGAGCAAAAAAAATCACGAGAATGAGTAAAATATTGTCCAAAAATCGCAAAATTAGTGCAATTTGTGAAAACTCATCAAATCTTCTTGCCCAGCTGTGTTTCAAGTAGGTGACTACATTCCTTTCTGTTGTGCTACAAGTGATCTCCAATTTTAAAAAGAAGCTGCAATCCCTTTGGATTAAAATAGCTGGATTCTCTTTTGGGAGGGTGAAAATTTTGAGAAAGGAACAAAGTTTTGAAGGAAATAACGGAACTGGATAGTCAGCTATTGGTGGATAGGAGTAGAGAAATTTAGGTCTGGTAGATGTATAATATTTTTGTAGAACTGAAAAATACAATGATAGATTGAGTGTGGCTGATTTCTTTTTGTATTTCTTTTGATAATTTAACTTGCTTACTGTTACAATACTCAGTCAGAAACATAATAACCAAAACAATAAAAATTTCATAATGTCTCAAAAATCCCGAATTTCCCAACTCTAAGCTCAAATTTCCCAACTTCACAAATATTGGGGGGGGCGGGGGAGGCTCCCACCCATACTCCCCCCATGGCGACGCCCCTGTATACATTCTTTATGTTGCAATTCCAATGAGAATTGATGAAAAATATTCATTTTATTAGCAATGCCTTCAAATCTGTTAAAATGTGTTTAAAAAAAGTATGATTACAACAAAAAGTTCCTTTATTTATATTAACTGCTGATAGATGGTGCCGAAAGAATTAGCAAGAAACATAATTTCCTTATTTCCTTCTTGGTACTCCTGAGGGCAGTTGCAATTGACGTCATGCTAGAGGTCACACACTACAAATAGGCAGTTCTGATTGGTGGAACTACTCTGACCTCCACTTGAAGTACAATGGTTTATCAGCTGATTGGAACTTCCCTATTTTTAATTTAGGACTTAATTGGATAGTTTTTGAAGGTTTTAAACACAGTTACAATATTTTAAGAGCAGCATCAACATTAACCTGTATTTTTTAAATGAAGCATTCAAAGAGTCATTCATTTGTTGTAGATTTGCTAGAATTTGGTTCTGAATTGGCAACAGTGTCTTTGTTTAGATCTGGTTTCTGTGTTTATAATACCTTAATTTTAATTTAGAATTTAATACATTATAAATGGATATGATATACATGTTTTATGTGAAAATATGCTGAACAGACATGATTTGAAGTAGAAGAAATTATCATTTAGCTGTCATATGTTAGCATAGGTTTTTCATTAAGGGCCTAACATGGCGTTTAGCTATGATCGTTTCACAGACCAGAGTGGTTCACTCTGGCATGGTTACCTACACTTTCCTGCAATCGGATTTTATTATCAGTACTTTAGATAGAATGTGTTTTACGGGAATGGGGATGAAATTCGTTTCCATTTCAGAAGTGGTCCATTGTAATATGTAAAATTTTTATCAGAAGCAAATAAATAATCATGGTAAAAAGTGCAAGCTATGTCTCTGAAATTGAAATTTCAGAAATCTATACTAATAAAAGAAAGTTTTGCCCTGTCTGTGCATATGTGTGTGTCTGTGTTCGATGGCTAGCAAAATCTACAGGAATGAAAGTTTTTGTGAGGCTAGCCCAAAGTGTCTCTTGATTCACCTGAAACTTACAATTTAAAATTTTTAATAATTAGTTGAGTTATTAATTAAACATCAGAACTCAATCTTATCAAAAAGTCATCTATCTGATCCCTGGTCAAGGAAAGCACTTGCGCAGGCGCACAAACCCATTTACGCATCGGGAGCTAGCGAAGAAACGATTTTGGACTTTATTTCTGTTTTTTGATTGTTTTGTTTCAATCCAAATCGACCAAACTGCTCGGTACAGTTAAAATTGAAAGACATATTACGAAAGATCGTACTCTTAAATCTCAGATGCCGCAATCAATTCGAAAAACTGTCGCAGTTAACCCTTTGAAAAAAAAAAAAAAAAAAAAGTTCGTTTTTCCGAAAAACGTTTTCCTCCTTATTACAACGCCCCTCCAGGGCGGAGTTTTAGAGGTACCGACAAACCAAAAATGTGTTCTTAAGGCTGAAACCTTCTGATCGATGGTGCAGTCGGTTTTATAAAATATGAATTTTAACCCTTTCAACGCAAGCCCGTGTAGACCTGTAGGGCAACGCCGGGCAGATCAGCTAGTTATAAATGAACTTAATAATGATACAGTTTTGGATAAATGCGCAAATAGTTTATGCTTTTCAGATTCCAGTGACTCAGAATTGACAGAAGTTATATATAATGGAGACACTTTTAAGGTTCCTTTTTCACTTTATAATTTTTTCTTTAAAATTTAAGAAAAATATTTGTTATTATCTACACATATGCATATACAGGGTGCAATATGTTGTATATCGCCGACCTTTAATTTCTCAACCGTTGACCGTAGACATACGGTTCCAATTACAAAAACTTTTCAAATGAGCTAAATATTCATGTTGTGGCATTATTTAAAGTAAAAAATCAATTTTATAAAAATTACGAAATCTAACTTTTTATACAGACCCTCGGTCCCTAAAGTTATATTTAGTAAAAGTTTACACATATCATAACAGATATAACACAAAAAGTTTGACATCTATCTGTACTGCAAAAATTGACACAGTTATTAAATTTCAAAGTTTGAGATTTTTGGACGTGATTTTGTCTTTCATTGAGGGATCAGTTAAAAGATGAACTAAAGTAATTCGAGATCAAAGTCAGGTTGCAATGTCCTTTTTACGGCGAAACCACCTTCAGCCGGTATCGTCAAATCGGGGAATCACCAAAGAGGGTTATTTCATCTAAAAATTTGAGTTAACTTTTATGGGTCGAACAACATTCAAATGTCAAAGTAGGTAGAATCGACAACCGGAAAGTGAAACATACTCATTAAGGACTAGATAAATGGCAGTGGAATTGCACCCTGATTTTGATCTCGAATTACTGTAATTCATCTTTTAACTGATCCCACAATGAAAGACAAAATCATGCACAAAAATTTCAAACTTTGGAATTTAATAACTGTGTCAATTTTTGTAGTACAGATGTCAAACTTTTTGTGTTATATCTGTTAAGATATGTGTAAACTTTTACTAAATATAACTATAGGGACTGGGGGACCGTATAAAAAGTTAGATTTCGTAATTTTTATAAAATTGATTTTTTACTTTAAATAATGCCACAACATGAATATTTACCTCATTTGAAACGTTTTTGTAATTGGAGCTATATGTCTACGACCAACGGTTAAGAAATTAAAGGTCGGCGATAGATAACATATTGCACCCTGTATATACATTTCTCTTTGAATTAGTTGTATGCAGTGATTTTGGTACATTTTTATATAACGCGTTATATATTTTCATAAATATTAAAATTATGCACCCAGGTCATATCTAAAACGTGCATATAGTGCTTTCTCTACGCACGCTGCGGTCTCGAACGTGTTTTAAATACAATTTTACAATCTATTGCTTCTGTCTTCAAAGTTGCTTGAATTAATTCGCCATCCCTTTATTTTTGAACACATGATACTCTTTAACTCTCCAAGTTTTGGACTTTAGATAAAACAAGTGGCTTAGATAAAATAATTTAGTAAATAAAGAGGTTTCATGCCTGCTTTTATCGGAGTAGGGTGCATCATAAATTCTTATTATGCAAAGTAAAGATGCGCGTAAAGTTTTCTTGCGTTATATTAATGGAGTCATTAAATCAACTTAATTCCTGCTGCACTTACGAGGCCGTATCAAAGCTTTCTAGCCTTTTGGATACTATACTGTCGAGTTTTCGAATTTATTTCGTATGGAACAAAGAAATATTAAATTCAAACATTTTCCAGTAGGATCTAGGTACAGGGCCCTATTAAGGGAACTCTTCACTCACTTGAAAACAACCGCTCGGTAGCGTTAAACCTATAGGCAGGTTATTTTCCAATTTCTCGTTTAAATTTGAATATTTTTAACGATTTTTTTCCTTTTTTTGTCTAGGATAGCTGAGCTCCATCTACAATACGGCCATTTTGTACTTTTTCGAATTTTTTTGCAAATTTTTTTAATAAAGGTACTTTCACTTTCGAAATCGGTTCCGAAAGTGAAAGTACCTTTATTAAAAAAAATCTGCAACCGAATTCGAAAAAGTATAAAATAGCCCTACTAGAGATCGACCTCAGCTAACCTATGCAAAAAAGTCGTTTAAAAATATTCAAATTTAAACGAGAAATTCGAAAACAACCTGTCCATGGGTTTAACATTACCGAACGTGTGTTTTCAAGAGAATGAAGAGTCCCCTTAAGGGGCCTGGTCACTCAGCTTCCGATTTCCTCTCACTAATGTAAAGTCTATGGACATTTGATGCATTCATATATTTAAAATATCTCCTCTGGAAATTAATATTTTAAACTTCTATTTTTTTGTGTACACTTCCTAAAAAATGTCTCTTTTTTTTTTTCTTAGTTCTCAAAATATTTCTAAAGTATAGACATAATTTTATATGAAGTGTTAAAATCTTACTCACAGTTCGTCAGTTTTTAAAACATAAAATATTAAATTTAGCATAGATTTTAGAAATATTTTGAAAATTAAGAAAAAAAGAGATATCCTAAGGGGACCTTCTACATTAGGAGACAAAAAAAAAAGCACTTTTTTATGATTTTTTTTTTTTTTTTTTTTTTTTTTTTTGTAAGATAACTGCATGTTAGTTAAAAATCTTTTTAATCTTTACATTTTATTGTACATATCTTAAGGTATACACAAGAATTATTTTGTTAGATTTTGTTGCTTCTACTCTAAGTTATAAACAAATATGTTCAACCACATTTTTTGACACGGTGGGCAAGATTAAAAAAAATTACTCAATGGATCATCTTGATTTTTTTTAAATTAAAGCTTGTTTAATTGCCTTCGATATGAATTAAAGCTTTTACTAAAATTATTAAAAAAAAGTTATTAACAAATAAAGACGAATTAAAAAAAATTATTCAGCCATTACATAACTTTTTTAAAATAAATTTATGGGTTCCTTTAATTTAACTAGAAGCTATACTCACGAAGTTTACGAAAAAAAATTATTTTTGTGTTTCAGATAATTCTACAAGGCGCTATCATGCCCACCGTCCAGACGAAATTTTCCAAAGCAGTTGAACATATTAGTTTATAACTTAGAGTAGAAGCAACAGAATCTAATAAAAAAATTATTGTGTATACCTTATGTACAATAAACTGTTAAAATTTCAAAAAGATCCATCATGCAGTTTTCTTACAAAAAATCATAAAAAAGGGCTGTTTTTTGGTCTCCTAATGTAGGTCCCCTTAAGAAGAGTACACAGAAAAAAGATGTTCAAAATATGAATTTCCCGAGAAGATATTTTAAATATACGAATGCATCAAAAGTCCATAGCCTTAACATTACCGAGCTGGTGTTTTCAAGTGAGTGAAGAGTCCCCTTCAGGGTTCTGGTCACTCAGCTTCGGAGATCTCCTCCGTAATGCTAAGTCTACGGACTTTTGATGCATTCCTATATTTAAAATATCTCCTCGGGAAATTCATATTTTTAGCATCTTTTTTCGGGGACATATCTGTTATATTTCTAGCATACCAGGAAGCGAATGAAAAGTCGATTACAAAATTCCATATTTACCTACAAGAACCAAATTATAACGGGTAAAAAATCTCGCATCACGTATAGATAATGAAGCACTTTTCGAGATTGTGAGAATATCGCTTGAAACTTTTGATACGATGAAAGGAAATTTCTTGATTCCCACTCAAAAAACTCTTTGTTCCCACGCTTTATTTGGCGAATATTTAACAATCTTTACACATTGATTACAATTTGTATTGTAAAGAGCGACCGGTGTGCGTTGCCGAAGACAGTGGGGTCCTCAACTCTAGGTTTTCTTAGATTTTAATCTAAAAATATAAAATCATACAAGTTTGATGGTGTACGCTGCCGAAAGCAAGTAGAGCTCCCGACATTATGTTCGTTTAAAAATGAAAAATCAATCAACACTGATCAGGTATATTTAAGGTTATTTCAACAGGCCCGGGCAACGGCAGGTGGGTCTACTAGTAAATGTAGACAGGGCCCGAGTTAGACAGTGGGGGACCCTGGGGCAAACATTATTCGGGGGGCTCCCTTCTGACTTTTGAAATTTTTGTGAATTATGCTGAAGTAACTAAAACTAAGCTTCACACCTATACCTATTGTTCGGATACATAAATTTCATACCAGGTACTATTCACATCTACGAGTATACAGGGTGCAATATGTTATCTATCGCCGACCTTTAATTTCTCAACCGTTGGTCGTAGCCATATAGTTCCAATTACAAAAACGTTTCAAATGAGGTAAATATTCATGTTGTGGCATTATTTAAAGTAAAAAAAAAAATCAATTTTATAAAAATTGCGAAATCTAACTTTTTATACGGTCCCCCAGTCCCTATAGTCATATTTAGTAAAAGTTTACACATATAATACAAAAAGTTTGACATCGGTACTACAAAAATTGACACAGTTATTAAATTTCAAAGTTTGAAATTTTTGCACATAATTTTGTCTTTCATTGAGGGATCAGTTAAAAGATGAATTAAAGTAATTCGAGATCAAAATCAGGGTGCTATGTCTTTTTTACGGCAAAACCACCATTAGCCGGTATTGCCAAATCGGGGTATCACCAAAGAGGGTTATTTCATCTAAAAATTTGATCTGACTTTTAGGGGTCGTATACAAAGCGAAAGACAATGGAAGACAAAATCATGTGAAAAAATCTCAAAATTTGAAATTAAATAACTGTGTCAATTTTTGTAGTACAGATGCCAAACTTTTTGTGTTATATGTGTTATGATATGTGTAAACTTTTACTAAATATAACTATAGGGACTGGGGGACCGTATAAAAAGTTAGATTTCGTAATTTTTATAAAATTGATTTTTTACTTTCAATAATGCCACACCATGAATATTTACTTCATTTGAAACATTTTTGTAATTGGAACTATATGTCTAAGACCAACGGTTGAGAAATTAAAGGTCGGCGATAGATAACATATTGCACTCTGTATACAGAATAGCACAAGAAAGACAACTTAAAGAAACTATAGAATACAATTTTTTTTTTTTTTTTGTTATAGGAATGTAAGGTTATTATGTGAGCCTTTAAAATGTAAATACAGTTCTTTCAGGTATTATTGGCTGCTTGTGTTAATACTTTTTTATTTAACTTAATCTCTGTATTCAATCAACATGCATTTGGATAATTCTATCATACGGAAAGGCAAGTGTATTTAATATGTATTTAATAAAAATAGCAACAAATTTCAATACTCGCTATGTTGTTACTGCATTCCTCATGATGCCGTAAAGTATTTTGGTATAAAATTTCATATTATGACAAATTCTTTTAAACAGATAACAGATGTGTAATATTACAGTTATATTTTAATCAAATTTATGTACTTAATTAAATCTTTATGAAATCAGAAAGGAAAAAAATTAAATATCACAAAATAAAAAAACACTATATATTAGAATCTGGTCACTTTTGGACATTTTTTGCCATTTGACTCCCCTTTAACGAAAACTTATATCTGCCCTTGGGGAGGCCCCTCAAATCGGGCTCCTGCCTTAGTCAGGTCCTGAATATAGACAGGTATTTACATGTGGCTGTCTGTGTGCTTGTTTTCTGAAGAGACCACTGTGCGCAGAATTAAACGATTTGGCAGGAAGATATGTTTGAAATTATGCACCTCAAAGGCAGTTTTTGAATATTTTTATTAGATTTTTTTTAATGTATTTTTTAGCGTTTTTTCGTGTTTCACGGCGATTTTTCCATATGTTAAGAAAGGATTTGATTTTAATTTTTCAGTTCAATATACTAATTTTTGTTCTCAGTTCAATCTAGTTTATGGAATTATTCGTACAGCGATTTTTGCATTTTCTCAATTTTTTATGTACTTTTAAGCGTTTTTCGCGTTCGTGGCGATTTTTTCACGTTCATAAAAGAAAATCGAGGCAGTTTTTGGATTAAAAAAATATTTTTAAATTTAATTTTTTTGCATGCGTTTTGCGGCGATTTTTCCACATTTAGTAAAGGAATCTGGTTTCAAACTTATAGCCCAATATAGTTATAGTAAATTTTGTCCCTTTTTTCAATACAGTTTATCCGGGATTCATACAGCGATTTTTGAATTTTTCGCGATTTTTTAAAATTAATTTTGTATGTACATGTTTATCGTTTTTGCGCGTTTCGTGGGGATTTTTTTTATCATAGTCATAAAAGAAAATCGAGGCAGTTTTTGGTTAAAAAAAAAAAAATAACTTTTTGTGCATGCGCTCTGCGGCAATTTTTCCACAATCAGGAAAAGGAATCTGGTTTCAATTAGTGCTCCCTATTAAACGTTTATACGTGCATACGTATAATACGTATTATACAGGGTATGGATTTCAAATACGTATAATACGGCTACGGCGGTTATACGTATTCTTCAAAACAGCATATGCGGTACATCGTATATACGGATCTTACCCAAGCGGTTAAACGTCTAAACGTTTTTCGTTCAAGGCATGAAAATAGATGTTTTAATGCTTATCTGTGGATTAGAGACATTGAGAAATATCATCAAGACTCCTGCAATCTCGCGGTTTACCAGGGCCATCGCGATTCTTTGTTCAAAGAACCACAATGGGGCCTGGGGTTTACCCACCTTCTAGTTGTTGTGCAGCTACTTAAAAAAATCTGAATACTTTTCCTCAGTTTAGATTTTGGCTGTTTTCCCTAAAAACTAAGCTATTAATCATGAAATGTTTTACTAGTAGGCGGTCTTACTATTATGCAGCGAAAGATATTTTCAAAGTTACCTTTTGCAGATCTGTTGCACAGCACCTAGCTTCTTTTGGTTTATGGCATGGACACTTTGCTTGAAACATTATTTTTGCATGCGGCCACAGAACAGACTTAAATTTACTTTATATTTTATAGTGACATTGATCAATCCGACTCCTGGGAAGTCTTGTAATCATACTTATATTGTATTTAAAAATATTGTTTTCTAAATAAAAAATATTTTGAAAATATGTTTTACTCTAAAAAAGAAAAAAGAAGGAAAGTCATTTTAAGCATGTGCAATTGCGTTCTAAAACCTGCAAGTCGATTATTTGCCATTCTATAAGTAATAGAAATTTATAGATATTTTATGCAAAAAATGATGTTTGTCAATTTTAACAAATCTTAAACGCAATGCCCTAACATTTTGTATAAACTAATTGGATGTGCCAATCCCAAAACTTTCTTCTATCTTATACATCTTAATATTTTAAAAACTAGTTACACATGTTGATACTTCAATATTATTAGTTCATTACAATACCAACTTTGATTTTCATCTTAAATTTCTGCTTCGGTCAATTAAATGAACTAAAAACGAGTTAATCTATATCACGATATTTGTTAAAATTAATAGTTTTTCTTTATTCTGTTGTTATCAGATATTTGCGAATAGCCGGCTTAGCAGGAAGTGAGTTCCCGCCTTTGCACGAGCCGCCGATGGACAATAGAACTACGAAAAATCAAGAAAAGTATCCAAAAATCGCTATCACAGAGCCCTTTTACCGCGCGATATTTCCAAATTCAAGGAGGACCTGTTGGCTAAAGCCACAAACATGCACAAAAAATTTGGTTCAATTGTTTGCATAATTTTATACACTTTTCGATTGTACAATAAAGAAAATGGTACAGACATCGTAATTACAGTTACAGCGCCCCCTTCCAGCGGAATTTTTCCAAATTCAGGGAGGACTGAAATACGTATCCCATCGGGAGCACTAGTTTCAATCCTTTAGCCCAATATAGATGTAGTAAATTTTGTCCTTTTTTCAATAAAGTTTATTCGGAATTCATACAGCGATTTTTTTTAATTATGCATTTTTTAAGCGTTCTTTTTTTCTGTAAACTTTATTCGTTACAGCTATTTTTTAATTTTTTGGAACATTTCTTTAAAAAATGTCTGTTTTCCGCCGAAAACGAGAACTTATTTAAAAAAAAGGGGGGGGGGGTTGATCTTCCATATTAAATTAAAATTTTCAGCATCGTCCTTCACGTTGCTATAGGATTCTGTTTGGCATTATTCCATCTTAGATTCAATCACAGGAGTAGCAAGATTTACAGAACAGTTTTTTCGTTTCTGAAAAAAATTTCATTGCCTTACCTTTAATGATTAATTTTAAAAACTATTTCACATTTAACAAAATTTTTCTTTTTTATAAGTCCCCATTTTCGGCAAAAAATGCACATTTTGTAAAGAAATGTCGCAAAATTAAAAAAAAAATCGCTGTAACGAATAAATTTTATTTAAACAAAGGACAAAATTTACCATATTGGGCTAAAAGTTAAAACCGGGTTTCTTTTACGAATATCAAAACATCGCCATTTTCTCAAAATTTCCACTCTTTTGTTCGTTAAACCCGATTTTTCGATCTATCCGAGCTCTACTGTAATATTAACTTGAGGAGAGACACCAGTTTTAAATCTTAAAAGACCAGGGCTTAATTTGCGCTGGCGCCCACCGGCTCAGCTCCGCTCCTTCTCTGTTTTTAGTAAATATTTATTGGTTGGAATTCACCGGAGCTGATAAATACAGCGCTATACGGAGCCAGTGAAATGGCGCTTTCGAAAAAAAGAAGCCTAAATTACCCTTTCATTTGCCTCCCATCCCCAAGATTTTGCATTCTTTCTATCAAAACACTTATATGTGACGTAACGTTGCTGATGGAGATGAAATGCTCTCAATTTTTATATCAGTCTTTGGGCTTGGGCGGGCTCGTGCTCAATCTGTCTTACATTCAAAATTTTATTTATACATGTATAGGGCAGAAATCGTGTTTTCTATTCTAGCGATTTTTGCAGATTTATGTCTGTTATTGATGGCGGCGACGTGTTGATATGGCGCCACCCAAGCGAGTGAACAATGAATTTGCTTTCAGTTCAGTTTAATTTTGTGACAGTAGGATGTTTTTTAATTGGATCATTTATTTTATTTTTTATTTAGATATCTAACCTGAAAAGAATATTTTCTTATGTTTTCAGTCAACGAGCTTGAGGTTTTGTCTGTTTGTGGTTTTTAGTCTTTTATTGTTTACGAGTACGAAAATGACGTTGGTGATTTTTCTATTTTTCATCATGAACGCTGCCATGCTAAGGCTCTGCCATGCACATTTACGAAGTCACTTTCAATTATAAGTATAGATATATTTGTCATGTGCTGTTATTCTGATAGAAAAGCAATCTCTTTCGATAAAAGCATCGAATCTTTCTGATAACGGTGTCAAATTTTTAATTTCATCTGATTTTCAGGAACTTATCATGAAAGATTGTTATGCGGAAGGAAACGATTATAGTTTAAGATTAAGATTGCACCTTTTATAGGAAATTGGAAAACGTTGTTCAATTCTTCAGCATATAAATATTAATTTCTGTAAATTTCATTCATTTTTTCACAAAGTGCACTTCGTTAATATGTCTATCAGATTTGCTTGTTGAGGGAGGGGAAAAAAAAAGAGAATCGATTAAGTATATTTTTATTTGATACTAAACTTCTCTTTTGATAGATGAAGATGAAATGAACAGAAATCGTTTCATGATTAACCCTTTATCTACTGACGGTACTTATAAGTACCATTAAAATAACTTGTTATAAAACTCATTTAATACATTGACTAGTTGTAATATAGTTTAGAATGAATTATAGATACATTACTTTATCTTGTTCGAAAAGCATTATTGGTTACACAAAACAAAAATATTTTTAAAAGGATAATTTCTTTTGCTTTTGCATCTTTTCAGCTTTCTTAGCGTTGTAAGGGGGAGAAGGAATTTTCAATTCGGAAATATTTCTATATCTCTATTATAAGAACATTATATTTGTACATTCCCTAATTCTACAAAATACTAAGAAAATATTATAAATAAAAGATTTGAGTGGGGTTATAAATGTTGCACAAAATCCTTATAAACTCAAATTTAATTAATCCTTCAATCCTTCTAAAATCCTTGTAAAATTTATTAAATGATTATGTAAATCTTCTAATTTAGTTTAAACAATTCACGAAAAATGCTTTAGAAGATAAAATTTTCATGAATTCATAATTCAGTACATAAAGGGTTTAAACAAAAATATCTTTGGCTCGTAAGATTTTCTGAAAATTTTCCATATAAATGTTTTTTTGCTAGTTGTTCATTCATTATATCTATATACATAGTTGCGAACTATTCCTTTTTCTTGTGTTAATACTATTTCCTAATCATAATCTTTACCATATTTAATCGCAGAATTCTGCGATTAATTAATATTAAAATTAAGCAAAGATTTCTTTTCGGAAAGTATGATAACTAAACAGTGGAACAGTTGACAGCTAAGTACAGTACAGGGTGTCTACAAATTAGTTGGGCAATTTCGTAAGTTAAGAACTCCCCAAATATTAAATGAAATTAACTAGTTGAAAGTCAGACTAGTAGTAATATTGCCAAAGTTTATTCATAGGCGGCGTTAGGTGTTATAACTGACGCTATCACTTAGTGAGCGATAATCATTCTTGTTCGGCATTGAGATAATGGAGACGTACAACGGCTGAAAAAGCGAAATGCTGTCTTTGGTTTCATGAAACTCATTCTGCTGTGCAAGTACGACCCTAACGCCATCTATGAATAAACTTCGGCAATATTACTACTAGTCTGACTTTCAACTAGTTAATTTCATTTAATATTTCGGAAGTTCTTAACTTACGAAATTGACCAACTAATTTGTAGACACCCTGTGTATGCAGATATTAAAAAAAAATGCTTTAAATTTTGCAAATACTATATGAAATATAAGTATGCGGATTGCGGATTGGAAGATGGCGGGAGAGGGGTATGGGCACGCTACAGTTGTTAGAGCTGCAGAATATTAAGACTCCGGCATTTTTTTTTGTTAGAAATTATGCCCTGTAAGAGCCCATACTAGTCACGTGGAGAAACTCGAACGTTAACCCATTACCCGCTGGTGTTGAGTTCACGCATAATGCACATATAAAATAAATGCACATATTTACGTTATTTACACACTCATCGCTTTTTTTCAACTAAAAAATCAGCCTTACTTAAAGACGTAAAATTTTAAGATCATATAAAGCGAAAATTATCTTTCAGAGTTTGTGGTGGCAAATGCCGTTCAGCTAAAAAGCTGAAAACTTCAACCTTACAGTTTTGGCGGTTAATGGGTTAATGTTAATCCTATGAGAGTGTTGTTTACAGATTTCTCGCTTTGATATTTTTTAATGATTTTTTTTTTTTTTTGTGCATAGAATATACTTGAGGTCGATATCTGTTATTGTGAGTTTGTACTTTTTTGTTTTTGGTTACATTTTTTACGAGGATTCATTTTCATAACCGGTTCCAAAATTGAAAGTATCCGCACATAAACAACTGTTACTAAAATCGACAAAAGCTGAAACACACAATGAGATATCGACCTCAGGTTTCTATCCAAAATAAATAAATAAATAAGTAAGTAAATAAATAAAATTAAATAAAAATAAATAAATAAATATAAAATAAAATAAAAATATTAAAATGGGAGCGAGAAATCTGTAAACAACGCTCCCACAGGATTAAAATTAGCTTGAGCGTTTCTTCCCGTGATTAGTGTAGGCTAGGGATGGCGAACCTTTTTGAGTATGCGTGACAAAAATTTCAAAATTATTACCAAAATTCTAACGTGCCAGGAACATTTTAATGTAGATAAAGTCCAATAATTAATGTTTATAGAATGTTTACTTAAATATTTTTACAGTTATACTAAATTTGATTCCTAACTTATTTATTACGCTGTATTTACTCAACTATATAGCCATGTTGCATCAAATTCCATATCAATACTCTATAAATGAGTTTTTTTTTTATTGTATTACTTCTGAATCAGATCATTTTTATTTCTTTAGGTAGAAGCAGGTTCAATAGATATATGATTATTTACACTAACAATTAAAATTCAATTTTCAAAATTAAAATCTAAATATAATAAAACCTAAAATAATTTAAAATCCTAAACCTAAATAAAATAAACCTAATCTGAAGCAGAAAGCGTGTTAATTAGGTATATATTAATATCTTAAAATCCAATTTTCAAAATTAAACCTTTGACATTCGATAAAGAATCAAAATAAATTTAAAAATCATTATGTTGAATGGTTTGGCAAGAAAATGACACTACAAGATTCTTTCATTGAAATTTATAATACTTTTTATTTTTATATATTTATATTTATTTTAATCATTTAAAAGTAACGGATTATTTTAAAGTAAATTATATACGTGTTACACAAAACTATACTTTTTGTAAAAAAACAAACAAAAAATGGATAGTTCTCCATAAACTGAATATATTCTTGGTTTTTTGCGTGCCAGAGAAGTTTTCTTACATGCCAAGTTCGCACGCGTGCTATAGGTTCGCCGTCTCTGGTGTAGGCTCTTAAACAAAAATCAATTTTTGGCTTATCTTATTTTTCAAAAATTTATACAATTTTGAATAGAAAAAAACATGAAATATTCAAATTAAAGTTGGACCAATTTGAAATTAATAATGTGTATTTAAACGTGGGCTCTAATTGTTTTTTAGCTTTGCATTGCAGCCGACGAGACATGATTCGACACTTCCACGTATGTATCTTTGCTCTCACGTGATCAAGATAGGCTCCCTACCCCCAATTGCTGTACTGTCATGTGATCAAGGTGGCTGAAAAGCAGCAGCGAAACATAGAGTGCTGTGGAGTATATCTTTCGTTGACTGTGCTTTTTCAAAACTTTGTTTTTGATAATTTATTTTTTAAAGAACTTTTAATCTTCCGAATCTTTTGAGATTTTTATACGTGATGTAAATCGAGTGTAACAAAGAACGCGTAAAATAGATTGCATTGAAATACAGACATTTGGTTACTTTTAGCACAGAAAAAAAGGAGTTTCTCCGGGAGGCGCGAAGTGACTTACAATCGCAAATTTTTTGAAAGGGTTAATATTCGTATTTTTGAAAATGAAGTTAAAAGACCTTTAACCATTCAAGTTGGTATAAATGTCATCTCTATTCTTCAATATACAACAATTCTAAAATACGAAATCTACCAGAAAAATTGTATAGAAGAATTTGTAATGTAAAACAATATAAATTATGTGAAATACATATATTTATATCTTTTTCGGTTGCTTATTTAATAAAATTTAGTCACTGTAAATTAGGTCAACGGCGAAAATTTGTTATTTTAATGATTATAAAAAGAAAAAAACCCAAAAATCTTTCATTTGTGGTACGTATTTTTAAGCGAAAAACAAAAACATGTAAAAAACGAAATGTCTATGAAAAAAAAAATCTTATTATATTTACGTTGCCTAATTGCTATTATTGATTCTGAATAAATAAATAAATAATAATCAAAAAATAAAATAAAAGTTTTTGAGGAAATAGCTTCTTTTTGTTCGAGAATAAAATATTTTTTAAATGTTTCAGCGAAAAAAAAAAATAAAAAAAATATAAATAATTAAACAGAATTAGCAAAAACTAATGAATTCTCGTAACGAAACTGAACAACAACTAAAAAATATTTTATTAACTATTCATTTAAAAATGTTTCAGTTCAATAGATAAATGTATATGTTATGTAACAGATATTAAACTTTTTTCTTTCTTTCTTTTTTTTTTTGGGGGGGGGGGGGGGGTCAAAGATTTGGGAGATGAAAAACAGGTTGTTGTTTTGCTAAAATAAGAATACAGAAATTTAGTTGTGTCACTGAGCAACAGATGGCGGAAGTTGCAATAAATTTTTGTTTCTTCTCTCTCTCAAAGCTACTGCAGATGATCATGTGACATTGGACATCAATGATTAAACTGTTAAACTGGAATTTCCGAACTATCATGATGAAAAATATACAGAAAGATGGAGAATTTCGTTATTAAAACTGAACAAATCAGATAAACAGCGATCTTGATTTAAAAAGAGTATAAATAATTTTTCTCTTAAAACCTGCTTGCGGCTGTTTTGAGTATTATTTATTAGAAACGCGGATGCAGCGCCAAAGAAGATCCGCGGGTCTGCAGAATTATTTGGCATGTTATCGCTGTCTTGGCGAAGTGAATTGCACTGTGTATATTTTTAAAAGCTATGAATCATGGCTGGCATAAGTAATTAAAAAAAATATCGAAAGAGCACGAAAAGAAATGAATCAGTCTCAAATTTTAAACTTTAATCGATTTATTTTGAAGCTCGTGTTTTCAGAAGGAAGTATGCACAAGAGGGATTGGTAGATTCAAGTATTTATAAAAATGAGAGGAGGGGGATTTTTTTATTTTCCTTTTTACAAATGTATTCCTACGTGTTCCTCTCCTTTCTACTGAAAAGATGATGCTATGAATTTTACAAATACTTTTTCCATTTATTATTATTTTTTATTACAAGTAGGAAATATTTTTTTTTCTGGAATCAATTTTGCTAAAAAAAAAAAAAAAAATCCGACAAAATAAAGTAATACAATAAACAAAATTAATTTTCCACTCACTCGGGGCCTAAGAAAAAAAAATTACGATTAAAAGATATGCTCAAATATGTGATGTATCTGTATAAAACAAACATGCACAATACGGTGTCTATTTTTTAGATGAAAACATTAAGGGGACCTTTTACATTAGGAGGCCAAAAAAAATCACTTTTTTAGGATTTTTTTGTAAGAAAACTGCATGATAGATCTTTTTCAAATTTTAACCGTTTATTGTACATATCTTAAGGTATGCACAAGATTTTTTTAAATTAGATTTTGTTACTTCTACTCTAAGTTATAAACAAATAGGTTCAACTGCTTTGGAAAATTTCGTCTGGACGGTGGGCATGATAGCGCCTTGTAGAATTATCTGAAACACAAAAATAATTTTTTTTTTCGTAAACTTCGTGAGTATAGCTTCTAGTTAAATTAAAGGAACCCATAAATTTATTTAAAAAAAGTTATGTAATGGCTGATTAAAAAAAAAAAACATTTTTTTTTTTAAAAAGTTCTTTCTTATTTGTTAATAACATTAAAAAAAAAAAATAATTTTAGTAAAAGCTTTAACCTTTCACTGCACGATTTTTTCTATTTGTATGAAAAAAAATTATTTGAAATCTATATATCGGTCTAATAATGGAAAAAATAGTAAAAAAAAAAAAAAATAATAAAAAAAAATAAATAAATAAATAAATAAAAAAAATAAATAAATTTCACATTTTCAGCTAAGATTTGATATTTTATGGCGTGTACTCTATGTACACAATTAGGGTTTTAAAATATTGTATTGCAATATTTTATAACTAAATGAGCTTAAATTAATTAATTTTATCTGCTTAACACTCTGCAACATTTTTTATATTAATATATTTAAATATTCAGTAAAAATAATGAAAGTAAATTTTATGTTAACAGCTTGATCGAATTTTGTTTTGTTTCCGAAGAACAAATTCTAATTTTTTGTCAAATGCAGCCATCTGACATGGACAAAATAAGTGTTATTCCATTCTTTGGACTGTTCTTGATCAGGAACAGAGACAATATTGGCCAAATTAATGGCACATAATAAGAATTACAGTGTTTTTAGGTATGTGCCAGATGTGGCACCAGGGGCGTCGCCATGGGGGGGGGTATGGGGGGGGACTCTCCCCCCCAATATATGTGAAGTTGGGAAATTTGAGCTTAGAGTTGGGAAATTCTAGATTTTTGAAACATTTTCTTTTTTAAAAGTAATAGTAAAAAAAATATGAAATTTTTATTGTTTTGGTGATTATTTTGAGCACTGCAACAGTAAACAAGTTAAATTATCAAAAGAAATACAAAAAGTAGTCAGCCACACTCAATCTATCATTGTATTTTTCAGTTCTACAAAAATATTGTACATCTACCAGACCTAAATTTCTCTACTCCTGTCCATCAATAACTGACTAACCAATTCCTTTATTTCCTTCAAAACTTTCTTCCTTTCTCAAAAATTTCACCCTACCTCCCCTTCTCCTCCCAAAAGAGAATCCAGCTATTTTAATCCAAAGGGATTGCAGCTTCTTTTGAAAATTGGAGATCACTTGTAGCAACAGAAAGGAATGTAGTAACCTACTTGAAACACAGCTATGGGCAAGAAGATTTGATGAGTTTTCACAAGTTTTTTGACTAATTTTGCAATTTTTGGACAATATTTTACTCATTCTCGTGATTTTTTTGCCACAAAAATTAGTTAAAGCCTTCGCTGTCAAGTAAAAAGCGTTATATGAGCAAATGCGGATATAAGAAGTCGTTAATTTAGATAAATTTGTCACATTTTACTTTTATTTGTGTGCGGAAATATATATTAGTCCTGTTCGTTTATATTCATATGTGTTTATAAAATTTTAAACCAAAAGTCCAGTGTTCTGTGTTTAAAGCTGTTCTAAAAAGTTACTATAAATCTCAGCACGATGAAACCCTTCATAATAGGAAAAGAGTTTTCGTGCAAGATTTTGGAGCATCTAAAAATCCATTCGAGGATGAAAAAGGTAAAAAATGGACGATTTTAATTTGGAACAGAAATATGACCATGAAAGCATCAACTGAAGAAAAAATCGACATTCACTGTAACACTGACACGCTGCACTTGAATAAAATTTTGAAGAAATAAATATTTCCTTACAGACAAGCTCACAAACAATTATGAATATTAGGATGTGACTGGAGAAGCTGAGTTCCAAAAGCCCCGTAGGAAAACTGTTTCACCAAAGTCAATATATAAAAATAATAGCACAGCAATGGGCATTGATACACATAAGTTTTACAGTAATGAATTATAAGAAATACAAGAAAATTTCGGGAATTTAGTTATGGGCTTAAATGACAATGTTCCCTATATCAAGAGAATATTGCAGCGATGCATTCCATATTTAAATTACAATTGTGCAAGGGAAAAGTTAATAATGTTTCCATCTGGATATGAGAAACCGGATGTACATGACTTGCACAGTCAATTAGAAATAAACTAAATCCCAACTCACTTAACAAACCTTTTACTCATGCCATGAAATTCAAACACTATTTGAGTCACGCCGTCAAACTATATACTCGTACCTTAACATTCACAGCAGCTTATCTTTATGGCGTTGCATCTAATGAAAGAATCTTTAGTCAAACAAAAATTTAAAAAATATATATTGCAAGCTACAATGAGGGATGACAGACTTGACAGCCTAATGTTTTTAAAATATGAAAGTGAAATAGGAAATTTTATTAAACTAAGCGATGTTATTAACAGGTGGGCTTCTTTGAAGACCACAAGAATTAATATTAAGTAAAAACTAGCCGGATGTGCCAATCCCAAAATTTTCTTCTACTCTATACATGTTAATGTCTCAAAATTTGCAATCACAGTGCCAAAATTAAATGACAATTCTTTGCCTATAAAAACAAACTCTAAAGGTATAGATTTGTTGAATTGTGTGCATTTAAAAAGGAGATATAAGCATAGCATTTTTCAAACAAATCATTGAATTTTAGCACACAGCCTCTTAGATGTCTGCAACCAAAATTCCTTACTCAAAGTGCACAAAAGCGATAGCTTTGGACAGTATAGACCCAAGCCTAATAAGGATCTATTTATGTGGAAGTGCTACTTATGTGGAATATGAAGTTTGACTAAATTCCGTACATTAGTTTTTGAGATACAGCTATCGCAAAATCGTGAAAAATGCTGCATAGCAGCGCCACCTGCTATACATAAAAAGCTAATCTGCATCAAATTATGTCAAGGTTTAACAGAATATGACGTTTGATCAAATTCCGTGAAATAGTTTTTGAGATATAATTATCACTGAAATCATGTAAATCGTGAAAAATGCCGCATAGCAGTGCCACCTGTTGAACGATTTACACCAAAAACAAATCAGCACCTATTTTTATCAAGGTACAGTCAAACCTCGTTAATTCCGATTGCCTCGTCCAGTTGCATGGAATGTAGTTAACTTCCGATAACACAAACTACTTTTAATACGAAGAAAAAAAGTTTCCCCTTGAGTGTTCGCGTTAACGAGGTTCGACTGTATAAGTGAATCTTTCAAGTTTTATTAAATTTCGTGCATTAGTTCTTGTGTTAGAGCGTCCGCAAAATTTGAATCACATGTAGACAAACAGATATTTTCTAAAAACAGTCGAATCGTGTTCAGGACTTACTAAAACGTATAAATCAGTCTAAAACCGGAAGTTGAATTTTTTCACGAATCCAATACTTTCTTCTTGTAAAGATAGAACAAAGTAAAAAGCGTATTTATTTTTTTAGTAAACAAACCCATAATTAGAATTTTTATGTTTTCAGTTTCAGAATTTTTCTTTGGAAAGGAATTTTTTGTGCAAAAGTATCATTATAATTATTACACACGTTGTGCATATCATTTTAGCCAAAAATTGGAGCAATTTGTTTCAAGTTGGGAAGTTTTCGAATTCTCCCCCCCCGAAAAAATATCTGTGGCTACGCCCCTGTGTGGCACGTTGTGCAGTGAAGGGTTAATTGATATCGAAGGCAATTAAATAAGCTTTAATTTAAAAAACAATCAAGATGATCCATTGAGTAGTTTTTTTTTTAATCTTGCCTACTGTGTCAAAAAATGTGGTTGACACGGTGGCAAGATTAAAAAAAACTACTCAATGGACCATCTTGATTTTTTTTAATAAAAGCTTATTTAATTGCCTTCGATATGAATTAAAGCTTTTAGTAAAGAAAAAAAAAGACACTTTTCCAAAGCAGTTGAACATATTTGTTTATAATTTAGAGTAGAAGCAACAAAATTTAATAAAAAAAATTCTTGTGTATACCTTAAGATAGATACAATAAACTGTTAAAATTTCAAAAAGATCCATCATGCAGTTTTCTTACAAAAAAATCATAAAAAAGTGATTTTTTTTGTCTTTTAATGTAGAAGGTCCCCTTAATGTGTACCTTAAAAATATATGAGAATTCCATAATGACTGGCCTCTCTTTTACAGAGAGTAACTTAACTAGCCGGAAGAGAGATCTATGAAAAAAAAATTTTATGGTGAAAATTCATTTGGCCTTTTTCCTGCACTTTAATAATATACAAATATAGACAGAAGTAAAAGTTCAAATCCCTTTATCCATAAAACTTTAGATTAGAAAGTTTAAATGTCATATAGATGCTATTATTATTCAAAGGTTATGAAGTCTAGAGGGGGATCAAGAAATTACTGGCGGGGGGGGGGGGGGATATTTTCCAAATTCTACACATTAAAGCTCATTCATGCCAGAAACATGTTTCCCAGACAGGGTTAATAATAACAATAATAATAATAATAATAATAATAACTACTACTACTTTTCTTGTACTTCGCCGGCCTTAGTAGTAACTTCTCCCTGCCCTGAAGTACTATAGCGTTTCTGTTGTTTTAGGCAAGTTTTTCTAAGCAAATTTTAAAAATGCAAAGTAAAACATTCAGAATGGTTAATGGAGAACCAGTTTTTTAGTCATTTCGGGGCACAGTTTTATAGCCGAAACTGTCGTTTCCCCTGTCTTTTCTGTAAAGAGGCTCCGATAAAGAAACATCCTATTTGTGGATTTTAATAAAATTTCAGAGGGACCATCTAAAAAATGAGCTTTCTCTCTTCCCACCTCCTTCACAAAAAAGGAAAAGAAAAAATTTCATCAAAATTAAAACATTTGCTCGAATGTTATTGGTAAATATACATAAATATGGAAACATAGGCCAGCCGAAAAGCAAATTATTTTTATACAAATTTCTATACTTCAGAGCTAATAGGAGAACTGTAAATTCACACATCCATGTTTAGGATCCTTTTGATTCTTTTTACCCGACTGCCAGGGTTATGTGTTTGACGTGCATCTGGAGTATGTGGATTTCTTTATAAGGTTAGTTGGGGTAACTGGGCCATGATTTTAAAATTTTACTCTGGAGCTTCTGACAATTCAGCTTCAAAAAGCTAATGTTCATTTGAAGTAAATCCTGAACTTCTGTAAATATGTTCAGTTAGGTTCCCTCTATCAGACAGAAATGCTCTACATTTTAATATTTAAAAATATAAAAATATGCATATTTCATCTTTCTTTTCTCATGGGTCCTGTTGCCCCATACAAATGGGGTAAGTGAACCAGGAGGGTCTATGTTCCACACGAGTTAATTTTTTTTCATATGGGATATCAGACTCTGTTTGGAAAAGTGTAATCAACTTAAAAATATTTGAACCAGGCAGATCATGTAAATTATATATCAACTAAAGAGCGTTGTAAGGGGAACCTTTGCTGTCAATGTGTTTAGAAAAAGCACTAAAAGGGAAAATATTAGATTTATTTATACCAAAAACATAAAAATTAAGTAAGTACTTATGTACTTTAGTATAGGTAATAAGTATAAAAGTCACATGGATATTTTAAGGGAAAAAATAGCAAGGTAAATCTATGAACAAACGACTACGTAAGTATTTAAATACTTTATTTGTATCCAGGGGTCGCATTATATAGGAAAATTTTATTGTTCATACTACAAGCCTTAATGAGTTATCTTCATGATCGTTTTATTTAACATATTCTAAAGAAAGGTACGATGAAGATATTATTTACAAAATAGAGGTAGAAACAATAAAAGTTTCCCTATAGAATGTGCCCCTGTGTATCATACAATTTTAAAGTTTGGCTATCTCGCTTTCAGGGGCAAGGTAACTTGCATTCGTAAAATGTTGAAATATTTTAATGACACCAGTATTTACAATAGAATCTATTTGTAAACGAGTAAAAGTATATTTTCGCGTACTTAATAAAGGTGAAATTTTTCATTATAAAATTCCGGTGCCAATATGGCAATTAGGGATTAAAATTATTTGATTCCATAACGGCATCACCGCTTCTCAAGGGGTAATGTAACTTGGTTTGATACCACCCAATATGCTTTTTTTTTAAAATTTTATAAGGTTCGTAATTTTAATAAGGTATTCTATAATTTTCTGTATTGTGAGGAGACAAAAAACAATGGAGAAATTTATTTTCCGTAGTAAGAAAAATTAAAAAAAAAAAAAAAAAAAAAATATATATATATATATAACTATTGGGGTAACTGGATCCAGCATGGTCCAGTTACCCCGGATACATGTCCCAGTTACCCCATTCTTTAAAAATGTATTGGGTAACTGGGACACCGGGCTTACATTTGAAACATGAAGTAAATATGTATAGATACCTAATAATATTAATGTAGTTATATGCCTAATCTTAAAAAAAAAAAGATTGTTTAATAAAAGTACTGACAGTATTTTAATAAAAAGCCGAGGAAGTTCAACCATATTGACGTTGTTTTTTTAAAAAAAGAAACGTAAATTTTTGGCAACCTATCACAGCAAAGTGAGAAATATGATTGAGCTGATACACGTTGTTTTAGGAAATAGAGATTAAGGTGCACTGTTCACAAAATCTAAAACTTAAAAAACATCAACCGTTTTTTATAAAATAGCCTATGGCCCAGTTACCTCGTGGGTCCAGTTACCCCAACTAACCTTACCCTCGAAACATCCCAACGGCTGGATGGATTTTAATGAATGAGGTCTCTATCGATTCGTGTTAACCGTCCGATGGTTATAGGCCAGGTTTTGTTTTTATAAATTCAAAATGGCGGGCGTAAAATACAAAATGGCGGTAGAGACGAAAGAAAAATTTTACGCACCCTATTGAGTAGCATATCATTGGATAGGTCTTTCAAAATGATCACGATGTTTCATTGACTAATTTACAGTCAGAAGTTCCGTTTAAATATTACACAACCTGGAAGTTGTGTAGGTAGGATCGCTAGCTTTACTGCAACTCTAACCTTCATAGACATCTATAGGCCTCATCAAAACAGTATTTATAGATTGGAACTAACAATTAAACGCAACTTAAAAGTCATCAATACAAGTAAATAAAAGAAATAGTTAAGTAATATGAAAAATAGTTTCACATTGATGAGAAATAATTAATTATTTCGCTTTTTACGCAGTCGGGTTTTTTGATTTTTTAAATTTAGTTTTTAGTTGTTGTATCAAAATTCGTAATTTTTAAATGTAAATCTATTAATAATTTTCATAATTAAAAATTTATTTTTTAATCTAACTATGGTCTGTATTACGTTTCAGCCATTTCACCATCATCACCATTATTATTTTTTCAAAGCATTTATTCTAATGAATTTTTGTTAAGATATAAATTAAAATTTGCGGTGAATTTAATAATAGTAATCCCAAAATTTGACTAAACAGATTGTTAACTAAACAGGTCGGGCATAATATCGAATGTCTACTGTGATATCTTACTTGCTGCTATTCAATCAATGTAGAACACACAAATACAAATAATTACGTTATAGTGAAATCCATCTGTACTTGGAATTCCGGATTTCTTGTAACATCTATAATAACAGTCAGTTACTGACTTGCATTAACATCAAAGCCGGAGACAATGAGTCGAAAACTAAGAACTTAATTAATGATGATAAATTTATCTCTTTCGTTTGCTCTGTCCGTAACTCAGTTTTGAGTTTAGATTGTACTCTGTTACTACTAGACTATTGCCGGCTGTTTTGGCTACTGTTTGCCTCTAAGGTAATAGTCATTGTACGAAAAAAATAAAAAATCAATTGAACTTATTTCTAAGGATTTTATCGTTATTTCATCAATTTGTTATTTCATTTGATTGTATATCTTGCAACTGCAAGAGGGTATGCATGCAATGTATCTTTAGAGCAGTGTTTCCCAACCTTTTTTAGGCCATGCCCCACCAAATCATCTCTAAAACCTGCATGCCCCTCCCCCCCTGCGCTCTCTATGACAAATAATTCTTATTATATAAAAAGTGAGTCTTATTCCCTTTAAAGTCCAAAAAGACATTTAAAAAATCCAATGAAAAAGAAACATAAACAAGTAAAAAAAATATCGTGAAAAAAACGGGCATAAGCGAAAGAAATGTATTTAGGAAGAAATCGTTAATAATAATAATAATTTGCAGCAATGGTAAAAAGCAAGATAGATTTTTAAATATTTAATAGCGAATTGAGATACATAAAAATAACTGTTATTGAAGCTTTTTCGGTGGTGCTTCAATCATTTTAATTGTTGACATTAAAAAAAATAAAAAATAAATAAATTTATAATACAATAAATACAAATTATGAGATTCGAAATGAATAGAATAAAATTAATGAGATCATTGTGTTTCATGCTGTCTGCAGAGAGATTTTATATCAGGAACTAATTTTGTCAACTTTAATTTTAATCTCCTCGTTTAGTGATGTACAGTCGATTTCTTTTCTTCAAATAGTAAATCATTTACTGCACTAAAACCACATTCAACTAAATGGTAACAATATTTTTCTTGCAAATTTTGTTGAATTCGGATACTTATTTTTTGTCTCAGCACAAAGCCATGCTATGGTTCCTATTTTACTGAATAAGGTTCTAACTGACTCATCGTTTTGAATTTCAGAGATTTCTTTTGATATTGAAACATCAGAAGATATGTAAACTATCATTGGCTGCATGGCCCATGATGGAAAATTAAAACAATTAAAATAAAAATGCTTCAAACCAGAAAATGTATTATGTAAAAGAATTTGTAAATTTATTTCTTACTTAAGAAATAAAATAAAATAGTACTTCAGGATCATAAGGAGCGGATGTCCGAATTTTGCAGAAGTCTCAAATTGCCTCCCTGTGGGGCGTACGCCCCACGTTGGGAATCACTGCTTTAGAGAGTCCATAGCATTGTTTTTCAATCTTTTTATTTATCGGCAAACTGGAACCTATAATTCAGCTGTAATTTTAGTAACATAAAATTTGACGTTATTTCAATCGTGGAATGTTCTACGAGTAAATAAAGGGAAGTTTAGTTTACGAAATTACTGGTAATAAAGTGATAGTGAATCCCCTGATGAACCGCTACTGACTAGTGCTATAATGCTATTTTCATAAAATAAACAGAAAATATACGCTATAAGTAAAAGCACACTCTAGATCAGGGATGGTCAACTGTGACACGCCGGATTACCACTAATTTTTTTAAAAAGAAATAGCCAACTTCTTTAATCGCAGAGATTCGATGATTATAAAAAATAGATAAGGCAATGATTACTATAAAATTTTACTGGCATCCAGCGTGCCACAGTTAGCCACCCCTGCTCTAGATAATGTACGCTATAGCTTAACCTAAGAAACAGAAAGTCTCTTTAAAATTTTCAGAAGATATATTTAGCATACCACCGTTTACCTTCCACTACAGCCCTGGCTACAGCTGAACTTCAGCGGCGCAATAAAATTATGTTGCTAAAAAAGAAAAAAAACAAAAACAAAGACTATAGTTTTTGTTAACTTTATTATTATACGCGAACAAAACATATCACCACGGCTAAATATCAAAACAAATTTATAATTTATAATAATAATAATAAAAAGTCTTTAAACTTATTTATAAATTTAAACTTTCTAATTTTAACGTTTTAAGTTTAATTTTAATATTTTAACTTTAACATTTAATAATGTGGCTGAGAACATAATTAAAAAGGAATTTTTGTAAATTTTGAGGACGTTTTTTGGATTAGAGGTTTTTATTGTTTTATAAATAGACATTTTTAGGCATTCTCTCCAAAGTCAAATCCGGAACTTATATCTAATATTTACAATAATAAATTCTGCCAATATAACAAACTGTTTTTATTGAATGTGCGGCATAATTTTTATATAGAGTTTACTACATGCGGAGAAAACAAACAAACAAACAAACAAACAAACAACAACCATAACAACAACAAAAAACCCATCTGTTAATGGCATTTAAAAAGCACGCTTTAAATTAAAGTAAATCAAATCGTCTTTTTTATCCCTACATCATACCCTAAGCCCGAATTATGATGGCTTTCAAAAGGTAACTAACTTTTTATAAGTTAAATTTTCTAATTTTTTCAAATATTTATTTCAGCATTCACATTTCATATTTTAAAATAATGGGAATTATAAGATAAAGGTATTTATGTTTGGATTTTTGAGTAGCCTGTTCAAAATGCATGCTAAGATTATCCATCAGCGCGACAAGTTTATTATTGAAGAGAATGTAAAACAAATATATAAAAGTAATTTAATGTTAGAGAGGGGTTATAAATAACTCTGAATAATTTTAATTCCAAAGTTTTTAGTTTAAATAACTTGAAATTTCATTGGGCGAAAATTTAAACGCAGAATAAAATATACTTTGTCAAAATTAAATGTTTTTATTAAATACAAATTTTAATATGTAGACAGTCTCCAAAGCTTAATTCACGAATTTCATATAGTAGTAGACATTAATTGATTGTTACCCGTGTCATTTTTATATGCGGCAAAATTAGTGAGAGTGTGTGGTGTGTGTATTAGAGACTAGCAGGCTTCGGCCGCTACGCTAATCTGTTTCTCCAAACAAACATTGAATCAAACGAAATACATCGGCGAATTTGACTTTGCGTTTTAAAGCAATATGGGCCTCTACCTGAAACGTCCGCAGCTTTTTAGTTGATAATTTACAATAAGATTTGGTAAAGAGCAATAGAACGATATGCAGTTCAATAAAACAATACCTAAATTTATCTAACTAACAATGCAAGACTTACCTAAATCCGTACAGTCCGTAGAACGTTTTTAAAAAGTTAATCTTTTATTATCATTATTATTATTATATAGCATTATTAAACATTATTAAATAACATTGAATTAAAAAATGAATGCACAAGTTTTAAAATAAAATCCTCTTAAATAATAAAATGAAAAATAAAAAATGAAAAGTAGCTTGAAAATTGGAACGCTTGGGAAATTTAAAATTTACAAAAATAAAATAACAGCTTTAAAAAAATTAAATTTTCATTAAATTGAATTTTTAAAAAAATATTTATTCAATTCATAGGTAGAGAACACTTCCTTGAAGAACTTCTTGTTGGAATAACATAAATAATGAAAAATTATTTAAAAAAGTTAACCGTTCCCTTAGCGCATTTGCCATTTTTAACACTTTCCAACAAAGTTGAAAAGTGTTTATGCATTCGATTTGTCTGTCCGTCTGTCCACGCTCTAACTCCCGTAAATATACTCGTATTTCCATGCAATTGATAAACCTTATTTAGGGCCACCAAGGCATGTTTAGTATTGCATATGAAGTATGTGGGATTAATAGTTCATTTACAGGGGCATTCAAAAGAATTCGGTTACATTATAGTCAATGGGGAAAAATCGTTTGCAGTGTATTTTAATGACATTACGCTATTTCAAATGAAATTGATATAAATCACTGAATTTTACTACAAGAGGATTACTATACAATAGGGCAATACAATATATACAGGGCTGATCAAAGAATTTGGATACTGTAAAAGCACTTATTTTCGCGAGGCTTTAATTTTCGCGATTTTCGCGAGCCCGTCGTAATCGCGAAAATTTAAGCCTAGCGAAATATTTTTTTTTCGCCTCAAATAATAATAAAAAATCAGAAATTTTTCATTTATCCAAAATTTAATAATTACAATTACTTAAATAAAATAAGCACAAAAATTTCTTGAATACTTACAACTATTTCTTGAGTATTAAAAAACTACTTCTTGAATAAAGACAATAATACAATTAATAGAACTAACTTTACGGACAAAACGAAGTTTTTTTAAATGCCCTATGCAAAAGGGTTTCTATTTAGGTAGTTTCAGGATTTTTCAACTTTCGGTTCTGTTCATGTAAAATTCGCGAAATTTTCAGCTCGCGAAATCGCTGATATCTTCATTTTCGCGAAAACAAGTGCTTTTACAGTAATTTCCTGGTTGTAGACGGGGACAGCTGAAATTGGGTTTTCAAATGTGTTATGCGTTTCCATATGGTTGAATTAGACATACCATTTTAACTTATTAAACGGTGCAGTTTTGTATCATGATTCTGAATGTGTTGGAAAGTGTTTCATAATCTATGCTTGACGCATGATTGTTTCTTTCTTGTTTAATTTGTTGAAACATTGGATTGTTGTTTAAGAATGTGTGTAAAATTTGAGAGCTTCTGGTATGAAGAATTTATTTTTTTTTCTGTAAAATGATAACGGAGAAATATTATTATTATTTTTTTTTAACATGGAACTCGAGACAAAAAAGGTGTTGTTTTCGAATTCGAAAATTGTTTGTTTTTAAACGACAAATAAATTTGAGAACATGTCTCTGTAAAAGTGAGAAATTTATTCCAAAAGAAAAATATTAAACATGCATTAATTCCTTTCTTTAGCGTCAAATGCATGTAAATCTATGCTTTCTAAGCAGACGATTGCAGTGCGTGTTAGAGATTATGACGAAATATTAATGAAATCGGAGTAAATTAAAGATGATTTGGGTTCGTATTATCAAAAATAAAAAAATAATTACTCTTGAAAGAAAGAGAAGAATATGCATTGTTAAAATCGCGTGAATTCTCATATTTCTACGAATGTTATGCAAAAGCAGTTTTCCCACATTCTAATTTTTCACTTTAAAAATATATTAGTTTCCTTTACGAAGAACGGAATACAAAACGAAATAATTTTCAAACATTGTTTGAATTTTCCCGCAAGGCTTTATGCGTTATTATTATATTTACCAATAGAATAATACACTCCGGTGAATAAAATTTATAAATTAGATTAATTTATTTAAACTGTTTAACTAAAGAAATTTATAGATAATGAAATGTATAACTCTAATTAACCCTGATATTTTTCTTATCATTTTCTCCCTATTCCAAAAAAATTTAACTAACGCTGCTGCTCCTGTCACTGCCGTAAATGAATTTTTTGTGACCGGAAGTTTTTCTAGTCTAATATTAAGAAAGATATTCTAGATAAAACTATGAAAATTGGTACTTTTATAGAGAAATATATTATAAGCACGCTGAAGCAAACAGCTTTTTAACCGAAGAATTATTTTAACAGCTATTTAAGGTTAACGTCAAGCAAAATAGTTCAGTTAATGAAGTTTTATAGGATCAAAAACTATGCATAGCAATTTAACCATCTTTCGCAGGCACATACTTGACTATTTTGTGGTGTGTGGAGTGCAATCCTTTTTTTTTAATTTTTCAATTTTTTAAATCAAAATTTCATTATCTCAATAGCGATTTATTTCATGATTTCGAAAAAGTCTCTCTCGCTTTTTTAAACCTATTGTTTTATTGTTGCCAAATTAAAAAAAAAAAAAAAAAAAAAAAAAAAGCGCAAATAATAATATTTCCAAACATTTTACAATTGAAACATATATTTGCACGTGATTATTAAAAGAGAAAGTAAATTTTAAAACAATTAAATTATTACGCGCGTACAGCATGAAAATTACGTCAAAGTTAAAAAGCTGAAAAAATAATATTTCCAAACACTTTACGCGTGAATTTTAAAAGAAAACCTCAAAATAATTAAATTATTACATGCGGAAACCATTAGGCGGGGAAAATGATCTTATATTTAAAACAATTTATTTAAAACGTCGTATTTAAAAGGATTTTCTTATAGAGTCTAAAAGAAATTTTTTTCATTTCAATATTTAGAGATATAGCATGAAAAATACGAATGACGTTGAATTAAAATAGAGAAAAAAAAATTCTGTATAACCTATATCTGTTTCTGAAAATATCTAAAATTCGATAAAAAGATAAAATATAAGCATAAATTTCCTATGCTGTTTAATGTCGTGGTTTTGAATGTTATTTCCAAGCAGACGAACTTTTCGACCCTTTAGCACAAAATGAAAGCATTGTCCACAGCGATGTTATAAAATACATTTGTTACTGAACTATTTTATACAAACTGATTTTCTAATGTGTAATTGATCTTTTTTAATCAATCAGGGAATCAACCATCAGCTGTCACGTCAGCGGTGGATGCGGCGTTGGGTACCGACAAATCCTACAAGCAAAGGGAAATGAATGACAATCCGATTACAAAATATCGCCACTGTTCGTGATAATATTATTTAATCGTCTATAACCGTTGTATTATTTTTAAAATATAGCTAATTAATTATTAATAATTATTGAGAGATTTATTATTATTAGCTAATTAGCCTGTTTTTAGAGCCTCCAGTGTCTAGACGGGGTTGGCGAGCACAGCTCGTATGGAGCAGAGATCCATAGTTTTTAACAAAGAAAATAATTCAGAAAAGATAGTTCAATTTTAAACACGAAAATGAAGAAAATAAAATGTAAATAAAAAATTAGCGTGTAATTATTAAAAAAAAGACGTTGTTATCAGTTAATAGTTTCGTATTAATTAAAATTATGATTATATGTTCAGAAATCAGTTTAGAAATCTTAAATCGCGCTAATATCAAGCATAAATCAAGGTGGTAAATTTTCGGGTTTGATGCCCATGTCATATTCACGTATTTTATCAGATTTGTTTTGGAAAAATGATGAATTGTGGTTATGAAATTAGGAATTTTGAATGATTTTAAAAGAGTGTTTTTTTAAAAAAAGCGATTTTTATTTTTATATTTATACAAAAATATTTTTTTTAATGTAGTGATTTTTAAATTTCATATGTCATCATCATTATTTTTTAAAAACCAATTATTCAACAAATTCATTTCTTAGTACCATACATAAGGGCCTTCCTTCAAATCACTACTGGGGCACGAACCTTCTCTCTGCGGCCCTGAATTTGACCATAATATTTAACTTAAAAAAAAAAAAAAAAAAAAAAAAAAGGTTATTTAAAGAGAAATTGAAGGGAAAATAAAAACTTTCCGTTCTTCTTTTGAGAATTTTTTTTCTTCATCTTTACGAATGATAGAGAAAAAGAAAATGAAAACGATGTTAAGCAAAAATTGCTTCTTTGTTTAAATTGAAACTTTGAATGAGGTCTAAAGTAACTTATTTTTTAAAGGAATTTTTTTTAGCGAAATTTGATTTTTTAAAAATATTTAAAAAGTTTTTTTAGAAATGTCTTTAAAAATATTAAACTTTTAAAGCTGATAATTGTAATTCATCAACTAACACATTTACAAGTATTTTCTTTTTCATATATATTGTAATCTGAAATACATTTTGATTTTCCATAACTGGGTGAAAACTGAATGTAATTTACCCGAACCCAGCGTGACTCTCAGATTGGTTTCGAATTAGGTTGACCCTAATTATTTTGCTAGAAGTCTGGTTGATTCTAGATTTTCTTTTTCTTTTGCAAACTAGTTTTGAGTCGAGTTGACTCTATTTTTTTTATCAGTTTTGGGTTGTACTTTCTTCGAGTTCAGGTATATCCAAATATTCAGAAAAAAAAAAAAAAAAAAAAAAAAAAAAAAGCTTTCTAATGAAAATACTATGTGGATGGGTACAGAAACTATTCATTTTTCCTCATAAAAAATAATATAAATGTTAGGGGATAGGATTTTAGACCTGTTTCGAAATTTACATTAAAATGTGGTTTTAGTTTTGATTTCAGGTCCGGTTCGGCTTGAAGTGTGTTGTGTTTGGATCGGGTTGTCCTGTTTTGTCGGGATCGAATTGGGTATCTGGTTGACTTCAAATGGGATATTTACGTTCGGGTTGGGAACAATCCGAGCCATAGTGGATTCGAAAGAGATGGCACGGAAATAAAAAAGTTTGTTGCAATCCTGACAATTTACACTTGCAGTCATCATTGAATTCAGAGGTTGTCCCGGGAGAAATGTCCCCCAGGCTTTTCTGCACCCAAAGGTATGAAAACATGAAGGACTGAGAGCAGGAAAACAAAACAATGGTAAATCTACGAGTCAACCGCTAAAATCGGGTTTTCAAATATTTTCTACCAAGGTATGATTTGGCAGACCGATTGCGTTTTAATATGCGAATCGAGTTTTAACTAATTCTCGAGTTACAGCCGTGAACTCGACGAGGTGATTGTCTGTGCTTCCGTCTCCCAATCTATTTCCTAACTGCATGAGAACTGGCTGCTGATGTCGATGTTTAATATCAGGAACTATAGTTGCATCTCGAATTATTCAAAATATCCATCATAATGCAAATATCTGTGGAAGGGCTCCTCGAAAAAAATCATATATCAGTAAAACAAATAGGCAGGAAAGTAGAGAGAGTTCTGGAAAAATGCAACCTTTTCCGATAGAAGCAAGCTGAAAGCAATTTCTTCAGCTCCGTTGGAAAGAAATCGGTTTGGCGAAAGCCGACTAGTACTTGGAAACAAAAATTTTAAGACCAACTGTTAAACATGAAGGTGAACATGTATTTATTTGAAAGTGCATGTCTTTTATTTTAGTTGGTGAAATGGTGTTTATTGAAGGTATTATAAATGCTAAATATATTGTTAATATATTGGTAGATGCTTATTAATAGCCCATTGAACTTCAGAATTAGCAATTTTTTTAAAAACGACAACGATCCGAAACATACGGTCAACATAACGAGGTTATGTTGTTATGTAACGTAAAAAATCTGTTAAGATATCCTCTACAATTGCCGGACTTCAATCCTCTTGAGAATTCGTGGCATATTTTGGATGTACAAGTGAGAAAAAGAAAAAATAAATAAACAAAGTTGATCTTAAGCAAACTCTCATGGAAGAATGTCCAAAAATCAGTGTAGAAACCTGTCGAAAATTAATGGAATCAATGCTCAGATAATCCCAAGCTGTTATCGATGCAGAGTATGGATACTAAGTAACAACAATAGTTGTTTATTTTGAATATTTCCTATTTTTGTATTATCATTGCAAGTATGCATATACTTCACATGTTCACTACTTTCTTTATATATATATATATATATATATATATATACTATAAATAGATAACTACACCAGGGAGTTAGGATTTAGAGCTTTATAGCTTTAATGCAAGCCCTGGTGGTGGTGGTGGAACGCGCGTATATTACAGTTCAATTCAATAAAACCAAGATGAATAGAAACAACCATTTATCAATGTAAAAAGAGATTACTAATATATACTTTAAACAAGTGGGTGAGTGCGATCACAGATCGCACAGAGGGTTTCGTTTAATATTCCTTTCAAAACACGTTATTCTTTTGCAAAATCTGTTAGTTCCACATTTCGCAACCAGGAGGCTCACTCTATTCTAAACACATCTCTATCCGAACGAAACTCCGTTTTACAATCTATCCGTAGATATATTAGTCGAGGAAGTGGGGTCCGGGATGGCCACCCAGGGAAACACAGCAAATGCTTTAGAGTTTTAGTGCAGTCCCTGGGGGAAGAGAGGGAGTGGGGCCCATAGCACCCGAGATAGGTAGGCGCCCCCTGGCGGTAAAAAGTGGAACTAAAATATGTAAGTCTATGGTGCATAATATAAAAGAGAGGTCAAAGGGCTGTCGGCAAAATTTAGAAAAGTGCCCCCCCGGGTGAAAGGGGGGGGAGGATAAAAAATTGCTTAAAATGCACAAGTTAGAGCCCGTAGGGTAATTAATATAAGACTTTTTGAAAATTTTATGATTTTTCGTGTGATGGAAAGTGTTCTGCTATAAGTATGCAAAATTTCATGTATCCAACTTAATTAGGGCCTGAGTTAGAAAAATTGCTTAAAATACACAAGTTAGAGAACGAAGGCGTAAATATAAGACTTTTGAAATTTTTATGATTTGTCATGTGATCGCAAGTGTTCAGCTATAAGTATGCAAAATTTCAAACCACCAACTTAATTAGGAGGCCGAGTTAGAAAAAAATGCTTAAAATACACAAGTTAGAGACCGGAGGGATAAATATAAGACTTTTGGAAATTTTTACGATTTTTCGTGTGATCGCAAGTGTTTAGCTATAATTTTGCAAAATTTCAAGTCTTCAACTTAATTAGGGGCTCAGTTAGAAAAAAAAAAAAGTTTAAAAAACACAAGTTACAGGCCAGAGAGTTAAATATAAGACTATTTCAAAATTTTATGATTTGCCGTTTGATGTGAGGTGTTCAGCTTTAAGTATGCAAAATTTCAAGTCTCTAACATATATAGTTTCTGAGAACGGGCACAGTGACGGACAGACAGACAGACAGAAGAGCGAGACGAATAGGGTTTCATCAGGTGAACGAAACCCTAAAAACATCAATATATACACGCATAACAAATCAAAGTTTTGATCACTACACTGTAGGAAAACAAAAGAAAAATACAGAAAGTTAAAAAGGAGAAGAAAAAGGGTTTTGAAAACTATATTCATTATTCTGAATGAAATTCATACATTTTGAGATTCCATCCAAGAGAATTGGCCGACCCAAGAGATGTTTACTCAGTGTATTGGGGATATGAATGACGATTTTTTGGCGTGAAAATGAGTAGTTAAAGAACGATATAGAATATAATTGAGTTGAAAGTCTATTACATACACTCTCAGAAATACTTTCTTCCATCCACGGAGATTTCCTGGCAGCAGTGCTGCCAGGATTTTCCCGTTAATTGACGAATATCCGTCTTATATTTTCCCTCAACTTTCTTCAATTGGCGGATATTTTACCTTCTGTAATGGAGAATTTTTTCAACGTTACATGAGATAAAATATCTGTCAATTGAAGAAAAATACATGTTGCGGATCTTGGATTCGAACCAGCCATCTTAGAGTTACGAGACGAGCACGCTAACCACTGGGCTACAGCTGTACAATAGCGAAATACTTTGACGTAAATATGTTTGCTTCAGATGGGTATTAATTTCTTTAAAAAGCTTTGAATCTTTGAAGTTAATTTCGGGAAGATTTTGACTTTAATGAGATTGTGGTTGGGGTTTCAATACTTTAGTATTAATATAGGATAAAAATATGAATTATAAATATTTTTAAGTAGATTGCTAGATGTAAAATATGAATATTATAGTTTTATTCGATAAGATTTATTATTATTTTTTAGTAATATCATTTTTTTCCATTTAATATTTTAATTAAAATATCTTTTAAATGTGTTCGTTTAAAATATATTTTAAAAGCGAATATTTATTCATAAACAACATTATAAATTCAACTTTATTTAACTTTATTCAACTTCTTCAACCTAAAAAAAAAAATAAAATAAATTGTGAGTCCTTTTGAATGAATGAGAAAAGTATTTGTTATTTATTTTAAAATTCGAAATGTATTTCTTTTTAAATTAAATTAGAAATCTTAATTTATAGAATTTTTGGTTTTCCATTTTTAAAATAAATTCGGATTTAATATTAATAGAACGAATACGCATGGGTGCTGGGAATGTACGGAATTTCTCCCTCTTTTTCAGACTTTCGGGAAGAATTCATGGATAAAACATGTTTTCTAATAGTAAGGAAATTATTTGTTAAAAATTGAGGAATATTTTAGTGTAGGGGAGACTGGGGACGGTTGACCATACGGGAGGCTTGACCCACCCATCAGTTTTCGTATTTAAAATGATTTCTGAGTATTATCAATAGGTGTCAACCAAGGCTACTGGAATGCTCGAACAACAGTCTTTGTTTCATACAGGTAATCGAAATAGGTGTAGAAAAAATCAATTGTGAAGCGTTTTCCGCCTGAAAGTTGTGTTTTTTTTAGAAATATTTTGTAAGCTATTTTCAGATAAAATATATCATAGAAATTTAAGTAAGTAGGTTTTAAGTAATGCAGAAATATCGAGCTCATAAAGATTATACAGTAAGTTAGTCTTAACATAACAATGTGCTATTCTTTAGAAAAGGGCTATGTGGGGAGGCTTGACCCAGTCAATGTGAGGGAGGGTTGAGCAGATATTCAAGGTCCCTTAAGGGTGTATTCGAAAAAATATTTTTCCACCCTCAACAGCTCGAAATTTTCTGGGACATTTTCAGACTCATTTTAAAAAGTAAAAAAAATGAAACTTGCTGAAGCGATTTTTGAAGAGATGTATAACAGGCCGTGTGATTTAATTTTTCGCTCAATTAATCAGAATTTGATTCTTAAACAATTATTTTCTCCGTATGACCATTTTTTTCATTCCCAGATCTCCTGCTTCGGAAAATTCGATTCAAAACGCCAACTTTGACAGCATTTTTTTACAATATTTTCTGCATTTATCAAAAAATCGAGAAGCACGGCACATTATGTAGTTTCTAAATAAGAGAATTTTCCAGTTTGATGCGTTTGAGAGCAAAAACGAATTTAAAAATGAATTAGAAAATAAGCAGTTTAGATTGGAATACACCCTTAACACATTCACGACGGGAAACGAGAATTGTCGTTTTCATTCAAAAAACATCATTGACTAAGGGCGTAGTTTCCACCTTACAGAAAATGCATTTATATCATGTTGTCCATATTTTTTTTTTTAGATTGTAAGACATTTTATATTAAATTCGTACATTGAAAGATATTTACCGATGCATAAACTAGGGAAACCTATTTAAATCACAAATTTACAAACAACTTTTAGAACAGGGAGGAGCTTCTACTGTTTTAAAATTGAGATTTAATAAAAAATACCCGTCGTCAATGTGTTATTTTAGGGGGTTTTGGAAATCCTTTTATTATACACTGTGCATAATGAAAGATTAATGATTCTATATAAAAATGAATGTAAATTCGTTCTGAAAAGCTACAGTAAAATGGGGTGATGGAAAAGAAAACGCTTAAAATTGATTAAAGAAAGGTATGAAAAATTGATGTAGTATCCACTGCACGAAAAAAATAAATGAAATATAAATGGGAAAGTTGATAGGAACTTTTTCTATTTAAATATTATTTACAATAGGTAACTAGGAACAGCGGAAAAGACTGGAAATTATGAAAGCAGCGGTCTTAACCGTTGCAGAAGCAGTGGTATGTTTATGAAACCACTTAATTTTAATTCCCAAACGCCACAATGGCACCAGAATTTTGCTAAAATCTTTTCCATATAATATGCATGTAAAATATAGCCCTTTTCATATTTCCAAATAATTTTTTTCGTATATTCCGGTGCCAGCCATTTATTTCAACATTTTAGTTCTGAAAGTACTTTGCTCCTTAAAGAGTTAAAAGATGTTAATGATAAGTTAAGTACTCATGCGGCTGCAAAAGGACATAGCATTGATCGAAAAACTTTAGGATGGTATGTAGACAAATTTCAACATGATGAATAGAGTGAGATGAAGTCAAACTATGTCACAACTAGAGTTGTCACGTCGAATGCCACAAAAAATAAGACAAGAAGACAAAAAAAAAAAAAAAAAAAAAAAAAAAAAAAAAAAAAGCGGGACAGTGGCTACTAAATAATCCTGATATAATAATACATGAAACCGTATGAAAACTCATCTGTCTCTAGCGAAATACCGTCTTAAATGTTAAAATTTCATTTTCCCTGCTATACAATTATACCTACTCAGACAAAACCCTGTTTAAAACAAAATTTTTCACCTCTGATTTGCGATTGCATTTAAACAGGTTTGTTTAAGCATCATTTTTCAAAAATATGTTTTTTTAATAATTAAAGCATGTAGCATAAAGTTATTTTGCTTTTTTTAAACTGATTTTATTTCTCTTCACAAATATTTCAATATAAAACAAAGTGGGTCAAGCCTCCCATATAGTGGGTCAACCCTCCCATATGTGGGGAGCCTTGACCCATTATTTTCTCATGATTAAAATCCACCATTTTTCAAATCTCTTATGTATTACAGTAAACTCCCGACTATCCGGCCTAATGTGGCGGAAGGATAGGCCGGATAACAAAGAAGCCGTATAGGCCGAAATTCTACAAATATTTACTAACTTCGTGCCCTCCCCCCGCAAAAGATATTAAAAACACACCTTATACACATATTAAGATGAATTTTACATATACAGTACGTACAGTTTCAAAATAAACAAAACATTAACATAAAACGCAATCCCAATTCGTAAAAAAATGAGTAAATCTTATTTTACTGTTTATTAATTAATGCTTGCACAGATATGAAAAGTTATGCATAAGATGCATGCCAAACTTACAGTTTTTAGTTTTTTTAAAAGTCCTTAATAGAGGACTCCTTCTTTCTGTTAGCCCTCTTCCGCGACATAATATCTCTCCATTTAGGCAAGTAGATGATATCAGTTGGCGTCGATTCCTGCTGACTACAGTGCTGCCCCAATCGTCTTAAACTCTTACGAATGCGGGATGAGATTTTTCCTAGAATCCTTTTAATCTTTTTCTTCTGATATTTATCCCTCTGTCAACACTTCTACGATATCGTTTTCAATTAATTCATTGACTTCGTCGTTTGCCATCCATTCTGTAATGTCTTCTGCACTACATCGTCAGAGCCCGGTATATTTTTCAGCAATGGAATAAGCTTATCTTTCTCATATCCCATTGCAGTTTCCCACACGGGTTATGTCTACCTTTTTGGTGAAAAATAATGTTCCAAGACTTTGCAATTACTATGTTTCGAATTTTTTCACATGCTTTCGACACCCACCTGGACGGAAACCTGCCTGCTTTGGCCGCTTGCAACATTCTTCATTTTTTTTAATAGGCCGGATAGTACGGAGCGCCGGATAGTCGAGAGCCGGAAAGTCGGGAGTTTACTGTACACTTATGTAGTAATTTTTTATTGATAGCTGGTTGTATAACGAATAAAATAATATATAAAACTTTGTTCTACGTTCAATATTTAAAAAATAAAAAAATCATTTTGTAAAAAGTGGGTCAACCCTCCCTAGTCTCCCCTATATTGGCGGGTTTTTCCTGACAGTGTACGAAGAATGGAGAATCACGTTTGTTTATCTGATAGAGATGCTGCTGAAATAGTATCATTTGTAAAAAATAGATCAAATTATACATCATTAATGAAAATAAACTTAGGATATAAAATCGTATGTGGATCAGTATCACAAAATACGGAAATCGCAGTCCGCACAATCAAATTACTATTTAATGTTACAAAATACAATTTTATTTTTTACATTCTATTAAAAAATATTCCTAGAAGTATTTTCAAGAGATATTATATTAATTATAACGTTAAAATAAAGCAATTAAAAGACTTAAAATTTCAGATTGTCATTTTCCTGGCATGTCAAACATGTCATGTGTGCAAAGTAAAAGTTCTGCTATCATGTACAAATATCTTTTTTTAGTTTTTTTAATTTCTAATTAATAATTATACCTTATATAACCCATATATGTGGAAGGTAACAAGTTCTGTATTTTACAAATAATTTCCCATAGTTAAAATATGATTGTCACTGAAAATGAATGTCATTGCCCTGGCCTGCTAATTTTAGTTCCTTATGAGTTATAAAGATGGCGTGCAGAGTAATTCTTCTTGTTCTTGACATAGTTCAAGCCAGAAGTAGTAAAATCATTGCTACTAGCAAGATCTTTTAGATATTTCTTTGAAAATAATGTGTTTAAAGGCTTTGTAAAAATTGAGTAGGCTTTTATTATGTCATTTTCCTGGCTTCTATAAATTACAAATAAAACCGAACATTACACTGAATGTGAGGTACTATAGAGGAAACATGTTCCTTTAAACAAAATTAAAATGTTAGATCTAAAAAAAAAAAAAAAAAAAAAAAAACAAGAATGTGAAAAATGTTTCAGAATGAAATTGTCATTATCCTAGCATACATATGCCAAGAAAATGACACATAATTATAGTTAGATAAAAATGAACTTAAGCTCTTCAAACTTTAACAATTTTACATATAAATTCCTTTATTCAGCTGTTCAACCAACATTAAAAAAAAAAAAAAAAATAGAAGCTTTGAAACGATTTAAATTTTCAAAATCTCACATTTTGTGATATTCAACCATGTATATCTTCCAGCTATTGAAGAGTTCCAGCATTGTTGCCAACGCTAAAGAAACGAATATTTTAAGACGGATTTGAGAGAGCAAGCAGGGTGGGGCAAGAGGTTTAATGGTAACGTATTATCACTTACCACTGATTTAGCCGATTGATCTGCAATATCGTTATCACAAATTCCCGAATAAACCTGTAACCAGTTAAAAAAGAAGGATTTGTCAGGGTTTTGTAATATGTATAAAATTTCATAGATTAAAAAGTTCTTAGTATCGAATTTGTTTTAAGGCCAGAAAACCTGATAAGCTATCCCCGAGGAGATTAAAAAGAAATTTTCTGAAGACGAATAAGCCTACAGCAGTGGTTCCCAAACTTTTTTTGCCCGCGCCCCACCTAAGCCTCTCTGAAATCATGATGTCCCCCCTCCCTTCTATATATCATATAAAACTTATTACATAAAAAATAAACTGCTATTTTCTCGGAAGGATCCGAAAATAGCACTAACTTTGATAAGTTATTTCACATTCTTTAATTCATCAAAATCATATTTTTTTAATTACAAGTAAGTTTTTAACATAACTCTATGAATGCAATGAGGCCACGGATCTTCGCATTTACATCTACAAAAGTTTTAGCAGTTTTTTTGGCAACTTACCTCAAAAGTGATAAATAGCCAGCATTTTTATCTTCGTAAAATTTCTTGAAATCTCTCTCACATTTTGTGTTACAACTCATAGAATTGATACATTTTATGATGGATTTTAGTACTTCATTAAGAACAAGTGACATTTGTTTATCACCGACATTGTATGGATAACATAATTCACAAGTAACACATGATAGCTTTTATCCATTTTAAGTAACTATTTTTCTTTTCCCTCAGAACATACTTCTTTGATAACGGGGCTTCTTTTTCTCATTATTAATATTTGGACACCATGTTTTCTAAGATTTCAAATTTTAAAATGCATATGTCATGAAGTTTGTTTACATATTCCGTATGTGATCTGCAGAAGAGCCATAAGAAGTTTACTTTCTACCATTTCCTTCCATGATGTGCACGGGGATTTATTCATTTCATATGAATAGTACCTCATGTAGATAATTCAAAACATTTTTTAGATTAAACATGTCCAAATAGTCAATTTTAGATATACCTTACAAAATTTCATATGTAAAAGTTCCCGCATGAGGCATATTGCACTATGAATAGACGTATATAATTTTTTTTAAAAAATAAGTAAACTCTGTCTAAGGCGGAATCGATCGGGACCGATGAAATTTTCCGCCGTAGACAATATTCCACCTTATGCAAAATACACCCCCCTCCCCCCCCCCAAAAAAAAAATAAATAAGCAAAAATTTTTTTTAAAAAAAAAGCACAAGTTGTATATATTTTTTTCATTTGTAACTTTAAGTACTGTTCTTTAAAATTAAATTTTTATTGAAATTAAGCTTTTTATTAAATTTACAATCTTTAATAATATTGAAAAACATTATTCGGACACTGAAATAAATAGTATTGATTAGCAATTGCTTCATTTGCAAAATTTTCGGTTCGGTGGGACCTTAAAAACCTTTCTGTTTCCGCGTTACGCAGATTCCGGCTTAAACAGCACGGATTAATGTTATTTGCTTTGGGTTCGCCGGGACTTTGAAAAATTTCCGCGTTAGACAGATTTCCGGCTTAGATAGAGTGCGCCTTAGACAGAATTTACTGTAAATAGTAAAAAAAAAGGTGCGTGTTTTACTTAAATAACATTAAAACCAGAAAAAATTAATATGATTTTTTAATATATAAAAGGTAACAATTGTTTTGCTGTTATTATTCAACTCAAGACCCGTCTTAGCTTCCCCCACTTTTAATTTTCACTTCTGCCCAAGGAATCGCATATTGTCAAAATCCAAGTCATATATCTAGTATACGGGGATGTTGAGTTACATTAAAAAATCATGTTAATTTTTATGGTTTTAAAAGGTCAAAAGGTTTTCGCATCATCATAAAACGATTTCAGATAATTAGTCCGGTGTGGGTGTATTTTGAACTTTTAAATGGGAACGTTTCGAAACTTAATTTTTATTAAGTTATTTTTAATTTTTTTAATTTATTTCTATTTTTAAACTACGGCAATACTTTTATTAGAAAAAAAATGACAAAAATTTTTTAAAGAAGAAATCTGCAATTGTCCCCCTGAAAAGCCATATTGCCCCTCTGTTGGGCATACGCCCCACGTTGGGAACCACTGGCCTACAGTATAGCACTCTTAAGGTAACTTTAAATCACTTTTTAAAAAAGTACGATATCGAATAAACACGCATATTTTGAGTTCAAATGAAATACAGAATGATGAAAAAACATAAAATCCTGGCAATATCTTCATAGCCCTTTATTTATTTATTTTTTTTTTGCCATTTTTTTAGACAAAACTTCATGCTTACGCAAGATAGCGTGCACCTAATCAACTAAATATATTTCAATTTCCCTTGTACTGCATATTGCTGTTACACTTATTACCTGTTCACTGAACTAGGAGTTTTACAATATCTTCAAAAATAACTGGAATAATATTTCAAAATATGTAAAGAAAAAAATTCGATTTGGTTTCGAAGTTTTATTAAAAATTACCTTTTTTCTATATTCGAGTACCTATAAAATAATTACATGATCACATAGAGCTTAAGGTTGTAGTTCAGAACATAGTAATATGGAAAGCATTCTGACAAAATTTCACTGAAATATGTTTAAAACATTTTATGTAATGGAGTTTATCGAACATGGAGATAACGCAAAAATTGCTTTTCCAGAAATCTCATTTAAATAATTCTTTTATATCTTTCAGATACATACAAAACTAATCTAGAAGGGTCTATTTAAGTTTATTTGTTTTTATGTAAAAAACGTAAGAAAATGATACACAGAAACACTGTTTACATTTTTCCTGGCCTTCCTACGACCATTTTCGGTATTTGACTTAATACTTCCTGTTTATGAAATTGACCATAACTCCTCTTCTAGTAATCATAGAAAGAAAATTAAAACATATTTGGAATCGTAAACGATTGCCTTTTCAAATAAAACAACAATATAATAAAAATTAGAAAATTTTCAAGAAAATGACCATTTTAATGTAGGCAGATAGTACCTATACTTTAATTGTAAACAGTTCGGCCTGAAATAATTCAAACTGTCTATTAGTTTTCTAAATAAGTTACCATTCTTCCTTCGCAATTGCTTTTTAACACTTTCCAACATAATTGAAAAGTGATTTGGAGTTTGGTTTGTCTGTCTGCCTGTCTTTCCGCCCGTCCGTGCTTTAACTCGCGTAAATATTGTCAGATTGCCATGAAATTGATGTATGTTATTGGTGTGTACGGTGGCATGTTCTGTATTTAAAATGAAGTTTGTAGCATTAACGGTTCATTTTCGGGGATACTCAAAAGAATTACGTTACATTCAGGGGATTCTTCACTCACTTGAAAACACCCTCTCCGTAATGTTAAACCAATGGGGAGGTTGTTTTCGAATTGCTCATTTAAAATTGAATATTTTTAAACGATTTTTTTTTTTTTTTTTTTTTTTTTTTTTTTTTTTTTAATATGAATATTATTGAATAATATTTAAAAAGGTACTTTTAGTTTCGAAACCGGTTTCGAAACACAAAGTACCTTTTTAAAAAAAATCTGCAACCAAAATCGAAAAAGTAAAAAAGAGTCATATTAAAGATTGAGCTCAGCTATCCTATGCAAAAAAAAAAAAAAAAAAAAAAAAAAAAAAATTCAAATATAAACGAGAAATTCGAAAATAACCTGCCAATAGGATTAATATAATTGAGCGTGTGTTTTCAAGTGAGTGAAGAATCTCCTTAAGGCCTATCGGGAACAACTGTTTGCGGTGTATTTTAATGATATTACACTATTTTAAATATATTGAAATTTGTATATAGGGGAGACTAGGGAGGGTTGACCCACTTTTTACAAAATGATTTTTTTATTTTTTAAATATTGAACGTAGAACAAAGTTTTATATATTATTTTATTCGTTATACAACCAGCTATCAATATAAAATTTCTACATAAGTGTTATACATAAGAGATTTGAAAAATGGTGGATTTTAATCATGAGAAAATAATGAGTCAAGGCTCCCCACATATGGGAGGCTTGACCCACTTTGTTTTATATTGAAATATTTGTGAAGAGAAATAAAATCAGTTTTAAAAAAGCAAAGTAACTTTATGCTACATGCTTTAATTATTAAAAAAACATATTTTTTGAAAAAATGATGCTTAAACAAACCTGTTTAGATGCAATCGCTAGTCAGAGGAGAAAAATTTTGTTTTAAACAGGATTTTGTCTGAGCAGGTATAATTGTGTAGCAGGGAAAATGAAATTTTAACATTTAAGACAGTATTTCGCTAGAGACAGATGAGTTTTCATACGGTTTCATGCATTATTATGTCCGGATTTAGTAGCCACTGTCCCGTTTTTTTTTGTCCTACTTTTTGTGGCATTCGCCGCTGACAACTCTAGTTGTGACATAGTTTGACTTCATCTCACTCTATTCATCATGTTGAAATTTGTCTACATACCTTCCTAAAGTTTTTCGGTCAATGCTATGTCCTTTTGCAGCCGCATGAGTACTTAACTTATCATTAACATCTTTTAACCCTTTAAGGAGCAAAGTACTTTCAGAACTAAAATGTTGAAATAAATGGCTGGCACCGGAATATACGAAAAAAGTTATTTGGAAATATGAAAAAGGCTATATTTCACATGCATATTAAATGGAAAAGATTTTAGAAAATTTCTGGTGCCCATTGTGGCGTTTGGGAATTAAAATTAAGTGGTTTCATAAACATACCACTGCTTCTGAAACGGTTAAGACCGCTGCTTTCATAATTTCCAGTCTTTTCCGCTGTTCCTATTTACCTATTGTAAATAATATTTAAATGGAAAAAGTTCTTATCAACTTTCTCATTTATATTTCATTTATTTTTTTTCGTGCAGTGAATACTATATCAATTTTTCATACATTTCTTTTTAAGCGTTTCTTTTCCATCACCCCATTTTACTGTAGCTTTTCGGAATAAATTTACATTCATTTTTATATAAAACCATTAATCTTTCATTATGATAGTATATAATGTAAGGATTTCCAAAACCCCCTAAAATAACACATTGACGACGTGTATTTTTTATTAAATCTGAATTTTAAAACAGTAGAAGCTCCTCCCTGTTCTGAAAGTCGTTTGTAAATTTGTGTTTTAAATAGGTTTCCCTAGTTTATGCATCGGTAAGTATCTTTCAATGTGCGAATTTAATATAAAATGCCTTACACTCTAAAAAAAAAAATATGGACAACATGATATAAATGCATTTTCTGTAAGGTGGAAGCCACGCCCTTAGTCAATGATGTTTTTTGAATGAGAACGACAATTCTCGTTTCCCGTCGTAAATGTGTTAAGGGACCTTGAATATCTGGTTAATTATGTTAAGACTAACTTACTGTATAATCTTTATGCCTGTAATGAAAGCTCGATATTTCTGCATTACTTAAAACCTACTTACCTAAATTTCTATGATATATTTTATCTGAAAACTGCTTACAAAATAATTCTAAAAAACACAACTTTCAGGCGGAAAACGCTTCACAATTGATTTTTTCTACACCTATTTCGATTATCTGTATGAAACAGAGACTGTTGTTCGAGCATTCCAGTACCTTTCGTTGACACCTATTGATAAAACTCTGAAATTATATTAAGTACGAAAACTGATGGGTGGGTCAAGGCTCCCGCATGGTCAACCGTCCCTAGTCTCACCTATATCACTGAGGTGTACTACAAAACGCTTACTGTAGAATCGGGTGTGCATATAATTTATCGTTCGTTTACAGGGGCACACTAAAGTATTTGGCTACAGTATACTGATTATTAAGAATAGCTGCTGGAAATGTTTTTCATTTGTAATACATACATACACAATGGTACTACAATCCATGTAGGATTTTGACCTCCCTCAGTATACCTCTCCAGATCTTCCAATCTCTGGCCTTCAATTTATAATTTATAATTTGGTTTTGCGCAAGATCTTTCTCTACCTCTTCTATCCATCTCTTCCTGGGTCTACCAATACTTAAATCACCATTATATATCTTCTTTGTGCTTCTCGCATCCCTCATTCTGATCAGATGGCCAAATCATTGCATTCGTCTAATTTTTATAGTATTTATTATGTCTTTTTCATTATATAACTGTTCTATCTCCATATTTGTCCTGATACGCCATGTATTGTCTTCTTTAATAGGTCTTTCATCTGTAATACGCGTTTTAAAATTTAACCACGTTTTTGCATATTACTTAGTGTGTATAATTTCTATAGATCCTATATACAGCGTTACACAAAAAGATCTCAAGTGCATTAAGTTTATTGTCGGAAATTGCTGAATGGAAAATTTAAACTGTCCTATGTATTTAATTGTACTAGTTTAGCATACTATGTAACATACATGTGAATCTATGTAGATCATATACAGGGTTTCAGAAAAAAAACTTGAATATTTCTCGGACTATTCATGGCACTTGCAGAAACTAGATTTTCAAATGCGTTATACATTTTGCATCTTTCACCTTGATAAATTGTAAAGTTTTGTTACAGTATTCTGAATGGGTTGGAAAAAAGTGTTTCATAATCTATGGTGTACGCATGATTTTTCGTTCTTGTTGTTTATTTATGCCTGGTCAATGTAAAGTAGAGGCCTGCACGGGTCGAAATTTTAAGGCCCGGGCCCGGCCCGATCCATAGGAAAAAAATTCGGCCCGCCCGATACAAAAATTAAAAATTCTACCCGAGCGCGGCCCGATTTAAAAGTTTAAAGTTCGCTCGATCCGGTATAAAAGCTAAAAGTTTGGCCCGGAAAAAAGTTAAAATCTCGGCCCCGAGTGAAGTTCTACAAAACATTGATTTTTACGTCGATTTGGTTAAGAATTTGCCTCGTTTGAACAGATCTAACCGAAAATTCTTATCTTAGCTTTTTTTTTCATGTTTATAATCTTCATTTTTATAGAAGTGTCGCAGCCTACGATATTTATTTTTTAAATAAATCTCTATTTGTTGTATGTAAGCGTTTTAGTTATCATTAATTTTGTTAATCCATATTCCATGTATTGAAGTGATAAAAATCAGAAAAATGCTATACACAAAATCTTCTAAGACGGAATTACATAGAGAAGAAAAAAAAATGAGTTATAGATAATTCCCCTCCTTAGCAGGTGTAAATGTATTATACATTCTTTTTTTACGTATATTCATTTTGCACGGGTCAACACATTTTTCAGTTTAAGACAGGATTCCGTCATAGAGAGGTTCTTTTTCACACGTTTCACTATATTTTAATTTAGCCATATTTTAATAAGCGTACAAATCTACTATTCTTTAAAAAGAATAAATTTTAATGTTTAATTGTAGAATAATAGAAATTTAAAAATGTATAAATTTTTTGCAAAGATTTTTGGGACAGATCTAATTTTAATGACCTTTGAACGGACCAGGCCACGCCGAGATAATGATTTTCATACGGGCCGGGTCAAAACTAGGACTGAAATTTTTGGGGCGTGAAGACTAGAAAGAATGAAACCATTCCTGGCTCTGTACGAAAAAAATAAGTTAAGGCACGGTAAAAAAGTAAGGCTCGAACCCGGTCCGTGCAGATCTCTAATGCAAAGTAACAAGGTGTGCAAATTACTTTATTTGCCCACTCTACATTAAGCGTTTCGCGATTACACGTTTTCACATCACGTTATTGGTTTCGAAAGAAAGTCGCGAGATGCGACCAACTGTCCAAACATCGTAACTTCCGTAAGGGATAGATTCCATCCACATACCATTGTGAGGAGCGGGAGTGTAATAAACTCGTTTGGGAAGGTAGTATACTTTTTTTGTTTCTCTTGTAACATGACTTTTTGTTTTTGCTTTCTGTCATTTCACTCTTCTACAAACGACTTGTTAATGGGCCATGTTTAGAACAATGAACCCGGGATCGCGTGTTTTAACGATCGAACTATTTGTCTGGGGTTAAACGAACCATTTGTTTGATGTAAACAGCGATGGAGATGTGTATGGAAAACCTGTAAAATTTGGGGTTGTTTTATAGGTGAGATGATTGACTGAAATCATCTGTTAAGGCTATTCTCAAAGAAAAAAAAAAGCGTTTGAGTTTATTCTTAAAATTAAAATATAGACCTTTTTTCTAGTATTGTAATTATGCAGCAGAGTGTTCCATTTTGTATCACATATATATTAAACATATAATATATCCTCCATGATTCTGAAGTATCACATGTGATACTTCCAAACCGAGGACGATATAAACTAAAATATTTGATTTTTTTTTACTTTTTTATTATACTTCTATATAGCTGAATGTTTTTGGCTTTGAATTACAACCAATACATGGCAGCACTGATGCTTATTTCTTTATTAAATAAGTGATATTTTCATCTGATTTGCAAAATGCATTCCAGACAGTGTGTCCAAGAAAGTAAGACGTTTTCCTAATAAATTTAAAGGCTTAACAATAAAAAATCGTGAGGATTTGCCGACCATTCAATTAATTAAAGGCCTTCAATTTGTTACTTTGTTTTAAGTCATTGATGATGATTAAATTGAAATTTTAAGGGTATTAGTAATTTTAGATCCTTATTTGTGAATTTAAATTATCAGCCCCCAAAAGTATCCATTTCAGAATAAGGGTTCCCTCTGTCATCAAGGGTGTCTTTTTCTTTGTGCAAAAAAAGCAATGAATGTGCATGTGCAGTGTTATTTTAACTTCGGGACTGAAGAGGTTAAACCGCATTAAAAACGCATTACAATCGCAACAAATAAAATTTACACCGTGTTATTGGCAAACAAACAAGTGTAGATTGCAGGTAAACTCATTTTATACATATCCGTGCAAAAGAAATTATTTATTTGAAAAAATGTATCTTTTTACAGAGCATGCAGGTAGCAAATACACGTTTTGCGGAAAATACCTGCAAAGTTAAAAACCAATTAGCGTTAAAGTATTGCATTAAAGTACACATTATCGTCATACTGGGTCAATTTCTAATGGACCGGTTTTAATTTGAAATTTTCATGTGTTTTGTTTTGTTCGACTCACAATCATACAGTTTTTTAAAAAACATGAAAAACAAAAAAATGGATTTTCTGAAGGTTTAAAACTGAGAACGTTCCTTAAACAATGGTTAATAAAAAGTAGACAGCAGACTTTGCGCAACATTTTTGTGGTAGTTTGTGTAACAATCATTATACAGGGAACAGACTGAAATTTTTTACATGTTCGAGATACGTAGGCAATGCAAATTGCAAAAGGATTCAAAATAAGGTAAAAATTAAGATTATGTTAATGAAACAGTTCAGCAATTAATTTTCAAGAAGTTATGCTTTTCAAAGTCTCATAAGTTAGATTTAGAAAATTTTTCTCCCTGCTGTGAGAAGTAAAATGTAAAAATTCTATTGTTCTACAGTCAAAACTCAGCGATTTATGATACATTGAAATTTAGGAAATTTCGGAGCTTTCCAGCTCCTAAAAATCGTTTGTCTGTTTTGGCATACTGGTCTAATGCTATAACCAAATCTGTAACATAATTTAGTTTTTCTTTTGCAGACATGTCTCGCACGTATGTATGAGACTTAATGGGTTATAATGGGAATGATCTAAAAATGTTCTGTAGAAGATATCAAAAAGGGCTTATCAGTGTATGGTGTTTATTCTAGATTTAGGCTCAATGATTTTTCATTACTAAGGGGACTTCATTACTCGGTACACTTTGAACTTTTTTTTTTTGTAACTGAACCATTTTCACTTACCTCTTATGCATATTATTAGAAGTTATTACTAGATAAACTCATTTTAACTGACAAAAATAAATAAATAGATAAATAAATAAATAAGAAATAAATAAAGGCTAGTAAAATTTAAAATTTTTATTATTTTTTTAAAATTTAACTATTTTAAAACATTTTCTTCTCCTTCAATTTACGATAATAAGCACATAATTTTTTTAAATTATCTTTAAAAGAGTATTTAATTAGACTTGAGGAAAAAAAAAAACTAAAACCCATATCTATGGAAAAATGATGGAAAAAAAACAACGGATTCTGTTACATCCCCCCCCCCCTCATTTTATTGCAAAATCCATTCCTAATTTGATTAAGTAGGTTATACTGACTATATAAAATATAAATAATAAAGAAATTTGAAAAATAATTGTTGTAGTTTTAGCATTTTAAGTACACCAAGTTTTCATAAAATAGCAAACGGCAGAAAATAAATTAAAAAAATTCATGCTTAGAAAAAAATTATAAAAAACTGTTGTTCTATTTTTCTCAATACTAACAGACTGAATATCTTTGCTGCTTGTTATACCTCTATGTTACAGATGTATTGGTGAACATTTTATGGTGTGAACATTTAGTGGGCGTGTCATTTAACCCGGAAGAACTCGCTGCATGAGATTTTCTCTCATCGTCGTACTTTTTTTAACTCTTATTTAAACCATTTTTCATTTTAATTAAAATTTAAAATTGTTATTTCAATTATTTTACCTATTTGTGAGTAAAAGTACTAAGCCAAGCAAAAAAAAAATGATATTAAGCGAATGTAAAGTAAAAGAAAAGCAATTGGGCACCGTGAGAGAAATTCTCACAAGCGAGTTCTCCCGGGTTAAAGTGCCGGCAAAAATAAAGTGTTTTTGCTACATTGATAATTGACAGATGGTTTCAAAGCGCAGCTCAAAATATACTAGAGGTGCCAAAGTTTATGTTTAACAACAATAACAACAACAAAAAAAATCCATATTTTTGTCATTTTTGACGATTTGAAGGATACAGAATCCATTTAAACATTTAAAATTTCTTCTTTGTTCTTTAACATACCTAGATTTACCCATAGAAGGGTAATTTGAGTATAGCTAGAATATAAACACATATATCTTTAAATATGCGACAAAATATCTAAAATTGAAAGTGTCCGGTGATTAATGGCCGTATAGTGTATATATTTTTAAAGATATATTTGACGGATTTTTCTGGAACTTCAGGATTATGAAGAATCTGTTCGACTTCATATTTTTCAACTGCGATTTGATCAGAAGAACAATTAGAGTTCCAATAAAAAATCAAAGAAAAATAACAATGTTTGGGATCGCCCTGTAAAATAAAATGCACGAAATGATTTACCGCTAGAACTTACGAATATATGGATATTGTGCAATAAGTGTATTCATTTGTGGAAGAAAGAGAACGTATATTCACGGAGACATATCGATTTTTTTAAAAAGTTCAAAATTTTTTGCATGTTTTTTGTTTATATCATGCAGGGCTTTTTACCAAATTTAATGCCAGTTTCAGAAAATTTGACAAAATGTAGTAGAAATAATATGGTGTAATTGGAATGTAAATATATTAAAAATTTGATCAAATATGAGCAGTTGTATGAAACAATTTTTGTCTGTGCATGCACGCACGATAAAAAAAAATATATATTTCATGATTTGATAGTCAACTGTATGGAGCAACTCATAAAAAAAAGTCAATGAAATATCGTGAAAATTCAGAAAGATAATCAGCAATATAGTGAGCGAATTTTTATCTGCTCTCTAAAAACTGCTGAATGATAATAAGGGATTTTCCACAAATTGTCATTTTTTCATTATCAAGCTTTCAGCAAAGGAGTTTGTACTTAATGAATGTCAACGAGTAGATTTAGAAGAAATGCTTAGATTTTGATGCTTCTTTTTATCTTGGAATAGGCTCCTACTGGTGTTTTTCCAAGAAAAACTAAAGCATCAGTAAAAAATGAAAATTAAAGAAAGAAAAAACTAAAAACGACAATTTATGGAAAACCCCTTATCATTTAGCTGTTTTTAGAGAACAACTAAAAATCAGCGCAGTCTATCGGCGATAATCTTTCTGAATTTTCACGATATTTGACTGGCTTTTTTTTTAATGAGTTGCTCCATAGAGTTGACTATCAAATAAGGAAAAAAAAAATATCGTGCGCCCATGCGCTGATAAAAAATATTTCATACAACTGCTTATATTTCAAGAAATTTTTAATATATTTATGTTCCAATTACCCCATATTATTTCTGCTACATTTTGTCAAATTTTCTGAAACTGGCGTTAAATTTGGTAAAAAACCCTGCATTATATAAACAAAAAACATGCAAGAATTTTTTGAACTTAAAAAAAAATCGATATATCTCCATGAATATACGTTCTATTCTTCCACAAATGAATAATATTTCGTACAATATCCATACATTTTTAAGCTATAGCGATAGATAATTTCGTGCGCATTTTATTTTACAGGGTGATCCCAAACATTATTATTTTCCTTTGTTTTTTGTTGGCTCCTAATTGTTCTTCTGATCAAATCGCCGTTAATAAATATGAAATCGAACATATTCTTCATAATTCTGAAGTTCCAGAAAAATCCGACAAATATATCTTTAAATATTCGACAAAATGTTTAAAATTGAAAATGTCTGGTGATTAATGGCCATATAGTGTATATGTATAATTATGTTATATAATTATACAACAAATATCTTTGCAATATACACTATATCTAAATTCCTCCACCTACGGGTTAATTTAAAGTTACATTTTTATTTATTTGGAGGTAAAACAAGAACGTAAAATCATCAATTTCCATCAAAAGACAAAAAAAAAAAAAAAAAAAAAAAAAACTTAGCCCTGTATATATACTGTATATATATCACATAATACATAGTATGCTAAAATTTAGTACAATTAGAAAACGCACATCACAGTTGAAAGTTCCCCTTTAGCAGTTTCCATCAGTAAACGAAAATGTACTTCAGATGTTTTGTGCAGCCCTGTATATGATCTGTACCGTAGAATTTGTACACACTAATATGCAAAAAAAAAAAGTTTAATTTAAAAAGACGTACTAGAACAAAAACGTACAACTTCCAGTAATTATTGTTTATAGAGAGTACTACAACCGAATTATTTTGTGTGTCCCTGTATATCAATGATGGATGCAGTGCAGACCATATTTTATAGTAAATGCAGTAAAACTTCCCTAAAGCGACCACGTTCCGTTCCAATAAAAATTGGTCTCTCCGAGAGGTGGTCTCTTAATGGAGGTCATGTTTAAATCTAGATTTTAATTGTTAAAAAAAGGTAACAATTAATGTTAGTAAAATTTATCTTTCACATTAGGAAAAAATATGAAAATTTAAATATCAAAACAAAAGTTAATTACATAAGTTAATTACTATAGAGTTAAAAAAATAAATATATTAACCTTTGCTTTGATTTTACAGTTTTATCTTTTATAACTTTTATTTCCAAGTCCTTTTGAAGTTCAGTAAATAAGTACATTTTTTTTTCTTTGGACAGAAACAAATAATGACGTTTTCATTAATTTATCTATTTCTTTGAGAGTTTCCTGACAGAATAGGGCGGGCGAGTTTATTGACCGTCATTCTTATTTGTCATCCGAGTTAAATTCATTGCCTATATAAAGGCACAAAGGGGTTTAAAACACTTAAAAGTTACCAGAATAAAAAAAAATTCTAAACTTAGTTTAGAAGTTTGATGTATGATGCGTTCTCCGGAATTATTTTTCTAATAAAACCTTCTCCAAACGACCAGGAAAAAAACGGAATTTGTTTCAGTTTCTTCAAAGAAATGGGTCGCTCATGGAGGAAGTTCAACTAGGATGGTCCCTGAATGGAAGAAAAATTAGTATTGAGCCTATGGGAATCAATTTTGTTCCATGAAAAACTGGTCGTTCAGAGAGGTGGTCATACAGGGAGGTTTTACTGTATCCTGTAGTGCACTTCACATGTATATACAGTAGAACCTCTTTTATCCGAAACTCTTTTAACCGAAACTCTCGGCTAACCGAAATCCATTTTTAAAGCTTTTTTTTTTTTTTTTTACTATCACATTTCTTGTGTGCAAAATCCATTTTGAAACCTTTTTTTTAAACTATCATATTCCTTCTGTGCAAGCGGTCCTTTCCGAACTACGAGTACATATAGATATTTTTTATCCTTTTTCTTAGAATTCCTTTGAAATTAACTTGACCTCCAGTAAGCTGCGGAGTGGTACGAAGAAAACGAACAAATGAGCAATTCTGAAGCTTTTGAATGTTTTGCAAAAGGTTTGGCATGGCTGGAGTAGCAGAAAGACTGTGATACTGGTGAACTAATAATATTAAAACACTCTGTGATAGAGCTTCAAAGCAAAGGCAATCGAAACTGCAACAAACAAAACATTTTTTCAAACCCTTGTGATAAATGTAAAAGGTACTTAATTTCAAAATTAAAATGCAGGTAATTTATTCTTGTTTCTATTTTTCTTTTGCTTTATTTTTATTAAGCACTTGTTCCATAATAAGAAATATTGCCGATATTTCTCCTTAATCTTAAAATTGAAGCATTCTCGATTATCCGAAAATTTCGATTTTCCGAAAGAGGGTCGGTTCCAATTACTTCGGATAATCGAGGTTCTACTGTATATATATCAATTCCAATATGTAGCATGAATGAAATACACCGCAAACGATTTCAACTATGTTGGAAAGTGCTAAAAATGGGCAGTGATGTAACACTTATATACCGTTAAGTACCAAAAGTAAGCCCTCCTTTAGCAGGCACGAAATTCTAATGATTTTAAGAGGGGGGAGGGCTTATAATTGGAACCTTTGTGAAAAGAATAGAAAAATTGGGATGGTGGGGGGAGGTATATTTGGAATTTATAAAATTTCACATGATTTATACAATTTGCAAAATAAAATCAGATCAAATTAACATTTTTTGGTTTTAAAATTCGCTTTCATAGAAACTAAGTAGCTTCCATTAATAAAAGCAATAAATTAATGAAACAAATTTACATAAAATAATTAATTTATATATGAAAGAAATATGAAAAAAATGATAAAACTCAATATAAATGTCTATTAAATCTTAGTGCATAAAAATGAAGGAAAACATTAATAGTATAATATAGAGAACATATGCCGTTCTGATACAATGGCATGTAACGAGATTAGATAAAAAATAAATTGCATAAGATATATTCATTTAGGAGATACGGAAACAAAATCTTAAGAAATTTCCTAAAAAAAAAAAATACAGAAGGATTGAAAGCGTCAGAGAATAAAATTTGAAGGGGAAGGCTTATAAATGGCATGGCACTTTTTCAAAAAAGGAAAAATACATACTATATGAGGGAGGGCAGTACAGTACAGAATATTATTTCGTAATCATTGTTATTCAATATGCATATTAAAGATAATTTATATAAATTATCTTGGATATTGAAGCAGTTTTAAAAATTCTTTTTGTGCGCTTAAAGTAAGATTTCTTTTCTTGTATATATTGGGACCATAAAATATTTTTTCTTTAACGCAGAATTCCGTTATAGACAGGTTTCTTTTTCACAGGTTTTACTGTAAATAAAACAAGGCACAATAGGCAGCTTTATTCCAAATTTTATCCCGCATACATAATGAAATTTATTTATCTGTAATTAATTATGTACACCATTTTTTTTTTTTGTGTATGACTTACTCTCGCGAGCTTGAAAAATCTGAAAATTATCGTCGATAGAATAAGCTCGAAATCCGTTGTTCCCAAAAAGAAGCAGAAAGATGAGGGGTTGTATCAAATATCTGTTGATTAGTGCCAAGATAGCGTACACAATATTGCACGTATATTGTGAAATTGCGGCTGCACGGGCTGCAGTTTCCAGGTCCGAGAAGGACCCATTTATGTCCTTGCAGTTCACGTCCCGACCCATACTTAACCCTTAAATGCTGGGTGTTGCTTTTCGGCAACATACCCAATTTAGGCTTCTAAAATACTATTAGAATAATATTGAAGCTATAATGCCTAATGTTGCCAATAAAATACATTCTGAAAATATTATTAAATAGATTTTCAACATGTAGATGGCAACACTTGTGCTGTATAAGAATAAAGATAGATTTATTTTTTCAATTGTTGCTACATGTTCTTTTTGTTTTGATTGGAAGCTCGTGAAATGCCCTATTTTGTTCTGCGGTGAGCAAGTAATATTTATTTCTTATTATAGTTCCTAAAATTCTTGTGTGTTTAACATTATAGAATTTTATCAAGGAAAATTATTTTTTAAATTAAAGACCAGTATTGCCGATTAGCAATAAAATGTTTTTTAGCCGTAAACCACACTTAAAACAAAATATGATTTTTTAAAGTATTTTTCTCATGATTTATTTAAAAAATGAAAGCCGAAAAACCTTATTACAATGATTTTTGAAAAATCAGGCATTTAAGGGTTAAAATCCGTGAAAACAGACCCGTTATGTGTAAAATCAAACAAATCAGCCCCAGCCCAGCTCGACTCAATTTCTTCAAAAATTCCAGATTTTTACAACAATTTAGATTTTTTTTAAAGGAATACTCCATGCACATTTTACAGTATATTTTAGATTAGTATGTGTTTGCAAGACAGAATATACAAAATAGCAACGTTAATGATTAATTAGAAACAAACATCAACATCTTTTCAACATTCAAATGGAGATTAATTAAAAAATTTAATGTAGTTTAGAATAAAAGAAACAAAGAATGATAAAAACATCAAAACGTTTGAAGCTGTATAATATGTAACGTATGAAGCTGTATGCTGTAGATTTTTGAAAATATTTCTGTGTAATGTATTAAGGTATATTTACAATTTACAATGATTCCGTTAACAGAAGTTCATTATTGCTATTACTATTTTTACAAAACACATTGCCTGCCCGACACAACCCGTGAACAATTAAGTCCAGTTCCGGCTCGACTCGACTACGTAGAAAAGAAATGTAAGCCTGATTCCGGTCCGGCGCGAGCCTGCTGAAAAAAAAAAAAAAAAAAAAAAAAAAAAAAAAAAAAAAAAAAAAAGCTCGGACTTAGATTTGATATAACTGTCCCATGCTGATCTCTACGGTGCACATGTTATATTTCTATACTGATGTTGTCAAACCAGAGTCGGCTCGTGCAGCACATTTATACTTAATTCTCGCGAAAATCATATCCATTGAAAATAGTTTATATATTATTGGCTTTGGTACAATTTTTAATCGGGCCGGTCGACCCGCTTAATTTTTTTTTATTGGAACGTCTGGCCCATTTAATTTATTTTGGCCGGGCAGGTCCGCTTAGTTTTTTTTACTGGCCCAGCTGGCTCGTTTAATTTTCCTACCGTCTCGGCCTGGCCCATTTGAAAGTTTGCTTTCATTTTGCTGGCCCACGGCCCGCTCCAGGACCTCTAGCGTGGTGGCAGTTTTATTATGCAAAAGAAGATGGGTTCCAGTTCTAATGCAACAAAATTAAAAAAAACAAATGGCTGCTGAAAACACTACATGCGTATCAAGAGGTTATCGATAGTCACGCCGATTACTATAAAAGATAATTTTTTCACTTGCTCGGTGAAAAAATAAAAGTAAATATCACATAAATCAATTAAATTATATAAATTTCACCAATTCGTAAAATATCGATAAATACTGTCGGTGAAAGATGGAGTCTACCAAATAAAATTGCATGTAAAAGGCAGATATACGTGTAAGGAAATTTGAAAAATACACAGTGAAAATTTATGTATATTGTATATATATATATACGCATATATGAATATCGTTATACGTTGCTAGTGGTTTAGCGTGACCGGAAGTTATTCATAAAATTTAATTGTCGCACGTCGCACGGTAGAATGGAAGACTAGATTTTCCCAGCCACACCTATCCGGCTAAAGTTGACTTTAAAATTTAACTATTTATTTAACCTTAATACAAAAATATAACATCTATATCCATTTTGCCTAAAATAATTTGGGTGAACCCAGTTAGCCATATCGTGACTAACGGAATACAAGGCCAGTTCATGCGTGTGACGTCAAGGTAATGACGTCACGCCCATGAAAGCACTCTGTGGAAGCGTAACCAACAAAATGCATTAAACTACTGATAGTTGTTTACTTTATACTCTAAGATCTTAATAAAAAATTTTAAAAATAACTTTTTTTTTTCAGTTGTGCCTTTTTATAATAAAAATATTTTTTTATATATAAAAGAATTCAAATAAAAACTTATTAGAATGGAAGCAAATCTAATTTAAACTATCTGATGAGAACTAACAAATATATTAATATTTTAAGACATACCTGAACTGAGTCACGTAATCATGAAGAACTGGTTAAGTGAGAACCAAAACATTGAGCTCGAACTCTTAAATATTGCAGAAAATCTGTCCGGAGAAGTGTTACTGAGGAATGTGACGTTAAAAATACTCAACATGCACTCTGTGACACTTTTTGGGCCACAAAAGGTTCATGTTAAGACATGTTCATGTCAGATGGATGTGAAGACCATTCTCACCGAGTTTTAAAGATGATATAATTAAGATTCTGAAAAGAAAACACAAATGTTTGAACTCTACAGTCAAATTTTAGATTTAGGTTTAAGATGAAAGAGATTATTATAAAATCCCTACATTCTAAGGATTTATTTAAAAATATACGCAAACTAGATTTTATTAGTTTATAAACTTAAACACAGAAAAAATGTAATTGTGTCTTGTTTTTATTTAAATTTCCTTTAAGAAAAACTTCTGGTTCATAATTTGCTTATTTGATTGGAAAGAAATGGGGATGCTAGCAGCTGTGTTTTGTGTTTGTATATAATTATTTTAGTGAAATGCAGCATCGCATGTTTATCAAAAGTAAAAGAAAAATCCAAAATCTTTTTTTATCAGGTATTTTTTGTGAAGGATTGTGAAAATCTATTTTACACCAACTTAAATGAAATAGCATTTGCTTATTGATAAATAAATAAAATATGCATGTATTTCAGACATACCTTTTTAAAATACAGAATATGTAAATTTCAGTACTATTAAAATATTCATCTGAAGGTTATCTTAAGTTTTAAAATGCAATTTAAAAAACTGATAGAAAGCCACGGTACAGTAACATTCTGAATTATACAAAAACTATTAAATCTAATAAAAATGAGAAATTAAATATGTTTAGAAATAAATTTTACTTTGTTAGGTTGCTGTTTAGAAATGTTTCAGGGAGGAAACATAAGCTACATGCCAAACAAATGTACAAAATATAACATTTAATAGAATGCACAATTAAAGGCTTTTAATTCTATGACGAAAGAAAAAATAAACTGTAAACAGCGTATTCGGTCTATAAAAAAAGTAGATTATAGCTTAAGATAAGCAATGAAATAAATTTATTTCGGAAAACATGAAACTGTATATCAATTTATAGTTAGGCTTAAACACCCATATCAAGCTCTAGCACATCGATGACAGATCAAAAGATATAAATTTAACTAATAAAAAATTCACCTAATCTTTAAAATAATATGTCTAAATGATCACAAAACTTTAGAGATTATAAATAAAAACAATACATACCCATTAGAAACCTGTAATATATTTTTAAAAAGTTATCTTTTAAAGACGTTATGCACTTTCGTAATACTTTACTACGGAAAAGTTAAGCTTAGATGATCCGGTCCGTTTGACGTCATTAAAGTTATGAACTGGCCTTGTCTATCGTTGGTCACGGCCATATGCATGTAACAGTGGTGTAGTCCTGGAAAATAAAGTGGGGGGACGCTTATAGTCCTGAACATAAGGTCCGTGTCACATGGGTCAAACTTGTTTTTAAATCTTGGCTTCCATCTTTAGTTGCCGAGAAAAGTAATTAAAAAATTAAACTTAGTTTAAATTAAATTTAAACTTCCAAAAATCACATTTTATCAAAATAGATTATGTCTAACATGTAAGTGCAATATGCGAATGTTTTTTAAAGATTTGAATTCTAAAGAAGTAAAATACAAAAAAAAAAAAAAAAAAAAAAAAAAAAAGTTTTAAAATCGCGGTTTTATTATGATTTTAATTGAACTATTCTAGCAAAGAATTCAACGAACTCAAGTAACGAATCTAAATATCACGCGTCATTTTCGATATATTTAACACGTTATAATTTATTAAACTTTTCAATTTTGTTGGAAGATAAAAATTTCAATGCTTTTATTTTTTAGATTGTTAGGTTATTAGAGAGTTTATCCTTTAAAAAATAATAATAGGTTTGGAAAATCTGCTTCCTCCAGGTTCCCAGCGTTCCTCTTGAAAATAAAAAGTAAGGGGACGTTTGAGATAAAATAAAAAAGTGAGGGGACGCCGTCCGCCCGCGTCCCCCCTCGACTACACCACTGGCATGTAATGGTTGCAGCTTACCTTAGTGTGCAGATTATCTAGTGTCTAAAGGTACAGCAAAACGGGTATGCGCTACTTGTAGTTCTGAACCGGTGTGGTGTGCCGCGGCACACTAGTGTACCATAAGCAGTGGTGTAGTAAAAAAACCAGATGTTATACGCAATAAGCAGAAGGTATACACAAGAGAGTATACACTATAGCTACGTAGGGTACATGGAACTTCTATAAAAGAATTCAGAATGTATACGGCGTATTTCGCCGTATATCCTCCACTACATTCCAGGCCATAAGAGAACCCCAGATGTGCTTTCGTGTGCGAAAGTTCTTTGAGGATTTTGACACCTAACAAAAGTATCATTAACCCTTTATGTCCCAAATTATGAATTCATGAAAATTTCATCTTCTAAAGCATTTTTCGTGAATTTTTGAAACTACATTAGAAGATTTATACAATCATTTAATGAATTTTAGAAGGATTTTGCCAATTAAAGTTAATTAATTAAATTTGAATTGATAGGGATTTGGTACAATATTTACAACTCCACTCAGATCTTTTATTTAAAATATTTTTTTTAGTATTTTGTAGAATTGGAAAATGTACAAATATAATGGTCTTGCAATAGAAATATTTCCGAACTGAAACTTTTCCTCCCCAATCTTTAAACGCCAAGAAAGCTGAAAAGATGCAAAGGCAAAAGAAATAATCCTTTTAAAAATATTTTTATTTTGTGAAACCCATAATGCTTTTGGGACAAGATAACGTAAAGTATCTATAGCTCATTCTAAACTGTATTACTACTAATCGATGTATTAAATGAATTTTATAACAAGTTATTTTAGTGGTACTGTAAAGTACCATCGGGGCACAAAGGATTAAGATAATTGCACCAGTGGTGGACACTTTAAATTTTAAATTTAAATAAAAGTTATTAAAAGTCACATAGAGGTTCGCAGTTCGCGCACTATACAGTGTTGTTGCTAGATCTCTATAGCGTTATGAGCTCGAATTACAGAGAGTTTAAGCCTTTAGCCCCTGAGCAAAGTCAGTTCAACTCAAACAGTCGTTATCGTAATCTCTTGTAATTTCGAATAAGGGAAATCATATTTTGTTTGGTTTTGCGTAGGTTTAAGTAATTGTCTTGTACCTTTTACTTTCATAGGCTAAAATTAGTACGCAAAATACATTTATTGTGTTTATTATTTTATTTTTACATCAATTATTTTATTTTTGCATCAAATAGATACATTTGTTAAGGGTGGTCACCAGTGATACACCAACATATTACAATCATCAATAGCGGACAGCTCTGACGGTATATGTTCATAAGCTTTTTGTCTAACAATGCCTATAAAACTTTCCCAGCAACGTTGAAAAGTGTTTTTGATTTCGGTTTGTCTGCCTGACTGATAAATCGCTCTAACTTTCGTAAATATGCTTGGATTATTCCAAAACTGGCAGTGAAGTTTACTTTTGGACGCTCCCTACTGAAAATGGAGTGTGTAACAATTATAGTTCGCTTACGGCACTATAATACTTACACGCACAATAATTCTGTTATATTATGGCTCATAAGGGAAAATTGTTTGCAGTGAACTTTAATAATTTTACACTACTTCAAAGATAATGAAATTAATATGTATTACTGTTTTCTATTGAATACGGAGTGCATGGGGGTTGTGGAGATCCTGAATGGTTTCAAAAGCGTAATCATAGCCTTAGGATTTATTTTCTTTCATAAGTCGTATAATACGGCGATCTGTATAACAGGAGACATAAAGGGTCCCAAAATGTCATGGGTTCATGGTCAAATCGTTAAATCGACATTCAGTATAATGATGCCATAAATAAACCGTCTCGACTTTTATTTGACTTTTTCTGAAGAATTCCAACGTCTCAACAACAGGAATAGGAAAAGTTGTCGGAAGTAAGAAATGAAAAGAATTGAAAGGGAAAGAACGACAATAATAAAAAAGAATTGAAAGGGAAAGAACGACAATAATAAAAAAGAATTTTACAATTTGTTAGTTTTCTTAAAGGAAATTTCACTCTCTACATTATATTTAAGAGAAATGGGCTTTTTTCCGACATCGAATATTGTAAGAAACAAAACTAAATTTAGGCTAGATCTTTAGAAGATCTAAAAAGAAAAAAAAGACATTTTAAAAATATCATCTTTTATTACAAATCGAAATGTAAATAATAATAATAATAATAATAATAAAAAGATTCTTTACAATTTGCTAGATCAATTGCATAAAGATATAATACGAATTGGAATTTTTCCAACTGTGTGAAAAAATGTCCTGGCTGGGGGTTGAACCGGACTTTTAGAAAAAATAATAATATAATTCTTAAATATCTGACCTTGATTGTCAATAATACTAAAGCTTAGATACTTAATAATTATATATTTTTCATTTATGAAAACATGTAAATAGAGAGAGAAACCTTTCGAATGTTTATATGTTTTATTTTACGTATGCTGTGCTTTCAACTCAAGGCTGAATTAAGTTTTGGAACAAACTCTAAATGCATAATGACGAACGCCAAAAATACGGAGATCACCAGGACTTGACCGAGGTTAGTGACATCACTTTCAGTGTGCCCAGGCTTTGTAATAGCGTCGGTGTTGACCAGGGTAAATAACGTATGTGATTCTCTCTTTCAAATGGAGGTCACATCGAACTACACTGAACATGCATGAAACTTGGATTTTTTTTAATTTGGTGAAGATTTCACATTTCCATCTTGTTTCGTTGATTTCCTGTGACCGGTCAAAAGTGCACTATGACTTGACTTTACGGACATACTATAGTCGAACTCGGTTAATACAACAAGGGAATCATAAATGTTCTCGTATTAACCGTTACTCGTAATATCCAGGAATATTATAAACATTTTAAAAACACACACATAAATAAAGTATTCGCAACTATCAAGTGCTCTTATTATCTCAATGCTAAAATTAACATAATATTATAAATTTTCTCGGAAAAACTCGCTTAACATTGCAACAGTCCTAGTAGTTTTAGAGCTGTTTGTTTCGCACACCCTTTTCACTTTTACAGTACAATAATATCAAGTTCAGATTATGATAGATAAGTCACTTAACCCATTAACGACGAACCTCTTTTACACTTTTTAAAATTTTTCGATATCAGTTTCTTCCACATTATAATTTTGCATTATTTAATCTCTCAAAGTTTGAGGTTTGATAATGTAAAATTTCCAAAGTAAAATCTGGTATTCAAATTTAAAATTTTTCTTCGCCTTACATGGCAAGTTTTCATGACAACCGGCTTTAATGAGTTAACTTGAAGTTTTTTGAAACGGATAACTCAGAATCAAAAGATTTTTGACTTCAGCAAGTTTCTGAAGCTCACTTAATTTTCTATAATCACTAACTTACGATACTCACTTAAGTATGAGTTGAGTGGAACTATGCTTTATGAACTCTGTTTCTTATTTGAAACTGTTCGATTTGAATTCTACAAATAATTAATAAGATTTTTCGAATTATCCTTTCAATTGTTTATTTATTTAACACTCAGCAAATAACAAAAACATTAATAAACTATGCATAGTCAGAAACTGTAGTTACAAATTTAAAAACTTATGTGCATGCCCAGGCATCTGTTTGGCTAAGTTGAGTTTCTTAAAATGTTTGGTTAGATGAACAGGTGAAGCCTAATTCCGTGTTGTCCGGTTCAAAAAAGTTAGGCTGTGATTTAACTTTCATAATCTGAACGCAGTATAAGAGACATGAAAATGCTGGTTACTACACTGCTAAAAACATTTAAAGGATATTGTAAGTCTTATATAAAACAACGGTATAAGCGAATTTTTATTTTATTTTATTTTTTATTTTTTTGCAGAAAATGGAAGAAGAGAGTCACAAATGCAAATTTTTCTCATTTTCAAACTTCCGAGTATGCAAATTTTGAGTTTGATGTAGAAAACGACACTTTGGCGGCAGCGAATGAAATTTGTCTTTCAACTTACTGAAAGACAAAGAGGAAAACAATGGTCGACTTTCAGTAAGTACTTTGTTTCGATGAGTACGATGTCTCAACGAAGTCATTTAACCGAATCAGAAGCTTGGAGAGTTGTATTTGGTTAGAGGGGGGATAAACACAAGACAAAGTAGCAGAAGCCACTGGTGTTTCACAAAGTGTGAACTCCAGGATCTAGAACCGTTTTCTGGAGACTAGAAATGCAGGCCGAAGACCAGGGCAAGGTCGTTGACGTGCAACGACGCCGAATGGAGATCGATATTTAACACCAAAATATGAATGTCACTCTTCTTCAACAACACCTTCGCTTGGCTACTGGCACCACAGTTTCGACTCAAACTGTCCGAAACCGGCTCCACGCTGTAGGTCTGTATGCTCGCAGACCAATGGTATGTGATATGTTAATAGCAAGGCCCCGTGGCGCCCGCAGGGAGTGGGCAACAGAACATGTAAACTGGAGGAGAAATGAATGGCGCAATATTCTTTTCTCTTACGAGTCCGTTTTTTTGTATATCCTGATAAAAATAATAGGCTTATTTTCATCTGGAGGGAACGTGGCACTAAAAACAATCCTCCGTTCGTGCAAGGGTCCGATTTGTCGGTGGAGGAGTCCAATTCAATACACATACGGTTCAAAATGTTTGTTGTAATCAAAAGGAAGGCTTCGCTAACGCGTTGTTTGTGCTCACGCACAGATGTTACCTTTGTTTTATAAATGATATTCTTAATGAACCCCAAAGAACTAGTAGATCTCTATATATGTTCCTTTAGTTGCTGTCGCAGGATATCAAGACGATAGTCCAATTCAATACGCATACGGTTCAAAATGTCCGTTGTAATCAAAAGGAAGGCTTCGCTAACGTTTTGTTTGAGCTCACGCACAGATATTACCTTTGTTTTATAAATGATATTCTTAATGAACCCCCAAAGAATTAGTAAATCTCGATATGGGCTCCTTTAGTTGCTTGCAAGATATCAAGAAAATAGATCAATTCAATACACATACAGTTCAAAATATACGGTGTAATCAAAAGGCAGGCTTCGTTAACGCGTTGCTTGAGCTCACACGCACATGTTACCTTTGTTTTATAAACGACACTCTTAACGAACCCACAAAGAAAAAAATCACAAGATGTGATATCAGATCAGGAGAACGGGATGGCCATTGCATTGTGGTCCACGTCCAATCCAATGTCCGGTGGTCTAAAGACTTTCGTACATCCGAATCCGAGGCCCAATGCGGAGGAGCCCGTCTTGCTGGAAAATGATGCCTTTTCCTGTGGATTAGCCATTTCTGCTACTTTCCGTACTTATGATATTTCTCATTGTATGAGATACTCAGACCTATGACAGTTTAAGCAGAGGTAAGTTATTCGACACATTAAAATAATTTATAATACCTGATAAAATTGCTAAATTTATTAAATTGACACTAAAATACTAAACACACATTGAAAATAGAAAAGCTAAAGTTAAAGTACAGCGAAGACTTTCAAGAGAATTTATTATAAAATCAGGTTTAAGACAAAGGGATGTTCTCTTGACAATACTCTTTAACTTATGCTTGGAGAAAATAATTGGAAGCATTTACAACAAAAGAGAAGTTACGATTACGAATCGCTCCTTACAGATTCTTACATTTGCTGATGATGTTGATATAATTGCTAGAAATAAGAGAAGTCTTGATTGAAACATGCAATAAACTAGAAATTGAAGGGAAAAAACTAGGCCTCGAGGTTAACAGAGAAAAAACAAAATACGTGAATATGGACAGAATAGATTTATGGGCAGGAGATTTAGGATCTATGATCACCTGTGATAATATGGTAAAAGCAGAGATTAAAGCTCGACTTACAGCAGGAAATAGATGCTATTTTTATCTTCGAAATATTCTAAAATCATTTTTAATATCTCAAGCAACTAAACTTAAAATTTATAAAACTAACCAATAGTAATTTATGGTAGTGAGACTTTGACCACTACACAAAAATATGAAAATTTACTTATTACTTGGGAAAAGAAGATCTTAAGACAAATTTTTGGGCCTATTAAGGAAGGCAATAAATGACGTATCAGGTCAAATATGGAGATTGAACAGTTATGTAACGAAAAAGATATAATAAATACCATTAAAATAAGAAGAATGTAATGTTTAGGCCATTTGATCAGAATAAGGGATGAGAGAAGCACACAGATTATATAAAATGGGACATTAAGGGGTCTCAGGACTTTTACAATTGGAAAAAATGAAAAAAAAAGTTATTTTCAATATTTAATATCTTAAAATACATTTGATTTTAAGACATAATTTTTATTGGAATTGAAAGATTGTATGTTCTTTCATTTCATGTATTTAAAAAATTGCAAAATTCATAATTAGCATTTGCAGGGGGCTCCAAACTGTCAAGACCTTTGTCGAGCAGAAAATCGACATAACAGATTACGCGCAGGATTACAAAATAAATTTTGCAACTAGAATGAAAATTTTGGTGCCTACTTATACTTCAGATTGTAATAATTACCCTGAACCTAAATAAATTTGCATCTAAAGCATTTTTATACGTTTGATACAGAGTTGTATTTAGGTAATGAAAAATGTAGAAAATTTCAACAGTATAATCACCTAAAAAATATTTTTTTGTACAATAAAAAGGAAATTTTAGGTTCAGTTTACACAGACTGATATGAAACATATGTTTCGAAAATTTCAAAAAATATATTTAGAGGTTTTTGAGATATCGTGCGCGTTATGACCAAAAAAGTCATTTGGAGAAAATGACTTCAAAGTTTCGGAAACGCTGCTTCAGCTATTGAGCGGGTATAATTCTAAAATCCATAACTTCTGTTCTAATGGGAATTTCAAGGAAACAATTATATCAAAATGTTAAAAAAAGATAAGAGTATAAGGGGACGTTGGACGCTTAAAAAAATTTATTTTAGTTTTCACAATAGAGATTTGAAATTTTGTGCAAATGTACATTTCATCATAAGTATATAGAACATCTAAAAGAAATTTCCAATCTTATTAGAATTTTAAGATCTTTTAAAAAATTTAAAATTTTAAAACGAAAATTTTAAAATGCTCCTTGCATCTTAATTTTTTAGATATGTCCTCGATTTTGGATTTTAATCACGTAAAACTGTATTTCAAACCAATCTGTGTATTGATTTTTTAATCCCTTAAATACGAGGCATGTTTTTTAAGTAAGTACCGTTTTGGAATTAAAAAAAGACGTGCAAAGATATCGCAATAATTTTATTTTTACATGAAAGCCTGTACCTTCATCTACTTTTCTACATAATTTCCGTGATTATTGAGGCACTTGTCATAACGTGGCACCAGTTTTTGAATACCCTCCTCATAAAATTCTGCCGCCTGACTTTTTAACCACTGTATCACAAATGTTTTGACTTCGTTATCGTCTTGAAGACGCTGACCACCCAGGTGTTTCTTCAAGTGCAGGAACAAATGGTAGTCGCTGGGCGCCAGACCAGGGCTGTATGGAGGATGATCTAGAGTTTCCTATTTAAAAGATTTGATGAGATCTTTGGTCCGATTAGCCACATGTGGACGGGCATTGTCATGCAGCAAAACGATACCCTTACTCAACTTGCCGCGTCTTTTGTTCTGGATTGCACGACGCAGATTGTTCAATGTCTCACAATAAGACGCTGCATTGATTGTCTCATTACGAGGCAGAAACTCCACTAGCAATACTCCTTTTTTGTCCCAAAAAACTGTGCACATGATTTTCTGGGCAGAAACATGATTTTCTGGGCATGCCTTTTTCCACGAATGGCTTAGTAGAAATTGGAAAATAATACACACAAAATGAAATGTCAAATTTGGGGTCTATTTCTGCTCAAATAAAGGCCTAAGGTCCCCTTAACATCTAAAAAAATTAAAATGTTGAAAATTTTAAAACTTTAAGAGTCTTGAGACCCCTAAATAGGGAAAAGGAATGTTTGTAGACCCAGGAAGAGATGGATAGTAGAGGTAGAGAAAGAGCACAAAACCAAATTACAAATTATAAATTAAAGGCTAGAGATCGGAATGTCTGGAGAGGAGTACCATTGTGTATGTATGTTTGTATGAGAAACTCAGAGCCATTTACCGTTGCGATTACAAATTTTAACATTTTTTCCACCTCCTGATAAGTAGAGTACAAAATTATGTTAACTACATTTTTTTTAATGGAATATTGAAGTTGTATATTTCATTTGTGGACACACTGTAGTTTAAGCCTTTCCGGCGCGGTGTCCTTAAAAAATGACACCTAATTTTAATTCCAAATCTGACAAACGGCATCAAGAATATTTAACTAAAATTTTCCTATTATAATATACATGAAAATAAGCAATTTCGTATTTTCTAATAAATTCGTTTATAAATTGCGGTATCAGCCCATTATTTCATCAGTTTATAAACAGATTTACTCCGCGCCGGTAAGGGTTAAACGGTGAGCAATTTTTTATGTACATATTTCTCATTTTAGCCGTACTTGTATTAAACGAGTTCGACTGTGTATAGCAAAATCCTAGCCGCAAGAAAGACGTGTTCGCTCTATTCTAGGTTAAAGATTTTCATTATTTTGATTCAATATATGTGTCTGAATCCTGCTGGAAAATGATGTCTTTTCCTGTGGCGTAGCCATTTCTGCTACTTTCCGTATTTCTCATCGTATGAGATGCTCAGCGCCATTTACAGTTTGACTACAAACTTTAAAATTTTGTACTGCTTATCTATATTATAAAGGACAAACATATCTGTGCGTAACGCATACGTCATTTTGCGAATGGCAACATTTTGAAATTTGAAATAAAATTTTGGCTTTGCAATTTTCTCTACTGCAAATTTTTAAACTTCTAAACATCGCACATTTTAAATTTTTACACCGTCGTATAAGGAAAAAAATGCTCTTTTAAATGCAATTTGTTTGAAAACTGTATCACAATTTATTTTTGAGATATTAATTTTTTTGTAGTTTTTGATACCATTTTTTTCATCGTGGCAACAAAAGTACCTCATTTCATTGAAAGTCATTGAAAGTAAACGGAAAATAGTCGAAAATAGGAGATACTGTATCTTTCTGTTGCCATTTTTTCATAAAACCTAAAAAAAAAAGTTGAAATTAAAATATGGGCTATGTCAAGAATATTGTCTGTTATTCTGTGATAATGACGTCATATGCACACTTTTCTATAGACGAAGTTTAAAACGGGATTGTAAAAGTGGATTGCTTTAGCGGATGCAAATGACGTCATTTTATAAAAAAAACGTGTATTTTATTTCTTAAACCTGAATTATGTTTTGTAGAAGTGCGTCATTTTCACAGCCCAGCTGCTTTGAAATTCTTCACAGGTGAAAATGCTTCACATTTAAAAATAATGTAATCGAAATCACACACTGATAAAACGCAATGTTTTACCAAAAATTTAGAGTACCTTTATAAAGTATATTTTTCAATCTTCTGACCATTTTCAATTTTCGTCGCATAGAGAAAAAAATTACTTTCAAATGCAATTTGTTTAAAAACTTTATCTTAATTGACTGATGTATTATATTTTCTAAAATAATTTTTAAGCATGATTTTTTTTAAGTTTATCTTATCACGTGCCGATTTCAATATATAATAATAATAAACATTTTTCACATAAAGCAACAAACATTTTTCAGCATTTGTTTCTGACAATTTTTGCATAACGAAATTAATACTTCCTTTATAAACAAATAAAAGAATAATATTAAAAAAACCACCGATCTAACATATTTCTGAAAGACAAATTAACGAAATTAATACTTCTTTTCTAAACAAATAAAAGAATAATATTGAAAAAACAACAAATCTAACATATTTATAATCGTACAATTTAAATTTTTAGATCACCAAATAGGATTTTTTTTTAATGGAATAACTTTGCAAAGTCCATCTCAGTTTACTGATTGTCTATAGTTTTAAAAACAATTTTTAAGCATGAAATATTTTTTAATTTATCTATATCGCGCGGAGCTCGATTACGAAAGATTAATCCGTTTGCCCTTAAAACAAAATACATCCTTTTCTTACGGCTAATATCCATTAAAAAAATTCCCTATGAATAGATAAATAAAATAATATAAATAAAACACAAATTTACCAGACATGTATAAGCTCTGAAATTATCAGAATATAAAAGGTAATAGTATAAAGGAAGGAAGGTATAAGTAGGAAGGTATAGTAGGAAAAGTATAAGTAGCAAAATCTTGGCAAATAACTCTTAGCATGCGGCTAATAAGAAAATATCGCTTTTGACAAATTTCAAAAATTTATTTGATTGTATAATTCGTATTTTCCATATGAAAAATACTTTTTTAATGTAAGTTGTCAATCTAAAAATATTATGGAATATAAAAAATTTATTAGTTTTCAATTTTAAAAAATGATTTCACCTATATTCTTTAACCCGGGAAGCCCGGGTACGTTCCCCTAGTAGTTTTAAAGGCCAACTTTTTGAAAAAAATCTTCCGCATATAGTTGCCATTTTTAAATATAAATTGTTTCGATAATCTTTTAATAACACTCAAAAATCAGAATCTCTATACTACAACTCAACTTTAAACACTCAACTTTGCTAAATACAAAATGCAAATAATATTTATATTAAGACATTGGTTTTTTTAATAATTAAAACCTTGCATATAGTAAAGTTAACTACATTTAATTAAACATGACTTATAAGTAAAACAACTCCATCAATAATTACTTTCCTCTTATAAACAATAAAATGTTAAGTAAACTTTATATTATATAATTATTATTTTTTAAGTAAATGCATACTTTTATGTGTATATCACATTAATAAAGTGTATCTACTCATAGTAAGGCAACAGCAATGATTTTAACTGTAAAACACATGGAAAATAATTTTGTACAAGAATTTACTCCATATACTCCACTGTGCGGCTCCTCTTTTTAGCCGTGCTCGTATTAAATGAGTTCGACTGTGTATAGCAAAATCCTAGCCGCAAGAAAGACCTGTTCACTCTATTCTAGGCTAAAGATTTTCATTATTTTGGATTTCACATGTGTGAATATTTATGAAGGGATTCCATGTACTCATCTTTTAGAGAGTATATAAAAGGCTTTTCAGTCGGGTATGAAAGCAGATCTATTTTTCTGACATTCGCACAATGGAAAGTGAAACAGTAGACGGTTGAAAATTTAACTGTCCTTGGAATATAGTAAGCAAGAAAAACAAAGATAGCGAAGGTTTCCGACGGTGTCGAGTTTCTGAAGTAAGAATACAAGCAGAGATAAAAAATTAAACAAACTGGTAATTAAATTTATTAAATATAATGAATAAATGCATTGAAGGAAAGAGCTGAATATTGAAATGAAAATGCAATCATTTAAATGTAACAAATAATAAAAAAAATAAGTATTCAAACAAAAATAATGTTATTTAAGTACAATGAATAATAATAAAAAAAATATTCGTCTGCAAAAGTGAAAGTGCGACGTAGAGGATGATTCAGAAGTCGCAAAATGAAAATTCAATAATTTGAATATTATAGACAACAAGGAGATTTCCCCGGTTACAGAATATAGGTGAAAACCGTTTTTTAATTGAAAACTATAATAGATTTTTTACATTTAATATATCTTCTAAGAATGCGCACTAACAATAGAAAAAATCATAAATAAGGTTTATGGGTCATTTTCAAAATCTGTCCATGTTTTGGAATAACAAAATAAAATTTTTAGAAGTAATCAGAAAGTTTTAATCTTTTGTAAATAATTACCTTACCTCAAAAACATTAGTATGCAACCATCAGCAGAGACAAAAATTACTAATTTAACATTTTTAAACTAATTTTTAAATTTTGATTAACTTGGTAATGAGATAAGTGAGCACGGTAATGACATCTACCGTAATGACAAATTAAGCAAAATATTTTTATTTTTCCCCAGGCATAAATGTCAGCCATTATATCTTCTAGCCCATACAATGATTTTCTATTTCTTATATAATAAAAGCAGATTAATAAATAAAAGTTAATTTAATTATCACTTAGAAGTGGGTACGGTAATGACGTACAAAAAATACTTACCAAAACATTCAAAGTCTTTGCTTGTTTTATTGAAACTATGAAATTATTTGCTCTATTCACCTAAACCTGATAACAAGTTGACTTTTAAGGAGTATTTTTGCCTTGATAAAACGGCATGTGCTACTCTCTAAAAAATTCCAGATGAACTTTTTGTCAGAAACGTGGCATTGACACTCTTTCTTGGGACACGGTTTAAAATAATTATTAAGAATTATAGATAAGTTTAATTAATGAAAATAAATATATTTTTTTAATTAGTAGCATCTTAATAAATAAAAATGTATTAAAAAATTATAACCATCTGTTTTAAATAGAACTTAGTCAAATCTTTACCTAATAAATTGCTTGTTGGGACAACCTACGGTAATGACATTTTGATTACAAAAGAATATATTTCTTATTTTAATTTTTTTTTTAATAAATAATAATATATCTGTAAATTATCATTAAAAAAAACATGATAGTTAAAGTGCAATAATTAAAATTATGATATTCAACTATTTTTCTGTGCAAATGTGAAAGGACAGTAAAACACGACACTTTTTGAAAATCCCCCTTATACGTTAAGAGGACGGTGGACCTTAAAAATTATTTTTTTTTTAATTTTTTTCATAGAGATATACAGTTTTGTAGAAATACACATTTCACCATAAGTATATAAACTACCTTAAAAGAAATTTCCAATCTTATTATAATTTTAAGACAAGAAAAAATCTAGTTTTAAAACGAAATTTTAAAATGCTCCATGCGTCCTAATTTTTGAGATATTTCCTCGATTTGGTGTTTTAATCACTTAACCCTTAAATGCCGGGTGTTGCTTTACGGCAACATACCCAATTTAGGCTGTTAAAATACTATTAGAATAATATTGAAGCTATATTGCCTAATGTTGCCAATAAAATACAGTCTGAAAATATTATTAAATCGATTTTCAACATGTAGATGGCAGCACTTGTGATGCTTAAGAATAAAGATAGATTTATTTTTTCAGTTGTTGCTACTTATTTTGTTTTGTTTTGTTTGGAAGCTTGCGAAATACCCTATTTTGTTTTAGAGTGAGCAAGTAAAATTTATTTCTTATTATAGTTCCTAAAATTCTTGTGTGTTTAATATTATAGAATTTTATCAAGGTAAATTATTTTTTCAATTAAAGACCAGTATTGCCTATTAGTAACAAACTGTTTTTTAGCCGTAAACCATACTTAAAACAAAATATAATTTTTTAAAGTATTTTTCCCATGATTTATTTAAAAAATGAAAGCCGAAAAAATTATTACAATGATTTTTGAAAAATCAGGCATTTAAGGGTTAAAACTCTATTACAAACAAATCTGTGCATCGGTTTTTTTCCTCCCTTGAATACTTAATGTTTTAGAGATTTTTTTCTGAATTCGATATCGATTTTCATCAAAATTTTGCCTTTTAATAACATAAAAATCAAATTTAATTATCTTAATGAAATCGAATTTTTAAATGCATGCACAGTTTTTTTGTAAGCATTATCAGGATTTGCCCTTATTATTTTCATGAATTTTGATCAAATATTATGAGCATTTTAAAAATCTAAAAAGGTTGAAAAATCAGTTTTGAGAAAAATAGATTTAAGGGTGTATTCGAAAAAATATTTTTCCACCCTTAACAGCTCGAAATTTCCTGAGACATTTTCAGACTCATTTTTAAAAGTAAAAAACATGAAACTTGCTGAGGTGATTTTCAAAGAGATGTATAAAAGACCATGCGATTTCATTTTTCGCTCAATTCATTAGAATTTGATTTTTAAACAGTTATTTTCTCAGTATGACCATTTTTTTCATTCCAAGATCTCCCGCTTCGGAAAATTCGGTTCAAAACGCCACCTCTGACAGCATTTTTACTTTCTTCTATCTTTACAAGAAGAAAGTATTGGATTCATGAAAATTTTCGAATTCCGGTTTTCGACAGATTTACACGTTTTAGAGGTCAGATAACCCGAAAAACATGTTTTTACAAAATGTCTGTCTGTGAGTCTGTCTGTCTGTCCGTCTGTCTCTGTGTGACACAAATTTTGTGGGCGCTCTATCTCAAGAATTAATCCACGGAATTTAATAAAAATTCATATTCAGTTAGTCCCTTATACAAATTGATGCTGATTAGTTTTTGGCGCAAATCGCTCAACAGGTGGCGCTGCTATGCTGCATTTTTTATGATTTCCGCAATGGCTCTATCGCAAGAACTGATGCACGGATTTTCATGAAACTTCAGATTCAGGTAGTCCTTGATATGACTTGATGCTGATTACGTGTTGGGGCAAATCGCTCAACAGGTCGCGCTGCTATGCTGCATTTTTTACAATTTCTGCAATGGCTCTATCTCAAGAACTAATGCACGGATTTTCATGAAACTTCAGATTCAGTTAGTCCTTGATATGACTTGATGCTGATTACGTGTTGGGGCAAATCGCTCAACAGATCGCGCTGCTATGCTGCATTTTTTACGATTTCCGCAATGGCTCTATCCCAAGAACTAATGCACGGATTTTCATCAAACTTCAGATTTAGTTAGTCTTTGATATGACTTAATGCGGATTACGTGTTGGTGTAAATCGCTCAACAGGTGGCGCTGCTGTGCTGCATTTTGCACGATTCCCGCAATAGCTCTATCTCAAAAACTAATGCACGGATTTTCATCTAACTTCAGATTTAGTTAGATGTTAACACAAGTTGTTGCTGATTAGGTTTTGGTGTTAATCGTCTAATAGGTGGCGTCGCTATGCTGGCATTTTCATGATTTTCGCAATAACTCTATCTCAAAAACTAGTGCACGGATTTCCCCCAAACTTCAGATTCAGTTAGACTTTGACGTAAGTGGTTGCTTGGTAGTTTTGTTTAACATAGTTTTTGGTGTAAAGCACCCAATAGGTGGCGCTGCTAGGCTGAATTTACACGATTTCGGAGATAGCCATATCTCAAGAACTAATGCACGGAATTTCATATCTATAGAATCCTCATGATGGGCATAGATAGCCGTTTAATTTTGGTAGTGTGATAGCGAATTTTCAAGTGTTAACATGCATGAGATAGAAGAAAGTTTTGGGATTGGTATATCCGACTAGGTTACAATATTTTCAGCATTTATCAAAAAATCGAGAAGCACGGCGCATTATATAGTTTATAAATAAGAGAATTTCCCAGTTTGATACGTTTGAGAGCAAAAATGAATTTAAAAATGAATCAGAAAATAAGCAGTTTGGATCGGATGGAAGACACCCTTAAGGGTTCAGGACTCTTAAAATTGGAAAAAATGAAAAAAAGAGCCATTTTCAACATTTAATATCTTAAAATGTATTTGGTTTTAAGACACAATTTTTATTGGAATTGAAAGGTATAAGTATGTTCTTTCATTTCATGTACAGTCGGACCTCTATTTAACGAACCTCTATTTTGCGAATTTCTCTATTTTGCGAACTTTTACTTGGAACCAAGAACATTTTGCAAATTTCTTCGTAAAATAACCTCCAAATAGCGAAGTGCATTCTCTATTTAACGAATTTTTCCTTGGGATCTAAATTTTTTTTTCTCCCTATTTCTTAAAATATTACTGGACATTTCAAACTTATTCTTTCTTTTAACACATTTTATGATGATCAGTGACCATGAACAGGTCATACCAGGCACCCAACTCCCTTAAACTATAGTTTCCCCTTTTCTAGATTGTTGATCATGATCAATCGTGTCGGTAATTTCAGCTCTTGTAGCTCAAAAATGTCAAAGCAAAAGTGCTTGATCATCAAAAAAGAAAAAAAAAATTCTTGATGAGGTGGATAAAGACGTGAAGAAAAAGAATACTGCTTTAAAATTTGGTATTCTTCCAAACAGCTTATCAACTATAATAAAAAATCGTGATTTTAATGTAAAATTATTTTTTTAACTGAAAATACAATGTATTTCCAAACAATGTTTTGTTTCATTCTTATTTCCCTTGTAGATTTTTTTTATGGGTAAAATAAATAAAACAAATAGGTATAATTTATAAAAAAAGGTGTGACTAATTACTTTTTAAAATTATATTTAGTGTTGATGGACTTAAAATATGCTTTATGTAGTTTAAAGTATTTTAAAAGATGACTCTCTGTTTAACGAATTTTCCATATAACGAACTTTTTTTCGGGATTTAGCGACTTCGTTAAATAGAGGTCCGACTGTATTTAAAAATTGCAAGATGCAGAATTAGCATTTACAGGGGGCTCCAAACAGTCAAGACCTTTGTCGAGCAGAAAATCGGTATAACAGCTTACGCGCAAGATTACAAAATAAATTTTGCTACTAGAATGAAAACTTTGGTGCCTACTTATACTTCAGATTGTAATAATGACCCTGAACCTAAATAAATTTATATTTAAAGCATTTTTATATTTTTAATGCAAACTTGTATTTAGCTGATGCAAAATTTAGACAATTTAAATAGTATTATCATCAAAAAATATTTTTTTGAACAATGAAAATGAAATTTTAGGTTCAGTTTATACAGACTAATATGAAGCATGTGTTTCAAAAAGTTCATGAAAAAATATTCAGAAGTTTTTGAGGTATCGTGCGCGTTATGGTCAAAAACGTCATTTGGAGAAAAATGACTTCAATGTTTCGGAAACGCCGCTTCAGCTATTGGTCTGGTATAATTCTAAAAGCCATAACTTCTGTTCTAATGGGAATTTGAAGGAAACAATTATATCAAAATGTTAAAAAAAGATAATAGTTTAACATCTAAACTAGTATGTTGTGGTCATCACAAAACTTTCTTCTATATAAATCACGTCAATTAAATCATTTAAATAGTACAAGAAATAACAACGATTTAGCACCAATTCATATCAAAGTATATCTGAATTTGAAGTTGGATGAAAATTCGTGCATTAGTTCTTGAGATAGAGCTATAGCGGAAATTCTGAAAAAAATGTAGCATGGCAGCGCCACCTGTTGAGCGATTTACACCAAAAGTAAACAGCACTAAACGATATCAAGGTATACCTGAATCTGAAGTTTGTTGAAAATCCAAGCTCGTATAATCGAATAGTTCTTGAGATAAAGCTATTGCGGAAATCGCAAAAAATACAGCATAGCAGCGCCACCTGTTGAGCGATTTGCACCAAAAATTAAACAGCACTAATTTATACATCAATTCATGTCAAGGACTAACTAAATCTGAAGTTTGATGAAAATCCGTGCAATAGTTCTTGAGATACAGCTCTTGTGGAAATCGTGAAAAATGCAGCACAGCAGCGCCACCTGTTGAGCAATTTACACCAAAAATTAAACAGCACTAATTTATACATCAATTCATGTCAAGGACTAACTAAATCTGAAGTTTGATGAAAATCCGTGCAATAGTTCTTGAGACACACCTCTTGTGGAAATCGTGAAAAATGCAGCACAGCAGCGCCACCTGCTGGGCGATTTGCACCAAAAATTAAGCAGCACTAATTTATATCAAGGGCTAACTGAATCTGAAGTTTGATGAAAATTCGTGCATTTTTTCTTGAGTTAGAGCTATTACGATAATCATGAACAATGCAGCATACCAGCGCCACCTGTTGGGCGATTTTCACAAAAAAGTAATCAGCACCAAACTATACCCTGGACTAACTGAATCTGAAGTTTTATGAAAATCCGTGCAGTAGTTCTTGAGATACAGCTATTGCAAAAATCGTTAAAAATGCCGCATAGCAGCGCCACCTCTTGGGCGATTTTCACCAAAAACTAATCAGTTCCAGTTTATATCAAGGTCTAACTAAATATGAAGTTTTGTGAAATTTCGTGCATTAGTTCTTGAGATAGAGCGCCCACAAAATTTGTGTCACATACAGACAGACAGACGGACAGACAGACAGACAGACAGACAGACGGACAGACAGACAGACAGACTCACAGACAGACATTTTGTAAAAACATGTTTTTTGGAATCTCTGACTCATAAAACGTGTAAATCCGTCGAAAACTGGAATTCGAAAATTTTCATGAAACCAATACTTTCTTCTTGTAAAGATAGAAGAAAGTAAAAAAATTAAAATTTCGGAAATTTTAAAGTTTTAAGAGTCCTGAGACCCCTTAAGGTAATATTAAAAGGCCGAAAAATTGTTTGTGTACAAAATTCAAACGCTTGTAACTTTGCGAAAAATAATGGCATCTGCATGCGATTTTTCGCAAATAGTTTTCGATTTTTGGGTCGATTTCCGCTCAGATAAAGGCCCACAGACCCGTTAAAACACATAAACTTGATCAATGGTACACATAAAAAAGAACTTTTATATGAACTTGTATAAATAAAATTAACGATAAAGCATAATATCGACGTTTCGAACTGCTTCTGCAGTCGTCTTCAGGATAAATATGATGTTGAAATTGAAATGTTTAAGGGGTCTTGTACCCAAGGGCGGATCCATCCTTCCATTTAGAGGGTGGGGGTCATGGCTCCTCTTAAAGGGGGGGGGATATATCTCTTAATAAGCAATTTTTATATTAAAGGTTTGTCTTATATCCAAATTGTCTACTTTTCTGATGCTTTTGAGAAATCATTTACATTCGTAAATACAAAAAAATTCTTTAATATTCGTAAAAATATAAAATTTATATATTTATTCAGATACCAAGAAATTTAAGAATTTCCTATTTTCTTATAAAGGCAAAGAACCATTCAGAAAACGAGCATTTTAAGCCAGTTATTAGTACTTGGCAGTTACAGAAATGCCGCCATGAGTGCGCAATTGGCTGCCGCGACCCCGAAAGATTATTTGCCTTTATCGGAAAATGGAAAACACTATTCAATCACATTTGTTCTGAAATTGCAAATGTCTTGCATCTCAGATTAAAAATGAAATGTTGGATTTGGGTAGAGCTCTAAAGAGTAAGAAAGAATTTCATTGTTGAGCAAGGGGAAAATTTGAAAGAATTTAATATATATTTATTTTTTTTAATTTTCTTCGTTCAGGGGGAGGGGGGTCATGATCCCCGTGACCCCCCTTGTATCCGCCGTTGCTTGTACCTTCTAAACGCTTCTAAAATTAACGAAAAACTTCAAAGTTTGAATTAGTCTATCTTCAAAATCTTTTTATGCATAAACATGAAATTTTGGATATTGATTAAACAGATTATGCTTTGTAATATGGTACCATTAGAAATTTATTAGACTTTTACAAAATTTGTGTATTGTTGAAAACAAAATAGGTCTTTTTTTTATTCCATAAGTCATTGGGCGCATGATATATTGAGAAAGTATATATGGATTGTCATGAAATTTGGTAAAGGTACTAAACAAATACGTGTGTTTAAAATGAACTACTTTTAAGCATTTACAATGGTAATATTTTTAGTTATGACTTTTTTTATTCATTAAAAATGTTAATATTTTTTTTTTTTTTTTTTTTTTTTGCAAAAAAATATATATTTTTATAGTTAATGAAATAATTTTGGCCTAAGAGTAGTTCATTTTAAATACACATATTTGTTTAGTATCTTTACCAAATTTCATGACAATCCATACATACTTTCTCAAGATATCATGCGCGCAATGACTTATGGAGTAAAAAAAAAGACCTATTTTGATTTCAACAATACACAAATTCTGAAAAAGGCTAAAAAATTTCTAATGACAGCATATTTGAAAGCACAATCTGTTGAATCAATATTTAAAATTTCATGTTTATACATAAAAAGTTCTTGAATATAGACTAATTCAAACTTTGAGTTTTTTCGTTAATTTTCGTCGCGTTTAAAAGGTACAAGACCCCTTAAGAGTCCATAGATGAAAGCTTCCTGCCGAGTCTTGATCAATTATATGAATGGAAATCTGCAGTGAGTACACCAGAAAAATTTAAAATGAAATAAGTTGAAATGAATCGTTTATCCTGAAGACGATTGCAGAAGCAGTTTGAAACGTCAGTATTATGCTTTATCGTTAATTTTATTTGTACAAGTTCACATAAATGTTCTTGTTTATGTGTGTCACTGAGCAAGTTTATGTGTTTTAACGTATAAATCTTATTTATTATATTTTATGGTGCAATTTTCCTACATATGTAAGCAAAAATCATATTTATATGCAAAATAGAAATGATGCGTTCAAATAAAGTTTTGGAATTTATTAAAGGCGATGGTTTTGAACAGGCATTGCGCCGGGAGTGAAAAGCTGAAGAAATCGCCAAGGGTCAATATTTACAATCAGCCTTTTTGATTCTGGTCATTTCAGTGGTTTAAGCGCACAGTTTGATTGCATGCCTTAAATTTGTGTTTTATTTATATTTTATTGTTTAATTTACTGATTGATGAATGTTTTAATTACTTTATGGAATATAAGCTGGAAAAAAATGCTAAGGTATTTATATTAATTTAAATGCAAACGGATATGTCTTTGATACTTTTCTATCTGCACGCGATAGAAATTGATTTAACAAAAATCAGACTTGAAAATTATTTTAAAAACAATAAAAATTAAATAAATGGCGATACATTTTTCTAACAAATTTCGATACAGTTGTCAAACAAATTGTATTTGAGAGCACAGTCGTGGAAAAAAATGTAAACACTCCTTACTAACCCCTCAAAAAACTATCGTAGAAGAAAGTTACTGGTACCGAACGATTGGAAATAAAGTCTATTTTTAAATGATGTCGCTTTGATGATGTTACTTAGAGGGCCATCTACATATTAAAACGAACGCAAACTTCATTTTTTTCAATGCCAATACCTAATTTTAACAAAATATTTCAAATCTTTGGTTCAAACTATGCCTAGACACCAAATTTCAAGTCGTGCTTCTAATGTTAAATTACATTTTCATATTTTCATTAATATCTCCTGAAATTATACTCCTAATGTGCTAATTTTTTGTGTAGCAATAATACTAAGATACCCAAACATAAATACGTTGAATTTTCAATTGTTATAATTTTATGATATGAATTATGAAATTAATATTCGAAAAAGTTATGAATTGCAACTTACAATTTTTTTGATGGATTTAGATTTACCGTGTTTTATGGGAGTCCAAAATTTCACATTTTTCTTCTAAGTAATTTTCAAATTATGCTTAAAAAACGGCAAAATGATGGTTTAAGGGGCCGTCTATGATAGAAATGATATTTTGAAATTTCTTATACTATCCTGTAATCTAGCAGTCTTCAGTGATTGCTTGAGAGGCGCTTAAGATGCCGTGATCAAGAAGGGGGCTCTCTCGGTCAGCAATCGAGTACCGAACTTCAATTTGGATACAACCCCTAAAATACGCTCGTTTTAAAACAATCAATTTCTCGGAAACTTATCGTACGAATTGCGAAAATTTGTTTTTAGGATAATTGAGGGGTGTATAGTTCATTTATGCTGTCAGAAATGTGTACTGCCATTGAAAGAAACAAAGTTATGGTTCGTTTTAATATGTAGATGCCCCCCTAAGCAAATTTTATATACACCCTTTAAAAGTAGACTTTATTACCAATCGTGTGGTACCAGTAACTTTTTTCTACGCTGATTTTTTGCAGCGTTAGTAAGGGCTCTGTTTATTATTTCCACGACTGTACATTTTTTATCCCCTATTCGACGATGTAAAAATACAAAATGTGGGATCCCAATTCAACCTTTTCAACCAAATTCAGCCAGTTTCAGAAAACTTGACAAAATGCATTAAAAACATAATATTCCAGTTGGAAATGAATATATTGAATAGTTGATAAGATATGAACATTTGTATGGTTTTATAAATATTTACTCAAAAGAGCTGGGTTCCGAGGTTTTCATATTTTAAGATCTAGTGGCACTCTACTAAGTGTTGTTTCGAAAAAAAAAAAAACGTTTCTTAAACTTTAAAGCAAGATCTTTAAAAACATAAAGAGTTTAAATGCATACTTCCTGCAGACTATTTTGAAATCTGACAAACAAATTGTGAATAAAATGTAAACACTATAAATAACTTTTTAAAATTGCTCAAAAAGATATTTAAACATCTGTGAGTTAGATAATGCTCATTTAATTCTTTTACTCTAATCACCCTTAAAATATGAAATTTTGTACACAGGCACTAAACATTTTTTTAATAATATTTTCTGATTAAAGAAACACTTTTTGTACTACGTCTGCTGACAAATTAGGCACAGATATTTTCTTGCTACAAAATGTGCTTGATCTTCAGGACAACTTTCTTCCTTACACAAATTGATTTGGTTTATAAAGATTCATCTCTTATATTCCTGATGGATCTTCTTGATGGATGCCTTATAAAAATTAATTTGGGAGAAAAGTAACATTTACAGGGTGATTCAGAAAGAATTGGAAAATTTTGAACACGGGAGGACGTGTTTCTTTTTGTTACACAGAATCGTGCGGTTGGTCTTTCAAATGCGGGACTTATTTTCTTCACGAAATGTGCATAAAATGATGTATTTTTGGAAAACAGTTCTGTGTAGTAGTTCTTGGTGCCTTTTTACTCTTACTTACTAATGTCATCTGTGTTAAGATACTGATAAGGACATTCACAACTGTCCGATTCGTCATTTGAATCTAACTTCCTTTCAGAAATCTTCACCACTTTTTTTTTTCTTTAAGGGATTTCTCCTCAGTTCACATTTCGACTAATAAAGCCTTATAATCACCCCATAATTATAATTCAAATAACGATGTGTTTTGAAATTATCGTTGAATTTATGTCGTTTGAATTTATGTCGATTTTAAATAAAAACAAGAAGCACGCGCAACGGCTTTAATTTGCTCGTGTCCTAATAATTGAAATCAGTGTTGAATTCAGACACTTTTCTCCGGGAGGGATTTCTGTGGCTCCGGCAGGGGGGGGGATGCACTTTTTGACCATTGAAAACACAAAATCTCAAATCTTCTGGGAGGGCATCTCATTGCTCCGGTGGGGAATGAATGTCTTCCCCGGGCCACCCCTTGAATTCAAAACTGACTGAAATAGAAATCTGAAATACCTATAATTGGCACGCAGCTTTAATGCAGCTGATGAGCAATTGCATAAGTTTGATAGAAAGGGTGGATTAATGCCGTTAATTTTTTGTTGCGTCCGAGTCTGAAAGACCTAATGCGCGAGTTAAGAGTTGGTAATGCACGCCCACTAGAAGAAACAATTTTTGTATAAGAAACTAGGGTCATAATTAGTGTTGCCAGATCTACTGTCACAAAAAGCGGGACAGAGAGATAATAAAAGCTGGACATTGGCTTCTAAATATGGACATAAAAATACAGTAAATCCTACAAAAACTGTACCTGTCTATAACGGAAAATATTAATGTTCCTTACGGAAGGAAACATGCACACCTATAAAAACCCTTCCGTTTTAGACAGGTCCTGCTAAAACAGAAACCTGTCTTACGGATTGTTTTTTTACGGGGTATGACTGGAATCTCTGCTTTACGGGCTCTGCCCGTAAATATTTTTAACAGTGTACTCAACCTGGTTTGTTTCGAAATTTCACGGGTCGTAACTGGTCACTTGTCCACTTGTCTGTCATTTCTACCCTAACCATCTCATAGACAGCGGTGACTGATGCATCGATGATGACAGCGTGGACCTGGCCTGGTCTCGGTGCATATTTGACTGCCTGTCTGAATTGTCTCAAACTCTTGCACTAGCTGTTCACAGCTGTACGGCCCATACAGTGTTCAACATTAACATGCTTCATTCGGCGAAAAATGTCTGCGTTCGTTGCACCTTCAGCCACCAAAAAACACACTACGTCTTGCTGCTCAACTCTAGACGCTTTCATCCTGTTCACCCATGGATATAAAAAGCATATAGCTCCTTTCTAGTTCCAGGATAAATGATTCCCAGTTCCATGTGATCACCTTATGTTTTAGCCGTCAGTTATTACACACACAGAACTTCTTTCCAAATGAAGCAACTTTGTCTGATGCGCCACTAACCCTGCGCGGAACCAAAATCAAATAAAAAAAAAAGCTTGGTAACTTTTAATAACGTTCCTACGTCAGCTGTCCACTTTTCATTTGGGCAGCCCTTATAATTTCTACCAATTTTTCAAAAACTAGGATATTTTAAAGGGAAATCATCCACAAAGAAAAAAATTTGTAAATTGTGTTACGATAGAATATAAAAATAGTCGCCATCTTGGTCTGTAATCAAACAGTTTATTATTTGGCATTCAAGATGCAATAACAGAACATTTTAGTACGGGAGCCGACAGCACAGACAATCACCTCATCGAGTTCACGGACGAAATTCTAGGATTAGTTAAATCTTGATTCGCATATTAAAACGCAATCGATCTGCCAAGTCACATCTTGATAAGAAACACCTGAAAACCCGATTTTAGCGGCTGACTCGTAGGTTTACCATTGTGTTTTCCTGCTCCCAGTCCTCCATGTTTTCATACCTTTGGGTGCAGGAAAACACAATGGTGAACCTACGAGTCAGCCGCTAAAATCGGGTTTTCAGGTGTTTTCCTTCAAGATATGACTTGGCAGACGGATTGCGTTTTAATATGCGAATCAAGATTTAACTAATCCTAGAATTTCATCCGTGAACTCGATGAGGTGATTGTCTGTGCTGCCGGCTACCGGTCTATTTTACATTAAATATTTTACAGACCATAAATACTTTCTACAATGTTAGTATTGTTACTATAATTATTGCAGTTCAATATCTATATCTATATTAAGCCCATAGTTTTTTATACTCATAAATAAAAATTTCAAGTAATTTTGGTCCACTAATTTGTTTTTTGGTTTGGCCACATAAATTTCACCTTTCAAACATCTTAACATCACCTTTTTAAAAATTTTAATTGACACTACGCAGATGTAAAAGGATTATCTGTCTCTGAACTAGAGAGACACTATAGTTCTGTATTTACAAATGAAATCTACAGTTCATAAGGTTTCACTTGCCGAAATGCTGCACACTTCCTTCAAACTTTTACCTTTTTTTAATCGAAGAATTCTGCGATTAAATAATTCGAAATGGATACCACCATTTTCGAAAAGAAATTTTCGCTTTATATAATTGCAGAATTTTATGATTAAATAAGGCTAAAATGACTAAAACTTCTCCAAAATAGTGGACCCCGACCTGCCCCTCTGGGTCCTCCACTGCATGCATATTTATTGCCATAACAGAACAGGCGCCGCCATGGGTGACAGCTGTAATAGAAATTGCAGACGATTATAATAAATTATTTATGATGGTGAAAGCATTTATGAAGAAATTGGAGTAATAAAAACCTCCTCCAAAAAGTCCCATTTATAGAGATTGATATGGATGACAGCACCAAATACATAAGTTTTGAAAGATAATAAGTGGGATAGCTATTACGGTAAGTGATGTTATTTCTGTAATGAATAAATCTCTAAGTAGAGTCGTTTCCTTAATATGTCTACGATGAATATGAAGGGTTCCTTTTATAAGCTGTCACGTTAAAAAGGGTTTATTGGTTTAAAATTCAAAATGCAGTCTGTTTTTGCAAATTTAATCTGTTAAATAAATGGTAAAAGTTACAACAAAACTTTAAGAGAAACAGAAAAGTTTAAAATGATGAAAACAATGTATTTATTATTAGTTTTATTTTTTGTTTATAATGTTTGAACTTTTAATAATATCGTATAGTTAATCCGGTAGGAAAATGTTTTAAAATTGCAGGCGTTAGAGCTGTAAACATTGCGTCACCCGAGATATCAGGGATGTAGTGGAGGGTATTTGGTGGTATACATGATATATCTTCTGCATAACTCCTATACCACCCGAAACTATAACGTATACCGTGTGTTTATTTTGATGATACCTGCGAGGGAGATACTTTCTCAATTATCTCAAAACGTTTTTTCCAGGATAATTTTTGAACAAATTAACGCATTTAAAGCAGTGGCCAAAGATGTGAAAATTTTTTTGAAAAGGTGTATTTTTGAAGTTTGATGGTCCAAAACATAACCTTTCTTTTTAAATAATACCATAAAAATATGTATCAGTGGAAAGATTGTTTCATTAAGAATGTAATAACATAAATTTTGTTTAATTATTAGTATTTAGTTAAAAGTTATGGACAACAAAACAAAAACAACAATAACAAAAAACAAACAACTTGCTTAGATTAACATGAAATAGCCCTCCTTTATTTGAAGGCAGCCACTGAGCATGATTGTTTAGAGCATGGTTCTCAACCTGTGTGCCGCGGCATTGTAGTGCGCCACGAAAAGATCTCAGGTGTGCGCGAAAAGTTTAAGCAAGTTACATCAAATTTTTAAAAATGCAAATCTGTAATGTCTGACATTTCAGATTATCCGATTTACTTTGAAATAAAGTTTTGCGTCACAAATTTGCTTTATTTGGGAGATTTTTCTTCTGTTACTCATTATAAGAATGTACGGGGAAACCCTAAAAATGGTCTTACGTCTCTTGAGATAAATTATTTCAGAAAAAAAAAAAAATCATGTCTCCTGAAGGAAAAAGATTACAATTTAAAATACAGTAGAAAAGATCTTTGAAAAGTGATTTGAGTATGCCTATCCGAAGATTTTATCTTACACAGAAAGTCTTCTAATTAAAAAAGAAAAAAGTAAAACTCAGATATCTCTTTAAATGCTATTGTGACAAATTACTGACAAATTAAGATATTTTCCCTCATTACCAGTTCCTTTCCCTATGCAGTTTCCTATAGGCTGTTGCCTGCAGTTTCTTGCACTGCTATTGATCAATAAACCTATACCTCGAATCCGCTTCTCCTCCATGTGTATGAGAAAATTCCATGATTCTTTGCACTGATGATGGTATGCTGAATGATACCGAAACTAGTGTTAAAAAGGTGCTTAAAACGGTATTTCATCTGCTTATAAATGTTAATGCATATTAAAGAGAAGTATATAAAAAAAGATTATAATAATTTTATTTGAAATATTTTTTTCCTTTATTTGTTTCGGATAGTCTATTTTGTTTGTGATAGTAAGTAAATTAAAAATTCTATGTAATCATTTCTTATGTAATGATAGATAATCCTTGCTTTTTTTTTTTAAGTCGTCATGATTTTAGCGTGCCGCACAAACTTGGTTCTAGGTACGCCGTGAAGTAACAAACGTTGAGAAACACTGCTTTAGAGACTACCAGGTGTCATTATGTTTTGGCAGTGAGTCAATCAGGTAACAGTATAGGATTCAACAGTTATTGTCATGTTTTGGTGAACATTTGAGGTCCCTGAGAGGAGGACATTATGACAGCGCTTTGTTTTAATTATATTAGAGTTGGATGTATAACATAAGAAAATTAAAAATGACCCAAAGAGTTGTCACCTAGAAAGTGATGTAAAATAGTATTTTTAAGGAAAAAAGGTTACAGTTAAATTAGAAGCAGGGGTCACACATCTGCTCCAATTGCACCAAACTGCTTCAAACGAAACTATCTGCTACAATCTGCTACAAATGGGTTATTTTGACTGTGTCTGCTCCGAAACAGCCATTTCGTTTTCCCTTTCTGCTCCCAAATTTGATTTCTTTGTGCCATTATCGTGAAAAAACATTGCGAATTTTATCAAATTGTCGCCGAAAAAAATTTCGTCAAAGGATCGCGGAAAAAACGCGAATTTCGTCAAAGGGCCGCGAAAAAAATGCGAAATTTGTCAAAAGATTGTGAGAAAAACACAGAATTTCGTCAAAGGATGGCAAAAAAATGCAGCGGTCTCTTGCTGTGAATTTCAGAATTTTTTTTAAAACTCCGAATCACCCCTGAGTTCACTCACATTTTCATTCGCTATGTGTTTTGTATGAAATGGTCCTACATTGTTCTGTTGCAGAAAGGTAAGCAAAACTGGTGTGAGTCAATGTGAATACAGATTTTTGAGTATTAAGTTCTCTAAAAACAACTGATAGAATGCGCCAAATTCAATATAATAAAATAGCATTGAATAAAATGGCGATGGTGATTTTTTCCTTCTTTAATCTGATTTTATGTTTTATCCCTTTACACTTTTTCTACAGTTTTTATTTATCTTAAGGCAAATTTGTTTTCTGCTATAAAAGTAAATGTATTCCTTGTGTTGCTTATTTTAGCTTGCTATAAAATGTTTTTCTCCTTGCAAAAACGTTTTTTGTCCGAGCGAGTGCAGGTACAAAACTGTTTTTTTACCTGCTCCAAAATTCATTTTCTGCTGCTACAAAATTCGTTTTTTGCTGCTCCAAAAACTGATTTTGCTGCTCCAAAAACTGCTACAAATTATCTCGAATGAGTGTGACCCCTGATTAGAAGGCAAATTTGTAGAAATGTAACCAAAGTTGGCATTTCTAAAACTTTGATTTGGTATAAGGAGACTATGCTAGTGCAAACCCAAACAAAGGTTGGCGACGGTATACAACAGCAAGTAATGATAGAAGAATTGGGAGACGTTGCATAGGTGCAGAAGAAAATTATCTGGATGTATGCAATGTGAAATGGCACATACGCAAACTAATGTGATGTTGAGTGCGAAGACTGTTTAACGCAGACAAAAAAGATTTGGTTTAAATGCTAGAATTCGTAGAAAAAAGCCAATTTTATGTCTCCAACAAAGGTTGAAAAGATTAAACTGGGCTAAAATGCATGCTAATTGGACAGCGGAACAATGGGACAGTTTTATTTGATCTGATGATACTAAAATCTTTTTGTTTGGCAGCGATGGTATAAAATACGCAAGGAGAAGAATTGCATCTTCATTCCATTACAAACATCCAATCAGTGTGATATGGGGTTATGTGACACGAAAAGATGTGGGCAAAATTTGTGATGGGAATATGAATGCCCTAAAATACATTTATATTTCAACAGGATTTAGCTCCATGTCGTGTTGCTAAAATGTGCAAAAAAGGGTTTTAAGATAATCCTATTCCAGTGTTGGAATGGTCCGAGAATAGCCCAGACATTAACACAGGGCTGCACGAAAGAATTCACGTACCATTCTTTTTATTAGCGGAAATTGCAGAAGAGGAATTTTCAACTGAGGTATGATTTCCTAACTGAACTAAACTTTGCATGTATGTAGTTAATAGATACAAATTTATATATTATATGCAGGGCTTCTCATAGAATTCGGATAATTTTCCGATTGTTGATGGAATTACTAAAATCGGATTTTCAAATGTGTTATGAGTTTTCATATGGTTGAATTAGACATCATATTTCAACTTATTAGTTTTGTTACATTATTCTGAATGTGTTGGAAAGTATTTCATAATCTATGCTTGCCGCATGATTTTTTATTCCTTGTTTAAATAAAGAAAATTAAATTTCCTACAAATAACACTTGAAAAAAAAAAAAAAAAAAAAAAAAAAAAAGCAAAATTTCGTTTCCAAGTTATAACGAAAGAAATTTATCAATTTTTATGAATTTTGCATTTTTTATTATAATTTTTAAAAATACTTTAAAATTTTTTTTTGTTTCAGGTGAAACTTAGAAACAACATAATAAGCAGTATAAAGAAGAAATGATGATTCAAAAATAGGGAATCTTGGACTTCAAAATCGTAGCAAAACAAGTTTTACAGAATTAATGTTGCCGTACGATATTAAGACTTCTGTATTTTTCTTTTTTTTTTTACAATTTAACAAATATTTTTTATTTCAATAAAATATAAATAATTAAATACAAAAATAAGTAATATTTTAAATTAATTACACGTTTCGTAATCCATGATCCAACTTCAGTCAATTTTAGTCATTTCAAACTTTTCTAGTCAGTTTAAAGTGCTATGCGTTGTAATGATTTAGTAAATGAACTCATGATGGCAGGGATACGTGAACAAGGAATTTATTTTACGACAGGTACACACACACAGCAAACATCACAGGTAAATTTAACAGTAATTTAGCTAAAAAAGATCAAGTCTTGTCGGCAGGTATATTTCGCTGCCCGTGGGTTCCGTGTTAGGTGGTAAAGTTAAGAGTACAATCCCGTACTCTTTTTTAAACTTGTCTCTCAAAGACGTACACCCAGAGTTAATTCTGACGCGATCCTGTCCAGGTTTACCTGACAAAACAATATGGAATCAGCTAAGACAACGGCTTTTCGCGAGTTCAGAAACGGTGAATCCCCTTATGGCCTCATCGACCTGTCTACATAAGCATTAAACTTTTCAAATAGTTGAAGCCTCTCTGAGAGCCTGTATAACATTAGAGGATTTATTTGCCCATAAACGTTCGTGTAACGTCTAAACTAAGAGCTTCAGGAAAGTTTATGGACTTAACAGTGTCAAATCTAAGTGCATAGCCAAAAGTTATGATCATTACAGTTTCATATGGAGTGGTTTGAAGTAAAATTAATGGCTGGTCTGAGAAGTATAGGGGAACTCTAGATACTTACTAGCGGCATTTCTCTCAGTTTAAGGTTGAAGTTAGAACTATAATGTCCGTTCATTAAATAGTAAGTGAAGACACTTAATAAAGACACTTTTTTACACTTCAGTACAGTGTCTTTGAAAAAAAAAAAAATCAGGCGAAATTTTAAAGCTATTATCAACTTATCTGACCCATTCACAGTTTGCGAAAAAATATTGAGTAACATGATTGAACTTTATTTAGAGCTGGAATATTGTTGCCAGATGTCCCGATTTACGCGGTACATTCCGAGTTTCAGGGTTCAAAGATCTGTCCTTCGGAAACATGGTGCGAGGCGCCAAACGTCCCGCTTTTTACGCTCTTTTACTTAACTTGGTTTTTGTGTGTAAAGATGGAACATTGTAATCGATTTTTTTTCTCATTTCCTGATAGGTTAGAATCTTAAAAAATATGTAAACAGGTATGTTTATGATGACAATGTAACATTTTAATATTTTTAGAACTTATTTATAAACATTTATTAACATTATTTATTAACATTTTTCCTTTAGCCGGCCGCAGGGGATAAATCGCCAAATAATCTTCATTGTAACATCTGTTCACGTGTTACAAAAGTCACGGAGTTAATAATGCGCAAAACACCTCTTCGCCAAATTATGCTGATTGGTTGGGAAATGGCAACAACTAATTATTTTAATCACCAAAAAGTACAAACTGTAAATAAAAAATAGAGAGTGTAATATATCCTTCTATATATATAAAAAAAGTTTTGATTTGGAAATGGACCAATGAAAATCTGCGTAGATATTCCCGGTAGATCGGCATCCAATTTGAATGCTTAAGCATGGCCTTTCTTCGTTAATATTAAAAAAATTGTTGCATACAAAAATATGAAAATCGGTAGTATTATAGAGAAATGTTTGATAAACACGCTGATGCAGACAGTTTTCAAATCAAATAATTATTTTAAGATATATTTAATGTTAAAGTTTGTCAAAGTCGTTCCATTAAAAGAGTTTTATAGGAGCAAAAACTATACATAGGAATTTAATCATTATTAGATCCTTTTATACACGAGAAGTTCTTGGTGTGCATACTGCATTTATTTTTTTTTATTTGATTCATTTTTTGAGGATTTATTTCCATTTTAAATTCAAATTTTCAGCATTTCCAGAGATATTTTTAACATATTTTAGAAAAGGATAGTATTTTAAATTGTTGCCAATTTTTAAAACAGTGCAAAGAATAATATTTCCTTCAAATTAAAAATTTATTTACACGTGGCTATTATAAACAGAAAAAAAACTTTAAAATTAGAATTAAATGATTACATGTTAAAAGCAGGAAAATTACGTCATAAGAACCATATTTACACTTGAATTTTAAAAGAGAAACAAAATGTTAAAATAAAAAAATCATTATTATGCTTTAAAACTTGTAAATGGAGGAAATTACGTCATATTTAAAATGGTCAAAAAATATGGCAAAACAATTTAAATCAAAAAATATATTTGCGCAAGACATTTATTTGATATTTTGAGATAATCTTTTCAACCATTATCGTGAATTCGAAGACAGCGTAAATAATACTTCCTTCTAACAACAAAAGTATTTTCACGTGAAGAAATAAAACTTTTGTGTAAATTACGTCACATTTAAAACGATAAATTTAAAATGAATTATTTAAAAGAACTATCTTATAGCGCTGTTAAAAAATACCGGGAGACAATGACACTGTTTACTTAATTCATTTTACATTAGCTTATTTTCAAATGTTTAGCAAATTTTTTGAATTAAATACGAAAACAGCCATTGTAACTCTCAACAGCAGCAGATTTGGTCTTACAAATCCCCAATCCAAGAAAAACGAATGGAAACCCGTTTACAGAGAGATCGCTACTGGTTTTTTTTTTAATTTTAATTCAATATTTTTAAAGCCGATCAAATTAGCATGCTTTTTGGATTTTGGTGTGCCTGAACGGGGGGTTGGCGAGCGTAGCTCGTAGGGAGCAAAGCCCCCTAGTATTTTTTAAAAAAATTCTTTTATTTCATAATAGAAAAATATTTTTAAATTTTCATTTGTTCCGACTCTGTGAATTATAATGTAGAATTATGATAGAATTTTCATAAAGTTATTTTTTTAAGTCGTTGGAAGCAAAAGCATGATTTATTATTAGGAATACACACAGAAGCTTAAATTTCTTCGTTTTCGAAAGTGAAATTTTTTTTCACAATTTATTCATTGCTGTATGATTCAATATTCAAGTTTTCTTATTCAGATTTAAAAAGAAAAAAACCAAAGAGCGTTTGTTTATTTTCCTGTAAATACGGTTCGACTTTATAGTCTATTGCTAACCGATATGATATTTTCAGGCTTCCATGTTTAAACAACTTTGAAAAGATAGAACTGGAAAAATTTTCGAGCTGTTCCGACTGAAACAGATTTTGAAAGTCTGTTCAAAACAGCGATCGCAACAGTATGTTCTCTTTTATAGAAAAAGAGAAAAAATCACTTCAATTGAATTCGATTTGTCCTAATGTTATAAATTAGCACAAGAATTTAGCAATGGTTGCATAAACTATTCCAGTTTTGTGAACGCAGGCACCAATGTAATATGTTTTTAAATAATAAAATGAATTAAATTTCCTCTCTGAATTTTATTCTAAGGAATTTTATTCTCATTTTTGCGCCCTCCCATCCCAGCGCTCCGGACAGCTGCCTTCCGCATCCTCTAGTTTCGCAACTGCCCGCAAGTTGGCCCAAGCAAGTTAAATAAATACATATAGATATATGTATAAATGTATATATAAAATTAATATAGGTGCCAATATATATATAATAATTGTAAAACCACACAAATCATCATGTACAAATGTGAATATGCAAATCAAAAATGAAGTTTTATCCTTTATAAAAGATATCCAGAATGTATTATAATAACAAGCGAGATAAGGAACTGAAAATTCAATAAAACACTGAATATCAAAGCAATATTTGTAATATTGCAAAAATTAAAATATTTGTGCAACCAAGGTAGAAACATCAGGTCCAAATTACCTTAAAATCCACAAAAAAATAAATACGATTTCATCTTTGCATGAGCCATAACGAGCTAAAAAAAGCAATATCTGGGCTATCGTACATAGCAAAACCAGAAAAAAGAAGCCAAAAATAAAATGTATTAAACTAGCATTTTTCTCCTGAAGAAAGTATCCAAATCAGTAATGACACTGCAAATTTCAAAATAGCTAGTGATGATTTGCACATGTTGCCAGAATTACTATATAAGTATAAAACTACTTAATCAGCCAAGTACAGTGCTGCGGTCTGTTATTACATATAAAAGTTAAACAGTGATGTCATGATATTATATAGGGAAAAAACTATTCATTAATAATAATATGTAGATTTACCTTTAAAAGAGTAACTGAATTAAGTTAATATAAATGATAAATATTAAAGAAAAAGTAAATAAATATTTGATATGGATGATACATTATTTAATTTTCATTCAATTTTAAATAGATGCATAAATAAATTCACTATATTATTGCAGAATTAAAAAAAAAAAAAGTAATATTTAACTATAATTTCCACAGCAGTGCAGAATCATAAAAATAATAAATTTAGGTAGAGTATAAAAGTAAATTAAATGCATTTCTTAAGAACCTCGCGATTGTTTTTAAACTCTTAGACAGTGAAAATATACAGAATACTTCTCTCTATATATATTTATTTCCGAATAATAACTCAGTACTGAAGATGAGTTGGTCGATAACATTTCTTTTACAGTTGCAGAAACAGTCTATATTTGTTAATGGGCTTCATTTAACACGTAGTTAATATTAAGTTGTTAAAATTGGTTAAAATTAATACTTAATTACTAATAATATATATATAATAGAAGTCCATTATAATGTGTATAGCGTGCTTCTAAAAGGTTCAAACGCGTTTTAATCTTTTACTTGTCGGACCACGCGTAGGCAATGTAAATTGCGAATATGTTTAAAATAAGTTAGAAATCAAAACTATGTTGATGAAATAGTTTTGCAATTAAATTTCAAAAAACAACTTTTTTAAAATTTTCATACGATGCCTGGATTCTATAAGTTATCTGTAGAAAAATTTTCTACATAAACACTTAAGTATAACAGTAAAAATTTCCTTTGTTCTACGACTAAAATTAATGAAATTATGATAATATTTTGAACTTTACGAAATTTCAGAGCTTTCCAGCATTAAAAACGAACAGGCAACGGTTTAGTGCCCGAAATCTCCATAATTTCATAAAATTCAAAGTATCACAACTCGGTGAGTTTTGGTCTTAGAATGGAATTTTTCTGTTATACTTGTCAGAGCACGACGAAAACTTTCTAATCATAACATATAGGATTCAGGGACAGTCTAAAAATTTAAAAAGTGTAATTAATCGTTAAAACTTTTGCAATTTAAAGTGTATATGCATCTCCAACAAATGAAAAATTAAATTTCGTTTCAATCTTTTTGGGGCACCCTGTAGGCATATGACTGCAAAAGTGGTGTGTCGAGATGATGTCTCTACTAGATTTTGCCTCATACAGAAAATTTAGCGAGCATCCCTGCTCTAAGCCACCGCCTTATATTCCCCGAATCTCATTTCTCTATGGTTAAATCATCAATCCGGTTGCGGTGAGTGATAACTTGATCAACGCAAGCCAATTATCTCGTGATTACATTCCGAGATCAACCGCCATGCATCATCCATCTCCTTGTCACGATTCTCTATATCTCTTTCTCGAATATTTCACGATATTCGATATTGGTTATGAGAATTATTGTGATCAGTTCATCGTTTTAGTTTGTTTCTTGATTGTCTTTGATAAAAAGTGGAAAAGAGAAAAAAGAAAGAAAAGATATTAACTAGAGGATGATTGAAAAATAAAAAAAAGACTAGTATGTTGTGGCTATTACAAAACTTTCTTCTGTTTAAATAAAATCGTCTGCAACCAAAATTAAATCACACAGTTGGCTCCCTGTTTAACGACTTTCAAAAAACCTCGAAAAATCGTCCTTAAATAGAGATCGTCCTTATACAGAATATGTGGAAAAGTAATATTTGAAAAACATTTCACTTCACACTTTACAGGCTTAGGACTGTCAATACATTTCTCAATATACTGGCGTGTTTAGAAATGTTTTATTTATTTATTTAAATTTATTTTATGTTTTCTTTCTTTCTTTTTTTTAGTGGTACAGATATATTACTACATATTTTTATTGCACAAATACAAATTGCATTAATTATAATGCATGCAAGAACAACATTACACCATAGAATGTTACTTACAGTACAATAAAAATATTCATAATACATTTAATTTAACAAATTAAGTTTTAAAAAAATCAAAAAGTGTGGATTGTTTCAATGGTGGTCTAGTTTTTCGTACCCTTGCTTCAAGCTTTTTAAGAAGGTTGAATGAGTCATCTTGCATATTTGATGAAACAATGTACTGACGAAGAATGTACAGGGCAGAATTCGAATCTGAGTAACCAGGAGCTGATGTCTCGATTTCTGTATCATCAGCTTCATCACCATCTTCTGCATCTGAAGATGCATTTTCATTTGCGATGTCTTCATAAATTTGATCTAAATTTCTGCAGTCTGTTGTTAAAACGTCTTCGTCACACTCGGTAAAATCTTTTACTGAAATATCTTCATCACCAACAAGACTTGGAGAAATTTCTCAGATCCTTACGAATTAGTGCACATGCAGTCAATCGCTCCTTACTGTGTTTTCCAGCAAAACATTTTTGATTCTCATATGTCAAAGTTATATCCCTCGTTTAACGTATTTAAAGGGATCGGGGAAAAAAACTACATGAAAATCGTCGTTAAATAGAAACAATTTCGTCTTTAAATAGAGATTTTTTTACTTAAAGGAGCCGGGACCGCAAAATATCGTCCTTAAATAGAGATCGTCGTTAAGTAGAGCGACGTTAAACAGAGAGATGACTGTAATTTATTCGTTCTTCAGAAATAGTTATCGAGGAAATCATGAAAAACAAACCATGGCAGCGACACCTGTTGGACCGTATACACCCAAACCTAATAAGCATCTATTTATGTCAAGGTCTAACAGAATATGAAGTTGGTGAAATTCTATGTATTAGTTCTTGAAACATAGCTATCTCGGAAATTGCATATAATGCAGCACAGAAGCGCCGACTCTTGGGAAATTTACACCAAAAACCTAATCAGCATCTATTTATGCCAAGGTTTAATAGAATATAAAGTTTGATTAAATTCTGTGCATTAGTTCTTGAGATGTAGCTATCGCGGAAATCGTGAAAAATTCAGCTTAGCAGGCTATAATTGTTGCAAGTCTTCATGAAAGAATCTCCTGTAAGATGTAGAAAAGATTGTGACAGCAATTTTGTACTTACAGTGCTTGCAGTGTCACTTCGATGATTTTCGCTGATTTCGAAATTTCAGGATAAACTATAGAGAAATTTAAAGAAAGAAGATCTCAATTCAGAACCGCAGCAAGGTTCGTGTGGGCGGTGCTCCCACACCAGGAGTTTTGTAGGCTCTGACAGGCTCCATTGGCGCTTACGCTTAAGGGGGCTAGTCACCCAAAATATCTTCTCGGAAATTCTTATTTTTTACATGGTTTTCCTGTGTACTCTACTTAAAGGATGTCTCTTTTTTTCTTAGTTTTCAAAATATTTCTAAAATCTATGCTGAATTTACTATTTTATGTCATAAAAGCGGGCGAACTGTGAGTAAGATTTTAACACTTCCTATAAAATTAAGTCTATACTTTAGAAATATTTTGAGAACTAAGAAAAAAAGAGACATCTTTTAGGAAGTGTACACAAAAAATAGAAGTTAAAAATATTATTTTCCCGAGGAGATATTTTAAATATACGAATGCATTGAATGCGCATAGACTTGACATGAGTGAGGAGAAATCGGAAGCTGAGTGACCAGCCCCTTAACACTATAGATGTGCCGACAAGCGATGTCTGGTATAGAAAAGCTAACAAAAAGTTTCGCAACAGGCGCAAAATAGAGTTGCTGCACCAATTTCTTAATACCTTTCTAAAATTCGGTTTTCATCATCGAAAAGTACATATCCAATACATGCGTACTACACTTTTAAAAATTGTTTCCTTAAATTTTACGGTTGGGATTATCAGTAACAGATTCCTTCGCTCCCATGTATCAGGGGTTCTCAAATTTTTAGACTGGTGTAGCACCAAATCGAAATTTATAAATTTGTCGTACCATCAATAATAACGATAATGCTGAGATTTAAAATGACGTTATTATAACTAAGATTATATTCTTTAATAGACATTCAGAATTCCAGGCATATATTGTTTATTGACACACTAGCGATGGCACTAACATGGTGTGGTTTTCAGTTCTATTACAATTGTCTGTTTAAACTTCGTGTACCAGTATCTGAAAGTTCACGTACTAGAACTGGTACATAGTTTGAGTAACCTTAATCTAGTGTATATATGCAGTGTAAAGGGCCATGCATTCTCTGGTAAATATCTGATCTATAAAATTTTCAAAATATGGTATTTTAACGACAAGAAAACCCACTCCATCTGGAGGCAAAGGGGTTAATAAAATATTTGTAAGTATAATCAATTGTTCAAACTAATTGTTAATGCTAATGCCATTATCACAAAATTAATATTTTAATTATTTTAGCGAGAAAATTTAAGAGAGGACGAAGGCTCTGCAATCAGTGTTGAATTCAGACATTTTTCTCGAGGGGGAAGGGCACTGTTCACTTCCAGAGGAGGTAGTCCAGGCATTAGGTGCTCAAAAAGGACAAATAGGGGAAAGTTTTGGTGTAGTTTTGATATTTTGTGCCTTTATCTTTTGTGGGTCGCTGAACACGAATCTGAAGTTTGCCAACAAAATTTATCCCGGGAAACACTTTTTTTGGCAAAAAACGGGAAAAAACAGGATTTTCTTTGTTTTTTTTCCAAATAACTTCAAAATTATACATTTTACGTAAAAGTCCTCAGTGCATAAATTAAAGATGATAAAATTTCTTACATTTTACGTATTAAAAGTTTTTTTCTCTGATCAATAGTTTAGCCGTGACAATGCCACAAAAATGGGAGTGAAAATCAAAAAATTCAGAGAAAACGGGAATTACGCCGCTGTACGTAGATTTAACATGAAAACTGACCATTTTACACAAGCATTGACTATAAATTACACTAAAGATTATATGAATGACTACATTTTACAATGAAGTTGCTGATAATAAATAAGACGACTCATTATGAATCGTTATTTAATTATAAATAAACATGTACATTAGTAAGTACATTTATTTAAAAAACAAAAAAAATTTATTTCCGCTTTCTTTTACTTGAGGGTCCCTGCTTTTCACCGACATCTACAGCATAGAAAATAGAGGTATGGAATTAGTGGGTGTTTTTATTACTACCAACAGTATAAAATAAATGTTTTTTTAATAAAAAATATTTGATACCTTCTGGCATGACTTTTTCTTGACATTTTAGTTCAAGTACCATTTTTTTTCTTTACATCAAAGACAGCAGAATTTAACTTAGTCACATAAATAAACTTTTGCACCGTTATGCAACGGCAACAAGATTTAAAATGTAACGAAAATGTGAATTTGGTTGAAAATATTTTGTTTATAGAGGAAAATTACAATGAAGAGCACATGAAGTTTTGCAAGAGCGAAATGTTTAAATTTATGACCAAATTTGGACAAAAATTGTCAGTTGTATGTAGATATATCGGGATAAAATCATTTAAAATGTATTACTTGGCTGCAAATTCTGAGTGGTTACAAAATTGATCCAGACAAATTCTCTAAATTCAGATTTGATACAATGCAAATGCAAAACATAATGTAGGCATTTTCTCATGATATCTTATGATTCCCTATCTTTACATAAGGTTCCTGTTAGGTTTCCTGTAAGGTTTGTGCAGAAATAAATATGAATATACCACAGAATATGCATCACAGCAATTTTCATTAATGCTGTCCAATGTTTGTCCCCTACCTTAAATTTTAGAAAAAGAAATTTTAGAATTTGTTATAATAAAAAAAAAACAGTTTTATCACTTTAGCTTCCATACCCTTAACACAGTATCATTAAAATTATCAAGAAGAACGCAAAATCATGCGTCAATCAGGTTATGGAACATTTTTGAACGCATTCGGGCTACTATAATAAAACTTCATAGTTTAGTAACTTGAAAAACGATGTCTAAGTAATAATTTGTAAAACATATAACACGTTTGAATACACAATTTCAACCAAAATCGAAAAAATAGCTGAAAATTTTGTACGTCCCTGTATATGAACTATAGATTTATCATATAATTCACAATATGCTGAAATTTAGAACTGTTAATAAACGCATAGCACAGCGTTAGCAATTTCCGGCAATAAGCGGGTATATAGATGTCTTGTGCAGCCTTATATATGATTTATAGAATTTATACACGCTAAATAGTATGCAATTTTTAAAATTTAAAAAAGTGTTCCACAACTGAAAACGCACTTCCATCAATTATTGCTCATACAAAGAAAAATATAACTGATTTATTTTGCGTGCCCCTGTATATGAAAGATCAATGGCACATTATATTCAATAGTAAGCATCTTATAGAGCACCTCGGAGATATATATCAATTTAAATACTTTTGAAAAGGTGTAACATGAACAAAATACACCACAAACAATTTTTCTCCATTGACCGTAATGTAACATAATTCTTTTTTAGTGTCTCTGTAAATGATCGATAAATACTACCTATATCATATTCTATAAGAAATCATCTTGTAGTGCACTTCATAGATATGTATATAAATTTCAAAGTGTTTGAAATTATGAAACATTATTAAAAACCACCATAAACGATTTTCCCTCATAGGCCGTAATATAATGAAATACTTTTGAATGTCCCTGAAACGAAATTATGACTGCTACACGCAACATTTTACAATACGTAACATTCAATAGTGAATATCAATAACATTTTTTAATTTCATGGCGATGCGACTATATTGACGCCAAAAATAATTTTGGACAGCTAGAATCGGTAAATCACCCAACGTGCACTGCCGTAATTCCCGTTTTTTCAGATTTTTCTTTTTTTCACACCAATTTTTGCGGCATTGTCACGGCTAAACCATTGATCAGAGAAAAAAACTTTTAGTACGTAAAATGTAGGAAATTTTATCTTCTTTAATTTATGTATTGAGGACTTTTTCGTAAAATGCATAATTTTGAAGTTATTTTGAAAAAACAAAGAAAATCCCGTTTTTTTTTCCAGTTTTTTGCCAAAAAAACGTGTTTCCCGGGATAAATTTTGTTGGCAAACTTCAGATTCATATTCAGCGACCCAAAAAACATAAAAGCACCAAATATCAAAACTACACCAAAACTTTCCCCTATTTTCTACCAAATGACTGGACTAAGGGAGGAATTTCACTTTTAGATTATTAACCTGTAGCTGCTGTGACAGGAATTGTCGCATAACTACTGTGAGCGGTCTTTGAGACCGCTTGATTGAAAGATGAATAAAAGGCTCAATTAACTTATAGGATACTGATTCTGTATTAAATTTTGTGTACAGGACTATTATAATTAAAATTCATTTATTCAGAAGTATTTAATGACAGTACTACTAAGAGTTCTGTTCAGTGCAATTGATTTGATTAGGAATCAAATTTGTGATTTAGTTGTTCTGTTTGTTAACAGATGACAGCACTATGCATTCTGTGCTGTGTTGCCAAGTCATAATTATGACATCATGAGTTAGTTGGGTTTTGGTTTCTGAGAGTGTTGCTAGGATAGGAGCATAGTGCTCCTGTTGCATTATTGTTTCTGATTCTGTTTAATTTTATCTGCACCAGTATAGGCAGGGTATATATATTTTAGAATGTAATTTAAAGCTCTCCTGTGATGAAAGCATATTAATTAGAATGTTATTTTTAACTAGTGAAGTTTGATTTTTGCAACTGTATATTTTATTGTGTGTGAAGTGTTTGTAAATGTCAAGATCTGTTTTTTTTTTTTTTTTGTGACTGTTCTAATAAATAAAAAAAAACTCAAGAAGGATGCATTTCTTTAAAAATTCTCTACAGGATCCAAACGAAACAAAATTTCTCTAGTTTCTATAATTAAACTGACAATTACAAGTTAAAGTGTGAAAATTAAAAAAAAGCAGCGGTCCGTGAGACTGCTGAGAGAAGTTAAGGATTAATAAACATAAAATCGCATATTTTCTGAGCTTGATTTTTCGTGCTCTGGGGAAGGGGATGCTCCCTCCGGGCCACATCCTGCATTCAATATTGGTTACATCCCCTCCCCGCCACTCTCTTTGCATCATAGCTCTCAGGGATCATATGGTCAAACTTATTGATGTTTCACTGCCTTTAGCCAGCTCATGTAACTATGAAAATGTTTCTTCACACCTCAACGATTCCTTCCTTTTTCTACGTCGAAAAAGATAAAAGCATAATTTCATTATTTTACAATTCAAAGTATGCATCAACTGCTATAAGTGATAAACATAAATTTTAAAACGGCAAAATACCTTTATTTATTTACATTTCGACATGTTTCATTGCCTCAGACGGCAACATTATCAAGAAAATAAAATGATAAAAATATTTTCGCAAAAATTCAAATTGAAAAACTAGTAAACAAAAACAAAAATCACGCGAACGCAAGCATAATAAAATTAACTGCAATATTAAAAATGAAAATTAGTGAACGTGAATTATTTTATATTATTATTTCATTATCCTGAATAGCATTTCTTTTCAAATTTTAGGGACGTCCATGAAGGCTGAATCATTGCAAATATTTCCATTGCAATACTTTCCTGGTTTTTTTTCAAAAGATTGAAATATAAACTCAATAAATACAACATTTCCATTGTTGCAAAACCATCCACAAAATTAAAAAACATAATATGTAAGAAAATAGACCCAATAGAACCAAATCAATTATCAGGGGTATACGAAATGCCCTTCACCAAAGAAGAGGGAACAGTGCAATTTTATATAGGAATGACAAATAGAAAGCTCAAAACTAAGATCAAAGAACATATAGCAGACATCATAGTTCAAGAGCCGACAGCACAAAAACCTATGTTATCAAGCACAAGAAAAAAACTTTTATTTTATGGGAGAGTAGAAGTAGGGAATCTAATGATTCATGTCTGCCGGATGTAAAGTGGTGCACAAGTCAAAAATTAATACCACCAGTGGCTGACTGGTAGATTTATCATTGTGTTTGTCCTACAACTAACCTCCATGTTTTCATACCTTTGTTTGTAAGACAAACACAATGATAAACCTACGAGTCAACCACTGGTGTTATTAATTTTTGGCTTATGCACCACTTCACTTCCGGCAGACATGAATCATGAGATTCCCCTACCTCTACTCTTCCATAAAATAAAGTTATTTTCTTGTGCTTGATAACATAGGTTTTTGTGCTGTCGGCTCTTGGACTATCAAGTACAACAAGAAAACTACAGCTCTGGCCAGACTACATAACAGAGAACCTTTGAAAATAGATTTTAAAAATAGTAGAATAATTTATCCATCAAGATCTTATTTTCCATCCATTATCAGAGAATCAATAGAGATCTTCTTACGCAATGGAAATATTTGCAATGATTCAGCCTCCTTGGAGGCCCCTAAAATTTGGAAAGAAATGCTATTCAGGATAATGAAACAATAATATAAAATAATTCACGTTCACAAATATCCATTTTTACTTTCTTCTATCTTTACAAGAAGAAAGTATTGAATTCGTAAAAAATTTCGACTTCCGGATTTCGACGGATTTACACGTTTTAGAGGTCAGAGATTCTAAAAAACATGTTTTTACAAAATGTCTGTCTGTGAGTCTGTCTGTCTGTATGTGACACAAATTTTGTGGGCGCTCTATCTCAAGAACTAATGCACGGAATTTAATAAAAATTTATATTCAAGTAGTCCCTAATATAAATTGGTGCTGATTAGTTTTTGGTGTAAATCGCCCAACAGGTGGCGCTGCTATGCTGCATTTTTCGCGATTTCTGCAATAGCTCTATCTCAAGAACTAATGCACGGATTTCATTAAACTTCAGATTCAGTTATTCCTTGATATGAATTGGTGCTGGTAACGTTTTAGTGTAAATCGCCCAACAGATGGCGTTACTGTGCTGCATTTACACGATTTTCGTAATAGCTCTATCTTAAGAAATAACGCACGGATTTTCGTCAAAATTCAGATTCAGTTAGTCCTTCACACAGTGTTGCCAGATGGGCTACTTTTTTTACAATCAGTTTCTTGATTGGCACCACTTTTTTGAAATGGTAAAATATGCCTTACTTAATGACATATTAATTAAGGCAAAAACAAGGTGAATTTTACCGTTTCAAAAAAGTGGTGCCAAACAAGAAATCTGAATTTAAAAAAAGTAGCCCACTGGCAACACTGCCTTCACATGAATTGACGTTTTGTACCTTTTGGTGTAAATCGCTCAACAGGTGGCGCAGCTATGCTGCTACTATTTTTGTGATTTCCGCAATAGCTCTATTTCAAGAACTAATGCTTGAGTTTTCAACAAACTTCAGATTCAGGTATGACTGGATATGAATTAGTGCTGTTTAAGTTTTGCTGTAAATCGCTCAACAGGTGTCGCTGCTATGCAGCATTTTTCATGATTTCCACAATAGCTCAATCTCCAGAGCTAATGCACGGATTTTTATTAAACTTCAGATTCAGTTAGTCCTTGACATGAATTGACGTTTTATACATTTTGATGCAAATCGCTCAACAAGTGGCGCTGCTATGCTGCATTTTTCAGAATTTCCCCTATAGCTCTATCTCTAACTAATGCACGAATTTTCATCAAAATTCAAATTGAGATATACTTTGATGTGAATTGGTGCTAAATTGATGTAATTTCTTGTACTATTTAAATGATTTAATTCACGTGATTTATATAGAAGAAAGTTTTGTGATGGCCACGACATACTAGTTAATATTGACAGTTAATTTCATTATGCTTGTGTTCGCGTAATTTTTGTTTTTGTTTACTAGTTTTTCAATTTGAATTTTTGAGAAAATATTTTTATCATTTTATTTTTTTGAGAATGTTCCCGTCTCATGCAATGAAACATGTCGAAATGTAAATAAATAAAGGTATTTTGCCTTTTAAAGATTTATGTTTATCTCTTATAGCAATTAATGCGTACTTTGATGTTTTGAAGTGATTTTTATATGTAGTTTATTTTACAATTCATTTGCAAGGCACAGCAACTTTGAATTTCGCGGCCCGCCGACTTCGCCATCAGCGATAAACTACCGCTGATTTTATCTTGCTTTCAGAAGGTAGGAGGGAAGGAATAAATTCCATCTATGCGTGTATTTTTCATGTATATAAGTCAACAAAAAATGAAAGTAAAAAAAATCCACTTTAAAGATTTCTTTCAAGAAGATAATCAAAATAAACAAATGAAGCCACTAAATGGGGTAAAACATAAGTTCACTTAACTCGTTTGTTATCAACAAATAGAAATAAAATGATAACTTTTCTGGCTTCATCACTTATAAAGGCGATTACCTACGCATTAAAAGATAATAATAAATGTACCATTAAAAATGTGTCATTTTGTTTGTTAAATCTTTTGCTATCGGTCCTGAAAAACGATCGATTGAAAAATCTGTTTTTATTTCATTATCTGTATTATGTTTGACCAAATGAAATAAAAATACTAATAAAACAAAAATACTTAAATTTTTGTGTTGCATATTTGTTAATGCGATTTTTAATACTTTCCAACGTAGGTGGAAAGTGTTTATGACCAGTTCATCTGTCTATCTGCGAGCGCCCGAACATTCGTAAACATACCTCTATTACCACGTAATTGATATATGTTGTTGAGGCTTAACTTGGCTGGTTACCTATTAAAATGAAGTGTGCAACACTTATAGTTCGTTTATAAATACTCAAAATAATTCGTATATATTATGGTCTGTGGATGAAGATTGTTTGAAGTACATTTTAATGACGTTACATAAGTTGGAAACATTACGAAATTGATATACAGTGTTGTTATTCACTATAACACGTGACTTATACAAATGGTGTGCCCAGCATTTGTTACCCAATGCATACCGCAACATAGGACTAATAAATTGTATATATCATAGAATAATATAATGTATGGAAAATGCCACTACTTTCACATTGAACATCCATACTTATTTTTTATTTCGCAAAATTTTCCATCCTTTACATTATTTTAAATATTTATTTTTTGCGTTCACGGTTGATTTCACCAAATCTATACATTCCCCGAAAATTATATCAACTTTGTCTGTGAAAAATAAAGTTAATACTCTCTTTTTTATATCCAACAAACATTTAAAAAGAAATCTAGGGCAAAAATATTATTTTATACGGAGGAAACGTTATCTCGAATTCTATTGATAGGCTCGGGGCGGCCCCAATTGGATCGGAGCTCTGGACAGCCGCCCCGTTCGCCCGATGGCTCTGAACTAATTAATACACTCTAAAAACTATTCGAAAGTGTTTCTAAAGTTCTGTGGCAGCCAAAGATACTTTATTTTTATGAATGCTTCCTAAAATCTCTAAAATATATTACTATCTGATATTTCTGAAGGTACAGTAAACTTCCGAATATCTGATACTCCATCAACCGCCACCCCTCTCACCTATACCGCATATTTCCGTATATAAACCGAGTATACGACTTTTCAGTGAAAAATCGTCCAAAATCGGAAACCCGTATACAAGCCGAGTTAGTAAAAAGTAATAAAAAATAGTTAACGAAAATTTAGCACTTTTTCGTGCATAGATAAGAGAAAAAAATGCACTGAAATCGTACACTGAAGAAAAAAGGTGTAAATATACTAGTTTTTATTAGAACAACTGGTCATGAGAAAACGCGCTTCACAGTTGTTTTAAGCTGCATAATGGATGGAGCCCGTTTATTCCCATGATAATTTTTAAGTGGAAAACACTGTCTAAGGGTCATTTCCCAAGTGGTATTATCGTCCGTGGCCATCCGAAATGTTGGATAAAAATAGAAATGTAGATTGGCTGACAAATGTATGAGGTAAAAGGAAAGAAGCGCTTTGTAAGAAGCTATCTCTGCTTGTTTAGGATGCGTTTAAAACACACCGCACTGGAAAAAGTAAAACACCTTTCCTGTAAGGTGATATCTTCGATAGCTATGATCTCCGATGGCCTTTCTTCTATTCTTCAACCACTGGACGTTTATCTATACTGAACGTAAGCCATTTAAAGACAGGCTCCGTTCGAAGTGGACTGAATATATGTCATCTGGGAAAGCAGCTGTGACAAATGGCGATAATTTAAAAAAAGTTGACATCATAACTATATTTGAATGATTGGAAAACGCTTGAATTGAGTTACCACAAGAAATTATCGTCCGATCTTTCAAAAAATGTTATATCAGTAATGTGATGGATGGAGATGAGTATGGTGCCATTTTTGAAGAAGATGGCGATGATGATAATGATGAATTAGACACTGATGATATTCATACTGATATACCAATAAGAAAAAGCGATTTTAAGGAGTTGTTTGAAAATTCTGATAATGACTTGGATAGTGAATGATGACTGGTGATTATTTTCATTGTAAAAGAGTGGAGTATTAAAGTATTTTAAGAAATTTGTATGTATTTTTTGTTTTTTATATTTACAATCTTTTTTATTTAAAAAATATATTTTGGATATTTTCATAGGCTCGTGTATAAGCCGACCCCCTGCTATTGATTAAAAAAAAAAAAAAAAAAAAATGCTCAAAAATTCTCGGCTTATACACGGAAATATACGATACACCTTTTTTTTTTTTTTAACCAAAAAGGGAGAATGGCATTATATTGTTGATAACACACAAGATGCTGAAGCATCTAGTGATGATTTGGAGATATTGGCGTTAATGCCAAACGTACCATGAAAATATTTCTGCGGATGACATCACAGACTGGCTTGATTGTGACGAGAATGATACTGATTATCAAAAATTAAGGAATGATGAAATTATTCAAAATGTTTTGAATCCAGAGAAACCTCAAACGGATGAATGTGATGAATAGGGGAATGATGATCAGGAGTCAGTCATACAAACGAAAACACTTTTCTCTCTTAGTGTATTAATTGGTTTGAGATGCAACGGAAATACTTTTATTACGTAGAATTCGTAATCTTGCTGCAGTAAAAGCACAATCAAAACGCAAACAAAAATGTATAATTGATTACTTTGAATGCAAATAAGTTACTACATAATATTTATTCTGTAAAATTCTAAATTTGTATCCTTAATTGATTTCTTTTTATCATTTTTATTAACGAAAGTACACAACAGATAAAAAAAAAAAAAGTGTTTAAATATTCTTTATTATTAACTGATAAATATAAATGCAATTTTTATAACGGTCTTGTACTCTCTTTCGATTATCTGCCATATCGACGGCCCCGTGAGTGACGGATAATTGGAAGTTAATTGTATAGAACGTTTTTCGGAATCGTGGGTAACTCGGAAAAGATTATTGTATATTTTCTTTCGTAGTTATATGATATTTTCCTAGATTAAGAAACATTTGTCTTTTTTTTTACAGCGAAGTTTTTTTGTTAAATTAGGCAATATTTACTATGATGCTTCATCATATATTATTTAAAAATAACAAGATTTAGGGTAATTACTTTCCCATCCTATTAGATAAATTTAATCCAAATGTATTTATTAAGAAGATTTATAACATAATAATACCATTCCATTCATTCGATAAATTTGATGCAGATCTATTTATTTCATGTGTAATATAAACATTTTGTAGGTTTTCGGTTTGCATTTCAGTAGGTTACTAGTTGATAAATTGGAGATATAGTCCTGGTCCTATTTTTCGCCAGTGATTTAAATCTTCCCATAGCATTTCTGCTAACGATTCATTTTCTGGCGTTCGTTTGACTCTCGAATTGGCTTCGATTTCGTAAGATGTTGGCGTGGAATGTTTTGTAATTTTATCTTCTGCTCTTGACTACCAGCCTGTAAACTGCTCTTGTCTGCCAGCCTGTAAACATATCTTGCGTTTAATGGGCCACCCCTGCCAAACTGTTTTCAAGGGCCTTAAAATAAAACATCTTAGAATGTAAGATTTCTAGTTGGCTATTTGGTTTTCGGCTAATCGTCTGCGACCGCATCATTTAATGGGTTCTGTGTTAGATGTGATGTACTAGCTATGTACGTCCCGGCCAATTCTGTAATTGAAAATACATAGGGGTATAGGGGTTGTGCATGTATAGGGGTTTCTCTCTCACATTTACTATTCAAAATTACTGGTAAAAAAGTTTGAGGATTGTACACACCCTATACGCCATGTAATACGCCACACTTGTGGAGAAGTGATTAACTTTATTAATTACAATACGTCAACACACGCTGTTCATTTCCAATAAAAATATGTATAATTTTTTAACAGCTGTTGCAGAACTTTTCCAACATTTTATCATTAAATAAAAACTATCACGTAAAGCTAAAGACTAACCTTGCAGTTATTCTTATATAATAGTTCAAATATTGATTCCTTAATGCGAAAACTACACACACATATATATATATAATAAATACATTTATAAAAAAAAATAATTTTATCTCTTTTCTTTTTCAGCATGTAATCAATCTTTGAATTTCTACCAACGGATTCAATACAAGGAAGGATGTTTCAGCAAACTTCCAATCCCTACAAACTAAATGAATAATGGATGTCACGTGATTATTTTTAGGATATTTTTTTTTTTTTTTTGCCATTTTCTAATCCTTTATTCTCGTAAAATCGCAAAAACTTTTCAAGAGCGAAAGGTTAATCAGAAAACTCTACAATCTTTCATCGGAATAGAAAAGAGAAGAAAAACACCACGACACAAAGACGAAAAAAAAAACTACACATTTTTTCGGTATACTTTTTCTAATATTTTTTATTCCATTAAATGGAAGAACTAAATTTAAAGAGAAGAAATTTATTTTATATTTAGTTCTTTTTGTATTACAGTAAAACAAAACAAAAAAAAAATGGAAAGAAAAAAACCCGAAAGTACAAAACTATGCGACTATGAAATTCTAAGAAATACCTATGCCGATTTTTACGTTTTTTTTGCATTTTGTTATTTTATTTTTGTATAATAAATACGCATTTATATTGTTCACAAACATATTGTTACAGATTTTTCCTTCTTTTTTTACAGCATTTCTTTTGTTATTTTTTTTACGCGTATGGTAGAAACTTCAGCTTGGCTGGCTCTTTGCTTTTCTCACTGGTAGGAGCTAAGGGAAAAACAGGCTCCCCTCACCTCCCTATACAAGCTTCCAGATGGATCGCATTTATTGCCGGAGAGCATATAAATAGAGTTTCACACAGAAAATAAGTACTACTGACCGACCGTTTAACCCTTTATGTACTGAATTATAAATTCATGAAAATTTTATTTTCTAAAGCATTTTTCGTGGATTGTTTAAACTACATTAGAAGATTTACATAATCATTTAATAAATTTTAGGAGGATTTTAGAAGGATTGAATGATTTAGAAGGATTCATTAAATTTGAATTTATAGCGATTTTGTGCAACATTTATAACCACACTCAAATCTTTTATTTTAAATATTCTTCTTAGTATTTTGTAGAATTAGGAAATGTACAAATATAATGTTCTTACAATAGAAATATAGAAATATTTCCGAATTGAAAAATCCCCTCCCCCCCTCCCCAAACGCCAAGAAAGCTGAAATGATGCAAAGGCAAAAGAAATCGTCTTTTTAAAAATATTTTTGTTTTGTGTAACCCATAATTCTTTTGGAACAAGATAAAGTAATGTATCTATAACTCATTCTAAACTGTATTACAACTAATCGATGTATTAAATGAATTTTATAATAAGTTATTTTAATGGTACTTATAAGTACCTTCAGTAGATAAAGGGTTAAAGTGAATGGCTTTCGATCAGTCGCTGTTTGAAGAGTATTTTATTATGCGATTTTTATTGATTAAGTTGTTGTTAGCTGTTCAACTGTAAGATTGAGGCCTTACCCTATTTGAGAAAAAGTGTTTACTTATGTTGTGCATTCCTGATTTTTCTGAAAAAAAAATCATAAAATAAATATAGCGCGAAGTCCCAAAGGGTTGTTTTTCTAGGGCAACAAACATATGAATCCGCATCATGTAATAATATAATTTGAAGGAAACATATAAGTAATATACCAGGTAACCAAGAAAGTTCGTGCGTTTTTTGAGAACAGTTACTTTTGTCGCGTAGGTGTGATCAAACTGATTCTGATGACGTCATTTTTGTAAATCCACTTCAAACTTCATTCATTAGAAAATTGTTCAGCGCATAGTGCAATCATATAAAGAACCTTTCATTGACAAAGGAGATTTTGAGGCCTAATTTTGCTCTTCAAGTTAAAATTAGGAAACAAAGCTGTAGAGGCAGCTAGAAGAATATGCTCCGCGTTTAGAGGGACTTCGGTGAGTGAACGGGTCGCTAAAATGTGGTTCAGCCGATTTTCGTCCGAAGCCGAGAGTCTCAAAGAGCTTTGTTGGTCATCTATCTACCCTAGACAAAGTCCAGCTTGATGAGGAAATCGAGCAGAATCCTCATGAAACCTGCCAGGAGCTTGGACACAGGTTTGGAACATTTCATGAAACCATCTGCAGCACCGTGCGAAAGGGGGGGCGAAGGGGGCGGTCGCCCCGGGCGCGGAAATTTAGGGGCGCCAAATTTGTGCTACCAATTTCCGTTTTTTTTTTTTATTATTATTGTCGTCGATCATTTTCATTGGATTTTTTTTTTACTCTTTGATATTCTACAGTCATGGCCAAAAGTTTAGGACCACCGTGCAGAAACTAGTTTTGTTACAATTGAAACCACTGATAACGTCATAAATCAAATCGATTGCGTTAGATGGTGTCATTCCGTCTGGCAGTAGAGTACTGTATTCACTTTTCGTTTGATCTTTGAGTAAAGCCGCTATCAGATTCACCAACTTTTCGAGCAATTTTTGAGCCAACTCTTGATTTCCTCCAACTTTTCGCGAAATGTTGTCTCGACACCCAGTGTGATAGCAAGCAGCAATATCCCCAACTTTTTATCCGCATCTCAAAAAAGTCTGTCCTAGCCACAACTTTTCCCCCCACCTTTCAACATTTCAGCGAATCAGAGATAAGCGATTGATACGAAAATGCGATAAATATTGACGGCTGGTACTAGTAGTACTGGTTTTCCCGGGTTTTCCTCCAACTTTAGCAAAGACAATTGTAACCTTTTTCTCCCTTTCAAATGGAAAAAGTTGGGGTTAAAATCGGCTGTAAAGTTGGTTGCTCGAAAAGTCGGTGAATCTGATAGCGGCTTAATAAACGTCGCAGATGCAATTGTTGCTTGTTTTACAAGTTTTGAAAACCCATGAAAATGGGTCAAAAATCGTCAGTTTCTGAAGCTCAGCGTGCATAAATTGTTATTCTTCACAATGAAGGATATTCTGAATGATTAATTAGTGAACTAGTAAGACGGAGTAAGAATGAATTTAAAGAAACAGGGACTTATGTTGATGCCGAAAGGTGTGGTTGAGTTCGTAAAACAAAACCTAGGGATGAACACTTCATTAGGAGAATAGCAGTTCGTTCTCCAACGAGTTCTGCAAGCAAGATGCGGCCAGTACTGCTTGCAAAAGGTGCGGATGTCAGTCGTAGAACAGTAAGTCGGCGTTTGTTCGACGACTTTCACTTAAAATCCCATAAACCTGCGAAAAAAAATCAGGTTAACAGCGGCCATGACAGCTAAGCGCTGAGACGTTGCCTAGAAACATGCCAAATGGACAATTCGTCAGTGGCAACGGGTTTTTTTTCGGACGAATCTATCATAGATCAGTTCTCTACACGCAAGTACTTTGTCCGTAGACCTAATGGAAAGCGATTCGATGAACGTTACACTTTACAGACTGTTAAACACTCCCCAAGTGTCATGATTTGGGGTGGAATGTCAGTGAACGGAACGGCTGCATTGTTCTTCCTACCTCCAGGAACGACTATGAATGGCAAAAAATACGTGGATTTGTTGAAGGAGAAGTTAGAATTACACATGGCCGTTCATAAATGCACAGTTTTTATGCATGATGGTGCACCATGTCATCGCTCTAAAATTGTTACTCAGTTCTTGAAGACGAAGAAAATTCAAATCCTTGACTGGCCTGGAAACAGTCCCGATTTGAATCCAATTGAAAACTTACGGACTCTCTTAAAGCTCAAGGTCTCTGAGAAATAGCCAACAAGTGCTAAGGAACTGGAAAAGCAATTAAGGAAGTTTGGGTGAAAGAATTATCAGCTGCATACTGCCGAAATCTGGTAGAGAGCATGCCAAAACGTTTGCAGGCCGTAATGAAAGCTAACGGTGGACCAACAAAATATTTATTTTTCTGTAAAATTTGTATTTAATGTATGTGATTTATATGCGTAGAAATGTAATATTCGTGTATTAAACAGAGTTTATAATTTTACTAACGAGTAAGTATTCAATTTATTGTCTGGATCTTAATTTTCATTGGTGGTTCTAAACTTATGGCCACGACTGTATATTTTTGTAAAACTAAATGTATATATATTCTTATTTTCGATCCCTGGTCTGGACATTTTTCGCTCTGTTGGAATAAACTTCAACTGTGCTACTCCAGCTTTGAATATGATTTAATCCAGTTGGAAAAAATATTCGTTCCCTTAATTATGACCTAATTACATGGTATACAGGAGTTTCCGTGTTAAAGTAGTTTCATGTTTCATCATGTAAATGCTATAGTTATAGCTCGGATGAATGAAACTAGTGCTGCAGTTCGCAGCCAAGTCCAACTAATAAGAGTGAATTATGTCAGCCAGGTATCGGTCCGGATAGCCTAACAGGTAAGGCATTGGCACGGCACGCCAAGTATCCAGGTTCGATCCCTGGTCTGGACATTTTTCGCTTTGTTGGAATAAACTTCAACTGTGCTACTCCAGCTTTGAATATGATTTAATCCAGTTGGAAAAAATATTCGTTCCCTTCATTATAAATGTATATATTTACATATCGGGAATATTTTTCCCAATGGAAGTATGTACAATGTACATTTTTCATTTTAATATTATTGCGTTGTTCACTTTTACCTTTCATTGAGCTCTTTAGATCTGTTGATTTTATAATATGCTTTTGTGATATTTTATTGCAGTGTTTCTTAAACTTTTGCATTCTGCGGGCCCTTTATATCGTATACGAAAGTTTCTGCCACCTGTCACACTCAGTGAATATGAATTGCTAACCTATTCTGATTCAACTATGAGATCATTCTTATAGTCATTCGGTCATTACTTTGCTGTTAAAAAAAGATCCAGCACAGGATGAAAATGCCAATTACATAAAATCTGCGATTGCATAAGTGCGACAATTTTCCAAATTAACGTTCAAGAAAATTATACCTAGTGGAGAAATTATTAACGGTGATTGCGGCTTATTGGATAATTTAATTGGAATCACTATATTTTGTTTTCTCTTTTTACTATTCACCAATTATCATGATCGCCCTCCAAAGTTAGCCAATCCAGATTGTTTCTGTGGAAGAAATTAAATCCTAAAATTCCTGAGCATAAAAATGCTCTAGAACACAGGAATGCATGCATTCGCCGAAAGAAACTTGAGAGACGTTTAAAATTAAATCACGTAATCGACAGCAAATATGAAAACAGCCAAAGTGAAAATTATTGAAAGTGAAAAAGATAAATGGCAAAATATATTCAGGATGAAATTATGAACTTTCTTGACAATGAAGTAAGAAAAATGACTGTATAAGAAATTAATAAAGCAAGGTATTTTTCAATTTCGTTCGATCGCACTCCATGTACCGAGTGTCCTAAAATGGACTGGCTGTTTTTAAAATTCAATAACCTGTAAATGGTGACAGCTATTAAAAAAAAAAAAATTGCGGGAAGGTAATGTAAAATGTCAGTAATTTTTGTACCTCGATTCCCGGCTTTAGTTCCAACTAGCAACTATAGATGGCGCTGCAAGCAGGGATGACCACCTCGGGAACTCAGCTTACGCTTTAGAGTGATAGTGCAATCCGGAGCGGCAGACCAAATCCACTAGCTGCTTGCGTTACAAATGACTTTTTCAATTCTTATACTGCAGTTTTACAATTTCACATTACAACATAAATATCGATGATTTGTTGAAAAATTAAACAGGTTTATAGTCAATTCGGGTTACAGCAGTATACTTTATTAATTCATATTCGTGAAAATCAATCAAGTTTATACTGAATTGACAATTATGCCAGCAAGTACTATACCACACAAGTACTATAAAGACAACATCTAACGCTATAGGTGCTCAATCAAGGCCAAAACTGAAATCGCCCTACACTGATGCGAAAAGAGGAGGTTAAATGTATGGAGTGGGTCTCATTCTCCAATACAATCTTATTTTTAGGGGCCTATTCTATATATTTAACCTTCTTCCTTCGCATGATGCTAGGGATTTCAGTTTAGACCTCCATCTATGTCTGCTATTTGAAACTAAAACCGAGAACCGCAGTAAAAATACTTCTAATATCTTACATAACTCTCCTGCAAGAATTTCTTTTAATAATTGCAACCATTTGCAAGTTATTGAATTTTAAACACAGTCCAGTTTAGGAATCCAGTACACCTCACAAAGAACAAATGACGCAAATTATACGATACCGAAAATAGAAAATTTTCATTCGTGGAAAGCTTTCTTGACTACATCAAGTCAAAAAAAAAAGAAAAAAAAATAGCATAAGAAATTTAAGATAAGCTAATGTCCGACAATCTCGACATTCACAGCTGCACGAGAAGTTCTGTTCTCAAAGATAGTGGATGGGAGGTGCTGAGTTCGACCCAATCGTGCACGTCAGCCTAATCGTTCGAAATTGTCCGTAGTTTTCTTCGAACCTTGCGTAAATACGGGTTAGGTTCCCTTAGAAAGATCTTACAGAGGACACTCCCATCCCACTCCGGCCTACTATATCCAACTTGTAGATAATTGGCCGTTATAAACAATACCAATATCAACCCCTCAGAGCTCAATGTTGTGATATGGTACAAATATGGTTTCCCGATATAATGTTGTGTAAGCTCGAATCATCGAAGTAAATAAATTCGTCTATTTTTTACCATGTTCTGCACATTCTCTAAACTTTGAGTTCGTGCTGCTGGTGTATGTCCAAAAATGTCCGGAACTGCATAAAATGTGTTTGTTTTTTTCTTCTCTTCTACTGTAAGAAGGGATATACTTATGTCCCTCTTATCAGTTTATTTAAAGAAACATTGCGATACTCTATGGTCATGAAAAAAATAAAGCTATATCTGCAGTTTACAAACAATTGCCACAGATTTTAAAAGCTCTGGAAGACCTTATAAAAATGAAGTAAAATGAGTAAACTTACTCAGGAGCAAAAAGCTTATTAAAGCAAATAAAGAAATTCCTCTTTATTTACGGCCTAGTAGTTTGACACATCATTAAATGAAATAGAAAAAGTTAATATTATTCTCACGAAAAAAAAAAAAAAAAAGAAAAGAAAGAAACTGTCAGTGTTTTGATTGCCAGCAAACTGATTGAAACACTAAAAAACACATTTCAGACAATAAGAGAGGACTTTTTTGAACAAGAAAGCGAAGATTTGGTTATGTCTGTAAATGTAAAGTCCTTATTTGAGCAAAACAGAAAACGTAAAATTCGCAGAACAATTTGACTACGAAGCTCTTGATGAAAGTGGAAATTTATATATGAATGTGAAGGATTTCGTGTTATGTAGAGACACTATATATATAACCGTGCAACTGAACTGGAGGTTTAAGAAACTGAGAAATGTAAAACAAGAATTTGAGTTTCTGGCTGGTGCGAATCTAAAATCAGTTATCGAAAATCTGTTAATATTGCCTGGACCTTGCCCTTTATTGCTGACTTGAATGGACTTGAATTGTTAAGCGAGGTTTTAAACGCGAAAACCTTTTTTCTACCATTAGATAAGAACTTTTATAAAATGGATCATTTAGAAATCCTTTAGTTGCTAGATAATTTTAACTTTGTGAAAACAAGGAATTACAAAAACATGGAGACAGCGTACATAATTTTTAAGTATTCCAGTAACAATAAAATAGTAAAAAACTACTTAAGATCTACTATGAGTCGAGAGATTAAGCAACCTGAATTTACTTTCTATAAAATTCAGTGTGTCACAATCTTTACACATAAAAAGATTTTGTTACCCTAAACGCAAAAAAAATTTAAATGGAAGTAAATTATTTGCCTGATATTATATTTTATATTAATTAAAACATTGTTTCAGTTATCTTCCTTAATTAATGTACTGAAATTATAATTTATTTTTAATTTTTACATTATGTTCTGCAGGTTTTTTGTTTGTTTTGCTTTTTTAGTACTTATTGGTTGAAGGGACCATACCTGTTTCCAATCTGATTGTTAGCGATTTTTACCCATTTTCTGCAGCTTAAAGACTAACAAGAACTAAAAATGGCTAGAAAAATATGTGAGAAAGGTTAAGAAAAATCTGTCGCAAAGCATCATGATCTCATTAACAAATAAGTGCAATTTTCTTTTCTGTTATTTAGTTGTTTGGAATTTCTGAATTAAAATTAAATCTTTTAAAGTTCTAAAATAAACGCAAAATATTTATTCAATATAATTTATTTCTGTTTCTGCCCTTTATCAATTTTGAAGGAGGGGGGGGGGGGGCGCCAAATTGACACGCTGCCCCGGGCGCAGTTTTCTCTTTGCACGGCCCTGACCATCTGATCGCCTCTGCGTAACCTTGGAAACTCAGCAAGTGGATTCCTCAAGTCCTGTCCAAGGGAAACAAGCTCCGTCGGTTGAACATCTGCTTGTCATTGCTGTTACACTACAACAAAGCTTCGTTCTTGGATCAAATATTGACATGTGGCAGAAATTGGGTCATGTATGATAACCGGAAGAGAAAATATCATTGGTCGACTTCTGGCTTCGTTTCATTGGCCGACAAACTGGGCCTTCACGAAAAACAAAAAAGATAATGCTGTGTGTTTGGTGGGGACCAGTGCTGGTACAGTTCACTATGGATTCTTAGAGCGCGGAAAAACCATCACAGCCGACATCTAGTCGTCACAGTTGTAAAGAGTTTCAGTTTCAGCTGCTTTGCTCGAAAAGCAGCTAGCGCTGTTCAACAGGAGAGGAGTTTTTCTCCTCCACGATAGTGCTAGACCTTACACGGCGAAAGCGACAAGGGAGGTGATCAAAACACTGGGCTGGGAAGTTTTGCCTGATCCATCTTACTCCTCGGACGTCGCCCCATCGGACTATTACCTTGTTTTGGCCGTAGATAACCATATGCGGGAACAGCAGTTCCGAAACCGAGACGATGTCACAAAGACTATAACACAATTTTTGGACTCGGGAAAAAAAAAAGATTTTTTCAAAATAAGCTTGTGTTTCAAGCTTATTAGGTAGCTTTCATTACAAAAAGCTACCTATTGCAGCCGTTCGGAGGAAAGCGATTTCAAAAAATTTTGGTATATTTTCATCGATCATGACCCCGAGACCCCGAAACCACCCTCCGTTCAAAAGTTGATATATATATCCATATATATATATATATATATATATATATATATGTGAGTTGTGGTTTTAGATTCCCATAAAACCCTACTCATAGCAACAGATATGGTCAACACTTTTCCATGAGAACTTGTTACCGCAGAACAGCAGATGTTACTGAATTTGCTGATATGTAGTTTGCATTCTCTTCGCTTGGAAACAAGTGACAACCGAGAGCAGATTTCATTCTGACGCGGTTGATGTTAAAGGTATCTTTCTCGCTCTAGACGAGAGCGGAGGCCGATATGGAATCTCGACGATTCTGCGAGTGCGTATGCCGCAGAAAACCCCCCTACCCTCCCGTACTTGTAAATATAATTTCTATTTAATATGTAAAACTATAACCTAGAATCATTAAACTCCTTTTTTTCATTAACTAAGGCCTTATCCTTATATCACCCTTATATTACATGTGGGCTCTAGGCCGATTTGAATCCAAAACGAATTTAAAAAGTAAAATCCCCTAGGCTTTATTACCGATCAGAATTGGAGAACTTCCTTCTCAGTCCCGTTATCAACATTCGTATTCCAGCAGACGTGATTCATCCCCTTAGCCATCTGGTTGAAGCTCGTTTATTTTTATTTGTGCAAGATAGTTATCGCTGTACAAGGAATGAATCTTCGACTGCAAGTAGATTTTTTTTTTCTACGGATCATTAATTGGATTACTTCAATATATCGTGGCGAGGAATTTATTTTTCAGTTGGATAACTCCTTTTGAAGTAAGTTTATTTTTTTCTCTTTCCTTTCTTGCCTTTTAATATGGAATTACAAGAAATTGACTTTATTAAAAGCCAGTTGAAATCGGCTAAAACAGATAAAATCAAATTATTGCATGAATTTATATTTGGTTGCGATAAAAATCGCCAGAATAGAGCGAATTTAAGGAAATTTAAAGGTTTTTCTTTTACTGACAAAAGCGATGAGTATGAAAATAAACTCAAAGTAATTTTGGACGATTACGATCAGATACAATTGATTACTATTGCTAATATCTTATCCATTGACATCCATGGATCAAAGGAAGATATAGGGCAACGTATTTTAAGTGCACTAGTTGATATTTCGGCTTTTAAAAACACGTTTACGGCAGTTTCCGAATCGGATACAGAATTTGATGATAGCCACAATAGTAGTGGAAGCACTGGTTTATCTTCCCCTTTGGCAGTACAGCCAGACCAGGCGCGTGTACACTGTACACACTCCGCGCCCAAACAGACAATTTCTTTCCATGACATTGATCATTTAATTACACCGTTTAGTGGTGATAAAACGGAAAACGTTCAAACATGGTTTCAGAGATTTGAATCTCTGGCCCATTCATTTCAACTGTCCGACATACAGAAATTTGTGTTTGCTGAGCGGGCATTAAAAAGTTTAGCATTATTGTATGTACGTAGTGAAAATAACATTTCTTCATATACATCGCTCAAAGAAGCATTGTTTCGCGAATTTGGACAATCAGCTTCGTCCGCCCAGATACATCAATTACTAGCCGCTAGAGGCTGCCGCCCGAACGAAAAACTATTGGAATATTTTTTGAAAATGAAAGAAATAGCACAAAGAGGAAACATCGATGATATATCTTTAATTCACTATATAATTAATGGGATTAACGATACACCACATAATAAAGCTATATTATTCGGGTGCGCCACGCTTGCCGAATTTAAAAACAAGCTCCAAATTTTCGAACGAATTTGTGAACAGAGTTCTAAAGTTTACCAATCAAAGTCACCGACAACACCCAACACTCCTAAGATTAACCAGAAGGAGAAAACTGCAAAATTAACTTGTTGGAATTGTTTAGCCCCAGGACACCTATCTACTTATTGTGTGCATTTAAATAAAGGGAAAAAGTGTATGAAATGTGCACGTTTTCGTCATGTTTCCAGCCAGTGTACAGAGCAAACGCCAGAACGCAAGCGTTCGACTCAAGGCACCGCCCCTTCACACAAGACGTCGCCAAGCCGAGACGAACAAATCCACGTAGTAGAAATGTGTCATTCTCATCTGCGCATGCAGAAACCTGTAAAAATTTTTAATTTACAAATAACTTCGATCTTGGACACTGGAAGCTCACTGACGATACTGAGAGAAGACATTTATGAACAAATTGGGTCCCGCCCCTCACCGGACCTCCTGTACAATTGTCGGGTATCGGTAACCGTGTTATTCAACCTATAGGATCGTTTTCTACCGATATAGAAGTAGACGATAATACTTTTTCTACTACTGTTTACGTAGTTAAGTCTTCTCAGATGCCCATGCCACTTATCATAGGGACAGATGTCATATTTCAGGGTACTGTCACATGCGACAAAAACGGCGCTACTTTAACTAAATCTCCACCCACAAGCGTTTTTATAAGCTGCATTACTGTGTCTGATAATGTATCTGCAACGAAATCTCAAGATAAATCCTATGTACCTGTATTTCCCGACGCAAGATGCACCACGGAAACATTTGTTTCAAATTCTTTCCCCCAAGATCTAAAACCGCAGAGAGTAAATAAAGACTTTTCGAAGGAAAATATTCCTACTGACATAGAAATTGACCCAGTGATTGGCTCAGCATATCAGAAACATCTCGCAACATTATCGCCAGACTGCTTTTCCTACGATTTAAATTTCTTATCCTACAAGATGTTCATGACTGTGCTCGTCTTATTGACCATCTATTTATTACTGTTTACGTCTGCCAACGGACTCATTTATCAGCATTCGGCGTTCCATACATCCCAACCATCTCGAGATTCGAGTGACGTTACTAATTGGACCGAAATTCTGCGTGTCCTTATCATTCCTTTTTTATTTTTTATACGCCGACATTTTGTGAAGTCAACAACGAGAAAGAGAAAAAGTAGACTTAAATTTCCAAAAAGAAATATGCTTCACGTATATAGGTCACAAGTGCAACCAACGAATTTATCATAAATGTGTTTTTTATTATTACTACTATTTTTTTTTAAACTGTGTTTATATATTCTGTGTTTGACACCCCATATATCTGCTTATTCCTGAGAACATTTATATCGTACAGACTATAGACTGCTACTATCTGTGACTTTCTTAGTAACTTTATTTCAATATCTTCGTTTTTTTTTTTTTTACGATTGCAGCAAGCATCCACGATTATTTTTTTTCTGGACGAAACATTAGAATGAGGCGTTTACCAGTGTAACTCACCATTTCAAGAGTCCAATCATTGATGGAAATCTTCAACACAGAACGTTTTTTTCTTCTTCGTATTTTTGTGTGTCATGCCATTCTACAGTGCGATAAACTTCAAGTGCTTTTTTTTTTAAAGAAGTTATCGCATACCAAGCATTTTTATCAACAGTGTTTTTTTTTAATTATTCTTAGTTTGTGGAATATGTAACAGATTCTTTATTTTTTCAGCTTATATTAACAGAATTTATGTGTTTCTTTTTTCGAAGTTCTGTTCAACATTTTTTTTAAATCTCTGAGCGATATATACCTGCTCAAAGCTTTTTTATTGAACCCATGCGGTGATTTTTTTTGCGCATGGCAAGTTATCTTTCTCTCGGATTGCAAATGGTGCATTATTTTTTTCATTTGCCTGTTGCGCAACACGTGCTTTTTTTTATGTTGCGTAAACAACAACTTTATTTAAAATGACTATCTACACAGGACTTTATTTTTTTTTGAACACTCACTTTTGACAAGAAGAAAAAGAATATTGTTGTATTTATACTTTTAAAACTGCATTTATATTTTTAAAACTGTATTTTATGTGTAAACTTTTTATTGAATTGCTATATATATGTATGTGTTTTACCCCCCCCCCCCCATCGCATATTTTTTTCTACAGAAATAAGAGCTAGCTGTCGAAAAAAAAAAACCCTTTTATTGGGAAATCCTTTTTTTTTTTTTTTTTTTTTTTTTTTTTGCTTAGACGAGGGAAACCTCTTTTTTTTATATTTTATTCCCGAATGACGTTGGGATAAAGATGTTTTTTTTTTTTTACGAAATTCTACCTAAGATGAGGCAGATTTTAGTATGTTTTCTTGATGATAATATAATGGGCAGACGGCCTTTCAGATTATATTTTTCATCCCTGATGATGGCTCATGAGAAAGACGGTCTCATGACGCAAATTGATGTTATCCTGAGACTTTTTTTTTTATTCATTTTTTTTTTTTTTGGGAGATATCCCACGGCAGCTCAGCATTAATTTACATAAAATTTAGAATTAATTTTTTTTATTATTATTTAGCTCAATTCTCTTAATTATTTAATGACAATTTTTTTTCCTTTGGATTTTAATTATTTTTAGATAGTTTTTTTTTGTTTTTTTGACATATCTTGTTGCTTATTTAACGCGCTGTCAAGGTCGACAAGCGGACAAGATGGCCGAGTGTGAGTTGTGGTTTTAGATTCCCATAAAACCCTACTCATAGCAACAGATATGGTCAGCACTTTTCCATGAGAACTTGTTACCGCAGAACAGCAGATGTTACTGAATTTGCTGATATGCAGTTTGCATTCTCTTCGCTTGGAAACAAGTGACAACCGAGAGCAGATTTCATTCTGACGCGGTTGATGTTAAAGGTATCTTTCTCGCTCTAGACGAGAGCGGAGGCCGATATGGAATCTCGACGATTCTGCGAGTGCGTATGCCGCAGAAAAACCCCCTACCCTCCCGTACTTGTAAATATAATTTCTATTTAATATGTAAAACTATAACCTAGAATCATTAAACTCCTTTTTTTCATTAACTAAGGCCTCATCCTTATATCACCCTTATATTACATATATATATATATATATATATATATATATATATATATATATATATATCTGACCTTCGTCACACTGTAACTCTCGTATTTATGAACCGATTTGGATGAAACTCGGTGTGTACATAGTACATACCAATGTCTCGACCGAGTTCGTTGGCCAGCTTCATCCGCCATCTTGTTTCAAAATGGCGGCCATTTAAATTTTTTAAAAAAATTTAAAATTTGAAATGTGGTACTAAAAAATTGAAAATGGAAAAATATTTTTTTCGTATGTGTTTGACCTTGATACAAAGATTCCGGAGCAGTTTTTGTTTCGTCTATATCTTAAAAAAATGGCTGAGTTATAGCACTTTGAATTTCTAGCGTAGCTGACATTTTGAAACGTCCTGATTTTTGTCACGCGATAACAGGCGTATTTATGAACCGATATGGATGTGCCTTCGTATGTACATAGTACATACCAATATCTCGACCGAGTTCGTTGGCCAGCTTCAACCGCCATCTTGTTTCAAAATGGCGCCCATTTAAAAAAAAAATTAAAAATTTAGAATTTGAAATGTGGTACCAAAAAATTGCAAAATGAAAAAGATTTTTTTCTTATGTGTTTGACCTTAATACAAAGATTCCGGAACAGTGTTTGTTTTGTCCATATCTAAAAAAAATGGCTGAGTTATAGCATTTTGAATTTCTATTGTGGCTGACATTTTGAAACGACCTGATTTTTGTCAGGCGATAGCAGGCGTATTTATAAACCGATTTGGATATAAAAAGGCATGTGGATAGCATATAGCAATGTCTCAACCAAACTCGCTGGTCAGTCTCATCCGCCATCTTGTTTCAAAATGGAGGCCATTAAATTAAAAAAAAAATTATATTTAAAGTGAGGTGCCAAAAAATTAGAAATTGAAAAAGGTTTCTTTCTTAAGTATTTGACCTTGATATAAGGATTCTGGAGCATTTTTTATTTTGTCTTTATCTTTAAAAAAAATAGCTCGGATATAACAGTTTGAATTTCTTTATGTGGGTGACATTTTAAAAAATCTGATTTTTTGCTTGTGACAGCACTCGTATATATCAACCGATTCCGATGTGAGTGAGCATGTGCAGTGCTGGTTAGCCTCATCCACCATGTTGTCTTAAAATGGCAGGCACTTCAAGATATCTCCGAATTTGGCAAACAAATATAAGTTACTTTAAATAAAAGCAGCTTGGATAAAGCTGAATAATTTCGGGAAATTCTCATTCATAATGATTTAGTATTGATAAAAATTAGTATTGAATCTTCTATAATCGGTTTCCACTAAATTGAGCTTCGTGTGTTTGAATAACATAAGCTAGCTTTTAAAAAATAAGGAATATGAAAGCTACCTCTTCCTCCCGGCACTGGCCGGAAGGACTTTTTTGAATTATTATTTGTTCTTCAAAATAAGCTTGTTTACAATTTGAATATGAAATTCAAATTAAACATATTAATTGTAGTTTATGGCTTTCGCGATAACTTCCAATTTTTCAAGTAAAGAAAAAAGCTTTCTTTTTGGCGCCATACAATCTAAAGCTATGAAAAATCTCTAACGAATTCTATCAGCTCCGTTGTAGGTAACCTTGTGTACAGAAAGCACAATCGAGTAAAATAAAAAGGTGCGGGTGAAAAAGAGGAGGGCTTTTGAATGATTTTTGAACGTTTTGATAAAAGTTTTTTTAAATCACAAATTCTGACTAATTTAGAAAAATTTCATTGAGATTTTATCACTCAAAAAACGTTAAATGCGGGAAATAATTCAAAATGATAACGTTAAATCCGGGATTTTTTAACATTACAAGCATAGGAAATTAATTGGGACTAGCTAAAAATGACGTTGTATGCGGGAAATCGTTAAATACGGGTTACGTTAAATCGGGGTTTCATTGTATATATAATCGTTTCGGAATTTAGTCTAGTCACTTCAAATTTTATGAAAATCGAATCCAAACTTGAAAAGATATTAATAAAAGTTTTCTTCATTCTATTAAATCCTATCATACGTAATTAATTCAATGATATCCCGTAATAGGTAATGATTCTAGGTTGCCATGGTGATGACGTCCTATTTAAGATAGGGTCATATTATTTCCGTATTACTGAATTTAATATTAATCGTAATAAACTTTGTATTCAAGCATTTTTGCATACGAGTGCAACAGCTATTGCACTAAGATTTGAATATTTATAAAACTAGTTATAGTACAAACTCACGTCATTTGCCACGTTTGTCTTACAATTTCCGACATGTTTATAGCTAATGAAAACCTCACGAACTTTCTTGGTTGCCTGGTAGAAAAAAAAAGCAACTATCGAAATAAAATTAAAATTAATTTTTAGTGTTTCTGAAAGCGAAATTAAAAATATATTTTGGAATTTGACTGAGACATTGGTAAATTGTAATCCAAACTTAGAAAATTCCGAATGTTCTTATAAAGGATAGTATTTTAATAAAATGTGTTGATAAAATATACCACATGTTCTAACAATAATTTACGCCCTCACGTGTTTTTCGCATCCTCTGCTTTTGAAAGAAATTTCTGTAAACAATAAAATTCGCGTTAAATAATATGCATCATAATGTTATACTGTAAAGCCTGTTAAGGCATAATCATAAGGGAGTAGAAAAAATTTCATCTTATAGCAGGTACACCGTTTCTTATACAGTAAAACCTATTAAGACAGAGTCGCAAAGAAACAGAAAAGAATTCCTGCCTTAAACAGGTTTATGTCTCAGAAGGTATAATTGTTTTGTATACTTTTCACCGGAACCATGAAATGTTTTTGTTTAAGGCTTATTTTTGGTCTCAAATCGAAAAGAGCTATTTTCTAGCACATTTCAGAATTTATATTTGTTTTGGAACGCAAGAAATTAGCAGGAGTTCTTATTCTTAATCAGAAAATATGTAATCGAATGGAACTTTCCATTTTTTGGTAAAAGCAGAAAGATCTTTGAGAAAATACTGTTAAAGTTGGCGTTTTGAAGCGAATTTCCGGAAACAACAGCGTGGGAAAGAAGAAAATCTGTCATCACGCGACAACAATTGCTTATAACTCCATAAGCAATTCATTTATCAACTAGTTTGATGTACTAATTCGAAAAAATTCTTCTATATGGCGCATTCTCATAATCTTTTGACTTTTCAGGAATAAAAATCTGGTGAAACTAAACTTACTAAAATACCATTTTAAACTTATAGACGAATGCCTTAATGATTCAAAATAAAGAAAAAATGGTCAGCAGCGACGATTTTTTTTTTTTTTTTATTTAACTGGGGTTTAAGTTAAACTTGCGAGTTTGATTTTACTTACCATTTTACCGCTATAACTTTTTATTTTCTTCTAAATTTTTGCTTATAATGAATTTGCATAGTACCCACAGGCTATTCAAATAAGAAATAATAACAATGTAGCATTTTTAGTACAAAATTTTGGTATAATATTGCCTTAACGAGGTGTTAAAGAAGGGACTGTAAGAAAAAAAAGGGGACAGTATAGGAAAAAACGGACGATAAGGAAAACTAGTCGGATGTACCAATCCCAAAACTTTCTTCTATCTCATACATGTTAATACTTCAAAATTCGCTATCACACTGCCAAAATTAAATGGCAATCTATGCATCTCATGAGGATTCTAACGATATGAAATTCCGTGCATTAGTTCTTGAGATATGACTATTGCTGAAATCGTCTAAATTCAGCAAAATGCTGCCTAGCCGCGCCACCTATTGGGTGATTTATACCAAATCCTAATCAGCAACAATTTATGTCAACGTCTGACTGAATCTGAAGTTTGGAGAAAATCCGTACATTAGTTTTTGAGATAGAGCAATAGCGAAAATCGTAAAAATTTCTGCATAGCAGCGCCACCTATTGGGTGATTAACACCAAAACCTAATTAACAACAACTTGTGTCAACATGCAACTAAATCTGAAGTTAGATGAAAATTGGTCCATTAGTTCTATTGATAGAGCTATTGAGGCAATCGTGGAAAAGGCAGCAGTAAAGCGCCACCTGTTGGGCGATTTACACCAACACCTAATCAGTAGAAAGTCATATCAAGGACTAACTTAATCTGAAGTTTGATGAAAATCCGTGTGTTAGTTCTTAAGATAGAGCTATTGGGGAAATCGTGTAAATCCTGCAAAATTCATCATAACAGCGCCACCTGTTGGGCGATTTACACCAAAACGTAATCATCATCAATTCATATCAAGGACTAACTAAATCTGAAGTTTGATCAAAATCCGTGCATTAGTTCTTGAGATAGAGCTATTGCGAAAATCGTGAAAAATGCAGCATTGCAGCGCCACCTGTTGAGCGATTTACACCAAAAACTAATCAGCATCAATTTGTATTAGGCACTAACTGAATATCAATTTTTATTAAATTCCGTGCATTAGTTCTTGAGATAGAGCGCCCACAAAATTTGTGTCACATACACACAGACAGACAGACAGACAGACAGACAGACAGACAGACTCACAGAGTCACAGACAGACATTTTGTAAAAACATATTTTTTGGAATCTCTGACCCCTAAAACGTGTAAATCCGTTGAAAACCGGAATTCGAAAATTTTCATGAATCCAATACCTATAATTCTTGTAAAGATAGAAGAAAGTAAAAAAAGGGATGGTAAGGATGGGACGGTAAGGAAAATTACCACCTATTGTTTGACTAATCATGTTAAAATTAAGTGATAGCCACAATGTTCATGGATTTTTAGAAACAGTTATTTACACTGGATAATGTATATATATATATATATATATATATATATACCTCAAAAAGTACAGGAATAAACCTTGGGGGCGGTAAGACTACCAACAAAGTCACGATGCCTGAAATTGATATTTAAATGCTGATTTAAATTCTGCAGTAAATTTCCTAACAAAAAATTTTAGCCATTCTTTCTCTAGCATACTTCTGCACGAGAAAAAAGTTGGAAAAATTCTGTGGCTATATCTGAAGTGATTTTCTGTATAAGTTTAGCAAGAGGAGCGGTAAGGAATCTAAAACCCAGGGACAGAGTTAAAAAAATAATAACAACCGTAAAAATGTGTGCAGGTTAATTTTTTACTACATATTTATATAAAACAATAGTCCCAGTTTCGGAAAAAAAATTGTATCGAATTACTTTTATGGAAATAATTTTATACTGACAGCTCCAAACTTAAAAATCAGTGTCAGAGACACGGGACGGTATAGGAGTGTCGTGGTATATTTGGACACCCAAAATCGTCCAAAACTTATTTATCTCGTTAATATTGTTATGCAGTCATGCAATGGGATGTTTTCCAGTATAAGAAATAAAAAACCCTCCAAGAATATGTGCTAAAATAAAAATTATTATTCAGGGACTTAAAAGTAAAAAGATTGTGAGAATCCCTCATACACATGTTTCATTTCCATAGGTTTCACAATGATTATATCGACATAAGATTTTCGGTTTCGTACTCACAGGTTTTGCTGCATTATAAAATAAGCTCAGATAGCAGCAAAAATTTTTTCAATGTTATTTCTATTCTGATACAAATCAACTAGATAAACCTATTTAAATGCAGAAAAAAGAAAATTGACACACTGAATGTATCTTTTTTATTGCATCTATCAAAGTACGCTAATAATGTTTTATGGCCTGAAAATAAATTGATAGTCGAAACGAAACCCCAGAACATTGCAGTGAAGAAAGTATTTTTACGACTGACTTTACTACCTGCAATGTCAATAGAACATAATTAAGAGCCCTGGACCAAATTCTGACCTAGTTTTATCCCTAATATCAATTGTTTATAGAAAACGCCGTAAAAACCAATAAAACCACTTTTATTTCTAACCAGGTTAAATTAGAAGTTGTCATTTAAGGGGAAATTCTATTTCTTTGGTCTAAAAATTTCGTGATTTTTACGATTTTTTTTTCGGCTACAAAGGAAGACTTTTTTTTCATTATAAGTACAGTAAAACCTCCCTAAAACTACAACGTTCTGTTCCAATAAAAATTGGTCGCTCCGTGAGGTGGTCTCTTAATGGAGGTCATGTTTAAATCTAAATTTTAATTGTTAAAAAAAGGTAACAATTAATGTTACTAAAATTTATCTTTCACATTAGGAAAAAATATGAAAATTTAAGTATCAAAACAAAAGTTAATTACATGCGTTATTTAATGCAGAGTTTAAAAAATGAATACATTGACATTTGCTTTGATATTACAGTTTTATCTTCTATAATTTTTATTTCGAAGTTCAGTAAATAAATGCATTTTATTTATTTATTTTTTTGGACGGGAACAAATAATGACGATTTCATTAATTTATCTATTTCTTTGAGAGTTTCCTGACAGAATATGGCAGGGGAGTTTATTGACCGTCATCCTTAATTTGTCATTAGAGTTAAATTCATTTCCTAAAAAGGCACAAAGGGGTTTAAACAAAAGTTACCGGAATAAATAAAAATAAACGGTCAAGTGCGAGCATTACGCGCGCACAGAGGGTTCCGTAGAATAAATATATGAATTTGTAACTGTATTATTAAAAGAAAAAAAAAAGTTGCTAAAAGAATACTAAGACTTTCTAAAAAACTATACAACGTAGGGTTGGGTATAGCTGTATATATTACAAAAGTGTAAATGGGTATACCATGAAAGTTCAAAGAGATATGGAACCTAAATAATAACAAATATAGCTATTCGTATAACTCTTTTTTTAATATTATCCTAATCTGTTTATGATGAACTTATTTCGGTACTGACAATAAAAGCAGTGCATAGTTAAACTTCATTTGGCATTTCATGAAACTAAATTCAGCGTAGTAATAACCTTTATTTCTACAGTATAGCTAAAACAAAACCTTTGTTCAAAGTTTAAATTTGGCATTGTGCTAAGCGCGCTTCGAATTGAGGTCTCAAAGTTGCAACGCCGCCTTGGTCAGTGCCGCGTTTTTCCAGATAGGTGTTTAATTAACTTTTAAAGTCACTCGAGGCGTATTGAGAGATACAATCAATGCAAACTATAGCGAATCCCACAGTAGTTATGCGATTCATTCTAATTAAATCTTTCGAGGGCGATGCCCTTAAAAACGGACACCTAATTTTAATTCCAAAACAGACAAACGGCACCAAGACTATTTAATTAAAATTTTCCTTTTATCATGTACGTGAAAATAAGCAAGTTCGCATTTTCTAATAAATTCGTTTGTAAATTCTGGTGTCAGTTCATTATTTCATAAGTTTATAAATAGAATTACTCCGTGCCGGAAAGGATAAGTGGTCGCAGGACTCTTAAAGCTTCAAAATTTAAGAAATTTTAATTTTTTTAGATGATAAACTCCTATCTTTTTTGAATATTTTGATATAATTGTTTCCTTGAAATTCCCAATAGAACAGAAGTTTTGGCTTTTAGAATTATACCCGCTCAATAGCTGAAGCGGCGTTTCCGAAACTTTAAAGTCACTATTTTCCAAATGGCATTTTTTAGGCATAACGCGCAGGATACCTCAAAAACTTCTGGATATTTTTTCATGAAATTTTCAAAACATATATTTCATGTTAGTCTGTATAAACTGAACATAAAATTTCCTTTTTATTGTTCAAAAAAATATTTTTTTAGGTGATTTTACTGTTGAAATTTTCAAAATTTTGTATTAGCTAAATGTAACATTGCATTAAAAATATAAAAATGCTTTAAATACAAATTTATTTAAGTTTAGGGAAATTATTACAATCTGAAGTATAAGTAAGCACCAACATTTTCATTCTAGTTGCAATATTTATTTTGTAATCCTGCGCGTAAACTGTTATGCCAATTTTTTGTTCGACAAATGTCTAACAATTTCGAGCCTCCTATAAATACTAATTCTGTATCTTGCAATTTTTTAAATACATGAAACGAAAGAACATACTTATATCTTTCATTCCAATTAAAATTGTGTTTTAAAATCATATACATTTTAAGACATTAAATGTTGACAATGGTCTTTTTTTCATTTTTTCCACTTTTTAGTCCCGAGACCCCTTAAATTAGTATGTTTTTAACAATTTGACGTTTATTGCTTTTATACTGTTACTGGACATAACATTACACATATATATCATTGAAAGTTGTTAACTAGGCATAGAGTACGCCGCCCCTGTGTATGTCCAAACTGACCGTACCATTTAAGGGTTAACATCACGGCTAATTACCGATGATTTTTTTCGAAAATCATTATCAACAATGCTTTTATTCTTCTGCAACGATAGGTATATTCAGCGATGCTCAACAATTTTTCTGAATGTCCGTAAATCGAAATTTGTGTATAACAGAAAAATGCTAATTACTCAAAAACTATGTGACCTAGGGTAATCGCTATAATTTTCCGGCAAGGTTTATATTAACGTCTACTACTTCTAATTTTTTCATAATTTTAGTTTCAGTAGATTCGGAATTAGATGTGAGGGAACATATTTTTGCGCTACATTTTCAACAATATTTTTGAAAATATAATACCTAAAATTAAAAAGAATGTATTTTTGAGTTCAGCGTTACAAAAGCTTTCACAGGATACTCCACGTGATATACAAAGAAAAGATTTTTTTTTTCAAGTAGCATAATTAGCCCCTCTACTTTTTTACTAAATATATTTATGAATGTTTATTAATCTGAAAATATGTGGGTGAATGGTCTTTATTACTTCCCCGAATTTGAACTTTCCACGTTCCATAGTTTAGGAGTAAAATGGCTGTGACAGACAGACAGACACAGGAGTGATCTTATAATGGTTCCGTTTTTACTTTTTAAGTACCGAACCCTAAAAATTGTAAACTTTGTTTAGAAGTTTGATGAATAATACGCACCCCGGAATTATTATTCTAATAAAAACTTCTTCAAGCGCCCAGAAAGAAACGGAATATGTTTCATTTTCTTCAAAGAAATGGGTCGCTCATGGAGGGAGTTCAACTGGGATGGTCTGTGAATGGAGGTAAAATTAGTATTGAGCCTATGGGAATAAATTTCGTTCCATGAAAAAATGGTCGTTCAGGTAGGTGTTAATGGAGGTGGTCGCACAGGGAGGTTTCGCTGTATTGCCATTTTACTTATACAGGGTGTCCATAAAAGAATGTCGCAGTTTCAATGGTATATTATAACCGTTTAATTTAGATTATTTACAACAAACCATACATCAAATTGATGGTAAACTATCCTAGATTTTCAAATCCTACTATTAGTTCACACTTTCCCTATATTTATTTATTTTTATTTATTTATTTATTTATATATCTTGTTCAAATTTTCAATCGTTAATAAAATACTCATTATTCATCCTATCAAGTTGAAATAAATTTTCTCAAACTTGTACTGGATGACAATTGATGTTAATACAGTTTTTTCAAACATTTGAAAGGTTACAGAGCCCGACAAATTCACAATGAAATGTTGTCTGCTTATGGAAGTGATGGTCCATCATATGACACCATTATTAGATGGAAAAGGAATTTTCAAACTGGCCACATGTTCCTTACAGACGATTTAAGATGTGGAATTAATTAAATTTTAATTAATTAATTTAGTTTTGCATGGGAGACAAAACGGTGGCCATTGATTATTGAAGCATATAATGCATCTTCATATCTATAAGGGGGGTTACCATAGGGGGGATCCTGTTCTGTCGCCAAATACCGCCAAGTTTTTTGTCAACTTGGCGATATATCGCCAAATTTGGCGACCAAAATGAGTCGGCAAAAGTGACGCCAACTTGGCGATATCTCTAATATTTCGCCAAATTCCCATAGACTTCCATTGTAAACCTACTTGCTTATAGAAAATCAACAAATTGAGATATTTTAATGCAACAAAAACTAATATTAGCTTAAGGGATTATATTAAATTTTTCTTTGATGACCTAAGTAGGAATTGACTTTAAAAACAAAATTTTTATATTACTTGTTCTTACGAATGTTCAATAGATGCTTCTTTAGTTATATCACACACATCCACGTCGCGACCGAAAGTGTCTGTAGAGATTGTTGACTGTGTCAGAACATTTTACCTGCGCAATCCTAAGAAATCTGTTCGGAAAGCAAGTCTTAGAATTTCAGTTGCCTGACCGTGACTACAATGCCTGATTTACGGCATTCGGGGCACGGGCCCAGGGCCCCTGATTTTCAGGCGCTCCCCAAATTTTGCTGAAAATTTATCAATTATTGTCCAAAATCTGTTGTAGATTTACATTTCATTCTTATTGTGTTCGTATTGCATTTTTATAAAATCATATATTTTGTCTGAAAAATCCACATTTACTTACTTTATTATAGTGAATATTTTCTTTTATCTTTATTAATTAAAAAATATATTGTATTTTTAATTCTTAGTTAATCCTAAAGGCTTTTCTCGTCAGCTTATTTGGAGGTTGGTGAGCATAGCTCGTAAGCGGCAGAGCCCCCTTATAATTTAAATAATTGTAGCTTGGTATTGCGGAAAATTTATTTTTAGTTGTTGCGTACTTTATCATTCCAGATATATGGACTTGCATAGGAAAATATAATCAACACCATACAATTTATTATAAAACGTCTACTCATTAAAATGTCATAATTACGAAATAATTATTTAAAAGTAAATTAATGATTATCAAATTTAACTATTTTAATGGATATTTTAAAGTAATTATTAAAATCAATAGTGGTTATCTTAGTGAGTAGCGTTTTCAATACACACACGCGCATATATATATATATATATATATATATATATATATATATATATATATATATATACAGTCGGACCTCGTTATCCCGACACCCGGTTTTCACGTCACCCCGCTTATGACGTCAATTTTTCAAAGTCCCGATTTTCTGTATATGATTTTAATGTAAATAAGCTCCGGATTTTACGTCGTTAAATAATTTACCACTCCGGATATCCCGACGGTTTAGAAAAATTGCTCATTTTTCCTAATCCATCTTATAATCACGGAAATTAAGCGGTAAGAAATATCTTAGCCAAACTTTTCACAAAAGTGTGTAAAATACTCATTGAGATAAATTAGAAAATTTACTTCAATCCTTTATCTGAATAAATAAAGCCACACACTGTGAATGACCCGCTTCAGATAGACGTATCAGTCATACTGGCGGTCTTTTTGTTTTGCTCAGGCGGAGATTTCTTGTGGTTACACGGCGTTTTTCATCCGACTAAAACCGATGCATTGCATTGAAATGATCAGAAATTATCTAACATCCATTTCTGAAACAATGAATATTGATTACAATTCATTGTATAACATTGAAAAAATAATTGTAGGAAGCACATCTAGGGAAAAGAAAACCTTAATTCATCACTGTTTCATGTAACAATAAAAAACAAGCCATCATAAATCCGATTTTTATTCTTTTTAATTTTGTTTTTGTGTTTTTTTAATATAATAATAATGTTTTATTGCTTAAAACTGCAGGAACAGTTATGAATTTAAAACTGTCTTAAATTAATTAAAAGTACAGCCTTTTATAAACATACTTTTCTCCAACTCCGGTTACCGCGACACTCCGCTTATGACGACACTTTTTTCTGGCCATTAGAGTGTCGGGAAAACGAGGTTCGACTGTATATTACACAACTTCCCCTACCCTCGGTGCAAGGGGGCCCCCGTAAGCATCTGTGCTCGCGGCCCCCACATTTGTAAATCGGCCCCTACGTGTCTACGTTCCGCCGTTACCTAATGATCTGCCATAGATGAATAACAGAATTGAAGAGTCTATTGCTTCCATTACTCCGGACTTGTTAATTGAAGCGTGGGAAGAATGGGACTTTAGGTTGGATGCGTGCCGTATAACTAAAGGTGCACATACTGAAAATTTGTAAGAAATGGGTGAGTTTACCTTAAATTTGATGTATGATTTGTTGTAAGTAGTTTAAACTAAACTGTTGTAATATATCACTAAATCTGGGATATTATTTTATGGGCACCTTGTATATTTAAAATTTTGTGCGTAAAAAAACAATAAATACGCCTTTAGCGACGGGGAGTACCTGCAAGTTACTTCCAATCGTGCCACCTTTTTTTCTGCAGTCACAAGCATCTGAAAACAATTGGGTCTCCAAATTATGAAAAGGCATTAAATTCTCTGGTGTACTCTATGGAGTTTTAGAGGTACGAACTTCTCTATGCCAACACTTAGTTCTAAAAGTTGATTTTTTTACAAAATGGCGGACGGCCATTTCAACAAAAAAGGCCATTTGTTTGCCTTCCCCACCCCCCCTCCTTTTTTTTTTTTAACCATTTGGAAAAATGGTTATTGTCCTCTGTCAGGGTACGAAATCAAAAACATTTCTGAAGCGTTTTATTGGTTGAATCCGCATTTTATTCATTTTCTGATTGGTCTATACAGTAATCTGTATTTTCCCTTTACTTTCAACAGAGTTGGATACTTCTGTTGCCACTATGACAAAAAAGTAATAAAAACTACAAAAAACAAAAAATTAATAACTCAGAAACAAATTGAGATACAGCTTTCAAACAAATTGCATTTAAAAGTACATTTTTTTTTCTATACGACGGTGTAAAAAGTAATAGTGTGGGATGTTTAGAAGTTTAAGAATGAAATTTCATTTAAAATTGGTCCAGGAATGTTAATGTTTAATCCATGGCGTACGTAATGTATGACCAGCTCCGTAGAAGTTTAAAAATTTACATTACCGAAAAATGTAATCCATGGCGTACGTAATGTATGATCAACTCCGAGCGATTTTTTATGTCTTAAATTTTAGTATTTGAAAAAACCATTTTCCAAATGGTCGTTGTAATTTGTTAAATTGCATTTTTTTTTTTTTTTTTACATTTTGCGAGTTTGAAAAAATAATTAGTCAATAAAAATGATACTTTTCTGTTCCATAAGTTCCAGAAAAAAATGATTAGCATTCTTTAAAATAAAAAAATGAAGAAAATCGTTCGAATAGTTTCGAGAAAAATGGTCGCCCAGTTTAAAAAACATGGTTTTAAGGAAAACAACATTTAAGCTTTGCAATAGCGTTACATTTTAGGAGCAAACCACTTTTTTCGGGTAACAATCTACACATTGCATAGTTGCAAAACACACACACACACTCACACATACAAAAAAAAAAAAAAATCGAAAACTTTGATCTTAAAAAGTAGAACACCCTCTTAAGATAGTACAGCAGAAATTCTATTCCCTGCAATTAATGACAGTAAATTATGAAATAGTATATATTAATGATGACGTTAGTAACAATATATATAATAACTTTCATATTAAGAATATAATAGTAATTATATTCGGTATTAAGAATATGATAATTAAGAATGTAATTTTTACATTACATCGGAATTATTACAATTCCGATAGTAAATAATCATGTAAGTCATAAGATGTGCGTGTATATGTATATATGTAAGTAAGAAAAATGAGTCCTGCAATGCGCTTAAAATTCAAGTAAACGGTTACTGCTGTTGAAGTTATTGTTGCGGAAGTCAGAATTTCTTTACTGCGCTTCTTTATTTTTGTTCCAAAAATCACCAATAGATGGCGTTGCGCTGTCTCAGACTATGGTACTGCTCAAAATAACGCTGCAATTTCAAAGTGCAACCATTTATTTGGCATTTCAACGGCTAAAAAGAATGAAAATTAAAACCAGAGTGAACTTTGATCCCTTTTTATACGTTCTGTCCTAACTGTTAGAGATAGCTAAACACCATCTATCGGTGATATTTAAAATTAAATCAAAAAAGTGTATTACGTAACTTACCAACAACGCACATTAATCTTCTACAAGCATAATTTCAATAGCTGCCACCTTTTAGTTGTTTTTGTACTTTAACCCTTTATCTACTGACGGTACTTATAAGTACCATTAAAATAACTTGTTATAAAATTCATTTAATACATCGATTAGTAGTAATACAGTTTAGAATGAGTTATAGATGCATTACTTTATCTTTTTCCAAAAGCATTATTGGTTACACAAAACAAAAATGTTTTTAAAAGGATGTTTTTTTTTTTTTTGCCTTTGCATCTTTTCAGCTTTCTTGGCGTTGGGGCGCGGGGGGGGGGGGGGGGGGGTATTTCAATTCGGAAATATTTCTATATTTCTATTGTAAGAACATTATATTTGTACATTTCCTAATTCTGCAAAATACTAAGAAAAATATTTAAAATAAAAGATTTGAGTGGGGTTATACATATTGCACAAAATTCCTATAAATTCAATTTAATTAATCCTTCTAAATCCTTCTAAAATTTATTAAATGATTATATAAATCTTCTAATGTAGTTCAAAAATTCACGAACAGTGCTTTAGAAGATAAAATTTTCATGAATTCATAATTCAGTACATAAAGGGTTAAAAGCGTTCAGTTCATTTTTCGTCATCTTGTAAAATGTATGTAAGGGTATCCCATATGACAGGATGTCCCATAAGTCCATTCGCATTTCAAAAAAAAATTGGAAAAATTAAAAATTGTCGTTCTGGATTGCGGTTCGCACACATAAAATTCCAGCACTAAATACGCATTTTTAGGTGCGTTCGTAATTATATAAATACGTAGCACCTATAGTCGTCGTCTGGTCGTCCGTTTCCCCGCATATAACAAAACTACCCAACCGAATTGTTTGAATCTTAATACATATAACCGTTGCAGAATTTTGTCCAATCATTTCAATTTTATGAAAATCGAATCAAAACTTAAAAAGATATTAATAAAAGTTTTTTTCATTCTACTAACTCCTAACATACGTAATTAATTTAGTGATATCCTATGATACGTAATCATTCTAGATTGCCATGGTAATGACGTCCTATTTAAGATGGAGTCTTATTTTTTCCGTATTACTGAATGTAATATTAATCGTAATTAATTTTGCATTCATGCATTATTGGGTAAGAGTGCAACAGCTATTGGACCAAAATCTGAATATTTATAAACTAGTTATAGTACGAACGCACCTCATTTGCCACGTTTGACGTACTATTTCCGACTTGTTCTGTTTTTGGTGCCGGAAAGCTCGAAACTTTACGAAATTCAAAATCTCATAACTCGGCGAATTTTATTTAAAAAAGAATGGAATTTTTTTTATGTTTTACTTGCCAAGGCAAGGTAAAAAAAAAAAAAAAAAAAATCAAAATATAACTTATAGGACTCAGGCAACGTAAAAAAAATTTAGAAAGTGTAACTTTTTGAAAATTAATGACAGGATTTTTTCATCAACATAAACTTAATTCCTAGCTTATTTTGAATACTTTTGTACCATAACATTGCCTCCGTGTCTCCAACAGATACAGAATTAACTTCTCCAGGGACGATTTTTTTTATGATGAGAAAAAAAAGGACTTTATTTACGATATTAATATATTAATAGCATTTTTTATGTTAATTTTTATAACTTTTTATGCATTTATTTTTTATATTAATAGCAATTTTTCTTTTCAAAAGCAAAAAAAAAAAAAAAAAAAAAAAAAAAAAAAAATTGGGTAAACAATAAATAATCATAAAAAATAAAATAAAAAACGTCCACATTTGTGGCCGCTGAGCGTTTATGGTAATTTATGAGTAAAATGATTTCTTATAAAAAAAAAAAAAAAAAACTAACAGTAAATTTCTTTATTACATTTCTACAAATGATTAAAACTTAATATATTTAGTATATCTGATATTATTTTTATCAAATATTAACGATTTGTTGAAATAATCCAACAACCCTGACTGCCGAAAAATTATTTCACGCTTTTTTTTTTTTTTTTTTTTTTTTTAATATCTCTAACTGTACATCGGTGCAGCCAAACCATAAATTTTTTCCTTCTCTTGTTGAAGGATTCTGTAGTGAATAAGTTAGGTTAAAGTACGGTTCAATCTTTTTGGTATACTCTATATATACAGGGTGTCCGTCCTAAAAGTCCCTGACACATTTTAAAATTCAATATAAAATCAAGTAATTCTCGTACAGGAGTGCGGTTTGGAGTAAAATGCCTCTCACAATGAAAAGTTTTCTTCAAGCAAATGAAAATAATTAGTCCAAACTTCGATCCTAGATGGCGTCAGTTGTCCGTATTTTTGGTTTCAAACATGCGTTTTTCCTGATTTTCGGATTAGTTTTGACGCTGTGACTCAGAGAAAACGACTTCCAGAGAAAAAGCTAATTGCGTAGGTTCGTTCTTTGAAACCAAATAGAAACTACAATAAAACCCCGCTAATCCGAAATTCCGGTTAGTCAGAACCGATTTTATTTTAGAAAATTATACTTGAACAGATTAACGGAAAAGATTAACTTATGAAATTTCATGGATTGAAAGATGAATGTCGGGAAAAACGTGTAGAAGTTAGAATTAAACAAAAAATGGCAGTAAAGTACGTTTTTTGTTCTTTAAACAACTTGAATAGAATTAAAAAAAACCTCAATAATGCAAAAGTACAACATATGTACACGAATGTTAAATGAAAACGTGCACTGTAGGCCTACTCGTAGAAGTCATTTTCAAACTAGTTGGATGTGCCAATCCCAAAACTTTCTTCTATCTTATACATCTTAATATTTCAAAAACTAGTTACACATGTTAATACTTCAATATTATTAGTTCATTACTATACCAACTTTGATTTTCATCTTAAATTCCTGCTTCAGTCAATTAAATGAACTAAAAATGAGTTAATCTATACCATGATATTTGTTAAAATAAATAGTTTTTCCTTATTCTGTTGTTATAAGATGTTTGCGAATAGCCGGCTTAGCAGGAGGTGAGTTCCCGCCTTTGTACGAGCCGCCGATGGACAACTACGAAAAATCAAGAAAAATATACAAAAATCGCTATCACAGAGCCCCTCTACCGCGCGATATTTCCAAATTCAAGGAGGACCTGTTGGCCAATGCACAAAAAATTTGGTTCAATTGTATGCATAATTTTATACACTTTTCGATTGTACAATAAAGAAAATGGTACAGACATCGTAACTATAGCGCCCCCTTCCAGCGGAATTTTTCCAAATTCAGGGAGGACCTTCATGCCATGACCAAAAAGAAACACAAAAAATTTGGCTCAATTCTATGCATAACTTCATACACTTTTCGATGGTACAATGTTCAAAATGGCACAAAAATCGCTATTAAAGCACCCCCTACTGGGGAATTTTTTCCAAATTAAGGAAGGACCTGCTTTCCATAGCCAAGAACTTAAAATAAAAATTTGGTTCAATTCTATGCATAACTTCATACACTTTTCGATGGTACAATATGCAAAATCGCTGTTACAGCGCCTCCTAGCGGCGAATTTTTTCCAAATTCAGGGAGGACCTGCTTGTCATAGCCATAAACTTAAAATAAAAATTTGGTTCAATTCTATGCATAACTTCATACACTTTAGGAAGGTACAATATTCAAAATCGCACAAAAATCGCTGTTACAGCGCCCTCTACCGGCGAATGTTTTCCAAATTCAGGGAGGATCTGCTTGCCAAAGCCAAAAACTTAAAATAAAAATTTGGTTCAATTCTATGCGTAACTTCATACACTTTTGGATGGTACAATATTCAAAATCGCACAAAAAACGCTGTTACAGCGCCCCCTACCGGCGAATTTTTTTCAAATTCAGGGAGGACTTACCTGCCATATCCAAAAGCTTAAAATAGAAATTTGGTTCAATTCTATGCATAACTTCATATACTTTTGGATGGTACAATATTGAAAATCGCACAAAAATAGCTATTACAGCGCCCCCTACCGGCGAATTTTTTCCAAATTCAGGGAGGATCTGCTTGCCATAGCCAAAAACTTAAAATAAAAATTTGGTTCAATTCTATGCATAACTTCATACACTTTTTGATGGTACAATGGCGACAGACAGACGGACACTCGGACAGACGGACAGACAGACATTTTCTATAAACATGTTTTTTGGGATCTCTGACCCCTAAAACATGTAAATCCGTCGAAAACCGGAAGTCGAAAAAAATTTCGATAACAATACTTTCTTCTATTGAAGATAGAAGAAAGTAAAAATCTCAAATATCAGTTTGTTTGCCAGTCACAGTAAAATTCTTTTTTAAAATGCAAAAAGTATTTAATTCAGATGATAAAAATTTATTTTTCTTCCCTGCTCGTTGACATGGTGACTGAGCTATTTATAGATTCGAGATTTTGAAACGTTTGTAATGGGTTATTACGTAATTCCTCATTCTGAAATTCCACTGGATTATTATAAACACCAGGAGTGATTAAACAAGGAATACTATTTTTTTCCGAAAGTCGTGCCGGATTGTCCAGCATCCGGACCGTATGGTGCCGGATTAGAGGATGTTTATTGGACTACTGAGTACTTATAACTTGCATTTTTTTTAGCACTTATCTTTTTCTTTTCTATTTTTATCGGAATTTCGGATAATCCGAACAGTCACCGGTCCCAATTAGTTCGGATTAGCGGGGTTCTACTGTAATCTAAAATTCAGAAAAAACGCATCTTTGAAACCAAACATACGGAAAAATGGCGCCATCTATGATCGCAGTTTCATCGCCTCTTACTCCAAACCCGCACTCCTATACGACAATTACTTTGATTTTATATTGAATTTTAAAATGTGTCAGGGACTTTTAGGACACCCTGTATATTAAAAACCTACATTTACTTTTTATTACCGTTATAGCATTATTTTCTATGTCGGAAATACTTCTGCTGTAAATGAAATAAAGCATTAAATGTAAGAACAGAAAATGAAAGATATTTCTTACAAACATAATTTTTTCCGATACATACTTATAACAAACTTTCCTTCCCAAAATAGATATTATTATTCAAACATTCATTTCTGTAGTGCTGCCAATTCCTTTTACAAAAATCCCGCTAACACAGCATTTTTACGAAGTTAATTAATAGTGTTAATTAATCGCGCGTATTCAGATAATTTGATTCTGGTGTACATAACCGACAACGAAAAGGGGGAAACTGATGGGGTGGAGAATGTTGTCAGCAGGGAATCCAGGCTTTCTTCTCATGAGATAGCTCGACAGCCTGAAAAACAAACTTCGAGACATACTTCACTACAAAATTAACCAATATAATTAGATGTGATGAACTTTCATTTTTTTCCTTTGAAGTTTAAGTTAATGTATCGTAAACAAGTTTTGTTTTTTGCGATAAAGAAATCGATGCGAACATTTTGGAACAATTGGTCCGAGGCAGAAACGAAATTTTTTAATGGAGAATACAAACTAGTGATGGTCGATTCTGGAAAATTTGAGAATCGATTAAAATCGACATCGTATAAAACAGAATCGATCACAATAAAAATCGATTCCCAAATTCTAGAATCGATACTTGAATTGATCTTTCGATGTTCCCAGATTCACACAAATAAGTTCAAAAATAGTAATTCCAAAACGTAGCGAATCAGCAGGGTCGTAATGACTACCTCTCACCGCTCACCCCCATTTATGGAGGCCCTAGATCATGTCAGAGGCCCAGAAGTAAGCTACTACAGACCTTTGAGTCGAATAATAAGGTTTTTAAACTTTTAAAATTACTTTTTACTTTCTTCTATCTTCAATAGAAGAAAGTATTGTAATCGAAATTTTTTTCGACTTCCGGTTTTCGACGGATTTACATGTTTTAGGGGTCAGAGATTCCAAAAAACATGTTTATAGAAAATGTCTGTCTGTCTGTGTGTCCGTCTGTCCGTCTGTCCGTCTGTCCGTCTGTCTGTCGCCATTGTACCATCAAAAAGTGTATGAAGTTATTCATAGAATTAAACCAAAATTTTATTTTAAGTTTTTGGCTATGGCAAGCAGGTCCTCCTGGAATTTGGAAAAAATTCGCCGGTAGGGGCGCTGATATAGCAAGTTTTGTGCGATTTTGAATATTGTACCATCCAAAAGTGTATGGAGTTATGCATGGAATTGAACCAAATTTTTATTTTAAGTTTTTGGATATAGCAAGCAGGTCCTCCCTGAATTTGGAAAACATTCGCCGGTAGGGGGCGCTGTAAATGCGATTTTTGTGCGATTTTGAATATTGTACCATCCAAAAGTGTATGAAGTTATGCATAGAATTGAACCAAATTTTTATTTTAAGTTTTTGGCTATGGCAAGCTGGTCCTCCCTGAATTTGGAAAAAATTCACCGGTAGGGGGCGCTGTAATAGCGATTTTTGTGCGATTTTGAATGTTGTACCGTCCAAAAATGTATGAAGTTATGCATAGAATTGAACCAAATTTTTATTTTAAGTTTTTGGATATGGCAAGCAGGTCCTCCCTGAATTTGCAAAAAATTCGCCGTTAGGGGGCGCTATAATAGCGATTTTTGTGCGATTTTGAATATTATACCGTCGAAAAGTGTATGAAGTTATGCATGGAATTGAACCAAAATTTTTTTTTTAAGTTCTTGGCTATGGAAAGGAGGTCCTCCCTTAATTTGTAAAAAATCGCCCGTAGAGGGCGCTGTAATAGCGATTTTTGTGCCATTTTTGCGCCATTTTGAATATTGTACCGTCGAAAAGTGTATGAAGTTATGCATAGAATTGAACCAAATTTTATGTGTTTGTTTTTGGTTATCTCACGAAGGTTCTCCCTGAATTTGGAAAAATTCTGCCGGTAGGGGGCACTATAATTGCGATGTCTGTACCATTTTCATTATTGTACCATCGAAAAGTGTATGAAGTTATCCATATAATTGAAGCAAATTTTTTGTGCATGTTTCTGGCTATGGCAAACAAGTCCTCCCTGAACTTGAAAAAATTCCGCCAAAAGGGGACGCTATAATTCCAATCTCTGTGCCATTTTCATTATTGTACCATCGAACAACGTATAAAATTATGCATACAATTGAACCAAAATTTTTGTGCTTGTTTTTTTCTTTGGTCAACAGATCCTTGCGCGGTAAAGGGGCTTTGTGCTAGCGATTTTTGTATACTTTTCTTGATTTTTCGTTGTTCTATTGTGCATCGGCGGCTCATGCAGCGGCGGGAACTCGCTACCTGCTAAGCCGGCTATTCGCAAACAGCTGATAATAACAAAATAAGGAAAAATTAATAATTTTAACAAATATCATGATATAGATTAACTCGTTTTTAGCCCGTTTAATTGACTTGAGCAGAAATTTAAGATGAAAATCAAAGTTGGTATAGCATTGAACTAATAATATTGAAGTATTAACATGTGTAACAAGGTTTTGAAATATTAAGATGTATAAGATAGAAGAAAGTTTTGGGATTGGCACATCCGACTAGTTTAAAGATGTAATTTTAACAATAATTTATATTATATTTAAATTTATTTTTTAAGAAAGATCTCGATCAGATAAAGAAAAAAAAGGAAGAAAGGATTTTTTTTTTTTTTTTTTTTTTCATCCGGAAAACATGTACTCTTATTTCTTTCAACCAAACAAACTTCCTATAACCGTCATTCTTCTTTAAAATGCGCAGATGAGCGAAATTTTGAAGGCTTTAAATTTATTTAAAAAGTTAAATGGTTTTCTAGTCTTTTTAGGGCCTCCTATAAGCGTGGGGGAAATGCAAAAACAGTAAAGCCTCGATTATCCGCTAGCGGATGATCCGCGGTGCGGTTTATCCGCGAAGCGAAATTATTATTATTTTTTTAATTCAAGCCAATAGGAAGGAAAATACAATAAGACCTACTAATAAATATAAACAGGAAAATTCATGTATTCGAAAGTAATAGAAGAATATTTCTAGATTCAGCTGCCATGTTTGAAATATCAGATCTGAAATCTTAATGTCTTTTCTTGATTTTATTAAACAAACGTAAACACAGTGATTAAAATATTTAACAATTAAATAAGACTATTGTGATAAATTCCGGGAAAGCACACCAAGAATAACTTTTTTTCGAGATAAAAATTATTCCATACTAAAAGACAAACAATAGTTTACAATTTAGAATAAAGAAAAGATGTTTCCAAAGTAAGAAGCAAAAACAAGTGACTGATTTTTTTTTTTTTTTAAAGGTGTAACTCAGCTCTTTTTGTACAGTATGTATGGCATTGTTTCTTGTTTACTGTTCTTTATTTTAGTGATTTAGACATAAAATAATTGTTTCTGATGTACTGTGCATATGTATGTATTTTAAACATTTTATTATGTTTTTTGTACACTGAAACATAGTATTTATCTTGAATTTTTTTTTTCGTGTTTGCACCCCCCATTTTCCCTCTTTTTCGAATTATCCGCGATTTTTATTATCCGCGGTGCCCTTGCCACCCAATTCCGCGGATAATCGGGGCTGTACTGCATTGAAAATCTTCTTTTAAAATAGCTGTGATGATGTAATTTTTTGTTCTAATGTTTATACTGGACTCTGTCATATTTACTCACTTTTGTTAAGACTTTCCTTGACTTAGCCAATTTCCCATGCATGTTTTCTCATTAAAAAAAAGAAAAAAAAAAGGAAAAAAAAAAGATTAAAATATATTTTTCTTACTTATATCTAAATTGTGTATTAATGTAACTTATTGGATTTCCATTTTCAAATTATCTTAAATTATTTTTGGACTCATTAGCATTTTTCAAAGTCCCTCTTTTCCTGCCTCTCACGTGACACTGTCAGTGCTCGCGGCGGCCGGTAATCTTAATGTTTCTTTTCTCCCCCCATCCCCCCTATTCCAATTACCTACCTAACCTAGCATGCGACTTCCTGAAGTGCTCACACTGGATCAAAGGGAGTCCCGTTACCCACAGTCATTCGCATTCATATAATATAAATTTTCTCGTTTCCAAAATTGTCAAATAATTAATGAATCCTTCAATGGAAAGCAAGGGTCATAGCAGCAATATGGCACCACCAATGACCAGTTCTTTAAAACGAACATTCAGAAACTCTTCAATAGCATCCACACCATCGGAATACAACTTTGCAGATTGCGGTACCACTGTTATAATCGAGCATGGTACAACCCTCATCGAAAACCTTATTGCAGCTGCACAGAACAAACAACAAGTAAAACTAGAAAAGAAATTTAAAACCATAAGAAGGGTATTCAAGGAACTTGAATACAAAGAAGCAGAAAATCAAAAAGAAATAGACAGACTCATAAATCACATCACAACACTGGAAAATAAATTGAAAAAGCATGAAAACGCAGAAGAAGTCCTAAAAAACGACCTAGAAAACATGAAGCACTCAATTAGTGATAGGATAAATCAACTTCCAACTCTAACAGACCTTCAAAATTCCATCCGCCAGGTCATAACAGAAATGAGCTGCAGTCAGAAAGGTGACCTAAACCCCCCCCCACCACCAGAAGCGACACCAGTTGCTCGTGATAACCAGGAGCGCAAGGCTGCCACGCAATCGCATACTCCGAAACAGCGTAGCCGCTCACCTTCTCCGGGGATCGACAGAATTTACAAAAGAACGCTATTAATCAAAGGAGTCCGTAATAAAACCAGCAGCAAGGACATCCAACTGATCCTCACAAAAGGTCAAATAACAACAGCAAATGCAGTTGAGAAAATCCTCCACAAACAGTTTCATATTGAAGTCATATGCAAAAACCAAGATAGCGCAGAACGCCTGAAAAGGGAGATGCAAAAAAACCAAACGCTGAATAGAGACTTAACATTTACAACAAAACGGCACATAAAAAAATGATACTGTTCACAGTCCCCTCACAATATGAAGAGAGCAACATCACCCATGCAATTCTGAATAAGTACAAAGCATACAAGAACGAAATCCAGATATTAGCTTCACAAAAATCCAAAAGAGACCGGGACAAAAAAGATTGGATACTGGTACTACCATTAGATCTGGGCAGAGCTACCGTTAGAGGAGGAGTAACCCTAGGCTTCCAATATTGCAAAATTAGGCCTCACACATCAATACAAAGATGTGCAAACTGCCAGGCCTTCGGCCATTCATACCGTAAATGTGAGAATAATCGCTATTGCGTAAACTGCGGCAAAAAGCACGAGGCTGGGGTTTGTAATGACCCCATAGGCTGTGTAAATTGCTTCTTCAACAATAAGGACGAGGGAACAAACTACCAAACAAATCATAAAGCATCGGACTCCTGCTGTCAAGTATTTAGACAAATATATTGTGCAGAAAGGGAAAGGTTAGACAACCTTTTCCAAACCCCACAAAAAGTGGACAATCCATCTCACCCAAATGACCAAGAAAACCCTCCATATGGTCACCTCGGAGGACCATCCCCAAACTGGAGACCACAATGGTTTGGCCCACCGACAGAACTGTTCGGACACTGGCCACATTTTCACCCAGATTCGGGCCACAAAAATATACCGATTGCTAACCTCAGTAGCGGCCACTTCATTCCCCACAGGCCCACTAATCGTAAGGACTACTACAGCCAGCAGCAGAACTTGGGTATTCAAAGTAGGAGGTTTTAAACTTTTATAACATACACAACACAATGTCATCCTCAGCACCTGCTCCCATCCCACCCCTTCCTTTAGGCCGTCTAAATTTTCTCCAAGTAAACCTCAACCACTGCATAGCAGCTAGTGTAACAACAGTCAACCACATGGTAGAGAACGAGATTGACATCGCCCTGCTGCAGGATGCTTACTGCTCCGAGGGCAGCCTCGCAATCTTCAGCAAGGACTGGAGAAGATTCTCCTCTAGGAACCTCTCCGTCCACATCGTCATCAGGAGCTCGAGTCTTGTATCTACCCATCTCTTTACCGGCGACAATAGCGTCTTCATCTCCATAACGGCGAAGGAGGCCGAAATTGTCGTCGGATCCTGCTACGCAGCCCCCCTCGGCAAACTTTGGCCTTTGTCTCTCGGAATGGGAACACACCATCACAAACAGGAAGGCTTTCATCTGTGGTGGCGACTTCAACGCGAACTCATCCCTCTGGGGATGTCCGCGTGAAGACGCCCGGGGTGACTCGCTGTCAGGACACATAATTATCCATAACTTGGCACTTGCAAACATGCACAACTCTGAAGCTACTTTCGAAAGACGAGATACAGAAGACAGAGTCATAGCAGAAGGCTGGCCTGACCTAACAATTACAAATTCCTTCACCCTACCACGGATATCACACTGGTCCGTATCAGACAAACACAGTGGCTCAGACCATAAATACATACACCTTTCTTACATGACCTCTCCACTCTACACGCAACGTAGACGCTACAACACAACTCGCGGAAACCTTCGCAAATTTAACGTCATCAAAAGTCATAAGTCATCCCTTTCAGCACAACTCGGAGGGGTGCACAACGAAGACACACTCAACTCTTTCACATCTAATTTAATCGAAACCATTCAGATTGCGGCAAAGGCTTCCTTTCGACTGAAAACTGTCCAAAAATCACACACTTTCTCATTCTGGAACAAGGATCTTAGAAAGCGGAGGAACCAACTGACAGCCCTCAGACGCAAGATTAAAACATTGCGTCTGCTCAATCCTATCCTCCCTGAAGTAAAGACCCTTGCAGCACGTCGTACGAGACTTAAAGCAGTTTACAAACGTGAGATTCTGGCGGCGAGACGGGCGGCGTGGAAGAAATTCTGCAGCAACAATGAGAACCCTTTCGGCATCACTCAAAAATTTCTGACCGGCAAGTTATTCACTCCGGATGAAATACGTCTAGAAAGACCAACTCACGAAACCTCGCGACAAAATAACCCGGAATTCCTGACACACACTCTCTTTGGCCCCTCGGCTTATCCCCAACAAGACAACCAGGATATCCTGTTCACAGCACACGAAGACAAACGTTTCACAAAGGCAGAAGTAAAAACAGCACTATACACATTGAATGACAAGAAGGCCCCAGGGCCGGATTCAATTGATTTTCGGATACTAAAACTCACTCACAAACAACTTCCACACATATTCACGCGCTGGGCTAACCTCTGCCTCACCATGAGGTACTTTCCTTTAGTACTCAGGAAGTGAGAGGTAGTTTACTTTCTGAAGCAAGGCAAGTCTCCTTCCGAACCCAAGTCATGCAGACCTATCTGCCTTCTTCCCACTCTGGGAAAGCTTCTGGAAAAACTTCTGGTTTTGCGGTTGACACATTTCTTGGAGTTAAACAACCTTCTCCACCCCAGACAATTCGGGTTCCGCGAGGGCCACTCATGCCAACTCGCACTTCATGCCATAATGACTGCCTGTACTGAAAGCATAGCCCAGGGCAACGCAACATCACTCGTCTCACTAGACATACAAGGCGCATTCGACAACGTAGAATGGCGAGACATTCTCTTACAACTACAAGCACTCAACTGTCCGCGGAACATAGCTGGTCTCATCGGCTCCTACCTCTCACAGAGGAGCGTCCTGATTAACTGGGGTGCTGGCACATCTACCCACCGATTGCAGAAGGGTTGCCCCAGGGCTCGTGCCTTGGCCCAATCCTCTGTCTGCTTGTATCAAATGTGCTACTAACAGAACTAAATCGGCTGGGATTTAAACTATTTGCCTTCGCCGATGATTTCAGCTTCATTTTCTCCGGTCGTTAGAGACGTCATCTGGAGGAACAGTTTGCCGAAGCTCTTCCTATTTTCTGCCGGCTCCTGGATTTACTGCACCTCACACTCTCACCACAAAAATCTCAAGCACTAGTATTCAGCAAACCCCACAGATATGATCCAAAACGCCCTCCAGTGATGAGGATCAATAATGTCTCCATTCGACACGTACAATCCATAAAACTCCTAGGTATAACCATTGACGCAAATCTTAACTGGATCCCACACATTAAGGACCTAAAACTTAAATTGACAGCATATCATAATAATTCATTAAGACTAACTTCTAAATTGGGAGGGGTAGACAACAAAACACTGAAGATCTGGTACCTAACAATAATCGAAAGAATAATACTTTACGGGGCCTGTATCTGGGGGGGAGGGGGTAATTTATCATCCATAGCACAACCTAAACTAAAATCAATACAATGCACTTTTCTCCTACAAATTTCAAGGGGCTACCGCACAATCTCCACAGATGCACTACATATACTTACAGGTATTCCACCCATCACACTTCAACTAGAATACGAACACGCCAAATCCTCAACCCTACAGCTAAAACGTGTCACAGTAATAGATTCTCTCTTTCCAAACACAACATTGCAATACAAAGTCAGGAGCTAGCAGCTCCACCCCGCTGAGGAGACTTCACATTTTCAAGTAAACACAACACGCAACAGCTACACACCTGCCCTTAGCACCACACTCTTCACTGATGGTTCAGGCACAGAGACTGGCGTGGGCGCAGCCTTCTGCGCCACGGAGGGCACGGTGGTGGTCCATCAGTGGTCTGCAAGGCTAGATGATAATAACTCCGTATTCCAAGCGGAGCTGTTCGCAATACTAAACGCATTAGAGTGGGTGGAATCCCACTCTAGCAATAGTATTGTCATCTACAGCGACTGCCTCTCTGGCCTGCAGGCAATACAAGCACACAGGACAAAACATCCTCTAGTACTGCAAATCAAACTAAAACTTAAGAATCTCCTACATCGTATCTCACTAGGTCACGTCTCGGCTCACAAAAGTATCTTTGGCAATGAACTAGCAGACAACCTAGCGAAGAAGGCCACACAGAAAGAAACAATAGACACACACCTCCCAGTACCCCAGTCATGCGTCAAAAGGGTCCTTAGAGCAAGGATACTGACGCGATGGCAGGAGCACTGGGATACTTCAAAAAAGGGCAGGCACACATATAAGCTAATTCCTAAAGTTTCTCTCACACTATATAACTTAACACCCTACACCACTAGCTTTTTAACAGGACATGGCCCTTTCATGGCATATCTGGACCGCTTCAAGATAAGATCCACTGCCACTTGCGTCTGCGGTGAAGATAGCACTATAAGTCACCCGTACTACAGTTGTACTCTCACGCAACGCTGGCACTTGAGGCGTCCAGACATACTGTCAGTCAATTGGCTCCAAAACGTCCTTTCCCGCACCCTCCTACTCAACAAATTAAAACACATTCACAATTTCCTTACATACTTAACAAACTTAACGTAAGCCCTGGTTCTGCTTATCCAGTCTCACTGCCACCATATCAAGTCCTCCTTGTAGGCTCCAGTAAATTCTCCTATCCATCAATGTGTGGTTTCCCACGATCGCAAGAGCCTCTGCTCATGCTTCTGACCATTCCATCAAGAGATACATCTCCAATGGACGCTTGAGTATCTGCTCGTGCCATCTTACTAGTAAACACACAAAGCATTACATCTCCAATGAACGCTGAGTATTTGCTCGTGCCATCTTACTTGTGCCACGCAAATCATTACATCTCCAATGGTCGCTTGAGTATTTGCTCGTGCCATCTTACTTGTGCCACGCAATTCATTCTTTTCCCTTCCTTCCGCCCCTTGTCGCGAGAGCGGTTCATCCCCCAGCGGCCAGGATCAGTGATGTTTTTTATGATTATTATTATTTATTTTTATTTTTTTATATTTAATGTTCTTATACTCCCGCCCTCTGTCGCGAGTAAGCGTTTTCCTGGCGGGAAAGCATTCGCCTAATTTTTGTAAACCCACTTTGTTCTTTTTCAAATAAATTCTGGGTTCTGTGGTCGGTGGTGCATAGACGTCCTTGGCGGGTGAGCGTCGCCCCTTGAGCCTTTTGTGTTTGTCCGTCTGCATACGGCGGGACAGGGCTGGACTCACTAACGAGCCCCAACGTGTCGGACAACATACCGGGAGAGACGTTAAGCTCTAAGGGGCAGGCCTAGCCGGCCCTGAGCAGTCTCTCTTAGGCTGCCTAACCAATCATCAGATATTATTTATCCCGCAATTAATAAGCAAAATTCTCCTTTTAATAATATATTTAACTAAATTTTCTTTCTCTTTTAAAATTTACATCTTCTTATCTCATTTACAGTTTATACACATCTTTCTTTTTAATGTTTACCTAATTTTCAGCTGTTAAAAAAAAAAAAAAAGTTTTCATCCTAGAATCATTAACAGTGAAACAATATACTTTTCTCTGGTTAACAAATAAATAAAAATATATTCTTTGATTATATGTTATTTTTCTGCAGTAATCTAAAATCTCTAAACAGTTATTGACTCATTCGCTGGCAGTGTGGGAGATGGAACATAAATCTGCAAATATCATGATTTTTTTTCTTTTTTCTTTTAGGTAGCTTTCATTACAAAAAGCTACCTATTGCAGCCGTTCGGAGGAAAGCGATTTCAAAAAAATTTGGTATATTTTCATCGATCATGACCACCAGACCCCGAAACCACCCTCCGTTCAAAAGTTGATATATATATACATATAAATATATATATATATATATATCCATATATATATATATATATATATATATATCTGATCTTTGTCACACTGTAACTCTCGTATTTATTAACCGATTTGGATGTAACTTGGGGTATACATAGTACATACGAATGTCTCGACAGAGTTCGTTGGCCAGCTTCATCCGCCATTTTGTTTCAAAATGGCGGCCATTTAAAAAATTTAAAAAATTTTAAAATTTGAAATGTGGTACCAAAAAATTGAAAATGGAAAAATATTTTTTTCTAATGTAATTGACCTTTATACAAAGATTCCGGAGCAGTTTTTGTTTCGTCTATATCTTAAAAAATGGCTGAGTTATAGCATTTTAGGTAGCTTTCATTACAAAAAGCTACCTATTGCAGCCGTTCGGAGGAAAGCGATTTCAAAAAATTTTGGTATATTTTCATCGATCATGACCCCCAGACCCCGAAACCACCCTCCGTTCAAAAGTTGATATATATATATATATATATATATATATATATCCATATATATATATATATATATCTGACCTTTGTCATACTGTAACTCTCGAATTTATGAACCGATTTGGATGTAATTCGGTATGTACATAGTACATACCAATGTCTCGACCGAGTTCGTTGGTCAGCTTCATCCGCCATTTTGTTTCAAAATGGCGGCCATTTAAAATTTTCTTAAAAATTTTTAATTTGAAATGTGGTACCAAAGAATTGAAAATGGAAAAATATTTTTTTCTTATGTATTTGACCTTTATACAAAGATTCCGGAGCAGTTTTTGTTTCGTCTATATCTTAAAAAATGGCTGAGTTATAGCATTTTGAATTTCTAGCGTGGCTGACATTTTGAAACGTCCTGAAATTTGTCACGCGATAAAAGGCGTATTTATGAACCGATTTGAATGTAACTTCGTTTGTACATAGTACATACCAATGTCTCGACCGAGTTCGTTGGCCAGCTTCATCCGCCATCTTGTTTAAAAATGGCAGCCATTTAAATTTTTAAGAAAAATTTAAATTTGAAATGTGGTACAAAAAAATTGAAAATTGAAAAAATATTTTTTTCTTATGTATTTGACCTTAATACAAAGATTCGGGAGCAGTTTTTGTTTCGTCTATATCTCAAAAAATGGCTGAGTTATAGCATTTTGAATTTCTAGCGTGGCTGACATTTTGAAACGTCCTGATATTTGTCACGTGATAACAGGCGTATTTATGAACCGATTTGGATTTACTTTGATGTGTACATAGTACATACAAATATCTCGACCGAGTTCGTTGGCCAGCTTCATCCGCCATCTTGTTTCAAAATGGCGGCCATTTAAAAAAATTTAAAAAATTTAAAATTTAAAATGAGATACCAAAATATTGGAAAATGAAAAAGATTTTTTTTTTGTATGTGTTTGACCTTAATACAAAGATCCCGGAACAGTTTTTGTTTCGTCTATATCTAAAAAAAAAAAAGTTATAGCGTTTTGAATTTCTATTGTGGCTGACATTTTAAAACGACCTGATTTTTGTCACACGATAACAAGCGTATTTATGAACCGATTTGGATGTTACTTGGTCTGTACATAGTACATACCAATGTCTCGACCGAGTTCGTTGGCCAGCTTCATTCGCCAACTTGTTTCAAAAGGGTTGCCATTTAAAAAAAATTAAATTTAAAATTTAAAATGAGGTATTAAAAAATTGGAAAATGAAAACATTTTTTTATGTGTTTGACCTTGATACAAAGATTCCGGAGCAGATTTTGTTTCTGAAAATTTGTTCTTTTGTTTATATCTTAAAAAAATGGTTGAATTGTAGCACTTTAAATTTCTAGTATGGCTATCATTTTGAAACGATCTTGTATTTGTCACGCGATAACACACGTATTCGCCTATTTCCATGTGAGAAAGCATGTGGATAGTATACATCAACATCTCAGCCAAATATAAGTTACTTTAAATAAAAGCAGCTTGGATAAAGCTGACTAATTTCGTGAAATTCTCATTCATAATGATTAGTATTGATAAAAATTAGTATTGAATCTCCTATATTCGGTTTCCACTAAATTGAGCTTCGTGTGTTTGAATAATATAAATTGGCTTATTTAAAATAAGGTATTTGAAAGCTACCTCTTCCTCCCGGCACTGGCCGGAAGGACTTTTGAATTTCTAGCGTGGCTGACATTTTGAATCGTCCTGAATTTTGTCACGCGATAAAAGGCGTATTTATGAACCGATTTGGATGTAACTTCGTTTATACATAGTACATACCAATGTCTCGACCGAGTTCGTTGGCCAGCTTCATCCGCCATCTTGTTTAAAAATGGCGGCCATTTAAAAAATTAAAAAAAATTTAAAATTTAAAATGAGATACCAAAAAATTGGAAAATAAAAAAGACTTTTTTTGTATGTGTTTGACCTTAATACAAAGATTCCGGAATGATTTTTGTTTCGTCTTTATCTAAAAAAATGGCTGAGTTATAGCATTTTGAATTTCTATTGTGGCTGACATTTTAAAACGACCTGATTTTTGTCACGCGATAACAGGCATTTTTATGAACCGATTTGGATCTAACTTGGTCTGTACATAGTACACACCAATGTCTTGACCGAGTTCGTTGGCCAGCTTCATTCGCCATCTTGTTTCAAAAGGATTGCCATTTAAAAAAATAATAAATTTAAAATTTAAAATGAGGTATTAAAAAATTGGAAAATTAAAAAGATTTTTTTTATGTGTTTGGCCTTGATACAAAGATTCCGGAGCAGTTTTTCTTTTTGAAAATTTGTTCTTTTGTTTATATCTTAAAAAATGGTTGAATTATAGCACTTTGAATTTCTAGCATGGTTAACATTTTGAAACGATCGTGTATTTGTCACGCGATAACACACGTATGTGACACACGTTTCGATGTAAGAAGGCATGTGGATAGTATACATCAATATCTCGACCAAGTTCGCTGGCCAGCTTGATCAGCCATCTCGTTTCAAAATGGCGACCATTAAATTAAAAAAAAATTATATTTAAAGTGAGGTGCAAAAAAATTAGAAATTGAAAAAGGTTTCTTTCTTAAGTATTTTACCTTGATATAAGGATTCAGGAGCATTTTTTGTTTGTCTTTATCTTAAAAAATTACTCAGATATAGCAATTTCAATATCTAATGTAGGTGACATTTTGAAAAATCTGATTTTTTGCCTGCGACAGCACTCGTATATATCAATCGATTCCGATGTGAGTGAGCATGTGCACAGCAATTACTAAGGTCTCGACCAAGTTCACTGGTTAGCCTCATCCACCATATTGACTTAAAATGGCAGGCACTTTAAGAAATCGCCGAATTCGGCAGCCAAATATAAATTACTTTAAATAAAAGCAGTTTGGATAAAGCTGACTAATTTCGCAAAATTCTCATTCATAATGATTTAGTATTGATAAAAATTAGTATTGAATCTCCTATATTCGGTTTCCACTAAACTGAGCTTCGTGTGTTTGAATAATATAACTTGGCTTTTTTAAAATAAGGAATATGAAAGCTACCTCTTCCTCCCGGCAATAGCCGGAAGGACTTTTTTAATAGTGTTCTCGTTCTTATACTAGGACAGAAAAACAGGACTTCTGTGATCATTTTGTTTATGAAAAAACGAAGAAAAAGAAATAGGATAGAATGATAATAAGCAGATGCCTCAGTTATTTATTAAAACCACTGAAAGATTAATGATTATGAAAGTAGTAATTCAATTGCTTTTACTTAAATAAAAGGCTTTTTAGCAGAGATAAAAGATAAATACTCAATTTATTTCAGAAATATAAACATATTTTGGATATTAACCCATCTTATAAAGCATTAACAACACAATATCTTTTGATAAATTTTATTCGAAAGGCCTTGACGAAATATCCCTTCGGTTAATCCTTCTAAAAGGGGTCCAAGCACGCTTTGGCTTAATTCGGTGCTGAGTTAGAAAAATTGCTTAAAATATAAAAGTTAGAAGCCGGCGGGTAAAAGAGCATAATAAGAAATAATAATATGAATGAGTGGCCAAAGGGCTTTTCGATAATTTATCACATGAGGCGTTGGGATAAAATTAGAAAAGTCCTTCCGGCCAGTGCCGGGAGGAAGAGGTAGCTTTCAAATACCTTATTTTTAAAAAGCCAACTCATATTATTCAAACACACGAAGCTCAATTTAGTGGAAACCGAATGTATTAGATTCAATACTAATTTTTATCAATACTAAATCATTATGAATGAGAATTTCACGAAATTAGTCAGCTTTAGCCAAGCTGCTTTTATTTAAAGTAACTTATATTTCGATGAGATGTTGATGTATACTATCCACATGCTTTCTCACATGGAAATAGGCGAATACGTGTGTTATCGCGTTAGAAATACAAGATCGTTTCAAAATGTTAGCCATACTAGAAATTCAAAGTGCTATAATTCAACCATTTTTTAAGATATAAACAAAAGAACAAATTTTCAGAAACAAAATCTGCTCTGGAATCTTTGTATCAAGGCCAAACACATAAAAAAATCTTTTTCATTTTCCAATTTTTTAATACCTCATTTTAAATTTTAAATTTAATTTTTTTAAATGGCAACCCTTTTGAAACAAGATGGCGAATAAAGCTGGCCAACGAACTCGGTCGAGACATTGGTATGTACTATGTACAGACAGAGTAACATCCAAATCGGTTCATAAATACGCTTGTTATCGCGTGACAAAAATCAGGACGTTTCAAAATGTCAGCCACGCTAGAAATTCAAAATGCTATAACTCAGCCATTTGTTGAGATATAGACGGAACAAAAACTGCTCCCGAATCTTTGTATCAAGGTCAAATACATAAAAAAAAATATTTTTTCAATTTTCAATTTTTTGGTACCACATTTCAAATTTAAATTTTTCTTAAAAATTTAAATGGCTGCCATTTTTAAACAAGATGGCGGATGAAGCTGGCCAACGAACTCGGTCGAGACATTGGTATGTACTATGTACAAACGAAGTTACATCCAAATCGGTTCATAAATACGCCTTTTATCGCGTGACAAAATTCAGGACGTTTCAAAATGTCAGCCACGCTAGAAATTCAAAATGCTATAACTCAGCCATTTTTTAAGATATAGACGAAACAAAAAATGCTCCGGAATCTTTGTATAAAGGTCAAATACATAAGAAAAAAATATTTTTCCATTTTCAATTCTTTGGTACCACATTTCAAATTTAAAATTTTTAAGAAAATTTTAAATGGCCGCCATTTTGAAACAAAATGGCGGATGAAGCTGGCCAACGAACTCGGTCGAGACATTGGTATGTACTATGTATATACTGAATTACATCCAAATCGGTTCATAAATTCGAGAGTTATAGTATGACAAATGTCAGATATATATATATATATATATATATGGATATATATATATATATATATATATATATATATGTCAACTTTTGAACGGAGGGTGGTTTCGGGGTCTGGGGGTCATGATCGATGAAAATATACCAAAATTTTTTGAAACTACTTTCCTCCGAACGGCTGCAATAGGTAACTTTTTGTAATGAAAGCTACCTAAAATTACCCCTTCCGGGAGGGTCCACTCTCGCGTCTCCAGAATGCAGCCTGAATTCACCCACCCATACATAGGATAACTTTTTGAGTACAGTGCGTACGCTGGAACATTAGAAAAAGCCAAGTGCACGTAACTGGGGGGATGAGGGGTAGGGATGGGCAGATAATAAAAGAGGACATTAAAAGATTTCCAACGATATGTTGCACGAGCAGGTTTGGGCGAAATTTATAATGTGCCCCCTCCCCCGAGAGGGAGACTAAACTCCTAACGGTCGAAGAGGCGACGGCAAATATATTTTCGGTCAAAGTTTCAAAATGTGGCATTATGATAATATAGGAAAAGAATTAAACATTTAAAAATTGCATGTATATTTTGAATGTCTCTGTAATAACGATTGGTGGGGAAGACGAGGAGGAGATGAGAAGAGACGAACTTCAAAAATACAACTTAATAAACTAGCAACCCGAATAAATAGGCTTCTAAGAAAAAGTATAACAATTTAACATAGAAAGAAACAAAATCTTTCCTTATACGAAATTTCACAGAAATTCAGCCACTAAAACAATAAAATTGGAGGAATAAATATATGAAATTATTCCATGAAATTAGAACTGAAATATCGATCTAATCCCGTGAGAACCCGAATCGAAAAATATCCGCATCCAAGAATCGGGCGCAATGACGATTTAAAGAAAAATAAAAATGAACAATTCAATCCGAATCGAAGGATCGATCTCAATAAAATGTAAGATACCGATGTAAAAGGGGAAGGGGAGGACAGATCAAGGGGAGAGGGACAAAATATGAATATGGGGACAATACGTTTTCCAACGATACATCACATGATGGGCTCTGAAAAAATGAGAAAGTGCCCCCCCCCCCCCGCCCTTCCCACGGAGTAACTAACCCCCAATGGTCGGGAAGCGTGTAACCGAGCACATAAAATATTTGACAACGCCAAATATACCTTTAGTCTTGTCAAGGTTTCAAAACGAGGCATTATAACGAAATTATAAGCATTATAACAAAAACGAAGATTTAAAAAATTGCATGCATATTTTGAATGGCCTTGTCAAAACGACTAAACAAATGGAACAGAATCATTTCTATTCTTAATATGACAGCTAAAATAATACCAGAAACACAATGAAACCACATCATATTGGATAACTTTTCGTGCAGAGTGCACTCACCGGAACAATAATTAAAAAGAAAATTGTCCAGTTAAACTGATAGCATTGAGCTCACAGGTTATTCGCACTAACTGTATATTATACTCTTATTTCAAAGAATAATGCCCCTCGAAAAATAAAATAAGGGGGTGGGGATTGCCCTCCCCCCGTTTTCCCTCTTTTTACTTAACTAATGACCCTAAAAATATCACCAGGGAAGCGCCTTATCGAAATAAACCGGTATACCAAATTTGAAGCAAATCGGATAGAAAAACACATCTATCTGAATTAGGGGGGGGGGGGGTATTATCCCCTCGTTCCAACTTTAGACTATAACAATGAACATTCAAATCTATTCAGCGAAGCTCGTTATCAAAATTAACCGGTATACCAAAATTTGAAGAAAATATGATAATTCTGGATGAAAAACGCATTTATCTAAGTTAAGGGGGATTAGGCCCCCGTCCCCCCTTTATACTTAACCAATGAACCCCCAAAACTAATCAGGGGAGCGCGTTATCAGAATGAATCTAGAAAAATTTTTTGAAGTAAATCGGGTATTTCTCTCAAGAGTTATCGCGTTACGTACATACGTACGTACGTACATACGTACATACAGAACCGGCGGGCACATTAGCTCTCAGGCATTGATAGCCCCTGAGCTAAAAAGTGCCAAGAGCGTGTAAGTAGGGGGCGGGCGGGGAGGAAGAACAGAAAATAAAAGAGCGCATTAAAAGCTTTCCAACGATATGTTACATGAGATGGTTTGGAAGGAACAATAAATATGCCCCCTCCCCCGGGGGACAGGTAAGGAGGGGCAACCTCAAATGTATCTTTGGTCAAGGTTTCAAAATGTGGGTTTATAATAAAATAGAACGAGAATTGGAGATTTTAAAAATTGCATGCATATTTTGAACAACACTGTAAATTAAGATTGGCGAGGAAGAGGCCCAGGAGAGGGATTGCAAGGGACGAACTTGAAAAATACAACATAATAAACTAGTAACCCGAATAACTAGGCTTCTCAACAAAAGTATAACGATTTAACTATGTGTTGAATCTAGGGGGTGAACCGGGGGAACATTGGAATGTCCCTCCCGAAAGTTTTGAGATTTTATGCGTTTTAATGGACAAATATGTGCATCCTCCCCATTACGGAACTCTAAAATATCCCCCCCCCCAAAATCCCGGCCGGAGCATTCAAGAAATTGCTCCCGCCATTCAACACTGAACCCAGAAAGAAAGAAAAAAAAAGAAAATTGCCCAGTTAAACTGATGGCATTGAGCTCACAGGCTATTCACACTAATTGTATATTATACACTTATTTCAAAGAATAATGGCTCTCGAAAAATAAAAGAAGGGCTTAGTCCCCGTTGTCAAACTTTATACTTCACCAAAGAACCTCCAAATCTAATCAGGGAAGTTCCTGAACATAATAAACTGCTATACCAAATTTGAAGCAAATCAGATAATTCTGCATGAAAAAATTCTGCATTTCGCTAAATTAAGGGGGTATTAGCTCCCCCATTTCTCCCTTTATATGCTGAACCAATGAACCTTCAAATCTAATCAGAAAAACTCCTTATCAGAATGAACCTAGAAAAAAGAAAAATTAAAATAAATTAGATAATTCTGCATGAAAACCCATTTATCTAAATTAAGCGGAGGGGCAATTGTTTCCCCTTTCCTCCCTTTTATACTTAATCAATGAACCTCAAAATCAAAAGGAGGAAGCCATATCAGAATAAACTGGTATATCAAATTTGAAGCAAATCAAATAATTCTGTATGAGAAACCCATTTCTCTAAATTAAGGGGAGACTAGCCCCGTCCCTCCTTTATACTTAACCAATAAATCTCTAAATCTAATCAAGGCAGCTCCTTAACATAATAAACCATTATACGAAATTTGGAGCAAATCGAATAACTCTGCATGAAAAACACATTTATCTAAATTAAGGGGGGGTCTAGCCCCCCCTTCCCTCCCTTTATACTTAACTAATGAACCTCCAAATCTAATCAGGGAAGTTGCTTAACATAATTAACCGGTATACCAAATTTATAGCAAATCGCCTATTTCTCCATGAAAAACCCATTTATCTAAATTAAGGGGGGGGGGGTCTAGCCCCTCTTTCCCCCTTTATACTTAAGTAATGAGCTTCCAAATCTAATTAGGGAAGCTCCTTAACATAATAAATCGGTATACCAAATTTGGTGCAAATCGATATTTCTGCATGAAAAACCCATTTATCTAAATTAAAAGGGGGAGGGGGACTAGCCCCCCTTTATCCTTAACCAATGAACCCCAAAAACTAATCAGGGCGCCTTATCAGAATGAACCTAGAAAAAAAATTGAAGCAAATCGGATATTTCTATCAAGAGTTATCGCCTTACGTACATACAGAACCGGCGGGCACATAAGCTCTCAGGCTTTGATAGCCTGTGAGCTAAAAAAGCAAAATTTTACAGCAATTCTGCCACTATAACAGTAAAACTGGAAGAATCGATTCAACCCGATTCATGCACGATGCGATTTGAATTCAAGTAAATCAAAAAATAACGATTCTATCCGCATCTAAAGAATTTAAGTAAATAAAAAAATAACGATTCTGCCCGCATCTAAAGAATTGAAGTAAATAAAAAAATAACGATTCTAGCCGCATCTAAACATCGACATCGAATCTGTGCTGAATCTATTCGCAATTTCGGATCGTACGTTACGGGCAGAATCGATGCGTTCATTTTTTCTTGCTTTCTTTTATCTTTAGAAAAAGAAAGCGTTGGATTCGACAAAAATTTCGACATCCGGTTTTCGAAGGATTTATAGTTTTAGAAGATCTTGTTTGGAATACGATTTGACTATTTTTATACATTGTCTGTCTGTCAGTCTGTCTATTTGTTTGTCTCTGACAAAAAAATTGTGGGCGGTCTATTTCAAGAACTAATCCATGGAATCTGTTGAAACTTTAGATTCAGTTAGACTTTCATATAAATTGGTGCTGATTACTTTTTGATGTAAATCTACCGGCAGGTAGCGCTGCTATGCTGCATTTTCCCCGATTTTCGCGATTGTTCTATCTCAAGAACTAATGCACGGATTTTCATCAAACAGACGTTGGCATAAATTGTTGCATATTAGATTTCGGTGAAAATAGCCCAACAGGGGGCTTTGTTATGCAGATTTTATCAGCAGTGTTGAATTCAGACAATTTTCTCCCGGAGGGATTTCTGCGGATCCAGAGAGGGACAATTCAGAGGGGAAGGGGATTGGACTTTTGTACATTAAGCATAAAATACGAGGGCTGTATGATAAGTACCTGGCCTCGGCCAGAGATGGCGCTACTAGAGTTTAATAAATGATTTATTTCGAAATGGTGACTTTTTACAACAAACTTGGCTAATCGCCAAGTCGCTACGTGGTTTAGTTTGTGAGTGGTAGCCATTTCAATAGAACAACTTTGGTGATATTTTAACAACGGAAAAAATTGAATATCGAGCAGTGATAAAATACCTGTTTTTGAAAAAGAAAACTAATAAAAAAATTAAAGCGGAACTCAGCGACGTTTATGGGGACTCTGCACCTTCGTTATCAACCATAAAATATTGGATAGCTGAATTCAAACGCGGCCGTACAAGCATTTTTGATGAAGAACGTCCAGGTCGTCCAACTGAGGTCACGACATCAGAAATGATAAAAAAAAATCCACGATATTGTGATAAATGATCGGAGAGTGAAAGTACGCGAGATTGCTGAGGCTGTGGGTATCTCAATTGAACGGGTGCAAAATACTTTAACAACTCATTTGGATATGAAAAAGCTTTCGGCAAGATCGGTGCCGCGATTGCTCACTATTGACATTAAACACACTCGTGTGTCAATTTCAAAAGAATGTCTGGCGAAATTAAAGCACAATCCAAATGATTTTTGGCGTCAGTTCATAACATATGGCGAAACATGGATTCATCACAGTACGCCAGAGACACAGAACAGTCCAAACAGTGGGTTTTTCGTAGACAATCTGCGCCAAAAACGGCTAAGGCGACTTTATCTGCGAACAAGTCATGGCTACAGTGTTTTGGGATGCACGCGGCATAATTCTTGTCGATTACATTGAAAAGGGCAAAACGATCAATGGAGAATAACTATGTCAGGCTATTGGATCGTTTCGACCATGTTATGAGAGAAAAACGTCCGCATTTGGGGAAGAAAAAAATTCCCTTTCATCAAGACAATGCACGCGTGCACACCTGTGTCGTCGTCATGGCAAAATTCCATGAATTAGGATACGAACTACTGCCGCATCCACCGTATTTGCCAGATTTAGCCCCTAGCGATTATTTTCTATTTCAAAATATGAAAAAATGGCTTGGTGGAAAAAAAACCCTTGGCTCTAACGATGAGGTTATTACTGAAACAAACGCCTATTTTGAAGGGTTAGAGAAATCGTATTTTTAGAGGGGATACAAAAAATAGAAAAGCGTTGGGCTAAGTGTATCGAACTAAAAGGAGATTGTGTTGAAAAATAAATCCCGTTTTAGACATAAAAATGCATTTTTCTTGTCAAGGCCAGGTACTTATCATACAGCCCTCGTATCAAACCTTCTGGGGGGACATTTGAATGTTGTAGGGGGGGGGGCATGTCCCCGCGGGCCATCCTCTGAATTCAACACGTTTTTCAGGGTTTAAACGATTTTAGGGTTCATATCTGAAGAACTAATGAACGGAATTTCATCAAACTTAATATTCTGCTAGACATTGCCATAAGTTGTTCACGATTATGTTTTCGTGTAAATGATATAATAGGTTGTGCTGCCATGCTGCTTTTTTTTAGCAGTGTTGAATTCAGAAATTTTTCTCTGGGAGGGATTTCTATGATTCTGGAGAGGGACATTCTAGAGTTTCGGGGGGGGGGGGGGATTGGAGTTTTGTCCATTAAGTATAAAATCTCAAATCTTCATGAGAGGGACATTTCAATGTTCCGGGAGGGGGAGGGGGGTGGTTGTCCACCCGTACCAGCCCCTGAATTGAACACTGTTTTTCAGGATTTACACGATGTTAGCGATAATATCTCAAGAAGTAATGACCGGAATTTCATCAAACGTAATATTCTGTATTGTTGACATAAGTTGTTCCTGAGTTTTTCGTGTTAATCATGTTTCGTGTTAATACTGCTTTTTTGCATGATATTCCTGATAGCCATTATCTAAAAACTAATGCACGGAATTTAATCAAACTTCATATTCTGTTACACTTACAGATAAATAGATTCTTATTAGGCTTGGGTGTATACTGCCCAACAGCTGTCGCTTTTATGCTCTTTGAACTGGGATTTTCCGTTGCGGACATCTAGGCTAATATCAGAAGAACGTCTTTTTGCACGCTTTTTTTCGCTCTTACACAGTCCCTACACATGCTAGCGAAGGTGTATGGATGGCGTAAGAGCGAAAAAAGCGTGCAAAAAGACGTTCGTCTGACATTAGCCTAAGAGGGTGTGGGCCGAAATTCAATGATTTGTTAGGAAAATGCAATGCTTATATTTTCTGTTAAAATGCACATACTTCAACGAACCTATGCTGTTTGAATCCTCATGATGGGCATAGGTTATCATTTAAATTTGACAGTGTGATAGCGAATTTTGAAGTTTTAACATTTATGAGACAGATGAAAGTTTTGGGATTGGCACATCCAACTACTTTTCCTTCAATTTTTGAAGGAGAATGAAAATGATATTACCATTAGAGACATCGATTAAAAAATTTATAGTATCGATTAGATCGAGTTGGCCATAGTATCGATTAAATCGATTAAAAAAATCGAAATCGCCCATCACTAATACAAACATAAAATAAGGGGCTGCCCATAAATGATGTCATACTTTTTTTTTCAATATTTTTGACCCCTTCCCCCCCCCCTTTGTCACAAAGTGTCACACTTCACCTTACACCCCCTCTTCTGTCACATGTCACGCATAAACATATACTTAAACATTACATAAACATGTACTTGCAGTTCAGAAGCAAAGCACTACGTTATAGACGTTATAAAGCACTACGTTATACATATTTCAAATTTTATTTTTAAACATTAAATATGTGTTTTAATGTCATTTGTGAGCATAACAATAAAAATGATTCGTGTACGTATTTTGTATGAAATAAGATTAAGGTTTACAACAAAAAACATAATTGATATACAATAGTGGTAAAATATTAATATGAAAGAGCAATTGAAAACAGTAGTATTTTGGAATTTGAAATGGAATTTAATATGGCTTTAAACTTATCTTTACTTTATGAATACAAAATACTTTAATTTAAAAATAACTTCAAAATTTAATCTGCTGATTTTTAATGCTTTTATTTTAGCCAAAATGTGTAATGTCACATTTCTTCTTAACCCCTCCCACCCCTTGTCCCAAACTGTCACAATTTCACGAACTCCCCCCCCTCTCCAAGCGTGATATCACCTGTGGACGGCCCCTAAGCTAAATAAAGAATGTTTTGTTTCACGGAACAGCCCGTGCAAGACAAGTTTTAATCATGTTAACATAAAAAGCTTTACAGAAATATAAAACAAATTAAAACCTTGTAATAATATGCTATTTCTAATTGCTAACAGATGTAAAATTAAAACTTTGAAAAATGTAAAATAGTTTTATTTCACTGTTGACATGTTTCGAAATACTTCTGCTGTAAATGATATAAAGCATTAAATGTAAGAACAGAAAATGAAAAATATTTCTTACAAAAATAATTTTTTCCGATGTATACTGATAACAAACTTTCCTTCCCGAAATAGATATTATTATCCAAACATTCATTTCTGTAGTGATGCCATTTCCTTTTACAAAAATCCCGCTAACGCAGCATTTTTACGAAGTTAATTAATAGTGTTAATTAATCGCACGTAATCAGATAATTTGATTCTGGTGTATATAACCGACAACGAAAAGGGGGAAATTGATGTGGAGAATGTTGTCAGCAGGGAATCCAGATTTTCTTCTCATGAGATAAGAGTCTCGAAAGCCTGAAAAACAAACTTCAAACATACTTCACTACAAAATTAACTAATAAAGTTAGATGTAATAAACTTTCCTTTTTAAATTTAAGTTAATGTTTCGTAAATAGGTTTTGTTTTTTCGCGAGAAAGAAATCGATGTGAACAGTTTGGAACAGTTGGTCAGCGGACGAAACGAAATTAAAAAAAAAAAAAAAAAAAAAAAAAAAAATGGAGAAAACACACATGAAAGAAGCTAAACTGAGAATGTTTTATATCTCAGAACACTTCATGCAAGACAATTTTTAAGCACATTAACATAAAAAGCTTTACAGAAATTAAAAAAACTGTGGGGTTCTGCCCCCTACGAGCTACACCCATCAACTTCCCTCCAGACACTGCAGATTCCAAAAACAAGATAATTTTACATTGTTTGAAAGATGTTACTCGATTACGAAACATTGAATGATATTGTCAGGATCAGTGGAGATCTTCTGTAACCGGGTTGCTGTTCATGTACCTTTGACTGAAAGATTTTTGATTCCCAAGGCCACATCCACCGCTGTCGTCACAGCTGACGCATTATTTCGTGATTGATTAAGCAAGATCTGTCACACATTTGAAAATCACCTTGTATAAGTAAAATGTGTCGCTGACACTAGGACTTTTATATTAATTTCTAAAAGAAAAGTTTGTTTTTTTGACGCTGTAAGAAAATCGTATTAAATATGACGTTTTAAATATATTGTTTTAAATATTACCCAACATTCCTCATTAAATGCTTTTTGCACGCAATAATTTAATTATTTCAAAATTCACATGTAAGTATATTTTTCAGTTGAAAGATGTTTGAAATATTATTTGCGTCTTTTCAAAATCTGGCAAAAGTAGATAAAATTTTTTTTTCGAAATATAAAATAAATCTCTTTTCAGATATTGAAATTTTGAATAAAAAAGGCGGAAAAGGAAAAAAAAAAATAGACAAATTTAAAAAATGATTGTACGCTGCACACCGCAATCTCGTCAAGTATGTGCCAGCGAATGAGGGTTAAATTGCGATGCATATTTATTTTATCCTATAAAACTTTTTAAACTGAACTAATTTGATCGATTTCAACACTAAACAGTGCTTAAAATAATGCTTTGATTTAAAAACAATCTACTCCAGCGTGTTTATCATGCATTTCTCTATAAAACTATCAGTTTTCCGATTTTTATATGCAATTAATATATATATATATATATATATATATATATATATATATATATATATAAGCTCAAAAACGTTAAAGGTAAAACTAAAAATAAAATATAAAAATAAAAACAAAATCCATGCGATAAGCGCTACAGCTGCAAATAACCACACAGATTATATATAGCACAAATGCATTTAATACATAATGTGCTATATATATAAGCCCAGAAAGAACTCCGGTCACAATAAATTCAATTACCGCAGCGACAGCAACGTAAGTTATCATTTTTTAGAATAGAGAGATAAGAAATATATCCAAAAGTAAGTGACTACCGGATTTTTTCAAAATGAAAAATTAAAACAGGTTTTCGTTCGTCAGGGGGGGGGGGGGGGCGGATTTCCACCTGCCAAATATGACTGACGTGTATTATTTTTTGGACCTATAGAAAGTGTTTATTTAATGGTAATATTTTTAGTTTAATCAAATACGAGTTCCTGATCTGAGTAGTGTTTGGTTTTTTGAAAAAATTTAGTTAATTTTCTATTTTGAAACTAATAAATATTATTATTATTATTATTTTTTTTTTGCTGTGTATTTTGCGGTCAGAATTCTCAATGTTTCAAATAATCAAGAATTTAAATGTAAATAAAAGTAAAAATTTACTTATAATTTTTGTTTTTGATGTTATAATAGAGTGTTAATTAAAATATTTTTAATCGCTTAAAGCATTGGATTTATTTATCTCTAAATCGTTTAGTTTTTCCTGTTAACAGTATAAAGAACGCCGAGGGAAAATATACATGTAATATATATCTTTTATAACGCATATAGAGCGAGGTTTTTCGTATTTTTATATGTAAAAGTAACACTTAATAAGCATTATTTATAGTAGATAAACTCTATTTACAGTAAGTATTCACGACGTCTGCCGGTGAGAGTAGAACATTAATGATTCCGAAACTAAGGGGAATTGTAAAGGCCGTATAAGGCAGGCGATCGAGCTTGGCCGTGGCAGTACATATAACCTACAACAAAAAAGGAAACTCATGACGTGAGAAATGCTGTCAGCAGGGAATCTAGATGTTATTCCCATGAGATAGGCTCTCAAATGCCTGAAAAACAAATGATCTGTTTCTCTAGAAAAGCAACGAAATTAGTCTGACGTAATATTAGTCTCAGGGTTCGTAAATATCATGATATTTTTGAAAATATAAAAAATATCCGATATTTTGATATATATCCAATATTTTCGATATAAATATGATATTTTCAAAATAGCCAACTTACTGCTGATAAATATTTTCAAGCATAATGTAAATTAGACACTAAAATATATTGCACTTAACATGTAAACTTAATCAAACATTATTCTAAAAATGCATTTTTTTTTTTTTTTTTTACTTAGAACAAAATTGAAGATCAACTAATTGAAAACAAAAACAATTTGTTTACACTTTATACACTTCTTATAAAAAAAAAAAAAAAAAAAAAAAAAAAGACTAACTTTAGGATTCAGTTTCAAGTATCAAAAAGTCAGAAATTTATAAAACACAATTTTAAATACCATCAACCGGGGCTACTTTGGGCCACTTTTTCTGGTTCCACTAACATTTCCATTATTAAAACATATTATATGTGATTGTTCGACGTCGAAATAGATTTTTAAACAATTAACATGAAACAATGAAGCAAACTGCATGGTTTTAAAGAGGAATTCTTTTTTTAACTATTTTTTAAGTTTTGGAACAAACTAGCCCCTGCTGGGGGCTTCTTTGGTCCATTCACTTAGTTTCATATAAAATGAATACATTTCATGTGTAAATAAATACATTTTTATTGAAAACCCCTTGCGATAGCATTTGCTAATAAATTAACACTTCAAACTCGATAAACTTTTTTTTTTTTTTTTTTTTTAACTTTTAAATGCAATAAACCAATTGTTAATATTAAAGAAACGAGAAACAATTTTCTTCATGTTATCCTCAGCAACTGGAACAAAACAAATTAAAGTAACATTTGAAAAAAAAAAACTTTTACTTAAAACATGTTTTAATAGATTTGGTTGTATAAAAGGCAGTAATTGGGGCTATTTTTGGAACAAAAAAGGCCTGGCACAAAGTAGCCCCGAAATGCTAGTTTTCATGTTAGCTTTATGAAAATGTAAAAATTTTCTGTCAAAATAAAAAGTTAAAGGAAAAACTATGGTCACACATGGGTTACAGGTTACTAAAGGTAATATTTTGACACTTATCTTATTTGTAGCTCTTATCCAAATTGCTTCACTATAGAAAGTTTGGAGAGTTAAAATTTACACACGAAAACAGTTGTTTACAAACACATCCAGTGTTGCCACTAAAAAATTTAAAATTACCCCAAACTATTCAAATACCCTATAGTAAGGTATACAATATTTTTCAAGGGCAAAAACTCCAAATTATCTTGTATTGTTTGTTCAATACAAAGAAAAAAAAACTTTTTTTATGGGATGGACCAAAGTAACCCCCCCGCAAGGACCAAAGTAGCCCCCGGTTGACGGTACAAAATAGTTTTTTTTTAATTGAAAATTTTAACACAAATGTAAGCTTGTCATATTTTGTATGCCCTAACATGCTGATGTACAGTTTAAATTTAACTGAACCAAAAAAAAAAAAAAATATTTTTTTCTAATAAAGCTGTATATAACTGATTATTTAAATTAGACAGTTTATCTTTCAATGGCTGATTTGAATTAATTATTGCCCCACATAATTACTAATTCTACATTTAAAAACTAGTCGGATGTGGCAATCGCAAAACTTTCTTCTATCCCATACATGTTAATACTTCCTGAAAAATGCAGCATATCATAGCACCACCGGTTAGATGATTTACACCAAAATCTAATTATCGACAACTTCTAACTGAATCTGAAGTTTTATGCAAATCCGTGCATTAGTTTTTTAGATAGAGCTATTGCGGAAATTGTAAAAAAATCTGCTTAGCAGCGCCACCTGTTGGGCGATTTACGCCAAAAACTAATTAAGACCAATTTATACCAGGAAGTAACTGAATCTGAAACTTGATGAAAATCCATGCATTAGTTCTTGAGATACAGCTATTGCGGAAATTTTAAAAAATACTGCATAGCAGCGTCCCCTGTTGGGCGATTTACACCAAAACTTAAACAGCACTAATTTATATCAGGGACTATTTGAATCTGAAATTTGGAGGAAATTCGTGCCTTTTTTCTTGAGTTAGAGCTATTGCGATAATCATGAATAATGCAGCATAGCAGCGCCACAAGTTGGGCGATTTTCACCAAAAACTAATCAGCAGCAAACTATATCCTGGAATAACTGAATCTGCAGTTTTATGAAAATCCGTGCAGTAGTTCGTGAGATATAGCTATTGCAGAAATCGTGAAAAATTCTGTATAGCAGCGCCACCTGTTGGGCGATTTTCACCAAAAACTAATCAGGACCAGATTATATCAAGGTATAATTGAATCTAAAGTTTTGTGAAATTCCGTGCATTAGTTCTTGAGATAGAGCGGCCACAAAATGTTTGTTACATACAGTCTCACAGAGTGACAGACAGACATTTTCTAAAAACCATCAAATCGTGTTCAGGACGTTCTAAAACGTATAAATCTGTCAAAACCCGGAAGTCGAAAATTTTCACGAAACCAATACTTTCTTCTTGTAAAGATAGAAGAAAGTAATAAAAACTTCAAGTCTGAAGCTTGAAAAAAGTATTTTTCTTCTTTGGCTAAAAAAGTCACTGCCCAGACATAAAAGTTCTGTATCTACCGAATAACATAGTCAATAACAGTTGAAAATTTTATTTATACTTGTTTTGACTGAAAGTATAAAAAACATCTTGCACAGTGACATATTTTGAAAATAAGTATCAAAAGTAAAAAATATCAAACATCTTGATACTTTGAAAATAAATATTAAGTATTTAAAATATCGAAAATATTAGAAATCTGAGATCTTTTGAAAATAAATATCGGATATATATATCGTGATATATATATCCCGATATATATCAATTGATATACAAACTTATTTTGGATTAAGTTGAATATAAAAATTAGAAGTCAGACTAATTTAGTCTGACTTCTAATTTTTATATTGAACTTAATCTAAAATAAGTTTCGTTTTTCTGCGATGAATAAAATCGATATACTCACACGCAATCAGCAGTTTTACAGTGTAATTCAAAATCGTAGCAATTTTTAATTTTATTACTGTCACAATAAGTTAGAATGATTAACAAAATTTGAGTGAGGAAAAAATGCATATGTGTAATTGAATTATAACGACTGGCTTTCATTAAAGAGTGAATCACGACACTGAATCGCTTTTAATTAATTTACCATAACTGAACCAAAACCGAAAAAAAAAAACGCCACTAATACTGATAGAACAAAACAGGAATTCAATTTAAATAATGTTTGCAGTTCAGGAAAAAAACTTATGGGTTAAGGAATGCTGTCAGCAAAGAATCAATCTATATTTCCCATGAGATAAGTTCTCCAAAGCCTGAAATAGAAACGGCGAGTCAACTCTCTTCACTAGAAAAAAATAACTAAAATAGTCAGATGTAAATAACTTTTAATTTTTAAACATTTAAGTCCATCCAAAATAGGTTTTGCTATTTCTGCTGAAGAAATCGACCTGCACACTAGATATGAAATCCTGTCAAGAAATGGTCTCAGGTTCGATTTTTATACCAGCCTTCGAGCTCGGGCTCAAAGGGAAAATTTATTTATTCACAAATTGAAACAAGTGGGTAAGTGTAAAGAAAGATCGCATAAAGCGCTTTTTAATATTCCTTTCAAAACACATAATTTTTTATAATAAAAGCATAGATGGCAGCCCCATTAAATTTTGATAATAAAAAAATGCATTTTTTCGTGATTTAAAGCATATTTAAAAAAGTAATTCGTTAATGATGGGAGATATTGATTATTATCTCCGATATTGTATTAGAAATATGGCATAGTATTTAATATCACGTAACATTATTATACAGAGTGTATAAAAGTAGATACGTATTAGAAGGTAGGAGGTTGAAGATAAAATGGTAGGGGGAGGGGAGGAGCGAACAAATATGAGTGCAGGAGCCTTGTTGCTAGGAAAATTCAAGGTCAACCAATAGCACGATTTTAAAATTCAGTATGTTACAGAAAGGGCCAAGATGACTTTAATAAAAATAATTTTTATAGATTATCATAGACTGGTATAAGTTAAATTTATAAAAGTTATAAAAGTTTCGGAATATTGAAGAAAAGTATGCATAATCCAAACTTAAAAATTTCTTTCTATTTTGTATTTGCCTTTCATCAATGCTCCACCAAGAAGTTATGACACAATTCATACAGCACGTCTGACTGCCAACAAAAAAGTAAGTTTTTAAAACAAAAATGTTCCATTGTAATTTTTGATCAACCTTTATACATTAAAAGTCGAAAAATTGTTGCTTCAACTCATTGTGGAGTTGATGCTTGATGGTTTCCACCTCATCATGTCTTACTTGGTCATTTGATGGATGGTAGCCTCTTACAAGATATGTGCTCAATGCCATATATGTAGCTGGGTCTACTGACGAAGTGCTGCCTTTATGCGTAGTCATAGCTCTTAGGGCTCATATATTACATTACCTGGCAATGACCAAAATATTCCTCTCAGAAATTTTCGATTATTATTGAACATAGAACAATTACAAAAGTTCTTTGCAACATTGAAACCACTCACGAATCAGATCCAACTGTCACAAGTTTAACGGAAGAGTTTACACGAAAATTAAGTGAACTTCAGCAAAATGATCCACGTCTAAACTGTGGGTTCAGTGCCATTGTATGGTTATCATAATGAAGCAATTTACACAGTTGACGTTCGTTATAACGACCCCTCGCGTGCCAAAGGTGGGGGTCTTTATAATGGAAGGTCGCTATAACGAAAGTGAACGAAATAAAAAAAGAACTCTAAAAAATTCTAATCATGTGATGGACAATTAAGGTTTCAAGGGAAATTTTATAATACAACATTCTTACTAAATTCTGTTTTTTTTTTTTCGTATCAAATAAAGATTGACAATGAATTATTATAAAAATCAATTTGAGAGAATGACTACGTATTTCTAAAATAAAATTTGAAATAAATGCTAAATCAAACACACACACACACACAAAAAAAAAAAATAGTTACTTACGTATTAACATTTATTTTCTGCAAAAATAATTCGAAAGTTTTTTTTCTTTTTTTTGTGCATTTGGTATTTTCATAAAAAAAAATTTCCATCTCAGTTAGAGATAAGTAAAAAATGTTTTAAAGTGTCATTTTAAGAATTTTTACAATAGGCATCAACGCGCAGTGAGCAAAGAAAATGGTAATCTTTTTTCGGGAAAAAAATCTAGAGGAAAGGTCAGTTCGGTCGCTGTATTGGGAATTAAGCTGCTGGCAGGACTTTATATTGGATGTAAAAATAACATATCATGAAGGGGACATATCTCGGGACATTTTGCATAGGTCGTTATAATGGTACGGTCCCTATAATGGACGGTCGTTATAACAAGCGCCGACTGTACATGCAGAAAGAAGTGGCAATTGGGATTTGCATCTGAAATGCATAAAAATGATGCTCCCATACTATCATTATAGTGGTGATTTTTTCATATGCCAAATCCTGCCATCTTCATTTACAAGATATGATTGATCTGAAAGATAGACTTGTTCCGAATGAATACAAGTTTGTCACTGAAGGGCTTTTAACAATTTCATGCTCTGAAAAATTTTGGCGCTGTCTGTGGTTAGATATGACCACAGAGCAAACCCTGGTAAAAAGACTACAGGACTATGGCCAAGTGGATTCTAAACATGCCTGTTCTTGAAGAGGTTGCAAAGAAAATTAAAAAGAGTTTTGTAATTTATCATTGCATCAACTGAACTGCATGTGGATGCTAGGGATTCAAGTATTTCAATAAACGAGACAGCTGTTCAAAAAATGGTGGACTGGTTCTCATCCCACGACCAAATTGTGAACGTCTCATCTGAATATAAAGTGGTATTGTGGCAGATGAATGTATAAAATGCCACAATTCTCATGAAATCGGAATTGATTCTTTGTCAAATATTGTTGGTAATAATTTTGCCGATGTTATATCTAAACAGACAAACCGAGTAATGCCTATTCGTGGTTCCAGTTTCAAGGTGAAAGTTCATGATGAATATATTCATGTAAATCCTAACACTATTTTCAGAAGAATGGCCGTCTTGAAAAAGTCCGATGCCGAGTTACAAAAAAAAATCTATAAAATTCCAAGAAAAAATTCTATAAAATGATAAGGGCAAACAACGGCTTTTAAGTATGTTGTGTGTACATTTCAAAAAGAAAGTATTGTTGTGAAGCTGATAAAGATGCTGTCTATCTAATAACCAAAATTATTTTGGAATTGAAAAACAGATCCCATTGTGTTGTGGTAATTGGCGAAGATATCAACCGAGCCTCTTGGTAATAATGGCAGCATCAACTACTTACAAAAACATTTTCTTCTTGCAGCTTGGAAGAGGTAAGAATATGCTTTATGTTGTCCAGTAACTCTGAACATTGCTTCACACATAAGGAAACAACATTTTGTTTCTTCATGCGTTCAATGATTGCGATTCATCCTGCTCTTTTCAGACAGACTAAGAAGAAATTTGCCAAAATCCTAAACCCTACTATGCTGCATCAAGTTGTGAACATTTTCCGTTTTAAAAATGCATGCCCACATTAGCCCGCATGACAAGAAGATCACAAATTTTTGATAGCCCCTCAACCAAGAGGCGAAATTCGATATCAAGATAAAGAAAGCAATTTCAGAAGAAGTTGATTTATTGGAGGTGGAGTGTGAACCAGTGCAACTGCAGGAAAGTGACAGCGAACAAATTAGCACTGATGATTATGACAGGCTTGTCATAATCTAATATTAACATCTAAAAAAATTAAATTGATATAAAAGTTTTTTAATGTACATAATATTACTTCATATATTATGTTAAATAATAAATGCTTAACATGAATGTTGTTGTTTTATATACCTCTCTCAAATACTGCCTAAGATTTCGCGTGGTGTTTACCTCTGTTAAGCCATAATCCTCAAAATATCCAAAATGAAGCCCTAAAATAATTACAAAAACATCGTGGAGTCCACACACACACACACAAAAAAAAGCATATATGTATGTATATATGGGGCATTCTCACAATCTTTTGACTTTTAATTCCCTGAATAATAATTTTTATTTTAGTAGATATCCTTGTGTTTTTTTTTAAATTCCATATACTGAGGAACATTCCATTGCATGATTGCATAACAATATCAACGAGATAAATAAGTTTTGGACGATGTTGGGGCTCCAAATACCAGGAAAACACCTATACCGTCCCGTGTCCCTGATGCTGATTTTTAAGTTTGGAGCTGTCTGTATAAAATTGTTTCAATAAACGTTAATCGATGTAATTTTTTTCCGAAACTGGGATAATTGTTTTATATAAATATGTAGCAAAAAAATTAACCTACACACATTTTTACGGTTGATATTATTTTTTGAACTCTATCTCTGGGTTTTAGATTCCTTACCATCCCTCTTGCTAAACTTATACAGAAAATCACTTCAGATGCAGCCACAGAATTTTTTTTCACGTTTTTTCTCATGCAGGAGTATGCTAGAGAAAGAATGTCTAAAATTCTTTGACAGGAAATTTAGTGCAGAATTTAAATCAGCCTTTAAATATCAATTTCAAGCATCGTAGCTTTATTGGTAGTTTTACCGTCCCCAAGGCTTATTCCTGCACTTTTCGAGGTAAATTATTTTTTTTTAAAATTTAATCCAATGTAAATAACTGTTTCTAAAAACCAGTGAACGCTGTGGCTATCACTTAGTCTTAACATGATTTACCTAAAAATAGTGGTAACTTTCCTTACCGTCCCATCCTTACCATCCTTTTTTTTTCCATTACCATCCCTTTTTTCCTATAACCATTTTTTCTTTATTTTGAATCATTAAGGCATTCGTCTATCAAATTAAAATGTTATTTTAGTAAGTTTAATTTCACCAGATTTTTATTTTCGAAAGTCAAAAGGTTGTGAGAGTGCCCCATATATATATATATATATATAACCATTAATTAAACATTACCGACCATCATCAAAAACCGCAATATCGTGAATGAAATGACAATAAAAATGGACACCACAAACCTATGATATAGAACTGTATGTATAAAATAAAGTGCCTTATACTTAATTACAAGAATCAATATGGAAGAAAAAAAAGATCATGGATACCGAAAAAAAATTGAAAAACTTATATATTGAATTACGTTTTCAAGAGTACAGAATTCAATGATATAAGCAAATCGGTTGTTTTCTGTGAGTAAAAAAGCTAAAAGCTGAATTTTTTTTTTCTTCTGCACTCAAACAACCAATATGACCAAGAGAACAGTTTCAAGACGAAAACAGAACATTATCAAATGGCATGAAATGGAAAAAACAATACAACCCCCTAAATATTCAATTCACAGCATAAAAAACAGAAATATTACACAACATACCGAATAAAATACCAGTTAATTTTCAAAGTCTCCTCCCACACATGGTATCCAAAAGCATGATAAGATTAAGGTGAATAAAACAGTCAAGCCAACACAGAAATTAAAACCCATGGATTCAGTCAATTCATCCCGAAACACCGTGACAAATTCAATCAATACAATATAAATAGAAAACAATTACATTATTTAAAATACCCAAAAACAATTTTAAATTGCCTAACTTCAACTTTACAATATTGCCAATATACAGCGTTCAATACCACCTGGTGTAAAAAAATTAAAATTATTACTCCAATAGAAGCTTTAAAAGACAAAATTTTTGGTGCTGCCATCTATTATGTTATTTTAAAAGTATTATTATTATTCAAATGTCACAAGAAGAACCTAATAAAAGCTAATGAAATTAAAATATATCAAAATGCATTACCACACAAATCCTAATATATAAATGATACCATACTATATATCATTATAAAAAAAAATTTAAATAAATTAAATGTAAATAAAATGCTTTCAATATATTCCATTACCTAACCCATTTAATCTACACTGAGAAATTAAAATTTTTTTTAACATTGATAATATATGGAATATAGCTATATGCTATAACATAAAATAAATTAAATATAATAAAAATATAAAAAACTTTAATAATTACTATTAAATATAAAAAATAATAAATTAATAAAACGAACAGGGGAAAAAATGGATGTTTATAGAAGATTGTCAGATTCTAAAATTCCCAATAGCCTAAAGATCACAAATATAGTGAATGGATTATCTTCATATTAGCCATAAAAAAGCTAAAAAATATGATTGTGACAATCAAACACATTAAACCGATAATTAATCATGGAATACAAAGTTGAAAATAAAACAATACTAAAAAGTATAGAGGAATAATAATAAAAACTAATTGCCCAATCTTAATACATACAGTATAACATTAGTTATATCAAATAAACTAATATGCACATTAATCACTATAAAGATGGTATACTATTATTAATTAATATGACATTGTCCTGAGTAGACCAAAATTTAAAAACAAGTTAATTTTGAATTTGACTAAACAAGCTAAATTTAATATGAATTGAAAAAAAAAGAAAAAAAAGAAATGCCACTAATTACATATAAAACATCAAATCAACATCCATATAAAATACATATTAGAAATGTAGTTATAATACAAAAGCCTCATCTTTTTTTTAAATTAACCATTGCGTATTATCCAGACAACTCCACCCTCCTCCGTAATCTAACATCTACCCACCCAACCATCCTATAGTAATTGTTTATTATTATTTTACAATTTTTAATTTTTTATATAAATATTTTTTTATTTTATAATTTTTTTTGTAATTTTGTTTACGCATGTGTTAATTTGTTTTTTTAAAGATCATGTAAGTACTAATTGTATATTAATGAATATATGAATTTTTTTCGAAAACCATGATTTAATGCATCATAAATTATTTTTTTAATATTATTGTTAATTAGATGAGAAGAACATAAATATTTTATTCTATATAAATGATTAAGTATTATATTTCGATATACAGAATGATGAAGACAAGATTTAAAATTTGTAAATATATTAACTTTGAATTTAAATTCTTTACGTTTATCATATAAATCTGTTATTGTTTTGTTGTTTTTTATTGTAATTTTAAGATCTACGAAGTTAATTGTATTGTTAGATAAGAGGTTTTCCGTTAATTCCAAGTTAGTGGGATAATCAACTGAAAATTGAGAAATTTTAGATTGATCAGTGGCAATTAAAATTATGTCATCAATATAACGATATAAATGGAGATTATTATTAGTAAAAGTACGTTCATAGTGATATAAGTATAAGTCTGATAATAAACTGGATGTACAACCACCTTGTGGTATACCGACGTGCTGTAAATATAATGTGTTATCTTGCAATATATAACTATTATAGATAATGAAGTTTGTTAAAGATTTAAAATAAGCGATATCAATATTAGATGGTAATTCCAGTTTCTTATAATACTTTTTAAATGTTAGAAATTGAATAATGATTTACCGAAATTGCAAGACATGGTGAAATAATTACAGCTGTGTTTCAAGATTGCATTTGATAGATGAAATCTTATTTTATCTGAGTGAAGAGCAACTACCCATTTCCCTCTTTTCCCGTGCAGAGAGAGAAAAAAAAAAGGAATTTCCAACATCTGGTATACATAAAAGTGTTGCACAACGAGATGCAATAAGAAAGACTAATGAACTGAAAACTTTTCTTCCTTTTTTAGTCAGTCTCTAAATATATGCCCTAAGCAAAACACGCAGTGTGTCTGCGCTCTGAAAAACCTTAAAGATATATGTTAATTAAATATATAACTTTGAATGTAAATTTAATTTTAACTTTATCTATGTGCTTTTAATTAAATAGTGTAGTCCTGTGATCCTGTGCCCTCTTTTGTTACTGAGTGGAATATTTTCATGCTGATTCACTTTGGATTTTTATAGCAGGTTGGATTACCTTACGCGGATTCAATCAACGCTGAAAATAAAGGTAGGAGCATGCCAATTTTATCTTTCTCCTTTTTTGTGAAGATGTTAAAAGGGAAAACATTATTTTCTAAATATAATTCATGAAGAGAAGCTCAGTTATTTAACTGCCGTGATTTCACAATAAAAATTCAATATTAAATAATGCATTTATATTATTATGTAAATCTAGTAAGTCTATATTATTAAAAAGATCTTTGAAGTCATATGTCGTTATATTATATACACAATGAAGATTTTTTAAAAGATTGACAAGTTGATAGCTATTTTTAATACAATGTGTATTATCATTGTTTGTAGTAAGTATATATAATTGATTAAGAATTTTTAATAGAAGTTTATTGGCTTTATTATTATATGTATTGCAACCAATAGTTACAGTCCTAAATTTAATTGGAGTTTTATGAAATTTGGGAATAAGAACTAAATAAGGATAATTAAAGTTAGTAGATAGAATATTTAATAGTTTATAATAACTTTGAATTTTACGATTATTTACAATTACATTTTCATTAGTTTTTTGAAAAGATTTATTAGAAGAAATATAGGTTGTAAGAAGTTGGTGATAATAAGATTTACATATGATTGCATAATTATTAGGAGATTTGTCTACATATGTAATAATGTTGTTTTTTTGTAATTTAGTAATTTGTTGGAAAAAATGCTTTGTGTTAATAGAAACCAAATCAGAAATATTATTTTTTAAAGCCATAGTTAATTTTCCAATTACTAATATTTTCCATTGATTAAAATATTCAATAGGTTTATTGTAATAGATTGAAATTTTATATATAAAAATATGTATATCATATGTAAATTGTGATAATAGATTTAACAGTAAATTTAGATGGAAGTCTATATTTAGTACCATAACCCATTAGTTTTTTCAATTTAAAATCATTAACAATATTAAGATTTCCAGTGATTATATGTCCATGATCATTGTTTATATATTTTTTTAGATTGGGGTCATTGCATTTACACGGAAAATTACTTGCAGCAGATGTATTTTTTGAAAATGTATTGTAGTTAAAAATCTTTCTACCAATTGTATTCGGATATTTAAAGGTTTTTGATATATGAAGATTATTAATAGGAAAATAACAGTTTTTTTCATTAATTATAGAATTGATATTAATTTGATTAAATATATGATTTGAAAAAGTTATTATCACTTGAGTATTCGTGTTTTGAATTTTATGTTTTTTTGTAAATTAATATTTATAAGATTAACCCTAGTCATAATGAGATCAAAGTAAATATCAGAGAAATGTTTAGAGAAAGATTTACTTAGAAATACATTTAAATGTTGTACAATCTGTTTCTTTTTAATAGCAAACATGTATTTTTGAATTAATAACCAGTTATAATGCTTTAAATATTTACTTTGAAGATCATTAATTTGTTTAGTGATATATTTTTTGGAAACTACAACTGATGGTGAACTCTTTCCACGTTTGTTTCGTGTTATTTTACAATTTAAATTATGATTAAGAGTAGGATAAATTAGAGAATAATCAATAGTGTTATTTATAGATGTGATATATATATATATTGATGAAGAAGTTGAGGATTTCTATGAAGAAGTAGCTTCAATGCATCAAAAGGGAAAATGCTACATAAAATTAATAATGGGGGACTGGAATGCTAGAATTGGGGAAAAAGAGAAAGGTGAGTTATCAGTAGGAAATCATGGATATGGGGTGCGAAATGAAAGAGGAAACAGATTGATTGAGTTTGCAGAATGTGAACAGTTGTATATCATGAATTCATTTTTCAAGAAAAAGCCACAAAGAAAATGGACATGGCGTTGTGCAAATGGCTCAACAAGTGAAATCGACTACATCTTAACAAACAAAAAGCATCTTATTCAGGGTTGCAGCGTTCTCAATAACTTCAATACAGGAAGTGATCACAGGTTGGTTAGATGCAAACTGCTGTTAAATCTAAAGTGGAAAGAATGAAGCTTTTGCAACACTCAAAGAAATCAATCGATATAATAAATCTCCAGAAACATAAAGAAGAATTCCATTTGGAACTTAAAAACCGTTTCCAAGTACTTCAATCAGCTTTAGAAGAAGAGCAAGATGTTACAGTAGTGAACAAGAAACTAACCAGTACTCTACAAGATATTGCAAAGAAGATAGCCGGCGATGCACAAGTAAAGCAGACAAAGAAAATAACAGAAGAAACAAGAAGATTGATGAAGAAACGCAGAGAATTTAAAATGAAGAAAAACGATCCTAAATCAAGAGTTGAATATGCTGAATTATGTAAAATGGTAAGAAAATGCGTTACAGAAGATATCAGAAAATTTAACTCCGATCTTGTCAAGAAAATTCTAGAAGATAACAAAAGTTTAAAATCAGCTAGGCGAAAACTTTGTGTTGGAAGAAAAGGTATTTTTGCACTAAAGAGGGCAGATGGAACAATCACCAAAATCAATAAAGAAATAGTACACATTGTCGAAAAATTCTATAACGATTTATATAAATGTGAAGATCAGAGGGAAATCAACTTATGTGATCCACGAGAAAACTTAACAGAAACCGATGCCATAATCCCAGTGACGACAGACGAAGTTTTACAAGCCATTAAATTTATGAAAAAAGGTAAATGCCCCGGAGAAGATGGAATTACAATCGACCCTATCAAAGAAGCAGGAGAAGAATTTGCAAAAATGCTATCTTTACTGTTTTCCAAATGTCTCCAGAAGTCAGATGTACCAGAAGATTGGAATAATGCTGTGATGGTGCTACTTTACAAGAAAGGAGAGAAGAAAAACATTAAAAACTACCGTCCAATCAGCTTACTGTCAGTGATTTATAAAATTTTCACCAAAGTTTTAACGACAAGACTTGAATCAGCTCTGGACTCAGCTCAACCTAAAGAACAAGCAGGATTCCGAAGTGGATTCAGCACAATGGATCATATCCAAACGGTAAGGGAACTCATAGAAAAACATAAGGAATATAATTTACCTCTTTGCCTTGCCTTTATTGATTATGAAAAAGCATTTGATTCGGTCTACACATCAGCAGTAGTAGAATCTCTGGAGGACATTGGTATAGACAAACCTTATATCAATATTATAAAGAAGATTTACAAGAAAGCAACAGCAACCATCCGCTTGGACAAAGGAAAAGCAAAGATCAAGCTTGGAAGAGGGGTAAGACAAGGAGACACCATTTCGCCTAAGCTTTTTACTGCTGTCTTAGAAAATATTTTCAAGAAGCTGGATTGGGAAAACAAAGGGATTAGAATAAATGGGGAATATTTAAGTCATCTCCGATTCGCTGATGACATTTTAATTTTCAGTAACAGTCCTAAAGAATTGGAAAATATGCTAAAAGATTTGGCAGAAGCTAGCATTAATGTGGGATTAAAAATAAACTTGGAAAAGACTAAGGTGATGTTCAATTCATTTGCATCAAAAAAGAAAATCGTCTACAACAACACTGAAATTAAAGAAGTGCAAAGTTATGTGTACCTTGGGCAAGAAATATCATCTGATAATAGTATCATGAATGAAATCAATAGAAGAATAAGAAATGGATGGAGTGCTTTTGGGAAGAACAATATTATTCTGAAGAATAGCATGCCCCTGTGTTTGAAAAGAAAGGTATTTAACCAATGTGTTTTGCCTGTCCTAACTTATGGAGCAGAAACATGGACGCTAACAAAACGGATGGTACAAAGATTACAAACAACACAGAGAAGTATGGAAAGATGTATGCTAGGTATAACTAGAAGAGACAGAAAAAGAATAACCTGGATAAGAAGTCAGACGAAAGTTTTTGACATCATTGAAAGAATTAAACAGCTAAAATGGAAATGGGCTGGGCACATCGCAAGAAGACAAGACAATAGATGGAGCACAAACATGCTACAGTGGTATCCCAGAGATGTAAAACGGCCAAGAAGACGACCTCAAGTAAGATGGATTGATGAAATCAGAAAAGTAGCCGGTGTAAATTGGATGACTAAAGCACTAGACAGGAAACATTGGAAAAATCTGGGGGAGACCTACATCCAGCAGTGGATTGAAAACGGTTGATGATGATGATATATATATATAAACTAGGAATCAGGGTGGACTGATAAATTGGTCTGCACTGACTTCAAGCTTTTGATTAGCAATTAAGACAAAATTTTGAAATAGAGTTCTGAGCTTAGTGTTCAAAAAATATATTAAAAACTTCTCAGCGCTGTGAATTGATATATCCATTCTCTAAGCTGTAGGTTTCACTTCAATAGAAGCATTATTTAAATTAATATAATTCAACAGATATAATCTAGTTTTAAAACATTAAGTTATGATTAGTGCTCTCAAGGTTTATATTCCTATACGCAATTATATTTTTTATATGAAGTTCGAAAAAGCATATTTTTTTAGCATTTTTAAAAAATTACAGTGAAAACAACATTAAAATTTTACCGTTTTGCTCGGCGTTCAAGATGTTAGTGTGGGTACCCATTTTACTCAGAATTTTAAGCTCAATAAAATTTAACTATTTCCCCCCTTCACTTAGTTAAATCGGATTCAACCCCCAACCACTGGGCTATAATGGAGAGATACGAGTTCGTTTACCTATCAGTTTTCCCAATGTCCGGGTGATCTCGGGTAAGATTGTTTACAATAACTCCCAGTTTACATCCCCAACTGACCTTACACATGGTTCGTACGCCTCCTTGAATTTTGCGGACCAGAAAATTTTTCGGCATCAGTATTATCTTATAGAAAATCTCTTCGAAATTTTGCGCGTTTAACATAGATTTCTTTTTCTATAAAAAGATACTGGTAGTTCTCCTGGAGAAATAACGGTATCCGTACAAACCATGTTACAAACTATTTTTGTGTTATATTTAAAACAAATCTATTAATTTTTTTCTTGTATATCTATTTATAAATAGTAAATTATATGATTATAAACATCATGCTAATACATTATGCTAAATGTAAGATATTAATAATAAACATTTACACCACCGACAATATCTTTCCTAAAAATGTTTTTGTTGATTAGTCTTTGAATCAGTTCCAAGAAATCAACTCACAATGGGTTAACAACTGTATAACGCGATTAAATTTGGATTAGATGCGTAATCTACCTATGTTGAGGTCTTAGATGCATCGCGTGCACGCTTTTGTTTATTTTCAGTCGTGGTTGAAATACGAAACGAGTTCAAATGTTCAGCGGGTCATTTTTTGATGTGCATGTGTTACGCTAAAGAGATAAGAAAGGAACATGTAAAATGTTTGATAAGGATACTAGTACACTTTGAAATGTTCTTTTTTTTTTTTTTTTTTTTTTTTTAATAGAGAGCTGCACTATTATTTTTTCATATTCCATTACTACCTAATAACTCCTTAAAGAAATGCTTACTTTTTAAAAGTATTTAATGATGACTTTTTGTTACATAATGCATTTAAGAGCAATATTGTTTTCTTACACTTGCACTCTGAACGGGGTAAAGCAGAAATTCTTATATAAACAAAACAGATGGACAACATTCTTCCCCATTTTTTTACTAGTAAACATACCAAATATAATTTTGAAGATGATTTCTCAAACAATGAATTATATGCGCATATGGCAGAAGAACTGGAGTGGCGAAACGTTCGGATATTAAATATTTTGGAATGAAATGATTTTATAATCATGGTTTTAATAATAAATTTGTATTTTCATAAAAATAGATGACAGATTAAAGAAAAAAAAAAGATGACTAAACTGATGTAAAAAAAAAAGGTTACCAAAAAAGAAAATTTTAGTTGGATAAAAAATGATAACGCTATCAAAGAACCCCCCCCCCCTCCTCTCCCCAGAGATATCTTAGGACATCAAGTGCCAGAACTCCCCCCCCCCCCCCCCTCCTAAAGTGATAACACTATATATGTACATAGCCTAATAATAATAAAAAAAAACAGCAATATAAAAAAATTGGACTTTCATAGCAAATCTTTTTTCACCAGTTACTCATTTTTGTTTTTCCTACCTTTCAGATGCACTTACTTCAGAAAACGGGACTGGGTTGTATGTGAGAGGAAAAAAAAAATGTTTATCATGCTGTGGGACTTATAGAACCACTCTATACTGTTAAAAATCATCCTGTGAAATTTCAGAGAATCTACTGGAAATCCATTTTCTTAAGCCTTATGTAAAATTATAGGTGTTATTTATGACGGCCGATCATCTGCACGTGGGATATATGTCCGACGCGGAGTGCCCTCCGTGGGGTGTCTTTCTAAGGGAACCTAACCCGTATTTACGCATGGAAATCCAAGGTTCGAAGAAAACCACGGAAAACTCCGAACGATTACCCGACGGGCGCGATTGGGTTCGAACCCAGCACCTCCCGTCTACCAGTTTCGAGAGCAGAACCTCTTGTCCACTGGTGGGACGTAAAAATGCAGATATTAGAAAAATAGAGAATCTGCTAAATAACAGAGAAATTATTCGGTAACTTTTCAGTAGACTCTGTAAATTTATATAGATTTAAAAAAAAAAAACAATTTAACAAATTACAACGACCATTTGGAAAATGATTTTTTTCGAAGACTAAAATTTAAGACATAAAAAATCGCACGGAGTTGATCATACATTACGTACGCCATGGATTAAACATTAACATTCCTGGACCCATCATGAACAAATTTTAAAAGAAATTTCAGTTTTACAATTTTCGGTACTGTAAATTTTTAAACTTCTACGGAGCTGGTCATACATTACGTACGCCATGGATTAAAGATTAATATTCCTGGACCAATTTTAAATGAAATTTCATTCTTAAACTTCTAAACATCCCACAATATTACTTTTTACACCGTCGTATAGAGAAAAAAAATGTACTTTTAAATGCAATTTGTTTAAAAGCTGTATCTCAATTTGTTTCTGAGTTATTATTTTTTTTTTTTTGTAGTTTTTATTACTTTTTTGTCATAGTGGCAACAGAAGTATCCATCTCTGTTGAAAGTAAAGGAAAAATACAGATTACTGTATAGACCAATCAGAAAACGAATAAAATGCGGGATTCAATTAATAAAACGCTGCAGATATGTTTTTGATTTCCTACCCTGACCGAGGACAATAACCATTTTTCCAAATGGTTTAAAAAAAAAAATACATTAAAAAAAAACAGCAATATAAAAAAAATTGACTTTCATAGCAAATCTTTTTTCATCAGTTACTCATTTTTGTTTTTTGTTTGTCAGATTTAATTTTAATGATAATAATTTAATTTATTTTTCCAAATTAGCGAATTTTTGAACTTCGAAGAATTAGAAATGCTGTGTACCATTTAATTTTTATCAGATTCATTTCTGGCCGCCCTGGATTTGATCCCAAGTACCCTGGGTTGGAGACGAACATGTTAACTGTGCTATAGGAGCTATTACTGTTGTATGCAAAGAATGTATTTTATAATTCAACGTGGAAATATTTTTAATTTACTTTTAATATTATCGAACTTCATGTACATGGTGAATGAAAGAACTGCTAAGCGAAAAAATTCCCGCTCACTCCGCAGAGACAAATTTTCCCTTTCTAAAACATTCTAATTTTTAATTAAAATAAATTGAATTCAAATTTTTTTTCTTTTCTATTTGTATTAAACTTATAAAAAAATTTTAAAAGTGTGTATTTTGAATTATAGGTTGTAACAAAAATTTAAATATCTTTAAGACATGGAAATCCCTACAGGGAATTTGACATAAGAAAAGGGGGAAAAAATCTGTAAAATGTCTGTAAAATGATGAACAAGAAACTCAATCGAATGCATTTAACCGAGAATTAGTGTAAATTTACGGAGCGTCTCGTTTTCTTTCTGTGTTTTGAGCAGAAATTTTTAACAGAGTACAAAGTTGACAAACCTTGGGAAAATACATACAATTTTTACCAATGATGGGAAATTTAGTCGTTTCGGCACACTGTGCATCGGAGTGGAAAAACAGTAGCTGGAAAATTTCGAAGTTCATCGGAAATATCGATTTGATATCTTGATGCTTATGTAGCCCGTTACGTCAGTAATTTCAGAATCTTACACTTTTTATCATAAGCTACGATGTTTTTACTACACTATCATAAGCTACGATGTTTAAAAAAAAAAACAATTTAACAAATTGGTTCACAATTGGGTTTAACAAAATTAACTACAGTGGTTCCCAAAATTTCATATCTCATTTCGTATCCCTTAGAGGATTTTATGAGGGGCTTACAACCATAGAAGACCAAGTCCATTTTGAAAAAAAAAAAAAAATGACATAGTTATTTAGAAGGCGCAAAAAATCTGTTTTATCTACTCCCACAGTCAAACAAGCCTGTTTTCACAACCTTTTACATATATGGCATCTGTTTACAGATTCGGTTCACTGTAGGAGTGGATAAAACAGATTTTATGTAACTTTTAAATGGAATATGTCATTTATTTTCGAAATGGACTTGGCCTACTATGGTTGTTAGTCCCTCATATGCATTGCCACGCAACCCCTGTTTTCGCTTGCTGGCAAGATTCATGACTAAAAAAATGAGAGGCTGGTACAATTTATGAAAGAAAACGATTAAACATAACTTTCATTTTACATTTAGTGTAAGCTTCATAGCAAGAAAGTTTTTTAACCGTGCATTTGTCTACTTTTTCATCTTGCTTAATATGTTTAACTTGGTGATGCAGAGTCCTGTCGTAAGACATCTTCAACATATGGTATATTTTGTGTCTTCTTTTTAAAATCGCTTTTACTCTGACTGATTTATTTGCACTGTGCCGTATGTTAGTTGGTCAATATTTTCGCAAATTAAAGTCTATAAAGGAAGGTGGGAAAACATACATACGAATAAACATATGTTATGCATTAACATACATCGATAAAAAAAAAAGTAGAAACGAATTTTAACCCTCTTGATTGAAAGCCGGTTAAAAACGTTGCTCTGTGTCTAAGAAGGACATAAAAAAATCCATTATTTTACAACAAAGGCTTATCGAGTTATAATACTTTATTTATAATTTTTCTGTAACTTAAATTTCTGCAATTTAACTGTACATACATGCATTATACAGTCGTGGAAAAAAAAGTAAACACCTCCTACTAACCCCGCAACAAATTATCGTAGAAGAAAGTTACTGGTACCACACGATTGGTAATAAGGTCTACCTTTAAATGGTGTATATAAAATTTGCTTAGAGAGCCATCTACATATTAAAACGAACCATAACTTTGCTTTTTTCAATACAGTGCACAATTCTGACAGCATAAATGAACTCTACACCCTTCAATTAGCCAAAAAACAAATTTTTATGCAATTCTCACAATAAGTTTCCGAGAAATTAATTGTTTTAAAACGAGCTCATTTTAGGGGCTGTATCCAAATTGAAGTTCGTTTCTCGATTATTGACAGAGAGAGCCGCCTTCTTGATCAAGGCATAATAAGCGCCACTCAAGCAATCACTGAAGACTGCTAGATAACAGGATAGCATAAGAAATTTCAAAATATCTAGTCACTTCTATTATAGACGGCCCCTTAAACTATCATTTTGCCGTTTTTTAAGCATAATTTGAAAACCACTTGGAAGAAAAATGTGAAATTTTGGATTTCCATAAAGCAGGATTTAATAAATCTAATTCCATCAAAAAAGTTGTAGGTTGCAATTCATAATTTTTTTAAGTATTAATTTCATAATTCATAATTCATATCATAAAATTATAAAAATTGCAAATTAAATTTATTTATGTTTGTGTATTTTAGCATTATTGCTACACAAAAAATCAGCACTTTAGGAGTATAATTTCAGGAGATATTAATAAAAATATGAAAATGTAATTTAACATTAGAAGCACTAAATTTTGAATGTTTATAATTCAAAAACTTATTACTCAAATGACTTGCAATTTGGTGTCTAGGCATAGTCCATGAAATAAGGAATTTTACCTAGCAAAATTAATGGTAGTTCTGGAAATCGGCTTACTTTATGTTTTTTGGGTCGCTGAATCCGAATTTTTAACTTACCCCCAAAATTTCCCCCCCTACCACCCCAAATAGTTGATTTTAACTTAAATTTCTTATTGTTTTAGGGGAAAAGCATTACGAAATTCAGAAACTAGACAAAATTTTCAACAAATATTATATATGACATTATGACGTAGGATAAACGGGGAGAGAGGGGGCTGCCTCTGAACATTCCCCGCGCGCTTTTCTCAAAAACCAAATTTTTTCAAAAAATCAATTTTTGGGGGGTTGCCGGGTGAAATTTTGGTGGGAAGTTACAAATTCGGATTCAGCGACCCAAAAAACATTAAGTGAGTCGACATCCAGAACTAGTATTAATTTTGCCAGGTAAAATCGCCTATTGCCTGGACTTCATAACTTAGTGCACGTAGCGCCGCAGTGCATGTTCAGAGGCAGCACTCCCCCTCCCCGTTCATGCTACGTCATAATGCCATATATTCTATTTGTTGCAAATTTGTCTAGTTTCTGAATTTCGTAATGCTTTTCCCCTAAAACAATAAGAAATTTAAGTTAAAAACAACTATTTGGGGGGGGGGGAATTTTGATGGGAAGTTACAAATTCGGATTCAGCGACACAAAAAACATAAAGTGAGAGTCGAAATCCAGAACTAGTATTAATTTTGCCAGGTAAAATCCCCTATTACCTGGACTTCATAACTTAGTGCACGTAGTGCCGCAGTGCATGTTCAGAGGCAGCCCTCCCCCTCCCCGTTCATCCTACGTCATAATGTCATGTATCCTATTTGTTGAAAATTTTGTCTAGTTTTTGAATTTCGTAATGCTTTTCCCCTAAATCAATAAGAAATTTAAGTTAAAAACAACTATCGGGAGGGGGGGAGTTCGGAGGGGGGGGGGATTTTGGTGGGAAGTTAAAAATTCGGATTCAGCGACCCAAAAAACTTAAAGTAAACCTTATAGAGAAAGTTCGGAGGGGAGATGGGAGGGCCGATGTAAACGTGTGAGTGGTTAAGTGGAATTGCGCAACTTAGTTCACGCAGCACCGCGCGCATGTTCCGAAGCAGATCCCCCCTACCCCTTCATCCTAAGTCATAATGTCATGTATCTAATTTGTTGCAAATTTTGTCTACTTTCTGAATTTCTAGATATTTTTCCCTAAGACAATAAAAAAATTGATTTGTTTAATAAAAACCTTTTTTGGGGGCATTTTACCAAAATTTGGGGGGGGGGGTTGCCGGGGGAAATTTTGGTGGGAAGTTAAAAATTCGGATTCAGCGACCCAAAAAACATCTACTAAGCCTTTTACCAGAACTACCATGAATTTTGCTAGGTAGAGTCCCTATACGGTCTCTATTGCCTGGACTAGCATAGTTTGAACCGCAGATTTGAAATACCTTTCTAAAATTGGGTATTGCCATTGAAAAAAAATTAAGTTTGGGATCGTTTTAATATGTAGATGGCCCCCTAAGCAAATTTTATACGCATCATTTAAAAGTAGACTTTATCTCCAATCGTTCGATACCAGTAACTTTCTTCTACCATAATTTGTTGAGGAGTTAGTAGGGGTGTTTACTTTTTTTTCCCCCACGACTGTACATTTGAAAGTGTGTAGGAATGCATGCACATAGGAATTGGTTAATCTCCATTTTTTGTAACTTATAAATAAAAAAGGCATAAAAGTTATTTATAAAGGGCTATTTTAATAAAAACATTGTCAAATTAAATGTAACCTAATTTTCTTTTACACCATGAAGCATTAATTTACAATTAATAATGATTAAAAACATTAAGTTTAAACAAACTATTTTCACATACACGATGACATATTTCGGCGCTAATAATAATTAATAATAGCTAAAAAAAGGTAATAATAATAATAAAAACCCTTCAGAATTTAATTAATTAATCGATATTTTTTTTGTACACATAAATTTTACATTATGTATCTTATCAATTTTTTCAGTAACACCACCTAATTAATCACAAAAAATATTTTTTCTATCTTCCTAGTTATATACCTGGATAAAAAAAAAAAAAACATTTCACGTGCGCTTGAGTATGATTAATTTATCACAAGGAATAATACTTCAACAGTTGACGTTTTATAATTAATTCTCACATTTTATGGAAACATGTATGCAGTGTAATAATTCCCCCCGCCCCACAGTCCCCCCTGTTTATAAATGTTATTGATCTTTTTGAACAGAACAAAATAAATGACATAAAACTTGTTAAACTGTTACTTAATATAAAGAAATGTTCAATATAAATTGGAGTTTATTTGAACATTTTTGTACTAGTTTTATTAGAGACAACAATTTTATCGATTTATCATTATACGTATTATATACTTATAGTCCAGGCAATAGGGAATTTCACCTAGCAAAATTAATGGTAGTTCTGGAAATCGGCTTAATTTATGTTTTTTGGGTCGCTGGATCAGAATTTGTAACTTCCCACCAAAATTTCTTCCGGCAACGCCCCCCCCCCCCCCCCCCAAATTTTGGTAAAAAGCCCATTAAAAAGGTTTTTATTAAACAAATTTTTTTATTGTTTTAGGGGAAAAGTATCTAGAAATTCATAAAGTAGACAAAATTTGCAACAAATTAGATATATGACATTATGACTTAGGATGAAGGGGAAGGGGGGATCTGCATCGGAACATGCGCGCGGTACTGCGTGGACTAAGTTGCGCAATTCTACTTAACCACTCACACGTTTACATTCGCCCTCCCATCTCCCCTCCGAACTTTCCTTATAAGGTTTACTTTAAGTTTTTTGGGTCGCTGAATCCGAATTTTTAACTTACCCCCAAAATTCCCCCCCCCCACGAAACCACCCCAAATTATTTGTTATTAACTTAAATTTCATGTTGTTTTAGGGGAAAAGCATTACGAAATTCAGAAACTAGACAAAATTTTCAACAAATATTATATATGACATTATGACGTAGGATAAACGGGGAGAGAGGGGGCTGCCTCGGAGCATTCCCCGCGCGCTTTTCTCAAAAACCAATTTTTTTCAAAAAATCACTTTTTTGGGGGGGTTGCCGGGTGAAATTTTGGTGGGAAGTTACAAATTCGGATTCAGCGACCCAAAAAACATAAAGTGAGTCGAAATCCAGAACTAGTATTACTTTTTCCAGGTAAAATCCCCTATTGCCGGACTTCATAACTTAGTGCACGTAGCGCCGCAGTGCTTGTTCAGAGGCAGCCCTCCCCCTCCCCGTTCATCCTATGTCATAATGTCATATATCCTATTTGTTGCAAATTTTGTCTAGTTTCTGAATTTCGTAATGCTTTTCTCCTAAAACAATAAGAAATTTAAGTTAAAAACAACTATTTTTTTTTTGGGGGGGGGGGGAGGGGTTCGGGGGGAAAATTTTGGGGGAAGTTAAAAATTCGGATTCAGCGACCCAAAATCTTAAAGTAAACCTTATAGAGAAAGTTCGGAGGGGAGATGGGAGGGCGAATGTAAACGTGTGAGTGGTTAAGTGGAACCGTGCGCATGTTCCGAGGCAGATCCCCCCTTCTCTTTCATCCTAAGTCATAATGTCATATATCTAATTTGTTACAAATTTTGTCTGCTTTCTTAATTTCTAGATACTTTCTTCCTAAAACAATAAAAAAATTGATTTTTTTAATAAAAACCTTTTTTGGGGGACATTTTACCAAAATTTGGGGGGGGGGGTTGCCGGGGGAACTCTATTGCCTGGACTATTAGCAATTATGTTTGAATAGCTTTTTGTGGTGTTGCTCCACATCGAATGGTGTATGATTCTGGCAAAATAATCTGCGAAATGGCCAGGGGTGCCATTTCAAAATGTTCTTTGAGGGGACAAACATTTCTTTCGATCTGGTTGTGCACAGCTGAGAAGCGATTGACAATTTTATTCTCACATAATATATTTTTTAAATTAGACAAAGTATTCATAAATGATAATTGTGTCTCACTTTGAGATCATTAAAATATAAAAGTTTTAGAAAAAGGTTTTGATAATAATTAATTTCTGTGCTTTAGTTTATTGCAAATGTTATTGGTAACACTAGCCTGCAAAATTTGTGTCGTGTCGTGTTTTTTAGCATTTAATAATTGATACTTATTACTTTCTTCTATCTTTTATATTAGATTCATGAAAATTTTCGACTTCCGGTTTTCGACGGATTTACACTTTTTAGGGGTTAGAGAACCCAAAAAACATGTTTTTACAAAATGTCTGTCTGTGAGTCTGTGAGTCTGTCTGTCTGTCTGTCTGTGTGTATATGATACAAATTTTGTGGGCGCTCTATCTCAAGAACAAATGCACGGAATTTAATAAAAATTTATATTCAGTTAGTCCCTAATACAAATTGATGCTGATTAGTTTTGATGTAAATCGCTCAACAGGTGGCTCTGCTATGCTGCATTTTTCACGATTTTCGCAATAGCTCTATCTCAAGAACTAATGCACGGATTTTGATCAAACTTCAGATTTAGTTAGTCCTTGATATGAATTGATGCTGATTACGTTTTGGTGTAAATCGCCCGACAGGTGGCGCTGTTATGATGAATTTTGCAGGATTTACACGATTTCCCCAATAGCTCTATCTTAAGAACTAACTCACGGATTTTCATAAAACTTCAGATTCAGTTAGTCCTTGATATGACTTGCTACTGATTATGTGTTGGTGTAAATTGTCCAACAGGTAGCGCTTCTGTGCTGCCTTTTTCACGATTGCCCCAATAGCTCTATCTATAGAACTAATGGACGAATTTTCATCTAACTTCAGATTTAGTTATATGTTGACACAAGTTGTTGTTAATTAGGTTTTGGTGTTAATCACACAATAGGTGGCGCTTCTATGCAGGAATTTTCACGATTTTCGCAATAGCTCTATCTCAAAAACTAATGCACGGATTTTCTCCAAACTACAGATTCAGTCAGACTTTGACATAAATTGTTGCTGATTAGGATTTGGTATAAATCACCCAATAGGTGGCGCTGCTAGGACGCATTTTGCTGAATTTAGACGATTTCAGCAATAGTCATATCTCAAGAACTAATGCACGGAATTTCATATCTTTAGAATCCTCATGAGATACATAGATTGCCATTTAATTTTGGCAGTGTAACATGTTTGAGATAGAAGAAAGTTTTGGGATTGGTACATCCGACTAGTTTATTTTGTAGCGCTGAATCCGAAAATGAGCTTCATTTTTTATCATCTCGTAAGGATATTTTGCAGATCATAAATTTCGAAGTTAAAAAGCCAAAAACTAGCAAAAATATGACTGTAAAATAGTTGCGATTGTTTTATTTTTTAACTTTACATAATTGATTTCCATGTACTTTTTTAGAGCTGAATCCGAAAATGACCTTATTTTTAACCATCACGGCAGGAGTTTTCGCAAATCGTAAATTTCAAAGTTAAAACGTCCAAAGTTAAAAGTAAACTCTCCTCCTCAACAGACCCTTGAGCTGTTTCGTTGTAAAAATCCGAAGTGTAAACCAAAAAATTGAATAAATTATTGAATTAAATAAACTAAAATTAAATAAAAAAAGTTTTACATCTATCTTACAGTATCAGATTTTCGCTGTCTTTTTTTAAAACTGTTTAACATTGAAATTTACGATTTGCGAAAAGTTCTGACGGGATGGTTAAAAATGATCTTCATTTTCAGATTCAGTGTTAAAAAGTACATAAAAATCAGTTATCAAAATTTAAAAAACACAGCCATCACATCTACTTTATAGTATTAGATTTTCGCTATTGTTTTACTTTTTAACTTTGAAATTTACGGGTTGCGAAAAAGCCTGACTTGATAGTTAAAAATGTTGGTTGTTTTCGGATTCAGCGCTAAAAAGTGCATAAAAATCAATTATTAAAAGTTAAAAAACACAACCATCGCAGGGTTGTGTAATTATTGTGCTTAAAGTGTTTCTTTAATGCTAATGTTTCTATTTCAATCCAATCTGACAAATTATTTTACATTTTGTGCACTTTCAGAAAACTTTTTTTTTTTAGTCTGTCCTTTGGTGGACTACTACGTTTTAAAATATGAAATTCCTTGAAGGGGGAGAAACTGCGGAAAGGGAGAAACAGGGGATTTCCATTTTGTTTTCTTTTAGTATGGATGGTAAAACTTATGTATGGAAACTTATGTATGGTAAACTTTTAGTATGGATGGTTCAAAACTTTGTCGTTGGAAAGTCTAAGAAATTCTGATTTTTTTAAAGAAACAACAACAAAAAAAACATTACCAGTTGATTAGGTATGCAATATTATATCCTGGATGATGCAAAATATCTACACTAACTTTTTGAGAGGCATCTATAAATATGGCTTAATATCAGATAAGTATTTTTTCTCTAGTGACAGCATGCAAAAGTCAAGTTTTCTTTTACTCAATAGAGTCAAAACACTGTATTAAAAACTAGTGTCGGGAAGGAATTTTCACCTTGTCATTAATAAACTTTACAAAATACTTATAACTACTTAAAAGGTGACACAAACATATAAAATTATTATTTAATACAATCCTGAGATCTTTCGAACACACACGCGTTTATTTTCAAAGGGAAAAGATGACTGACTGAATAGAAAACAAATTTAAAAACAAAAACAAAATACTACCCATGCGCTTGCGCAAGCGGAGATCAGTTCATTTCTCTGCAAAGGGGTGAAAAGATAAAATGTTCATATTTTCAGGAGTTCTTGAAATATTTAGAATCAAAAAGAAAATATTAACCCTTTACTGCGCAACTTTGCACATTTTATCTAAAAAACGGCTCTAACGATTTTGACTATATTTTGTATTATATCGTTTTGGATTACGAGAATACCATTGCGATAAGTCACATATTCGAGAAAATTCGATTAGTGGGTCATTTTTGAGTCACTGTGGATCAAGCTAATTTTATCTGGAAAACGGCTCTAACGATTTTGACGAAATTTTGAATTTTACCATTTTCGGGCACAAGAATACCATTAGGCTAGGTCGCATGTTCAAGAACATTCGATTAGTGGGTCATTTTGTATCACAATGGGTCAGGATCAAGCTAATTATATCCAAAAAACGGCTCAAACGATTTAAGCAAAATTTTGTATCCTACCGTTTCAGAGCACGAGAAGATCATTGAGATAGGTCACATGTTCGAGAAATTTCGATTAGTGGGTCATTTTTGGGTCACTACGGGTCAAGCTAATTTTGTCTAGGAAACTAAAGATTTTGATTAAATTTTGTATTCTATCGTTTTCGGGATCGAGAAGACAATTGAGTTTGGGCGCATGTTCGTGAAAATTCGATTAGTGGTTCATTTTGGGTCATAATCGGCCAGGGTCCAGTTGATTATATCTAAAGAACGGCTCAAACGATTTTAACTAAATTTTATATCCACCAGTTTTTGGGCAAGAGAAGACTATTGGGCTAGGTCACATGTTCGAGAAATTTCGATTAGTAGATCCTATTTGGGCCACTATGGGTCAAGCTAATTTTATCTAAAAAAGGCTCTAACGATTTTGTTTGAATTTTGTATTAGATTGTTTTCGGTCTTGAAAAGACCACTAGGCTGTGTCACATGTTCAAGAAAATTAGGTTAGTGGGTCATTTTGGGGTCGCTGCGGGTCAAGCTAATTTTATCTAAAAAACGGCTCTAACGATTTTGACTAAATTTTGTATTCTATCGTTTTCAGGCTCAAGAAGAGCTTTGGGCTAGGTCGCATGTTCAGGAACATTCCATTAGTGGGTCATTTTGGATCACAGTTTGTCAGGGTCAAGCTAATTGTATCTAAAAAACGTCTCAAACATTTCTGACAAAATTTTGTATTATGCCGTTTCCGGGTACAAGATCATTGAGCTAGGTCACATGTTTGAGAACTTTCAATTAGTGTGTCCTTTTTGGGTCACTACGGGTCAAGATAATTTGATCTAGAAAACGGCTCTAACGATTTTGATAAAAGTTTGTATTCTATTGTTTTCAGGCTCGAGAAGACCACGTGGTTGTGTCACATGTTCGAGAAAATTAGATTAGTGAGTTATTTTGGAATCACTGCGGGTCAAGCTAATTTTATCTATAAAACGGCTTAAATGATTTTGATTAAATTTTGTATCCTACCGTTTTTGATTGCCAGACCATTGAGCTAAGTCACATGTTCGAGCAGATTTGATTAGAGCGTCATTTTGGGTCACTACAAATCAGGGTCACGAAACCGCGAAGTTGGCGAACTATTGACAACATTTGGCCGAAAAATTGATTTTCAAGATTACGAATGCCAAAACACATACTCGGCGCCAAATGCAAGACTGTCGCCAAATTTGGCTGCTTTTGTCGAAAAAATATAAGCCTTTAGAATGTGAAAGAATTTTTTTGGAAATTCTTAATAGGACTCGAGATACATGGCTAAACCAATCAGAGTTGAGCTAAAAGTGTAATTTGGATTAATGTCCTTTATTTGTAAATGTGTAAGTAGTGTAAAATTTAGAAGCATGTACTACATACTTTTCATATTGATTGTTTTTGTAAGTAATACTGTTGTAATATAACATGTATTATAGCAACAATACAGAGGAATGATACAGTGAGAATATTCTATCGAGTTTAACATAAAGTTAATTTTGACCGAGCTATGCTCGGTCATCCCCGCTTATAGAAAATTAAAATAGCAATATTTGGTTTAATTAATAACAGACATTCTGTATTTAAATAAAGAGAAGTTAACCATTGAAACTTTCTAGTGTTAAGTCAGATTCTCTGAACTGCGTAATTTCTAGAATGTATTCTATCATGGAAATTAAAGTGTTAAAGTTTAAGTTTTATAAAATAAGTAATTATATAAAATAAGGTATTTGGAGACATACTTATTAAAATATTTACTAATTTGCAATATTTTAGCGTAAAACAGCCACGCGGCAGTAGTTTTTACTTGTATTGCAGATGTGTAGCAGAAGAAAAGATTGGCGTATTATATGAAAAATGTATCTCCGATTTTTTTCATTATTTTTACACTGTAATAAACCTTTCAGAGAATCATATATAAAATTTTCGAAACAAAATAAAAAATCGCGCATTTAAGGGTTAATATAAACTTCGAAAAAGCTAAAATGATCATTTCACCATCTAACCATTACTCTTCAATAATCCGTGAATCCATTGAAATTTTACTTAGGAGTGATGCTGTTTGTAACGATGTCCTTTCTTGTAATATTCCCGTGATTTGGTATCCTAAATATTTCAAAAACTCCTGAAAATATGAACTGATCTTTTCACCCCTCTGCAGAGAAATGGACTGAACTCCGCTTGCGCATGCGTAGTATTTTGTTTTTGTTTTTAAAATTTGTTTTCTATTCAGTCAGTCATCTTTTCCCTTTGAAAATGAACGCGCGTGTTTTCGAAGGATCTCAGGGTTGTATTAAATAATATTTTTATATGTTTGTGTCACTTTTTAAGTAGTTATAAGTTTCTCTTTTACTATAGAATAAATCGAACTTTTTTAACGGTCCCCGAGAGTTCGAATTAACGAGCGTCGATTGTATAGATCACAAGAAAAACAAGCAGTATCAATGTTTCTAAGGGCTTAAGTAGCTAAACAAAAAAGAAAAAAAAAGAGAAAAAAAAAGAAAAGAAAATGGAACACTTTGATAACAAAATAAGAAATCGACCTACCTTGAGCTAGTGGTAAATAATAAATAAGTATGAATTAACTGGTTGGGACATGTGTATTTTTATTATTAATTATGTCGAGAGACGTGGTTCGTCATTGATTAAGTGGCATGGAATCTGGATTCGGGGCTGAAAAACGTTGCCTACAGCAACATTTCTAAGCAATGTTAAAATGTTGATAATGCAGTTTTTCGATGAAATGATAAAAGAATGGTTTTGAAAACGAAAATTGAAATGTTCTGAAATCAAGCGTCAGAAATTAAAAGAAGATCAACTGTCGAAGAATTACAAATATCCTTTAAATTGGACTCAATTTAAAAGTTTAATATTGTTTTAAAATTCGGGGTCTGTGTGAGTAAAAACCGATAAGAAAGCAATCTCTTCGGCGTCTGACTATTTTATTTTTATAAATATTTCAGAGAATACACGTATTCACCGGAAAAGACAAGCATACTCCGTCATAGGATAGCAAAATAGAAAATAGAAGAAGAAGTACTTCCAAAGCAGAGATCTAAAAGGCATCAGATAAACAGCTCTATAGCATAGTCGAAAAACTAACAGCTAAGTGAATTGTTAAGTTGCTGTTACAACTGCGTTATGACTGTGGAAATTAAAACTGCCATTTAACTGAACTTACCAGTTAAGCTGAGCTAAGTGAAACTAAACTGAACACCAGCTCGACCACACTCAAACTGACGGACTGAAGTGAGGTGGGTGGGCCTATATTTGAATTGGTCATTTTGAAAAGAGATCATCCTTTCCAAAATGAGCCAAAATGACCGATTCATTTATATCTTTGATGATAGACCGAAAAAAAAGAGACGATTCGACTTCCGGAACATTTGATAAAAGTCACGTAAGCACACTCACTAAGCCCCGCCCATTTGTGAGCGGATCATCTTTGATCACGTCTACACGGCCCTTATCAAATATCTTGATCTCCGCCCCTTCTAAGGTATATTAATGAAAAATAATATGTACAGAAACGGTATCTTACTTTCTCTGCACAGCATCTTTCATCGCCAGCGCGATTTCAGTGTAAGCATCTTTTGTTAACCAAATATCCCAAGCTAGAAATGAATTGCAAAGATGAACTTTACATATTATTTTTTAAGACTTTAAGCACTATACGTGAACCAATTTTGATCTCATTCTAATAATGTTAAATAAGGGTTATGTAATTAACATGTATTTCTCATAGCATCCTATGAGAAGCATCCATAGCATCCATAATTATTAGGTAGATGGAAAGCTACTTGTTTTCAGTAAGGAGGTAGTGAGTCTCCATCCAGATGAAAAAGGATAATGCTTTTGATGATTTTATTGGAGAGTTATTTAGCCCGGAGTTATTAAAGGCTTTGGTGGTAAAACGGAGCAGCCTCTAGGTATGATGTAAAGCGAAGCTCCACTCAGCATATAGGGTGAATCTACACTGTAAAAAAAGATGTAATTCTACCGATGTAAAGTTACAGAAATCTGTATACTTACTAAATTTTTATCTGTACACTGTACAAAAAAGATGTAAATCTACAAAACTAGTTTTTGTAAAGCTACAGAAATCTATAGCTTTACAAAAGATTCTACTAAAATTACAGTTATCTTACTAAAATTTTATCTGTAACCCGGTTTGCAGTTACATAAAAAGTTCTAGTCATCCCAGCTTCCTAAAAAATTCTTAGTAACCTTATAGATTTTCTGATTTACAGTGCAAAAGTGTATCTGTTACATGGATTTTTGTTGTTGCCGTTACATAAAAAGTTCTATTCTAGTTTCCTAGAAAATTTTTAGTAACTTTACAGATTTTTTTTTTACGGTGTAGGCGGACCTAAAATGGTCAAATCGTTGACCGTTATGCTGTGAACCAGTGGAGGCAAGGGCGTCAGTTTGGTGTACCCCAAATTAAATTGATACATACGTGAACACTACTGCTGAAAAAAAGAATGATTTAGAATAATCATTAGTCACAAGGTTCGTACGCTTCAAGGACTTTCAAGCACCTTTTACCAGAACTTTCGTAAAGAAATGCTTTATTTAATGAAAAAAATCTATCTTCACATGTAGCGACCAGTACTTTACGAAATTTCTGGTACTAAAACACCGAAAATCTTCTGAAACCCTTCATGCGTACGGACCCTGAGTCAGATTTCAGTTGCAGTAATTCAGAATTCAGCATTTTGTCTTTAGAGCAATGCTGATTTTTCTAAAGAGGGATTGATGTTCTCTAATGACAATTTGTCGTGTCTCTTATACGTAAGCCAAAGAACTTTTTTATTACTTTATGAAATCCTTTTGCTGAGAATGTTGATTCTCCAGTTTAAACTTAATTTCTGAATATCTCGAACCAGTAACATGTTTTACGAAGAGTAAAAATAATTAGTTTTGGTAATCCCGGAGATGCCATTGGACCTGACGATGCAGTAGTCTGATGGAATCTGAAACCGCGGCTTGAGACCTCGATGTTTCTTAAGGCTGTTCTTAACTGCTCTGCTCAACAAGCGCAAAACGTTTTGATATATTTACAAATTCATTTTTTAACGGAAATATATAAAATTGGAAAGCCTGGCCATGGAAGCGATTTGGAATTGAACTGTCTTTTCCATTTTTTGATCAATCAATTACCTATTGAGTTATAAGCGAATTCGATCAAGTGACAAACCCGTTTTTCGCCCGCTCTTGAGTGCTCTTTCTCCCTTCACGCGGGAATTCGGTTCAAAACGCCCACTTTGACACTCTTTTCTGAAAGATCTATTGCGTTTGCAAAAAAAATGGAAAAAGATAGCTCAATTACATAGTTTCTGAACAACAACACATAGCAATAGTTTCATGCATTTTCGAACAAAAATAAATTAAAACTTATGTCAGAAAGTTGCCCTTTTGGATTTGAGAACACCCTTAAGGTACTTTTATCTAAATACTGGTTGTTCAAGGGCAAAAGTTTCTAATTGCGTAAAGAAAGATATCCGTGTCTATATTAGTAAGGAATCTCCGAAATTAATTACTTAAAATCCTATAAGGTAGTAATATTTGTAAAACGCAAATGAGTAAAATCGATGAAATTAATTGTAATGTTTTAATTATAGTAAATAATAATATGATGTATTAAATAATAGCTAAAATTATAACTGAAGTGTGTATACTTAAACGTACTGAAATGTTAAAGTAATTACAAGGAAGAAATTAATAAAATGTAGAAATCACAGGATCAAAGACATCCAAAAAATGAAACTACCTGGTAACTATGTTAATTTGCTATTTTTCCTGTGTACTTATCTGTGTACTTGTAAATACATTTTTATAACTGCTTTTTTAATTAGTTATTCTCTATGTTTTTGCATTACGTTGACTTTCTTTATGTTCAGTTAATTCAGCACTTAAGTCAATATTAAATCCAACTTGTTACTTATGTAATTAACTTAGTAGTTCATAAGCAGGGGTTTCACTGAAATGCCACAGTGCAGTAGATTTATTTAGTTTTGTGTTTATTAATTTTCTTAGGTTAATTGGATATGAATAAGCTCATAAATCCCAGACAGAACTTAAAACGATCACATGTATGACCTGCAGTTTGATGTAACCGCTAACGGTTAAATTGTATAATAAGATGCCTGGGATGATTCTTTAAAAAAGCGTAACCAAGTTTTAACTTATGCATAGATATTCCCAGCAAAATGCAGGCAAAATAAATATAATATTTCTTCGAATTTAGCTCCGCTTACTGAAGAAAATAATTGGGATATTTACAAAATCTGTAACAATATTTTATTAATGTGAGTTGGTTAACATCGAAACCAGTGAAATGGCTTGGGATATTGAGAATGCATCACATCGTGCAAGACTTCTTTTAAAGTGATATTTCCTGCAGAAAACTCCTCTGTAATATGATACATAAAAAAATATGTAGATTCATTGTAAAATTATGCGTGAATAAAACTATATATGGACATGATAAAAAAAAAATTCACGCGAAAAAAATTAACAATAGAGAAAATAAATAATCTCCTCTTATATATCAATTAAAAATAAAAATAGATTACGAATGTTGATTAGAAATTGCAATTTTAAGCAAACACAAATTAAAGAAAAGTTTAACAAAGTATTACATAATTAATATTTTGAAACATTGATTTTAAATCAAGGTAAACAATAATTAATAATCCTTAGTTTTATCAAAATTGATTTAAAACATTACATAATGACATATTTCTCAGCAATTAACAGCTATTACAATTAAAAACAAATTCTGAGAATTTAATTAATTGGCTAATATTTTTGTGAAACGAAACTTAAGCATGAATTCTATATTATGTATCTCGAAAACTTTTATAGCAACATAATCTAATTAATCACCCCTTTTTCCTTAATTATGTATCGAGGAAAAAAACGTATTTTATGTGTTCCGTCTATAATTAATTTATCACAAAAGATATTTTGACACACGGCTGAAGCTATATAATTTAATCTTATGTTTTATGCAAATATATATGTTTAATTAAATGCACAAACCCCCTTCTGCGTTAATAAAGCACGGGTATTTATCTTTTTGGCACAGAACAAAATAAATGGCATTAAATTTGTTAAATTACAACATAATGGAACAAAAGATTCAATGTAAGCTGAAATTTCTAGTCTTAGAAATAATTTTATAGAGAAAATCAGCAGATTTATTTTATTAATGAACATAATTAAATTTTTAAATATAATGAGATGCTCAATATAAAGTGGAATGTTTTCGAAAGTCTTTAAAATTGTTGTATACTGTGAAAGAATTCTCTTCTAGATTAAACCATTAACTATGCCAAAAAAGGGGAGGTGTCAATGTTACCAGTGGGCTATTTTTTTTTTAATTCAGATTTCTTGATTGGCACCACTTTTTTGAAATGGTAAAATTCCCCTTGTTTTCGCCTTAATTAATATGTCAATAAATAAGGCGACTTTTACCATTTCAAAAAAGTGTGTCAATCAAGAAATCTGAATTAAAAAAAAATAGCCCACTAGCAACATTGGGAGTAGGGGGACAAGCAGCAAAACATAATTTTTCAAAAGTGCTGATCAGGTGGTACATCCAGGATTTCGTTTTGGAGGGGGCTAGCATATTTTAGAGACCTATATGTGCCCAGATCTAACCGGGCCCGCTGCCGAGCTCTGTCTTTCTTTCTTTGATTTGATAGGACGTGCCGGATCAGGTCCTGACTGACACTTTTTCTGCTGATTTGAACAGAGTCGTAACCATGCAGAGGAAGCTCCAGAAAGTTTTGGTGGGGCTAATTCTGAATGTTTTTAACATGTTAAATAATAAAATTCTTTGCTAAAATATATCTTAGTTTTTGCGATTTTTTGGTGTGTTTCTGCATTTGGATAATTTTAAAGTGTGTTTGCAATCAAACGATTTAAAGTTTTATTATTAAATTATCAAAATATTATCAAGGTTAAAGAGAGCAAGAGGTTGCATGGTGTCTTAAATTTTTAATTAAGTAAATTTTAAACATGCTAATTTTTCGAATTTCATAATAAAATTTATAAAAAAGATAACATTTTGTGACAAAATTAATATCTTTTCAAAAATTCCGCTTTTTTAAAGACCTATTCAAAATAATAATAACATTCTTTCATAAAAAAAAAAAATTAAATATCTAGTCCGTTCTGGGAGTGGCTTCAGCCCCCTTAGCTCCCCCCGTGGGTACGCTAATGGTACTGATTATGGTGAAACTTTAATAATGGTTCAGCTTTCCACCATCCTATCGTAATTTGTAAAAGTCAGTCAGAACAAATAGTTTTATACACTCTCAATATGCTGCTTTAGGCTAGAGTCCTGGATCGGATCGGATAACCCGACTTTACGGGATCTGGCCAGAATCGCCGATCGGGTCGGGATGATGCTAATTTATTTCTTTGCGGGTTGGGTTCGGGTTGGGCTTTGACTCTTGTGGGTCGGATTCGGTTTGACTCGATTTTTATAAAGAAAGTCCTGCATATTTTTCAGACGAAAAAAAAAATATGTATTTGAACATTGATGAGCATTTAGTATATGTGCATGCTTCTATACATAAAGAAAAAAATTGATAATACAGATGTATAAAATTATACATGAAAATCACTTAAAATCATCAAACTTAGTTAATACCTGCTAAAATTCTGTAAAATGAAAAAAACATAGTCTGTAAGAATATAGATCCAATAGAACCAAATCAGTTATCAGGGGAATATGAAATACTTTTCACCGAAGTGGATGGAACAGTGCAATTTTATATAGGAATGACAAACAGAAAGCTTAAAACTAGGATGAAAGAACATGTAGCAGACAGCAAATACAACAAGAAAACTATAGCTTTGGCCAGACTTTATAACAAAGAACCTTTACAGATTGATTTAAAAAATAATTTGCCATGAAGATTTTATTTGTCATCCATTATCCGAGAATCAATAGAGATCTTTTTATGCAGCGAGAATATATGCAATGATTCAACCTCCATGGAGTTGCCTGAAATTTGGAAAGAAATGCTCTACAGAATAAGAAACAATAGTATAAAATAATTCACCTTCACAAATAGCCATTTTTAACACTTTCCAACAAAGTTGAAAAGTTTTATGACTTTGGTTTGTCTGTCCGTCTGTCCGTGCAATAACTCCCGTAAATACACTTGGATCGTTCTGAAATTTTTGGATGTTAGCCTCTACCATAACACGATCCCTATTTCAAATGAAGTTTGTAGCATGTTTAGTTCATCTACAGAGACAGTCAAAAGTTTTCCGTTACATTACGACCTATGGGAAAAAATCGTTTAAAATGTTTTTTAATGGTGTTACACGTTTTCAAACATAAAAAAAAAAAAAAAAAAAAAAAAAAAATGATGTGCATTAAGGAAGTGCACTAAAATATGTATTCTTCAGAATATGAGGTGTAAAGAATAGTTATTATTAACATACAGGGCCATACAAAAGAATTCCGTTACATAATGATATAGGGGTGGAGGGCATTGTTTGCAGCGTATTTTAATTATGTTAAATTATTTCATGTATAATGAAATTTATATACGTCGCTGAAGTTTACCACGAGCACTTGTCGCGTAAGTCACATACTATGATTTTTGCCTACCAGTATTTTAGAACGGAAAAATGTGACTTATTTTATGGGAGATATCTCATTAATTAAAAAAGGCGAAATAAACTTTTATAAAATAACGGTGGCCAATGAGCATAGTATGTGACTTACACGACAAGTGCTCGTGGAAATACCCTGTACTAAATTAATTTTATATGTATATATTTTTCAATTGTTATTTAAAGTACAGTTTGGGCATAAAGGGTTAAAAAAGAGAGGAACAAAACTCTGTTCTTTAATTGCGTGTTAAAAAAAAAAAAAAAAAAAAAAAAAAAAAAAAAAAAAAAAACCTTTTAAAATAGAACGCCCGTAATAAAAAATAAAAAAAAAAGTTGAAAATGGAAAAAAAAGATAAAAAAGAAAGTTTTACAATGAAACAGCCTTTTTCAGAGAGAGAGAGAAAGAAAAAAGAGGAGTTTCGATAAGTCTTATGTGCTCTAAAAACATTTCCTTGGTAAACGAATTTTTAAACGAGGCAGAATCTTCATCTTAAAATCTATTTTTATTTCAAAGAGTTTATCGATTTTGAAATGCAATAAATATGATTACAGATTAGAATGCGGAACGCTTTTTATCCATAAAGAAATAAATGCGATTTCAAAATTACGAAACAAGTGGAGATGAGTTGTGCATTCAGATATATTTCTCACCTTATTTAATTTAAAATAAAATTATCGGTTGAATATTTTCTCTTTCATTGCGGAGAAAAAAAAAGAAATGAGAATATTGCTTAAAATTAATTCTCTTGAGATCAAAGCGATCTGAGACTCATTTGCAGAAAACAGGATAGACTACAGAATATGGAAGAAAATTTAAATGGAGTTCAATGCAACGGAAGATCAAATATTTTTCTAAAAAAAAATATAGAATATCTTTTAAAGGCGCGGCAAAGGCTAGGAAACATGGCAAAAAGCTTTAAAGTTTGAACTATTTATTTATATTGTTTTAGAGATTTATTTAGTCATTTTAAAATATTTTTTAATCAAAAGAATATCTCAAATAATGGAAAATAAAATCATTTAATGGTGTTTTCATCTGTTTTTATTATTTTTTCCGCTCAAGAACGCAAAATTTTGTGACACTGTAAAAAAAAATCTGTAAAGTTACTAAAATATTTCTAGGAAACTGGGATTCCAGGAACTTTTTATGTAACAGCAACAGCAAAAATTTCTGTAACAGCATCAGTTACAGGATTTTTTCTTGTTGCCGTTACATAAAAAGTTCCTGGAATCCCAGTTTCCTAGAAAAATTTTAGTAACTTTACAAATTTTTTTTTACAGTGTGACACACTCACAAATTCATTTTTGCACGTACATGCACGAAATGTACAGACATTACTCTTAACCCTTCTAATGGTGTTATTACACGAGAAGTCGGAGACGCTTGGAATCCCAGGCGTCTAGCGACAACAGCCGCCTCACGGCCCGTCTTTTCCAAGCATTTCATTGGCTGTTCCGGAAAAGGCTTTTCTATCATCAGATTTCCAAGCATTTGATTGGCTGTTACTGGCGACTCGCCTCGTTTCGGGCGTCAAAGATGCTCCGACAGAAAAAAGACGCTCGTGCTCCAAGCGACTCCCCTGAAGCTATAGGAATACATGGAGACGCCCGGAATCTGAAGAGTCTTTGACCCCTCGTGTAATAACACCATAAGGGCGGTGGTATATTATTTATATAACTTGATTTAAATCTCCAATTGCTAAAATTGTATCAAAATTTTTGAATAAATTTTGAATTCATTTTAAAAAAATTCCAAACCAATTTTTTCGTAAATTTTGATAACGTTCAACCAATTAAACATTTTAACAACAGAATTACTTTGTGCAAGTTTAATTTAATCGATTTTAGTGTACTCTAAAATAAGATAAATGCAATTATAAAATACAAATAAAATTATACTGAAATTGTTTTTAAAATCTATAAATTTAAAAAGAGAACATCACCTTTTCATAAACATTACAAACACATAAAAACTTTTTTGTACTTAAGTAAGGTATCACACAAAATACATATATGAACAATTAAAACACTCAACATGTTTCGGTTCCATTAGAGATAAAAACCATTATCAGGGGTAGCATTCAAGAGGGAAAATTTTATTGTTCCTACCACTATTTTGAAAATAATATAATCGTATCTTTCTATAGCATATTTTATGTAAAATGATCATGAAGATTACTGATTAAAGGTTCTGGTAGGAACAATAAAATTTTCCCTATACAGTACGACCCTTGCATTATCATAAAATTCGTGATCGACCAAGGCGAATGACACCGGACAATGAAATACATACAACACACAAAACATATACTATACACCAATACATACAAAACGCCGCCCTCTCTTGTCAAACATGAAGAGAAAATAAGATAATGATTCAAGATTGTTTACTTACGTGGTTCTACTATTCAAGTTTTCTTTAAAATATTTATTTAGTAATTCCAACCATAAAGTTGGAATAACAAAGGAAAAGGTATCGTTGCAGACTAAAACTCTACGTGTATGGATTTCTAAGGATTCTTTTATAATAGATTTACGATAATAATTTCTAAATAAAAATTAGTTTACTTTCGTTAAACAAAATATTTAGAGGGCCAGTGCCCCCGATTCTAAACTTTCTCCCAGTCAAGCCCACATAATATTTAACGTCTCCCTTTTGATTAACGTAAGGAATCTCATAAACTCCTGATATATTCTAAATTTTCTCCCAGTTAAGTCCACATAATATTTAACGTCTCCCTTTTGATTAACGTAAGGAATCTGATAAACTCCTGATATATTCTAAACTTTCTCCCAGTCAAGCCCACATAATATTTAACGTCTACCTTTTGATTAACGTAAGGAATCTCATAAACTCCTGATAGGTATTCTTGCTTTACTGGATCAAACGGCTTATTAAGCAAATTCTTTAATTTTGGTGTTGGTTTCCCAATTATTTACAATATTAAACTTTTTAAATTTAAATTTTAACTTTTTAAAACTACCTTTCAAATATGGAAAAGAAAGTTTTTTAAATTTAGTAAGCTATTTATTGAGGTTTCCTATTTATCCATGATCTGAAAGCGCAAATCTGCCATTTGCCTCTCCCGAAACTAAATATTGTCTTCCTTTACCGAAGATGCATAATTCCATCCCTACTTTTCCGGAAAAAAGGCCCGAATTCAAGATTGGTCACTTGAGTAATACACTGGCCTCCAAAAGTTAAGGTACAGGAACTGGATGCTTTCGATTGCACACGTTTTGTCGAATATCCACAAAAATTATTGGCGAATTGTTCTTGAACTTCTGGGATGAAAAGAACATGTTTGATTTCACATTTCTTTGTGAAGATTTAGTCGAGAGGACAATTAGGGGGCTAATATTAAATTTAATAATAAAATAATATTTGCGATCACCTATGTAACAGAAAATGCTGGAAATGGTTTGTCAGTCACTGTGTTAAATGACTATTTGGGTCTTGTTCAACGTTTGTGTGCATTTGTGTAAGCATAGCACTCATATTCGTGAAGATGTTATTGTGTCTGTGAAAAATTCGAAAGTTTTTTGCTTGTAGCATGCAGCGTTTTCAACCAAATTTAACACAACTTTCCGAAAACTTGCCAAAGAATAGTAGAAACAGTATACTGCAATTAAAACATGAATATATTGAATATTTGATGATATATGGGCATTTTTATGAGATAATTTTTAACTGCGCATGCGCGGAAGATTTCAAAATTTTTATTTCATAATTTGGTAGTCAGTATTTTGGGGCAACTTTTATAAAAAGTTCAGTCAAATGTGAAAACTTAGAAAGATATAGTGAGCTGATTGAAAAGTTGTGGAAAATTCCTTATAATAAATCTATTTTTAGGAAGCAACTCACTATTTCGACCTATCTTTGTGAATTTTCGCGATATTTGACTGGAGTTTTTATATAAGTTGCCCTAAACAACAGACTACCAAATTATATAATAAAAATTTTAGTATCTTCCACGCATGCGCAGTTAAAAATTATTTCATACAAATGCCCATATCTCATCAAATATTCAATATATTCATGTTTTAATTGCAGTATACTGTTGCTACTGTTCTTTGTCAGGTTTTTGGAAAGTTGTGTTAAATTTGGTTGAAAACTCTGTATGCTATAAACAAAAAACTTTTGAATTTTTCACAAAAACGTTAACAGCTTCAAGAATATGAGAGCTATGCTTACACAAATGCATACAAACGTTGAACAGGACCTAAATAGTCATTTACCACAGTGACAAACCATTTCCAGCCTTTTCTGTTACATAGGTGATCGCAAATATTATTTTATTATTAAATTTATTATTAGCCCCCTAATTGTACCCCCCCTCCCCCCCGATAAATCTTCACCGAGAAATATGAAATCAAACATGTTCTTTACATCCCAGAAGTTCAAGAACAATTCGCTAATAATTTTGGTAGATATTCGACAAAACGTGTGCAATCGAAAGCATCCAGTCCCTGTACCTTAACTTTTGGAGGCCAGTGTATTTTCAATCTATTTGTTTTTCTTTTTAAAAAGCACTTTGGGAGAAGTATTTCTATATAGAAGTAATCTTATTTTTCTTTCATATAAAACAGGGTCAACAAAAAAGATTGGGTATATTTAAAAACATCATAACTCCAAATTTAACAGAAGAAACGTATTAATTTTCTTCGCAAAGTACTCGGCAGTTCACCAAAATTCGTTAGATGTAACTGTTTCGCATCCGTGACCTGAGGATGCGCGGTAAAAGATTATATGATTTTATTGAAACGTGTCCATCCTGTTTCGATAGTCCTGTATATCAATAGTTTCGTCTGGGCATCACCAGTTCGTTTTTAACACTTACAATAGTGCCTCACATTAATCTTCCTTAAATCGATCACCATTTACAGTGTGAACGTAACGGTCTAATTTGAATTAGTTAATGAAAACACAAAATGTTTTCCACAAACAAATACTTTATTTATTAACAACAATGTATTAGAGAAGTAACAAATCATTTTTTCCGAAAGTGTAATTCTTTTGCTTTGATGGAGAGGTATAAGCGTTTGATGAAATTTTCAGCAATTGACCGCAGCTCGGGCAGAGTGATTCGCTTCTGTTCCCGAATCAACGAACTCTTCAGAGCTTCCAAATTTTTGTGAGGCTTTTCACAAGCCCTTGCCTCAAAAATCAACCACAAACTGTAATACAATGAATTGAGGTCACACTGGTATAGAGGCCACTCTTGAGCAGAGATAAAGTCTGGAAAATTTGCCCGATATCAGTCCTGTGTTGATTTCGATCGATGAGAAGGCGCGGAATCTTTCTGAAACGTCCAAACCCTGTTCGAAAGGTGTTTCTAAGCCCAGGGAAGTACCACATGCTTGAGAAGAATCTCTTTTCGGTGCACATCATTATTGATTTTGACCCCAGAATCGAAGAAAATGAGAACAGTTTTACCTGTTGCATCAAGTCCTGCCCACACCATGACAGATTTGGGATTTTGATGATGTTGAAGTGTGGAAGACTTGCCTGGAGAAGTTGTTGATCAAATCCGATCATTCTGACGACAGTACGATTGTTTCACCGATACTAGCTTTTCGTCAGAAAACAGGATTCGCTCCCAGTGTGGAGATGCAGCTTGCTTCAGCAGCTTCCTGCATCTTTCGAGTCGTACTTGTTTATTTTCATCAATGAGAATCTGCGCTTGTTTGAGCTTATAGGGATGAAGGTTCAACCCTTTTTTTGGCCATGAGTGAAACCGATTCTCGGGCAATCCTTGTCTGACTCCCTGTTTTTCTCATCGAGACCTGACGATTTCGGGATACCCGTTTCTTAATCAATTGTCGGTTTCTGGATGTGTTCACAGTGCTTTTTTATGCCTCTTCCAGGTGGGTCTCCTTCACAGCCAAGCTCCTTGAATCTCTTTATTGCTTTGGAAACGGTTGGATGAGGCCCTTAAAGCAATCGAAAAATCTCACACACAGGCTTTCCTTGACAATGAAGCTCCAAAATCGCGTTCCGCTTGTTTTTCACCCTATTAAAAAAATAGAGTTAGTACAAAGATCAGTAAGTGAAAAAAAAAAAAACCCTTCTGAGAATCGAGTAATAACAAAATCATCAACCGTGACGTTACTTCTAGTCAGCGTTATGTTATTCTGGTCACCCTTTATTATACAGGGTCACCAAGAAAGGCTGGATACATTAAAAAAAATCACAACTCCAAAATTAATTGGAGAAACGCAATTTTACATGGTATTCGTCAGTTCTCCGAAATTTGTTAGATGCAACTGTTTCGCATCCGTGTCTTGTAGACAATGTGCTTTGAAAGATGTTATGATTTTTTTAAATGTGTCCATCCGATTGCGATGACCCTGTGTAAATGTATAGTTCCATCCCTGCACGACCAATTCGTTTTTAATACTTACAATAGTATCCCACAATTATCTCCTTTCAATCAATCATCATTTATTATACGGGATCATAGAAAAAGTTTGGACACATTTCATTTCCATACATGCTACACACTTCTTCTGCGCGTTGCTCGAATGTCTGTGAAACAATTACGTCTAACCTTTCTCGGAGAATTGGCGAGTACTTTGCAATGCAAATTATTGCGTTTCCTCAATTACTTTTGAAGTTATGATTTCTTGAAATCTGTCCAAACTTTTTCGATGAAACTGTATATAAATAATCATTATTAGATATTAGTTAGTTACAGAAAGCTAGATGCAGAAAGTAGGCATTTAAAATTCTCTACAGCAACATATTTATGGTAAGAGTTATAACCTAGCAAAAGTAGAACATACAAATAAATTGGATTTTCTGCTCCAAACATTTACTATCTCCGTGTCAAATATCACAAGACTACGATGGTTGTGTTTTTTAACTTTTGTTAATTGCTTTCTATGTATTTTTCAATACTGAATCCGAAAATGACCTTCATTTTTAACCATCGCGTCAGTCAGAATTTTTCGCAAATAGTAAATTTCAAAGTTAAAAAATAAAAAAATAGCGAAAATTTGATACTAAAATATAGATGTGATGTTTTTTTTTTTTTTTTTTTTTTTTTTTTTTTTTTTTTTTTTTTTTTAAGTAATTTAAGTGCTGAATCCGAAAATGACCTTCATTTATAATCATCGCGTCAGGATTTTTTTCAAATCCTAAATTTCAAACTTAAAAAGTCAAAAAAAAGGGAAAATCTGATACCATTAAAATAGATGTGGTGGTTGTGTTTTTAATTTTTGATAACTGAATTTTATGTATTTTTTAGTATTAAATCCGAAAATGAACTTCATATTTAATCACCACGTCAGAATTATTCGCAAATCGTAAATTCCAAAATTAAAAAATCAAAGAATAGCGAAAATCTGATACTATAAAATAGATGTTAAAAAAAAAAAATCATGATAATTTATTCAGTTTTTTGGCTTATACAATTTTTGGGCTTATACATGATTTATATCAGATTTTTGATATCGGGGATTCTTACAGCTAAACAGCTCAGGAGTCCGTTGACGGGAGAAGGGGGGGGGGGGGGAGGATTCATTGATCCTGTTTAGGTATGTAGTAATGTAGTATTCCACTTTAGAGACGATTGGGGGGACTACCTTAGACGTAACTGGCCTTTACGAGACTACAGAGGTAAATACATTAAATGGCTCCATCAGATTTTATTCAAAATTTTTATATACACATAATAGAAAACATTTCGCGTGCGTCACTCGGGGTATTCGCGTGAGCGAGACAACGTGCAACGTGACGCAATTGAGATGGAATATAACACACTTTATGCTTCACGTTCATATGTACCTGAACTGTATAGGTGTAAGAATCCCCAGTAAAAGTAAAAAAATTGAATAAATCAATATGAAAATGAAAAGATTTACACATATTTTATAGTATCAGATTTTCGCTATTTTTTTGCTTTTTAATTTTGAAAATTACGATTTGCAAAAACTCCTGACTCGATGGTCAAAAATGGAGGTCATTTTCAGATTCAGCGCTACAAAATACACCCCCAGTTACTTTTTAACTTTGAAATTTACTGATTTGTAAAAAATCCTCACGTAATAGTTAAAAGTGCAGTTTATTTTCGGATTCAGAGCTACAAAATACATAAAAATCAATTATCAAAAGTTTAAAAAAATTCCATCGCATCTATTTTATAGCATCAGATTTTCGCTATTTTTTGACTTTTAAATTTTGAAAATTACGATTCGCAAAAACTCCTGGCGTGATGGTCAAAAACGGAGGTCATTTTCAGATTCAGAGCTACAAAATACATAAAAATCAATTATCAAAGGCTAATATGATGTCACAACCAAACTTTTTGCAGGCTAGCGTAATTTTTCTTCCACAGTATACTTCTCAAATGCATTCAACAGATCAAAAGTTAAACCAATGAAACGTATGCCATTCAGTAAGCAGCACAGTTCTTAAATAATAAATCGTAGTTGAGCAGCAAATCTGAATCTTTCCCGGTATTTCAATTAAAAGTAATGCGCTCCAAATTCTTATTTCTCAAGCAAATCACTGAAAGAAAAAAGTTCTAAAACTTCAATTCTTTACGTTCTGAATTTGCAGAGATTAACACAGTGCAGTAGATGAAACGAAAATAAGAATACATTTTAGAGAATTAGGAAACAGTGTTTTAATAGTTAAACGATGTAGAAATTAACGGGAGACAAATGAAGCAATTTCATGAGTAATATTTTGTATTTATTTATTTATGAATAGTTTTAAGGGAAATATTTCTGTGTTTCAGATAACTTCTTTCATCTCAATGAATAAATGCAAATTAATAATAATAATAAAAAAGAACAACTAATGTACAGTCTAAAAAATAATTGCGTAGTTTTACACATTAAAACAGGTATGCTGATGATACAAAAACGATTTGTATATAAGTGTAAAAAGGCGTGTAAATTGCCAAATACACGCACTGATGTGTCAATTTCAAAATAAACATTTTCCTGTGTATTTTAATAGCACATTACGCGGTTTAAATGTGTAAAATTTTATCAGATAATTCAAGAAAGGCACAGTTTAACGTGTAAATTGCACATGGGTACACATATATCTGTATAATATACAAAAACGATGGATTTTGTGTACGTAGTACATAACCTTATACTTTGGCATGTAAATGTTGAACTAAATATTTTTATTGTCGCAAAACAAATTTGCATGAAGAACAAACACGTGTGCTTGTTCTCTTTCCAGCAAATTTGTTTTTAGACCACAAAATAGAGTAACCTTAATTTACAAGAAACAGTATCTTCTGAAATTATATTTACTGCATGTCATTCTCTGTTAAATTTGTTTTGAATCCCTAAAATAGTATAGTCATAATTTATAAATAGAATTTGTGTAATATGAATAAATACACTGTAAAATAAAATTTTGAAAAATGCGGAATTCATGACGCCGGTACAATTTCCGTATTTTCTTTTTTCTGTCAATTACAGTCACAAGTTCAGAAAGTCACATCAAGAGGAGAAATGCTTTATTTAATTCAATCTACAGTAAACAAGCAATACTTCCCGAAACGGGATTTGAACTCACGATATAGATTTAAATAGAATATAGTTTAGATCAGCCATACTCAATCTGCGGCCCGCGGGCCACATGTGACCCGGCGAGCGTTTATGTGCGGTCCGAGACATAATTATAAATTTAATGAAATGTGCATAAAAGGTATTTCAGACCTTCAGTGTTACTTTATATATTTTCACAGGAAGACAAAATCTGTTTTGTTATCCATAATTCATTTAAAATTATGTTAAAATATCTTAATTGCCATTTTTATAGACAAAAGTTCTTTTTACATGCAGTTATAGTTGTGCCACAGTTTTGTATACATTTCTCTATCTTCAACACTAATCAAACATTATTCCAAATTAATTTAATTTGCACTGCATATTCCTACAATTAAGAAAAACAGTTTTTGAATTGACCAAAAGTCTGATTTATTAGAGAAAATCTCTTGATTTTAAAAAATTTATTTGGAAATCCTGCATTGTTATATTATTACGTTTTATATTTATTATAGGGCTAAAACTACTTTTCGTTTTTAAACGTTTCCGCGTAAAAAATTGGCACACACACACACACAAAAAAAAATCATTATTTACAAAAACAAACTTTGTGATCTATTTCTACAACATTTGCAATAAAAATCTATCACGAAGCTAATTGTTCGGAAATAGTGGTATTAAAATTTTTTAGTAACGTTTCTCCTGCAAGAAATGTTAAATCCCACTTATAATATTAACTGTGTTATACTACTTATGTTACCTTACTATTTTTATTAACAATTTTTTTTTTTTTTACCGTTTTTTAAGTATGTTGCGGCCCGCTTAACGTCGCAAACGTATGATTGTGGCTCACTAGGACAAAAGGTTGAGTATGGCTGGTTTAGATAGTTAGAATATAGTTAGTATAGATAGAATATAGTTTTTAATTATTATTTATGCAGTGACACGTTATCATGGTTTCTTTTATGCATTTTTTGCTTCTGAAATATACCCCCTCCCCGCTTTTCAATTAACTACAGACTTTTTTACATTAAAATTTTATAGCATAAAATTGATTAAAATGTTAGATATAATTGATTAGGCCAGCTTTTGATTATTAAAATAATATTTTACTTTGTACATATGAAACGTTTTTCACACTTTTAGCAACATCTCTTACTACCCAGTCTATACTTACTGCCTGGGTAAAAAGAGACAAATATTGGTTATTCTTGTTGACAGACATTACGAAATGTAATCTTTAAATAAAGGCTATGAAATAAATCAAACTCGGTAAATTCATCAATCAAACTCATCTATCAACATGATTCATAAAAGCAACTATGTGAAGAACTTGTTATTCAAGGAAGTTTATGATTCTAAATAAATACTTTGTATAAACATTTCATCGCATATCCAAGAAATTAAGACATTTGAACAATCAATAATCTAAACTGTTTAAGTTACTATAAATATAAATAATGTAATATTAAGATTAATGATACTAATTTCCTGTTTTTAGCTTCAATAATGTATAATGTATGTTTTTTACATTTACTTGTATTCCAGACTCTCAAAAGGAGAGATGCGGCGATTTTTATGCTGCAAAAGTAACTAATTAAATTCCGTTTCTTTCTTTAAAAGTTCTATCTACATATTTTTTTACAAGTCACAAAAATAATCACGTGTGCTTTAAAACAACACAGAATATTATACCATTAGCAATGGATTAGAATGGGAAACGACTAAAATTTACAGATGATATTACCCTGATGATGATGGATACCAGATAAACCACGGATATAAACATAAATACAAGGTAAGTCAATTTTCTCTTACGCAAACACATTGTTGGATAAGTTGAAATACGTCTAACAATTCGTTCGATATATATCTATGAAACATTTAAAATTTAGCCTCTTATGTAAGTTCATGCTTAATTGAGTAAGGTTTGTTGGGGTAACTGGAACCACGAGGTAACTGGGCCATAGGCTATTTTATAAAAAACTGTTGGTGTTTTTTAAGTTTTAGCTTTTGTGAGCAATGCCCCTTTATCTCTACTTCCTAAAACAACGTGTATCAACTCAATCATAACTCTCACTCTGCTGTGATAGGTTGTCAAAAATTTACGTTTCCTTTTTTATAAACAACGTCAATATGGTTGAACTTCCTCGGATTTTTATTAAAATACTGTAAGTACTTTTATTAAACAATCTTTTTTCTTTTTTAGACATATAACTACGTTAATATTATTAGGTATCTATACATATTTACTTCATGTTTTATATGTAAGCCCAGTGTCCCAGTTACCCCATAAATGTTTCAAGAATGAGGTAACTGGGACATGTATCCGGGGTAACTGGGCCATGCTGGATCCAGTTATCCCAATAGTTATAAATAATTTTTTTGTGTTTCCCTTACTACGGGAAGTAAATTTCTCCATTGGTTTTTGCTCACAATAAAGAAAATGATAGAATACCTTATTAAAATAACGTAATGAAATTTTAAAAAAAGCATATTGAGTGGTATCAAACCAAATTTCTTGACCCCTTGAGAGGCGGTGATGCCGTTATGGCATCACTTAATTTTAATTCCTAATTGCCACATTGGCACCTGAATTTTATAATTAAAATTTAACCTTTATTAAGTACGCGAAAATATACTTTTACATGTTTTTAGATAGATTCTCTTGTAAATATTGGTGTCATTAAATTATTTTAACATTTTACGAATGCAAGTACCTTGCCCCTGAAAGCCAGATAGCCAGACCTTGAAATTGTACTATACACAGGGGTCGCATTCTATAGGCATAGCTGCCAATTTTTACGCTTTCTTGCTACCACTAAAATTTAATAGAGATTTTCGGTTTGTTTAATCATAAGATTTCGACGATTAAATAAGACAACATTTACTATAATATTTTAGTGGTAAGAGGAAAGCGTAAAAGTTGGCAGCTATGCTATAAGGAATCTTTTATCGTCCCTACCACTATTTTGAAAATAATATCTTCATTGCACCTTTCTTTAAGGAACAAAAAAATTTTCCCTATATAATGCGACCCCTGGATAAAGATAAAGTACTAAAGTACTTACGTAGCCTTTTGTTCAGAGATTTACCTTGCTATTTTTCCCTTAAAATACCCATGTGACTTTTTTACTTATTATCTATACTAAAGTACATAAGTACTTACTTAATTTTTATATTTTTGGTATAAATAAATCTAATATTTTCACTTTTAGTGGTTTTTTTAGGCACACTGACAGCAAAGGTTTCCTTTACAACGCTGTTTATTGACATATAATTTACATGATCTGCCTGGTTTAAATTTTTTAAAGTTGTTTACACTTTTTCAAACAGGACCTGATATCCGATATGAAAAAATATAAACGCGTATGGAACATAGACCCCCCTGGTCCAGTTACCCCATTTTTTGGGGCAACTGGACCAATGAGGAAAGAAAGATGAAATATGCATATTTTTATATTTTTAAATATTAAAATGTAATTTTGAGCATTTCTGTCTGATAGAGGGAACCTAACTGAACACATTTACAGAAGTTCAGACTTTAATTGAAATGAACATTAGCTTTTGAAGCTGAATTATCAGAAGCTCCAGAGTCACATTGCAAAATCATGTCCCAGTTGCCCCAACTAACCTTACATTCATAATATGCATCATTCATTCATCTTATCTAAAAGTGTACATTAATTTGTAGGATAAATAAAGAAACTTCGTTGTGTAATTGAATAAATCTATTTTTTAGCATTCATTAACTCAAAAAATGAAATTCTATTTCTTTTTTTAAATACGGCCAAATGTGTTATGAGTTCTTTTCTTTTTTAGGTCTCTGTCTGGCCGTCACGCGTTCGTACTCGGAAACTATTTAAGTTACAGACTTGATTTTTTAAATAAACGGTCAAGTGCGAGTATTACTCGCCTACAGAGGGTTCCGTAGAATAAATATATGAATTTGTAATTGTATTATAAAAAAAAACATTGCTAAAAGAATAGTAAGACTTTGTAAAAAACTAGTAGAGTTAGGTATAACAGTATATACTAGGAAAGTGTAAATGGATCTACCATGAAAGTTGAAAGAGGTATGTAATCTAAAAAATATCAAATATAGCTATTCTATATAACTCATTTTTTAATATTATCCCAATCTGTTTATGATGAACTTAATTCAGTACTGACAATAAAAGCAATGCATATTTAAATTTCCTTTGGCATTTCATAAAACTAAATTCAGCTCAGTAATAACCTTTCTTTCTACGTGTAGCGTAGCTAAAACAAAACCTTCGTTCAAAGTTTAGATTTGGCATTGTGATAAGCGTGCTTCGAAATGAGGTCGCAAAGTTGCAACGCCGCCTTGGTCCGTGCCGCGTTTTTCCAGATAGGCTTTTAATTAACTTTTAAAGTCTCTCTAGGCGTGTCGAGAGAGCCACTTAATGCAAACTAGTCGCGAATCCAATAGTATTTATATGTGATTCATTCTAATTAAAGGGTTTCAAGACTCTTAAAGCTTCAAAATTTTAGAATTTTTAATTTTTTTAGATGTTAAATTCCTATCTTTTCTGAACATTTTGATATAATTGTCTACTTGAAATTCCCATTAGAACAGAAGTTATGGCTTTTAAAATTATAGCCGCACAATAGCTGAAGTGTCGTTTCCTAAACTTTGAAGTCATTTTTCTCCAAATGACGTTTTTGGGCATAACGCGCAGGATATATCAAAAACTTCTGAATATTTTTTCATGAAATTTTCAAAACATATATCCCATGTTAGTCTGTATAAACTGAATCTAAAATTTTATTTTTATTGTTAAGAAAAAATATATTTTTTAGGTGATTATGCTGTTGAAAGATTCAAACTTTTGTATTAGCTAAATACAACTTTGCATTAAAAATATGAAAATGCTTTAAATACAAATTTATTTACTTTCAGGGTAATTGTTATAATCTGAAATATAAGAAGGCACCAAAATTTTCATTCTAGTTGCAATATTTATTTTATAATCCTGCGCATAAGCTGTTATACCAATTTTCTGCTCGGCAAATGTTTGACAGTTTCGAGCCCCCTATAAATACTAATTCTGCATCTTAGAATTTTTTTAAATACATGTAATGAAAGAACATACTTATATATTTCATCTCAATAAAAATTATGATTTAAAATGATGTACATTTTAAGACAATAAATGTTGAAATGGTCTTTTTATTCATGTTTTTCAATTTTAAGTGTCCTGAGACCCCTTAAAGTCTGTTTTTAACAATTTAACGTTTATTGCTGTTATACTGCTACTGGGCGACATTGAATTACACATATATATTATTAAAAGTTGTTAACTAGGCTTTAAAAGCAGATGGTACATAGAGTACGCCCCCCCCCCTTCCCGCTGTCATTATGTATGCCCAAACCGTCCGTATCTTTAAGGGTTAATATCTCGGCTAATTACGGACGATTTTTTTCGAAAATCATTATCAGCAATGCTTTTATCATTCTGCTACGATAGGTACCTCGAGCGCTGCTCAATTCTTTTGCTGAATGCTCGTAAATCGAAATTTGTGTGTAATGGTAAAATGCGATTTTCTCAAAAACTATGTGACCTAGGGTAATCACTATAATTTTCCTTCAAGATTTAAATTAACTTCTACTACCTCTAATTTTTTCATAATATTAGTTTCAGTAGATTCGGAATTAGATGGAGGGGGGAGGGACATATTTTTGGGTACAATTTCGACAATATCTTTGAAAATATAATACCTAAAATTAAAGGGAATGTATTTTTGAGTTCAGCGTTATGAAAGCTTTCACACGATACCCCACACGATACCCACACGATATACAAAGAAAAGAGTGTTTTCTTTCAAGTCGCTTAATTAGCCCCTCTGCATTTTTACTAAATATATTTATGAATGTTTAATAATCTGAAAATATGTGGGTCAATAGTCTCCATTACCTTCCCCAATTTGAACTTTGCATATTCCATAGTTTACGAGTAAAATGGCTGACTGACAGACAGACAGACACAGGAGTGATCTTATAATGTTTACGTTTTTACTTTTTAAGTACGGAACCCTAAAAAAAAGCTGAATACCCCCTGTCATAAACAAAATCATAAAATTTTGAAAAGTTATGTTATTTTCATTAAATAAATTAATGTAATTACATTCCACAATTTCTGAGACTTTAAAACACAGCGTTAATTTCAACCATCTTTTTGTGAATTCAGTAGTCCTGTGGTAGACTGTATTATTTCTAACGAAAGGTCCTGGGTTCGAAGCATGTCGGTGAAAGTTGAAATTTTCAATTTTTTACATTTAATTATCGATGGATTTAATTAAAAGAAATTTCATATTTTTTAGCCATTTTACGGGTTTTTTGGTATTTCAATAAATGTTAACATCCTTTTGGCGCCATCTAGTGAGTATTTGCAAGACACAGAATTAATATGCATTTTTTCGGAATTATTTCAACATTTTAAATATGTTTTAAACAATTTAAAATATATATATATTTTATTTATACAATCACTATATTTAAAAATATTAGGATTTTTTAGTTTTATTTAAATAATTTTACTTGAATATTTTTAATTTGGTCTAAAATATTTTTTAATTAGCTTAAAATTAAATATAGTGGCGCTGTCATTTATGTAATGGTTTAATAATTATAAATTAACAATTTTGATTTGTTAAAAAGGATAAAGTGTTTTAAAAGCAATATTAAACGAAACCCTCTGTGCGATCTGAGATCACACTTACTCTTTTATGTGTCTTCTGTATCCTGGATGAGTTTATTACAGTTTGTTTTATGAATGTCGGAAGTTCTATCTCTTAATAAGAGACACGATATGTCAAAACTATCGGACATGCCATCCCAAAACTTTGTGCTAATCTCATGCATGTTAGTGCTTCCAAATTCGCTATCACAGTGTCAAAATCAAACGTCACACGAGGACTCTAAAGGTATAGGCCAGTTATATTGCGTGCATTTAAAAAGGAGATATAAGGAGATATAAAGAGATATCAGCATCCCATTTTTCAAACAAATCATTGAATTTCGGCACCCAGTTTCTAAGATGTCTACAACCAAAGTTCCCAGCCCAAAGAGCATAAAAGAGACACCTTTGGACAGTATACATCCAAGCCTAATAATGGTCTATCTATGTGAAAGAGTAACAGAGTATGAAGCTTGACTAAATTCCGTGCATTAGTTTTTGAAGCATAGCTGTCGCGAAAATCGTGAAAAATGAAGCATAGCAGCGCTACTGGATGATTTACACTAAAATCTAATCAGCAACAACTTATGGCAACGTTCAACTGAATAGGAAGTATGATGAAAATCCGTGCATTAGTTCTTGAGATAGAACTATTGCGTAAATCGTGAAAAATGCACCATAACAGTGACATCTGATGGGAGATTTTCACCAAAACATAATCAGCAACAACCTCGCTTGACGTCTAACTGAATCTGAAGTCTGATAAAAATCCATGCATTAGTTTTTGACAGGAATGTAGTGGAAGGTATACGGTGGTATACGTCGTGTACCTTCTGGATTTTTTTAACAAACTCTTCACCCTCTGTTTCTCAAATAAAGCTATAGCATGTACTCTGTAGTTTTTTTTTTATGACTAGACCACTGGTTCTAGAGATAGAGCTATTGCGGAAATCGTGAAAAATGCAGCATAGCACCGCCACCTGTTGGACAATTTACACCAGAAACTAATGAGCACCAATATCTATCAATATCTCACTGAACCCTAAGTTTTATTAAATTCCGTGCAATAGTTCTTGAGGTACAGCGCTCACAAAATTTTTGTCATATACAGACAGACTCACAGACAGGGATTTTCTAAAAACAGTCAAATCATGTGCAGCACCTTCTAAAATATCTAAATCTGTCGAAAATCGAAAGTTGAAAATTTTCACTAATCTAATACTTTCTACTTCCAATACTTAAAGATAGAAGAAAATAAAAATAAACAAGTGCGTAAGTGTGATCACAGATCGCACAGAAGGTTTCGTTTAATATTTCAAAACACTTTATCTTTTTGCAAAATCTGTTAGTTCCACATTTCGTAACCAGGGGGCGCACTCTATTCTAAACAAACCTCTATCCGAACGAAACCCCGTTTTACAACCTATCTGTAGATATATTAGTCGAGGGAATCGGGCCCATAGCACCCGAGATAGGTAGGTGCCCCCTGGCGGTAAAAAGTGGAACCATATTTAAGTCTATGGTGCATAATATGAAAGAGTGGTCAAAGGGGTGTCGGCAAAAGTTAGAACAGTCCCCCGCGGGGTGAAAAGGGGCGAGGATAAAAAATTGCTTAAAATACACAAGTTAGAGTCCGGAGGGGTAAATAATATAAGACTTTTTGAAATTTTTATGATTTTTCGTGTGATTGCAAGTGTTCTGCTATAAGTATGAAAAATTTCAAGTCTCCAACTTTATTAGGGGCTGAGTTAGAAAAATTGTTTAAAATACGCAAGTTAGAGCACGGAAGGTAAATAATATAAGACTTTTTGAAAATTTTATGATTTTTTGTGTGATCGCAAGTGTTCAGCTATAAGTATGCAAAGTTTCAAACCTCCAACTTAATTAGCAGGCTGAGTTAGAAAAATTGCTTGAAATACACAAGTTAGAGACCGGAAGGGTAAATATAAGACTTTCTGAAGTTTTTATGATTTGTAGTGTAATTACAAGTGTTTAGCTATAATTATGCAAAATTTCAAGTCTTCAACTTAATTAGGGGCTGAGTTAGAAAAAATCTTAAAATACACAAGTTAGAGCCCAGAAGGTTAAATATAAGGCTTTTCCGAAATTTTATGATTTGTCGTTTGGTCGCATGTGTTTGGCTATAACTTTGCGAAATTTCCAGTCTTCAACGTAATTAGGGGCTCAGTTAGAAAAAAAAAAAGCTTAAAATACGCAAATTAGAGCACAGAGAGTTAAATATAATACTTTTTCAAAATTTTATGATTTATCGTTTGATGTGAGGTATTCAGCTATAAGTATGCAAAATTTCAAGTCTCCAACATATATAGTTTCTGAGAACGGGCACTGTGACGGATGGACAGGCAGGCAGACAGACAGAGGAGTGAGACTAATAGGGTTTCGTCAGATGAACGAAACCCTAAAAACTAGTATGTAAGTAGCCATCACGAAACTTTCTTCTATATAAATCAAATCTTCTGCATCTTAAATTAATTGGCAATATCTATTCGCTGTTGAGATATAATTATCCGTAAATCGTGAAAAGTACAATAAAACCGCGCCACTTGTTGCGCGATATACACCCAAACCTAATCAGCACCAATTTATATCAAGGTCTAATTATTTGAAGTTTGTTGAAATTCCGTGCATTAGTTCTTAGAATATAGCTACTGCTAAAAACGTAACAACCCACCCCCACATACACACCTCAATATAGAAGCGCCATCTGTGGGGCGATATGCATCCTCTAATCAGCGACGGACAGACGCTTTCCAGAAATGGTCAAATCGTATTCAGGACCTTCTAAAATGTCTAATCGAAAACAGGAAGCTGGAATTTTTCAAGAATCCAATATTTCGTTTTTGTATAGGTGGCAGAAAGCACAAAATCACCAAAAAAATTCTTTAAAGTTTTGTAAAAATTTATAAAAGCTTGCGAATTGTAATGTATTTTTTATTGCACTGTCATATTACAACAAATCGAAAATTGTATGTGATACGTGGTAAATGAGATGTGTTTGTACTTTGACTAGTTTTATAAATATTCAGATCTTGGTGCAATAGCTGTTACACTCTTATGCAAAAATGCATGAATACAAAATTTATAACGATTATATATATTAAATTCAGTAACATGGAAATAATAGGGCTCCATCTTAAAAAGGACGTCACCACCATGACAACCTAGAATCATTACCTGTCATGGGATAGCAGTGAATTAACTGCGTATAACAGGATTTAATATAATGAAGAAAACTTTTTAAAGTTTTGATTCGATTTTCATAAAATTTGAAATGACTCGACAAAATTCTGCAACGATTATATGTATTAAATTTTAAACCATTCGGTTTGGTAGTTTTTGTGCTGTTATATGCGAACAGACGGACAGACAGGCAGACGGACGGACTAGATGACGACTATAAGTGCTATTTATATAACTTATTTTATATTTAGTATATATTTAGAATTGATATAATTACGAACGCACCTAAAAAGCCCTAACGTTTAGTAAACCAAAATGAGTACAAAGCTTGTTTTGAAAATAAACAGTGAAGGTCCCAGGTTGGCTGACCACCTGTCCAGGATGTGCATAGCATCTCAGGGCCCATTGCCAAGAAAACAGTTCCGGGCACTGCTGGACCGATCCTTAATAGATTACATATATGGTGCCGCAGGTTTAGACTATGTTTTTAGTTTCGCGTTACAAAAGCAATTATGATTTTTATTTATATGTGTTATTTTTCTTATTACCAAACCTTCCCTAGTTTATTCTCCCCATGACAAGTATACTTCTCAAAAGTTAAAACATTGAAACGCATGTTATTGAGAAATCAGCATGGTTCTAAAGAATAAATCAGAGTTAAGCTGAATAGCAGCCTAAAATTTCCCAGGAATTTTAATTAAAAATGAAACGATCAAAATTATTCTTTCCCCACCAAAATTTAGAAGAAAAAATCCTTAACAACACCAATTCTTTCCATTCTGTTGTTGCAGAGATTAACAAAAGCAATGGATGAAATGAATGTAAGAATAGATTTTAACAAATTAGGAAACAGTGTTTTTCTGGAATTCGGAAATCGTTTGATGACACAGAAATTAACGGCAGACAGTTTCCTGTGTAACATTTTACGTTTGTTTTCTTTGTCTTTTTTTTTTTCTCTTTAAAGAATTATTTTAGAAGAAATACTTTCATGTTTCAATTAACCCCTTTTATGCAGTGAATCAATATAAATGAATATTTATTACCCCATGACAAGTATACTTCTCAAATGCATTGAACAGATAAAAAGTTTCTTTATTGTGGAAAAAAATTAAAACAATAAAATGCATGTCATTCAGAAACAGCATGCTTCTAACTAATAAATCCCATTTAAGTTGAGTAGCACTCTAAAATTTTCCCGGAATTTCAATTAAAAGTAAAACGCGCTAAGTTATTCTTTATCCAGCAATCTGTAGACGAAAAAAATTTTTAATAGTACCTATTCTTTCCGTTCTGTTGTTGCAGAGATGAACATAAGCAATGGATGAAATGAAAATAAGAATAGATTTTAATGAATTAGGAAATTGTGTTTTTCTGCAATTTGGAAATCGTTTAACGATGCAGAAATTAATGGGAGGCAGTTTCATCTGTAACATTTTACATTTGCTTGTTTGTCTTTAAAGAATTATTTTAGGAGAAATACTTTTATGTTTCATATAACTCTTTTTATGCCCAGTGAATCAATATAAATTATTATTTATTCCCCCATGACAGGTATAATTCTCAAACGCATTCAACAGATCAAAAGTTACTTTATCGTGGGGAAAAAAAATTAAAATAATGAAATGAATATCATTCAGAAACCAGTATGCTTCTAACTAATAAATCCTTGTTAAGTTGAGTAGCACTGTAAAATTTTCCCGGAATTTTAATTAAAAGTAAAACGTGCTAAATTATTTTCTCTCCGACAAAACTGTAGACGAAAAAATCTTTAACAGCACCCATTCTTTCCATTCTGTTGTTGCAGAGATGAACATAAGCAATGGATGAAATGAAAATAAGTATAGATTTTAACAAATTAGGAAACTGTGTTTTTCTGGAATTCGGAAATCGTTTAACAATGCAGAAATTAACGGGGGGCAGTTTCCTGTGTAACATTTTACATTTATTTTCGTTGTCTTTTATTCTTCTCTTTAAAGAATTATTCTAGGAGAAATACTTTTATGTTTCAAATAACTCCTTTTATGCCCAGTGAATAAATATAAATGAAAATTTATTCCCCCGTGACAAGTATACTTCTCAAATGCATTCAACAGATAAAAAGTTACTTTATTGTGGAAAAAAAATAAAACAATGAAACGAACGTCATTCAGAAACCAGCTTGCTTCTAACTAATAAATCCTAGTTAAGATGAGTAGCTCTCGAAAAATTTCTCGGAATTTTAATTAAAAGTAAAACGCGCTAAATTATTCTTTCTCCAGCAAAATTTAGAGGAAAAAATCTTTAACGGCACCAATTCTTTCCATTCTGTTGTTGCAGAGATTAACAAAATCAGTGGATGAAACGAAAATAAGAATAGATTTTAATAAATTAGGAAACAGTGTTTTTCTGGAATTAGGAAATCGTTTAACGATGCAAAAATTAACAGGAGCCAGTTTACTGTTTAGCAATTTAAATTTGTTTTCTTTGTCTTTTTTTTCACTTAAAAAAATTATTTAAAGAGAATTACTGTTTATGTTTCAAATAACTTCTTTTATACTCAGTGAATCAATATAAATGAATATTTATTCCCCCATGACAAGTATAATCCTGAAATGCATTCAACGAAACAAAAGTTACTTTGCTGTGAAAAAAAAAAGTTAACAATGAAATGAAAGTCATTCAGAAACCAGCATATTTCTAACTGATAAATCTTAGTTAAGTTGAGTAACACTCTAAAATTCTCCTGGAAATTTAATTAAAAGTAAAACACGCTAAATTATTCTTTCTCCAGCAAAATTTAGAGGAACAAAATCTTTAACAACACCCATTCTTTCCGTCCTGTTGTTGCAGAGATTAACAAAAGCAACGGATGAAATGAAAATAAGAATATATTTAACGAATTAGGAAACTGTATTTTTCTGGAATTCGAAATCGTTTAACGATGCAGAAATTAATGGGAGGCAGTTTCCTCTGTAACATTTTACATTTGCTTGCTTGTCCTTAAAGAATTATTTTAGGAAAAATACTTTTATGTTTCATACAACTCCTTTTATGCCCTGTGAATCAATATAAATTATTATTTATCCCCCCATGACAGGTATACTTCTCAAACGCATTCAACAGATCAAAAGTTACTTGGTTGGGGGGGGGAAATTAAAACAATGAAATGAATGTCATTCAGAAACCAGCATGCTTCTAACTAATAAATCCTTGTTGAGTTGAGTAGCACTGTAACATTTTCCCGGAATTTTAATTATAGGTAAAACGTGCTAAATTATTTTCTCTCCGGCAAACTGTACACGAAAAAATCTTTAACAGCACCCATTTTTTCGGTTCTGTTGTTGCAGAGATGAACATAAGCAATGGATGAAATGAAAATAAGAATAGATTTTAACGAATTAGGAAACTGTGTTTTTCTGGGATTCGGAAATCGTTTAATGATGCAGAAATTAACGGGAGGCAATTTCCCGTGTAACATTTTACATTTGTTTTCTTTGTCTTTTTTTTCTTCTCTTTAACGAATTATTTTAGGAGAAATCCTTTTATGTTTCAAATAACTCCTTTTATGCCCAGTGAATAAATATAAAGGAATATTTATTCCCCCGTGCCAAGTATTACTTCTCAAATGCATTCAACAGATCAAAAGTTGTTTTATTGTGGAAGGAAAATAAAACAATGAAACGCACGTCATACAGAAACCAGCATGCTTCTAACAAATAAATCCTAGTTAAGATGAGTAGCTCTCCAAAATTTTCTCGGAATTTTAATTAAAAGTAAAACGCTCTAAATTATTCTTTCCTCCAGCAACATTTATAGAAAAAAATCTTTAACGGCACCAATTCTTTCCATTCTGTTGTTGCAGAGATTAACAAAAGCAATGGATGAAATGAAAATAAGAATAGATTTTAACGAATTTGGTAACATTTTTTTTCTGAAATTCGGAAATAGCTTAAAGATGCAGAAAAGATGCCGTTTCCTGTAACATTTTACATTTGTTTTTTCTCTTTAAAGAATTATTTTAGGAGAAATACTTTTATTTTTCAAATAACTTCTTTTTATGCCCAGTGAATCAATATAAATGAATATTTATTTCCCCGTGACAAGTATTACTTCTCAAATGCATTCAACAGATCAAAAGTTACTTTATTGTGGAAAAAAATAAAACAATGAAACGTATGTCATTCAGAAACCAGCTTGCTTCTAACTAATAAATCCTAGTTAAGTTGAGTAGCTCTCCAAAAATTTTCCGGTATCTTAATTAAAAGTAAAGCGCGTTGAATTATTACTTATCCAGCAAAATTTAGAGAAAAAATATCTTGAATGGTACCAATCCTTTCCGCTGTGTTGTTGCAGAGATTAAAATGAAAATAAGAATACATTTTAACGAATTAGGAAACAGTGTTTCTCCGAAATTCGGAAATCATTTAACGATGCAGAAATTAACGGGAGACAGTGTCTTGGGTAACATTTTACATTTTTTTCCCTTTAAAAAATTATTTTAGTTGAAATACTTTTATTTTTCAATTAACTCCTTTTATGCAGTGAATCAATATAAATGAATATTTATTCCCCCGTGACAAGTATTACTTCTCAAATGCATTCAACAAATCAAAGTTACTTTATTGTGGAAAAAAAATAAAACAATGAAACGTATATCATTCAGAAACCAGCATACTTCTAACTAATAAATCCTAGATATAGGCATGAGACTTTTCCGCGTTTTTGTATACCAGTATAATATTAGAGAAAATGTTGTGCTCTTAAATTGTATAATTTTCCGATTAAATAAAATAACAATTTGTCTAAGATTATACTGGTGTGCAAAAACGTGGAAAAGTCTCATGCCTATAGATAAGTTGAGTAGCTCTCCAAAATTTTCCGTAATTTTAATTAAAAGTAAAACGCGCTAAATTATTCTTTATCCAGCAAAATTTAGAGCAAAATATCTTGAATGACACCAATTCTTTCCGTTCTGTTGTTGCAGAGATTAAAATGAAAATAAGAATGCATTTTAACGAATTAGAAAACTGTGTTTTAGGTAGCTTTCTTTACAAAAAGCTACCTATTGCAGCCGTTCGGAGGAAAGCGATTTCAAAAAATTTTGGTATATTTTCATCGATCATGACCCCCAGACCCCGAAACCACCATCCGTTCAAAATTGATATATATATATATATATATATATATATATATATATATATATCTGACCTATGTCACACTGTAACTCTCGTATTTATGAACCGATTTGGATGTAATTCGGTGTGTACATAGTACATACCAATGTCTCGACCGAGTTCGTTGGCCAGCTTCATCCGTCATTTTGTTTCAAAATGGCGGCCATTTAAAAATTTTAAAAAAATTTAAAATTTGAAATGTGGTACCAAAAAATTGAAAATGGAAAAATATTTTTTTCTTATGTATTTGACCTTTATACAAAGACTCCGTAGCAGTTGTTGTTTTGTCTATATCTTAAAAAATGGCTGAGTTATAGCATTTTGAATTTCTAGCGAAGCTGACATTTTGAAACGTCCTGAATTTTGTCACGCGATAAAAGGCGTATTTATGAACCGATATGGATGTAACTTTGTTTATACATAGTACACACCAATGTCTCGACCGAGTTCGTTGGCCAGCTTCATCCGCCATCTTGTTTAAAAATGGCGGCCATTTAAAATTTTAAGAAAAGTTTTAATTTGAAATGTGGTACCAAAAAATTGAAAATTGAAGAAATATTTTTTTCTTATGTGTTTGACCTTGATAAAAAGATTCGGGAGCAGTTTTTGTTTGGTCTATATCTTAAAAAATGGCTGAGTTATAGCATTTTGAATTTCTAGCGTGGCTGACATTTTGAAACGTCCTGATTTTTGCCACGTGATAACAGACGTATTTATGAACCGATTTGGATGTACATTGGTGTGTACATAGAACATACAAATAACTCAACCGAATTCGTTGGCCAGCTTCATCCGCCATCTTGTTTCAAAATGGCGGCCATTTAAAAAAATTAAAAAAAAAATTAAATGAGATACTAAAAAATTGGAAAATGAAAAAGATTTTTTTCGTATGTGTTTGACCTTAATACAAAGATTCCGGAACAGGTTTTCTTTCGTCTATATCTAAAAAAATGGCTGAGTTATAACATTTTGAATTTCTATTGTGGCTGACATTTTAAAACGACCTGAATTTTGTCACGCGATAACAGGCGTATTTATGAACCGATTTGAATGTAACTTGGTCTGTACATAGTACATACCATTGTCTCGACCGAGTTCGTTGGACAGCTTCATTCGCCATCTTGTTTCAAAAGGATTGCGATTTTTTTTTAAAAATGTAATTTAAAATTTAAAACGAGATATTAAAAAATTGGAAAATGAAAAAGATTTTTTTTATGTGTTTGGCCTTGATACAAAGATTCTGGAGCAGTTTTTGTTTCTGAAAATTTGTTCTTTTGTTTATATATTAAAAAGTGGTTGAATTATAGCACTTTGAATTTCTATCATGGCTAACACTTTGAAACGATCTTGTATTTGTCACGCGATACCACACGTATTCGCCTATTTCGATGGAAGAAGGCATGTGGATAGTATACATCAATATCTCGACCAAGTTCGCTGGCCAGCTTCATCAGCCATCTTGTTTCAAAATGGCGGCCATTAAATAAAAAAATATATATATTTAAAGTGAGATGCAAAAAAATTAGAAATTGAAAAAGATTTCTTTCTTAAGTATTTGACCTTGATATAAGGATTCAGGAGCATTTTTTGTTTGTCTTTATCTTAAAAAATGGCTCAGATATAGCAGTTTCAATTTCTAACGTGGGTGACATTTTGAAAAATCTGATTTTTTGCCTGCGAAAGCACTCGTATATATCAACCGATTCCGATGTGAGTGAGCAGGTGCACAGCAATTACTAAGGTCTCGACCAAGTTCACTGGTTAGCCTCATCCACCATGTTGTCTTAAAATGGCAGGCACTTTAAGAAATCGCCGAATTTGGCAGCCAAATATAAGTTACTTTAAATAAAAGCAGCTTGGATAAAGCTGACTAACTTTGCGAAATTCTCATTCATAATGATTTAGTATTGATAAAAATTAGTATTGAATCTCCTACATTCGGTTTCCACTTAACTGAGCTTCGTCTGTTTGAATAATATAAGTTGGCTTTTTTAAAATAAGGAATATGAAAGCTACCTCTTCCTCCCGGCACTGGCCGGAAGGACTTTTTTTTTTTTTTTTAGGTAGCTTTCTTTACAAAAAGCTACCTATTGCAGCCGTTCGGAGGAAAGCGATTAAAAAAAAATTTGGTATATTTTCATCGATCATGACCCCCAGACCCCGAAACCACCCTCCGTTCAAAATTTATATATATATATATATATATATATATCAATATATATATATATATATCTGACCTATGTCACACTGTAACTCTCGTATTTATGAACCGATTTGGATGTAATTCGGTGTGTCCATAGTACATACTAATGTCTCGACCGAGTTCGTTGGCCAGTTTCATCCGCCATTTTGTTTCAAAATGGCGGCCATTTAAAATTTTTTAAAAAATTTTAAATTTGAAATGTGGTACCAAAAAATTGAAAATAGAAATATATTTTTTCTTATGTATTTGACCTTTATACAAAGACTCCGTAACAGTTTTTGTTTCGTCTATATCTTAAAAAATGGCTGAGTTATAGCATTTTGAATTTCTAGCGAAGCTGACATTTTGAAACGTCCTGAATTTTGTCACGCGATAAAAGGCGTATTTATGAACCGATTTGGATGTAACTTCGTTTATACATAGTACAGACCAATGTCTCGACTGAGTTCGTTGGCCAGCTTCATCCGCCATTTTGTTTAAAAATGGCGGCCATTTAAAATTTTAAGAAAAATTTAAGTATGAAATGTGGTACCAAAAAATTGAAAATTGAAAAAATATTTTTTTCTTATGTGTTTGACCTTGATAAAAAGATTCTTGAGCAGTTTTTGTTTCGTCTATATCTTAAAAAATGGTTGAGTTATAGCATTTTGAATTTCTAGCGTGGCTGACATTTTGAAACGCCCTGATTTTTGCCACGTGATAACAGACGTATTTATGAACCGATTTGGATGTACCTTGGTGTGTACATAGTACGTACAAATAACTAAACCGAGTTCGTTGGCCAGCTTCATCCGCCATCTTGTTTCAAAATGGCGGCCATTTAAAAGAATTAAAAAAAAAATAATTTTAAAATGAGATACCAAAAAATTAGAAAATGAAAAAGATTTTTTTCGTATGTGTTTGACCTTAATACAAAGATTCCGGAACAGGTTTTGTTTCATTTATATCTAAAAAAATGGCTGAGTTATAACATTTTGAATTTCTATTGTGGCTGACATTTTAAAACGACCTGATTTTTGTCACGCGATGACAGGCGTATTTATGAACCGATTTGAATGTAACTTGATCTGTACATAGTACATACCAATGTCTCGACCGAGTTCGTTGGTCAGCTTCATTCGCCATCTTGTTTCAAAAGGGTTGCCATTTTAAAAAAAAATGTAATTTAAAATTTAAAATGAGGTATTAAAAAATTGGAAAATGAAAAAGATTTTTTTTTGTGTGTTTGGCCTTGATACAAAGATTTTGGAGCAGTTTTTGTTTCTGAAAATTTGTTCTTTTGTTTATATCTTAAAAAGTGGTTGAATTATAGTACTTTGAATTTCTATCATGGCTAACACATTGAAACGATCTTGTATTTGTCCCGCGATACCACACGTATTCGCCTATTTCGATGGAAGAAGGCATGTGGATAGTATACATCAATATCTCGACCAAGTTCGCTAGCCAGCTTCATCAGCCATCTTGTTTCAAAATGGCGGCCATTAAATTAAAAAAAATTATATTTAAAGTGAGGTGCAAAAAAATTAGAAATTGAAAAAGTTTTATTTCTTAAGTATTTGACCTTTATATAAGGATTCAGGAGCATTTTTTGTTTGTCTTTACCTTAAAAAATGGTCCAGATATAGCAGTTTCAATTTTTAACGTGAGTGATATTTTGAAAAATCTGATTGCCTGCAGCACTCGTATATATCAACCGATTCCGATGCGAGTGAGCATGTGCACAGCAATTACTAAGGTCTCGACCAAGTTCACTGGTTAGCCTCATCCACCATGTTGTCTTAAAATGGCAGGCACTTTAAGAAATCGCCGAATTTAGCAGCCAAATATAAGTTACTTTAAATAAAAGCAGCTTGGATAAAGCTGACTAATTTCGCGAAATTCTCATTCATAATGATTTAGTATTGATAAAAATTAAAATTGAATCTCCTACATTCGGTTTCCACTAAATTGAGCTTCGTGTGTTTGAATAATATAAGTTGGCTTTTTTAAAATAAGGAATATGAAAGCTACCTCTTCCTCCCGGCACTGGCCGGAAGGACTTTTTAATTCTGAAGTCGTTTAACGATGCAGAAATTAACGTTAGGCAGTTTCCTATGTAACACTTTATGTTTGTTTGTTTGTCTTTTTTTCTCTTTAAAGAATTATTTTAGGAGAAATACTTTTATGTTTCAAATGACTCCTTTTATGTCCAGTGAATCAATATAAATGAAGGACGGAAACTAAGGTAACAAATCTAACTTGCACAAAATATATTTATGTGAGCGAGATAAATATTCATAAGATGTATTTTTTGAATAAAAAAATACAAGGGAAATTTTAAAGGAAATTTGCGTTTAAGACAAATCGCTCTGCCGCAAGAAAAGTGACAGAACTCGTCCGAAAAGAACATTCGCATGTTTTTACTTATAGAATGCTCGACAAACTATGTTGACAAACTTAGCTCTTCGTGCTGCAGTTAAAACGTGCATTAACGCGTAAAACCCTTAAGAATGAAGACGTAGATTTGGAGGGTTGAGTAATTTTACTACCCCACACAATTTGCCCCCTTTTGTGGTCACGAATGAACATATAGGGTAATAAAGTGATTTTCCGGAAAACTACTCTTATGAGACTTTTCCTGTAGCAAGACGGACCTACGACACGCCTGTTAGTGGAATAAAACGCAAAATGAATTTTTGCGAGTTGTGTCACTTTTCTGGTGGGTGAGGAAATTGTTTTCAGATCCGAACAAAAAATTAAGCGAATTTCAAAGTCATTTTTCTTAATCCTTTTATGATCTAGAATAAATTTCATAATAGTATCATGGAAAAATCTAAGCAATATATTTACTATAATTTTATTAACTTCATTCATATGCCCATCTTAGTATTGTATGTTCAGTGACAGTGATTAAACTTCTTTCAACTTTGAGAAATCAAAGAATGCAAAGATGTACTCAACGATCCAATACATTTTAGAAATAGAGACTTAAGAAATTTTTTTAGTTTTAATTTCTTGTATATCGTTATCATGTTTCTACACAGCAAGAAGACATTTAAAATGCTCTAAAAAACAGATTTCTTGTAATAGTCGAAAACTAGCAAAAGAAAGATAGACAAATAAGGGTGATTTTTGAAATTTTTTATTAACACTTTCTAACAAAGTTGTTAACACTTTTCAATTTTGTTGGAAAGTGTTATGAATTCGGTTTGTCTGTCCGTCCCTGCTCCAACTCAAGCAATTATAGTCGGATTGCCATGAAATGGATATATATTATTGAGACTTACAATGGCATGTTTGTTATTGAAAAGGAAGTGTGTAGCATTTATAGTTCCTTTACAGGGACATTCCAAAGAATACCGTTACATTACGGCCTACGGGGAAAATAATTTTCGGTGTTTTAAATGATGTTTCACAATTTCAAACGCATTGAAATTTTTATATATCTCTGAAATGCACAACAAGATGCTTTTATAGAATATGGTATGCATAACATTCATCGTTCATTTACAGGGACACTCAAAAGAATTTCGTTACGGTATGGTTTATGGAGAAAAATAGTTTGCGGTATCTTTTATTCCTGTTACACTATTTCAAACATATTGAAATTGATATATATCTTTGAGGTGCAGTGCTAGATGCTTACTATAGAATAAGGTGTACATAGCCTTCTCCGTTCATATACATTGACACACAAAATAATTCAGTTACATTACTATCTATGAACAAGAATTGCTGGAAGTGCGTTTTCCGTTGCGGTATGTGTTTTCAAATTTAACATTTTTTTTATATTAATTTGCATGTATAAATTATACAGATCATATACAGGGCTTCGGAAAACACCTAAAGTACATTTCCCTTTTATGATGGAAATTAATGAAGGGGCATATTCAATAGTTGTATGCTAACTTAACCCTTAAATGCCTGATTTTTCAAAAATCATTGTAATAATGTTTTTCGGCTTTCATTTTTAAAATAAATCATGAGAAAAATACTTAAAAAAATCATATTTTGTTTTAAGTATGGTTTACGACTAAAAAACAGTTTGTTACTAATCGGCAATACTGGTCTTTAATTGAAAAAATAATTCTCCTTGATAAAGTTCTATAATATTAAACACACAAGAATTTTAGGAACTATAATAAGAAATAAATTTTACTTGCTCACTACAGAACAAAATAGGGTATTTCGCAAGATTCCAAACAAAACAAAAAGAACAAGTAGCAACAATTGAAAAAAAAAATCTATCTTTATTCTTAAACAGCACAAGTGTTGCCCTCTACATTGAAAATCGCTTTAATAATATTTTCAGAATGTATTTTATCGGCAACATTAGGCATTATAGATTCAATATTACTATAATAGTATTTTAGAGCCTAAATTGGGTATGTTGCCGAAAATCAACACCAGGCATTTAAGGGTTAACTGAATCCTAACGGATTCCTTCCTAACTGAACTACATTTTTGAAACTGAACTATGCATTATATAATCAATTTATAGATCATATACAAGGCAGAAAAAAAAATCAGATATTGTTTCTACTATCGATGGTAACTGCTGAAATTATGCTTTCACATGTGTTAAGCATTCTATAAATTGGTCATTTCGACATCATTTTTCAACTTATTAAAAAGAGAAGCTTTATTATAGCATTCTGAATGTGTTAGAAATGTTTCATAATCTATGGATGACGCATGATTTTATGTTCTTGTTTAACTCAACCTGTTTTTTGTATGTAAAGAGGGAATTTTGCAATCGTTCTTTAACCACCTCTTGATATGTTAGAATTATGAAAATTACGTTCACCAGGTGTGCTTCCGATACAATATTTTAATCTTTTTAGAACTTTATTATAATTTAATACGTTGATTTTAGTATTTTTCTGTTAACCCGACCACAGATGATAAATCACCAAATATTCTCTGCAATTTGTACAATTGAACGATTTGAAACAACAATGAATTTAATGATGCGTCCGACAAAATATGCCAAGTGTCTGCAAAACTGCAACAATGAAACATTTTAAAGGTTAAAAATTAGAAATTAAATTATAAATAAAAAATGAAGACTAATATTAAAAAATATTAAAATTAATATTTTATTAATATTTATGTAATATTTTAATCAATATTAAAAAAACAACATTTTTATCAATTAATAGATTTAAATTAATTAATTTATGGTTATACGTTGAGAAATCAAATTAGAAATCCTGAAGTATAGTTTATATAATACCTTATTTTTTCGTTCCTGTTGCCCTATCATAAAAAATAAACGGAACAAACATTATATATTTTTTAATAAATTCAATTGCTTGCGCATTCTAACCAAGTATAAAACTAGTCGGATGTGGAAATACGTGTTTAATACTTCAAAATTCGCTAAACAATGTTAAAATTAAATGACAATCTATGCCCATCATGAGGGTTCTAAAGGTATAAGTTAGCTGAATTGTGTGCATTTAAAAATGATATATAAATATCGCATTCCTCAAACAAATCATCGAATTTCGGCACACACCTCCTTAGATGTCTGCAACCAAAATTCAAACCTAAAGACAATGGCGGATCCAAGGGAGAGTTCACGGGGGTCATGACCCCCCTCTGAAAATTCTGATGGACTCATGGATTCCATTATTATGAAACAGCTATTATAAATGAAGTGTTAGGTGAAGATGAAAGAGCAGTTGTAAAAAGTGCTCTTTCATCTTCATCTAACACTTCATTTATAATGGCTGTTTCATCATAATGGAAGCCATCAGTCCATCAGAAGAAAATAATCCACTCCAAAGGTTTAAGTTTGATAAAAAAAAAAAAAAAAAAAAAAAAAAAAAAACTATTTAATACTTTGAGCTCTGAAAATTCTGATAGACTGATGGATTCCATTATTATGAAACAGCTATTATAAATGAAGTGTTAGGTGAAGATGAAAGAGCAGTTGTAAAAAGTGCTCTTTCATCTTCATCTAACACGTCATTTATAATGGCTGTTTCATAATAATGGAAGCCATCAGTCTATCAGAAGAAAATAATCCACTCCAAAGCTTTAAGTTTGATTAAAAAAAAAAAAACTATTTAATACTTTGAGCCCTGCAATCTTCATGACACTAATAGAATCACATAGCTGCCTTTGAGTACGGTTTTGTTACCCCTAAAATTTAATAGAAAATTTTGCCCTATTTAATCGTTGACAATTGTTAGACTTTTTAAACTGAATTTCCGGAAGTGACAGTCAATTGTTTCCTTGCGACGGCATTTCTGTAGCTGTTAACTCGTAAAACTTGGCTAAAAATGCTAACTTTGACAACATTTTATGAATGAATCTTTGCCTGCATAAGAAAATGGGAAGCTCTTTAGTTTCTTGGTATCTGAACAAAATCGGTAAATTTTATATTTTTACGAATATTAATGCAAATTTTTTGTATTTACGAACAGGGTTGGCACGGTTTAAACCAAGTGGTTTTAACCATGGTTTAAACCACGCTTTAAACCAATTGGTTTTTTTTTTGTCAAAAAACCATTTGGTTTTTTTAGAAAAAAATCTAATATAATATTTTCTCTTTTTTGTAATTTAATTGTTTTAAATTATTGATAGAAGTAATTTCTACTTATCACACTTCATCTCAGCAGTCAACATGAGACATAATGAGCCTAGGTCATGTTTCTATGCATGTAGAATGGAAATTAGCATGTGCTGATGAACATATCTGGTACCCTAAAGATTTTTCTTAAAACATGTGAAATTAGAAAAGATAAAATAGATAAATAATATTCAATGTTTAGCATAAAATATTTTCATTTAAAAAATGCAGATTATTTACAGCAGTTAATATCAAAATACAATGATCTTTAAGATTTTGGTTAAGTTGCAAAAGAAAATTTTCTGGATTGGGAAAGATTATCCTTAAAGAATTTAAAAGAGTAACTTAAGATATCAAATTGAATAACACAGCTTGCAAAAACTGAGTGCTAGTTATAGCATTTCAATAATACCAATCAATCTTTTCTGTTAGTTGCTGAATCTAATGGCCAAAAATGTTGACTTGGACACTTGGAGTTATCTCAGAAAACAAAATAACCAGAAGTATTTGGATATTAAAAATAATAATAATAATAACAACCATAGAATAATATATTATATTCATGAAACTGCATCAAATGTTTATTGATTGATTATTATATTATTAATCAAAGGATTCTTCATACGATTTTAAAAGGTATCAATGTTTCACTGTGTAGAGCAGTTTACTTTGAACGTAAGACACAGCTGTTACTAATAATGTTTAAATTAGAAAGGATTTCAATTTTCTATATAATTGACTGTAATTATTTAATTTAAATATTTTCAAAAGTTATATTACTTATATAATATCCAAAAATGTTTATTTTATCAACAGATATGCATCTGTATGCAATAGGAAATTATATTTTAAAAAACCTGGTTTAAACCAAAAAAACCTGGTTTAAGCCAAATAAACCGGTTTTTTACAAAAAAACCCGTTTTTTTCCAACCCTGTTTACGAATGAAAATGACTTCGCGAAAGTATCAGAAAAGTAGTTAGTTTGGATTTAGGAATAGCTTTCTCTATAAAAAAAATTCTCATAAAGAGATGTGACCCCCTCCCACCAAAAAAAAAAAAAAAAAAAAAGGAAATCCATGATCCCCATCTAAATGGTGAGCTGGATCCGCCCTTGCATAAAGAGCATAAAAGCGACCCCTGTTGGGCAGTATACACCCAAGGATATATTTATGTGAAAGTCTAGCAGAATGTGAAGTTTGATTAAATTACGTGCATTATTTTTTGAGATAGAGCTACCGCGAAAATCGTGAAAATTGCAGCATGCCAGCTTTACCTGTTATATGATTTACACGAGAACCTAATCCGCACCCACTTATGTCAACGTCTAACAGAATATGAAGTTTGATGAAATTCGTGGATTAGTTCTTGAGATATGACTATCGCTAAAAAAGCCCAAATCCTTAAAAATGCAGAATAGCAGCGTCACCTGCAGGGCGATTTACACTAAAACATAATCGTCAAACTTATGTCAACGTCTGACTGAATCTGAAGTTTCATGAAAATCAGTGCATTAGTATTTGAGATACAACTATTGCGGAAATCGTGAAAAATGCAACATAGCGACGCCATCTGTTGGACGATTTACAGCAGAAACTTATGAGCACCAATTTATATCAAGGTCTAATTGAAACTAAAGTTTTATTAAATTCCGCATATTCAATCTTAAAAGAGCGCTCAGAAAATTTTTATCACATACAGACAGACGGACAGACAGACATTTTCTAAAAACAGTCAGACAATGTTCGGGACCTTCTAAAACGTATAGGTCCGTCGAAAATCGGAAGTCGCATTTTTTTCACGAATCCAGTGCCTTCTTGTAAAGATAGAAGAAAGTAAAAAGCAGTGAATTTTTCATAAATGAATTTCTGTATTCACGCCAAATTAGTATATTGTAAAGGAAGTTTTTGGGAAAAAAAGATGAATTTCAGCCAAAAAATTAGGCGTGATTTTCACGATGAACATTGGATACTTATAAAATAGTTTTTTTTATAGAATTATTTTTGATTTCATACTTATTCTATTACAAACATTTACTGTCTTCACGTCAAACAGTTTCACGCCGAATACACTTCCTAAAGGAACTCAACAGATGAAAAATAAAAAAAGTCTTTCCGGCCAGTGCCGGGAGGAAGAGGTAGCTTTCATATTCCTTATTTTAAAAAAGCCAACTTATATCATTCAAACACACGAAGCTCAATTTAGTGGAAACTGAATATAAGAGATTCAATACTAATTTTTATCAATATAATGGATGAGAATTTCGCGAAATTAGCCAGCTTTATCCAAGCTGCTTTTCTTTAAAGTAACTCATATTTGGCTGCCAAATTCGGCGATTTCTTAAAGTGCCTGCCACTTTAAGACAACATGGTGGATGAGGCTAACCAGTGAACTTGGTCGAGACCTTAGTAATTGCTGTGCACATGCTCACTCACATCGGAATCGGTTGATATATACGAGTGCTGTCGCATGCAAAAAATCAGATTTTTCAAAATGTCACCCACAATAGAAATTGAAACTGTTATATCTGAGCCATTTTTTAAGGTAAAGACAAACAAAAAATGCTCCTGAATCCTTATATCAAGGTCAAATACTTAAGAAAGAAAACTTTTTCAATTTCTAATTTTTTTGCACCTCATTTTAAATATATATATATTTTTTAATTTAATGGCCGCCATTTTGAAACAAGATGGCTGATGAATCTGGCCAGCGAACTTGGTCGAGGTATTGATGTATACTATCCACATGCCTTTTTACATCGAAATAGGCGAATACGTGTGTTATCGCGTGACAAATACAAGATCGTTTAAAAATGTTAGCCATGCTAGAAATTCAAAGTGCTATAATTCACCCATTTTTTAAGATATAAACAAAAGAACCAATTTTCAGAAACAAAAACTGCTCCGGAATCTTTGTATCAAGGCCAAACACATAAAAAAAATCTTTTCCATTTTCCAATTTTTTAATACCTCGTTTTAAATTTTAAGTTTAATTTTTTTTAAAATGGCAACTTTTTTGAAACAAGATGGCGAATGAAGCTGGCCAACGAACTCGGTCGAGACATTGGTATGTACTATGTACAGACCAAGTTACATCCAAATCGGTTCATAAATACGCCTGTTATTGCGTGACAAAAATCAGGTCGTTTTAAAATGTCAGCCACAATAGAAATTCAAAATGCTATTACTCAGCCATTTTTTTAGATATAGACGAAACAAAAACTGTTCCGGAATATTTGTATTAAGGTCAAACACATACGAAAAATATCTTTTTCATTTTCTAATTTTTTGGTATCTCATTTTAATTTTTTAATTTTTTAAATTTTTTTAAATGACCGTCATTTTGAAACAAGATGGCGGATGAAGCTGGCCAACGAACTCGGTCGAGATATTTGTATGTACTATGTGCACACCAAGGTACATCCAAATCGGTTCATAAATACGCCTGTTATTACGTGACAAAAATCAGGACGTTTCAAAATGTCAGCCACGCTAGAAATTCAAAATGCTATAACTCAGTCATTTCTTAAGATATAGACGAAACAAAACTGCTCTCGAATCTTTTTATCAAGGTCAAACACATAAGAAGAAAATATTTTTCAATTTTCAATTTTTTGGTACCACTTTTCAAATTTAAATTTTTATTAAAAATTTAAATGGCCGCCATTTTTAAACAAGATGGCGGATGAAGCTGGCCAACGAACCCGGTTGAGACATTGGTATGTACTATGTATAAACGAAGTTACATTCAAATCGGTTCATAAATACGCCTTTTATCGTGTGACAAAATTCAGGACGTTTCAAAATGTCAGCCACGCTAGAAATTCAAAATGCTGCAACTCAGCCATTTTTTAAGATATAGACGAAACAAAAACTGCTCCGAAATCTTTGTATAAAGGTCAAATACATAAGAAAAAAATATTTTTCCATTTTCAATTTTTTGGTACCACATTTCAAATTTTAAATTTTTTTAAAAATTTTAAATGGCCGCCATTTTGAAACAAAATGGCGGATGAAGCTGGCCAACAAACTCGGTCGAGACATTGGTATGTACTATGTACACACCGAATTACATCGAAATCGGTTCATAAATACGCCTTTTATCGCGTGACAAAATTCAGGACGTTTCAAAATGTCAGCCACGCTAGAAATTCAAAATGCTATAACTCAGCCATTTTTTAAGATATAGACAAAACAAAAACTGCTCCGGAATCTTTATATAAAGATCAAATACATAAGAAAAAAATATTTTTCCATTTTTAATTTTTTGGTACCACATTTCAAATTTAAAATTTTTTTTAAATTTTTAAATGGCTGTCATTTTGAAACAAAACGGCGGATGAAGCTGGCCAACGAACTCGGTCGAGACATTTGTATGTACTATGTACACACTGAATTACATCGAAATCGGTTCATAATTACGAGAGTTACAGTGTGACATATGTCAGATATATATATATATATATATATATATATATATATATATATATATATCAATTTTGAACGGAGGGTGGTTTCGGGGTCTGGGAGTCATGATCGATGAAAATATACCAAAATTTTTTGAAATCTCTTTCCTCCGAACGGCTGCAATAAGTAGCTTTTTGTAATGAAAGCTACCTAACAATGAAATAAATGCCATTCAGAAGCCAGCATGGTTCTACACTCTCAGAAAAATCTGTAAATTTATTAGCGCTTGCCCTTCAATTTTCACGGGTAACAGCATTAATTGATGAAAAACGGTCTGATCCATTAAATAAGGGGTCTTATCCCTTAGATACGTAAAATTAAGGGCAATCCACATATTTTTACAGTTCTAGCCCATCTGTTAGCAAAAATACGGATTGTTAATTGGATATGGATTTTTTTTTACGGGGTATGACTGGAATCTCTGCTGCCGGCCTCTGCCCGTAATTTTACAGGGATATTTCTCTGTGTGTAATTAACAAATCCTATTTAACCCTTTATAATCTCAAGGTACTTTTAAGTAACATTAAGGAAAATTCAATGTAAAATTCATTTAATTCGTCTTATAATAAAAGTAGATTGCATTTATCATACAAAATAATTTGCTCAATCATATACAGGATGATTCTGAAATCATGGGACAAACTTTAAGGGGAGGTAGGGAACATCACAAGTATTCAGATTTGCATAGCAACCCATGGTCGGAAACACTTTCCTGGCGCAGTAGTGACGACACAAAACACAAGAAAGAAAGGACACAAACAGAAAGAGAAAACATGTTTATTACTCTAGCGCTGCAAAAATGCCGGGACAATGCTGGAAAGTGCTGAGGAACTTGTTGCACGCATCGTGGCAGCTGCTGGGGAAGTCCGGGACACTCACGGTATTTTCGAGAAGATTAGATCTTCCAAGGGCCGGAAACGCGCTTCCATGCATCACGGCCCAAGGTCATAATTTCGAACACCTACTTTGACGACTATCATTGTCTCTTTAATGTTCCTTTTTCTTAGTTTTTTGCTGTACTAAGGATAATAAACATGTTTTCTCCTCTTATTCGTGTCCTGTCTTTCTTGTGTTTTATGTCGTCACTACCGCACCACGAAAGCGTTTCCGACCATGGGTTGCTATGCAAATCTGAATCCTTGTGATGTCCCTTACCTCCCCTTAAAGTTTGTCCCATGTTTTTAGACTCACCCTGTATATAAAGCACAATCAAACAGTCAAAGCTATTTTTTTTTTTTAATGTGGTTATTTTCTCAACCATTTACCTAGGTGTAGTTTTTATCCTATTAAAAAATGTTATACGAAAAATTTGCAATTACAAAACACTTCTCTGTTACAGATAGGATCATATTTATTTACACCGTTCTTATAAAAATTGTGAGATTTCCACAACAGTATTTTTTGTTAATTAAATCTAATTAATCTTGTAAATATTTTGCAAAAAGAGCTCTGACTATCTATTTATTAAATCAGTTTTAATTGAATTGTTCTTAAAAAATCAAATTATTATTATATATGTTGTTCTGGATATCTTAGATATTAAGATATCCAGAGCAACACACATTAACGTAGACATTTATTCAGGTGAACAGATCTTTTATTCAAAATTTAGGATATAAAAGATTAAGTCAAAATAAAATTTTACCGGAATTTTAGTTAAAAACAAAGCGTTGTAAATTCTCATTTAAGCTTCTAAATATTGGAACGGGAAAAACGCTTTTACAATATAAATTCTTTCCGTTCTGAATTTGCATATTAATGAAAAAAAAGTGTAGACAACAGTACACTTTAGGAAAATTGGAATTGTTTTTCTGGAATTTCAAAAATCAAGTTAGTATGTTATAGAAAATAAAGACAGGCAAGCATTGCAATATGTATAAAACATATTTATGTGCTTATGTGTGTTATGTGTGTTTATAAATATTCAGTGGGTATATATTTTGAATTACATGTAACAGTTTATTAACAATATAAAAATACCCGACTGGAAAAAATGACACATAATATTACATCAGGTGGCCAATCATCAACACGTGGGATATGGGCCCGAAGGGGGGGGGGTGCCCTCCTTGGGGGTCTCTCTAAGGGCACCTAACCCGTATTTACGCAAGGAAATCCAAGGTTCGAAAAAAAACCCACGAAAACTCCGAACGATTAGGCCGACGGGCGCGATTGGGATCGAACCCAGCACCTCTCGTCTAATAGTTTTGAAAGCAGAACCTCTTGGCCACTGGTGGGGATAATATTACATCAATTGCTTTTCAAATTTAAACGAAAGAAAAGAACAAAGATTCCATTTTTAATACTTTCCAACGTGGTTGAAAAGTGTGTATGAATTTGGTTTGTATGACCGTCTGTCCAAACTCGAACTCATCTAAATATACTCGGATTGCCATGTACAGTTGATAAATGTTATTAGGTTCATTATATTATGTTCGGAATAGAAAACGAAGTAAGTAGCATTCATAGTTCATTTTCAGGAACACTCAAAAGAATTTCGGTACATAAGGAGTCATTTTCTTTACAGTGCTTTAGCAGTATTTTCGGAGAAAAATCGTTTGCAATGTATTTTAACGACGTTACTCTATATTAAACCTTTTGAAATAGATATACAGCACTGAGGTGCACTGCGAGATGCTTACTGTAGGACATGGCGCGCATGGAATTTTACCGTTCATTTACGGGGATACACAAAATAATTCGGGCACAATACTATCTATGAGTGATAATTGCTGGAAGTGGGTTTTGAGTTGTGGTATATGTATTATAGAATTTAAACGAATTTGTTGCATACACAATGTGTATAAATTCTATATGTCATATACAGGACTACACAAAATAATTCGAGTACATTCCCGTTTATTGGTGGGAATTCCTCAAAGGGTATTTTCAACTGTGTTATGCCTAACTGAACCAATTTCTCGGCATATTATGCAGCGTATATACAAATCTGTAGATCATTAACAGGGCTTCAAAAAAGAAATGGAATACTTTTTCGACTATATATGGTATTTGCTGAAACTGGGTTCTCAAATGTTGTTATGGGTTCTAAAAATTGCTTTTTAGATATCACTTTTTATCTTATTAAATGCGGAATTTTTGTTACAGTATTCTGAGGCTATTGTTGTTTATTTGATAATAAATGTTTATTTACTTTTATTTCTTTTTATAAATTATATAAATTATTTTGTTCTATGATTATTAATTATATTTTGTATATTTCCTTTGGAAAATAATAGAAAATAATTAAAAAATACGAGTTATTCCGTCGACCAATTTCGCCAAAACACTCGCCAAAACACTCGCCAAATTATACAAATCAACATAATTTTTAGTTTAAATAAAGAAAAAACAAATAAATTAATATAACATTAATAAATATACAAATAAAACGTCAAAATAAAAATCACTTGATTACGTAAACACGTGTAACTTGCTTAAAGTCAAGTGAATGTGACATTTATGCTCAACCATTATTGGCATTTAATCTTATAGTTTGGCGATAGATTTTTGGTCGACAGGGATATGAAAACGAGGTTTTCGCCAAATTTTCGTAAAAAAATAAAAATCACACCAAACCTGCGGTATCTGGCCAAATATTACCACTCGAAAAAAAAAAAAAAATGCCAACTGGCGAGTTGAAAAAAAGCTATTGGCGAGATTTGAATCCGGCTAGCGTAACGGTACCTAGAATTCTTTGCGACCATGGCAACTTTTATGTAGTTTTATTCGAAAATTTTTTTTTGATTTTTTAATCAAAATGGAAAACTTACGGTCCCATATTGGCGCGATATTTTCCTGACGCCAATGCCATATACGGAACGGGCACATAACTGTCGCCAAAGTATCGTTATTTTTCTTCATATGGTAAGCCGGATGTTGCTGTTTATGCTGTTGATGCGTTCCCCAAATTGGCGTCGTTAAAAAATCGCGCCAATATGGGACGTATATGACATCTTTGCCAAACATTCATATGAACGGCGAAGGGATCAGACCGTATTTGTTTATGGCAGTTGGTGACTTGAACTATTATAATATAGATAAAATGATGGCGATAGAATAATATTTGGCGACTTATCACCTGTGCCTGGCTAACATTAAAGTACCAAAATGGCACATAGAGTATAAAAAGCGAAGTGGTCTGCCTGGAACTGTTGATGATAGTCACATAACTTAGGCTATTGTTATAGAGATTGTTTTAAAATACCGGGAGACAAAGACTCTGTATACTTAATTTATTTTATTTTAGCTTCTTTTCAAATGTTTAACTGATCCTTTTTAATCAAAAACGAAAACAACCATTATATGTCTTAACAGCAACTGATTCGCTCTTAAATTTTTGCAATCAAAGGGAATTGAATGGAAACCCGTTTACAGGGAGATCTGCACAGCTTTTTTCAGTATAATTCAATCTTCTCTAATATTTTTAAAACCCACCAGATTAGCGTGTTTTTAGATTCTGCGGTGTCTGAACGGGGGTTGTCGAGCATAGCTTGCAGGGGGCAGAGCCCCATAGTCTTCATTCTATAGTTTTGAATAACTACCATTTAGCTACTAACATTTATGAGCATTTAGGAGATATCCGGGTACTCCAAAAAACATGCGCTGCATAATTATAGCCTATGATACGAGGAGATACATTTTTGTATCACGTTTATTAAAATCTAACTCCCGCCCATTTTAGTAGCTAATAAAGAATGTTATATTGTCTACGGTCAAAAACATTACTCTCCTTTTCAGAGAGCAGTCTGGTAAAAAATGCAGGATAAATTTGAAAGAAAATATAGATTAAGAGACACGCTGTCGAACCTAGATTTTCCAGATTTTTTCTCAAAAAGGACAATTTTTATTGATACTAGTTAGTTTTGGTTTTATCTCACTACCATAATTTTTCACATCGTACTGAACTATACAGGGTGTCCCAAAATTCGACCGACAAATTAAGAGGGGTGATAGAAGGCATCAAGGGGATGAAAAGTTATCATAAAACATGGCTGTCCAACGCGGCGCCCACGAGCGCCATTGCGCCCTTTGCAGGTTTTTTTGGCGCCCTTTTAATGTTTACTGTAACTGACTCTCCTTAAAAATAAAAATCCGTTTTAAATGCATTCCTTCGCGACGGGCGCCCCTTACCCTTCTTTTAATTTTTTGGACCACTGTTCTAAAGTAGAATGTTTTGCTTCTTTAATCGATGAAATGTTGTGATTAAATAAGGCAAAAAACTCAGTTAAAAAAAGTGGTGTTTCAACTGAAGGGTTTTACGCAGTTTATACCGAACGTGCCCTTGCTAAGCGTCGTGAAGTGTTTAAAGATTGTTTTCTTTAAAATCAAAGATAATTGCATGTCGTTTTTTATTATTGAAGGCTCGATTACGATTTCTAGCTCCTTTTCCCTACAAAAATTTTTGAGACTGGACCCCTTTCAGAAAATGTATGCTTTTACTAGGATGCATGTTTTCTTTTTCTGTTAATTATTTTTATATGGAATTATTGCGTGTTACATGGAATTATTATGGTTTATTGCGGTGAGATATATGTGCATATTATAAAACGCAGTTCTGCCAATGTAGCGCTTTTTTTACTCAAATTATCTATTGCTACTTGATGCTACTTGCGTATAGCAATCTGTTTAATTTCATACATTAAGTTATCACATAAAGAGAAATTACAATTCGAAATTAGTGGCAGGTATTTTCAATAAAAAATGCGAAAAATTCGTATTACTAATTAGACGTGTGTGTACCGACACAGTGCACTATTAAAAATTTTGCAGCATTCTGGTAGGTCATTCGACCGTTTTTTGAAAAAACGGTTTCATAACCATAATTTAACTATATTCTGACCATAAAATGGCCAATAATATGGTCAGAATAGTGTTAAATTCCCGATTGTGTAACCGTTTTCGGAAAAAATGGTCAAATGACCTGCCAGAATGCAGCAAATTTTTGACAGTGTGGAAACGTATTGTTGTATTTTCATAATCATATGAAAAATGGCGCCCTTCATTGTATGCTACCAGTTAATGTGCGCCCCTGCTTATCTTAAGGTTGGATACGAACGAACTTTAAGCGAACTTTAAATTTAACGAACTTTTGGCTCACCCGGTATACATATATATAGATAAATATTTACTAAATTATAAATTTTAAAATGTAAGAATAATAATAAATAAGACTTTACGTTGTACACTCAAATGTGAAAACAAAACAACAAGTTGCTATCCAACGTACACTTTATTTCGAGATTTTAAACAAATATGTAAAAATTAAAATCACCAAAAATGAAAATTATACTTGACGTTTCGGTTTATCTTGAAAACCATTCTCAGGAGCTAATTTTCTAAAACACAAATCGGCAAAAAATCATTTATCTGTTACATTATCGAGGTCATATTCAAACTTCGATACTTCGTAGAGCTTGCATATGACTTCGATAATGTAACAGGTAAATGATTTTTTTGCCGATTTGTGTTTTAGAAAATTAACTTTTGATGATGGTTTTAAAAATAAACCGAAAAGTCGAGTATAATTTTTATTTTTGTTGATTTTAAGTTTCACATCTCTGTTTAAAATCTCGTTGGATAGTAACTTATTGTTTTGTTTTCATATATAAGAACTAGTGGGCGCTGCCCCCTACGAGCTACGATCGTCAACCCCCGTTCAGACACCGCAGACTCTAAAAGCACGCTAATTTGATCGGCTTAAAAAATATTTCGGAAGATTGAATTATAAGTTTAAAAACAGTGGCGATCTCCCTATAAACGGGTTTCTATTCATTTCTCTTTGATTGGGGAATTTTAAAGCCAAATCAGCGGCTGTTAAATAATACAATGGCTGTTTCCGTCTTTGATTAAATAAAATCAGTTGACATTTCAAAATAAGCTAATATAATATGAATTAAATAAACAGAGTCTTTGCCTCCCGGTATTTTTTAGCAAAGCGAAAAGAAAGTTTTTTTTTAATGACACTTTAAATGTATCGTTTTCAATCTGACGTAATTTTCACTAAACTTTTCTTTTTCCTTTTACTATTCACGTGAAAATAATTTTGTTAGAAAGGAAATATTATTTACGCTATCCTAATAAAAATAGTTGAAAATATCATCTTAAAATATTACATATATGTCTCGCGCAATTTTTTAATTTAAACTGTTTTGCAATATTATTTTTTGTTCATTTTACGTAATGTGTAATGTGACGTAAATGTGACGTAATTTCTCCTATTTAAAACTTCTAACGCATGTTAATGAATTTATTATTTTACAACATTCTTTCACTTTTAAAATTCACGTGTAATATGGTTTTTATGATAATTTTCAATGAGTTCCTGCTTTTTATATTTTCTTGTTTATAATAGCCACGTGTAAAATAAATTTTTAAACATTATTGTTTGCGCTTCTTATACAGTTGGCAACAGTTTAAATTAGTACAATTTTCTAAAATAAGTAAAAAATATCTCTCGAAATGCTGAAAATTTGAATTTAAAATAGAAATAAACCCTCAAAAAATGAGTCAAATTAATAAACTGACTGCAGTCTGCACACCGGGAAATTCTGACGCATAAAATGATCTAAAAATGATTAAATTCCGATGTACAGTTTTTGCTCCTATAAAACTTTTTTAATGGAACGATTTTGTCCAACTTTAGCATTAAATATCTCTTTAAATATTTCTTAGACTTGAAAACTGTCTGCATCAGCGTGTTTATCAAACATTTCTCTATAATTCCACCGATTTTCATATTTTTGTATGCAATATTTTGCTTAATATTAACGAAGAAAGACCTCCGGTCACAAAAAATTCAAAACCGGCGGCGGCGGCGGTGACAGCGGTAGTTACTTTTTTTTAGAATAGAGAGATAATTTTAGCTTACAATAATGTCAAGTTCAGATACGAGATAATAAACAAGAAAGAAAAAATCATGCATCAAACATAGATTATGAAACACTTTCCAACACATTCACAATAATGTAACAAAACTGCACCGTTTAATAAGTTGAAATATTACGTCTAATTCAACCATATGGAAACGCACAACACATTTGAAAACCCAATTTCAGCTGTCTCCATCTACAATGGGAAAATTATCCGAATTCTTTGAGCAGCCCTGTATATGATATATAGATTTGTATCTATTAACTACATGCATGCCAAAACTTAGTTCAGTTAAGAAATAAACTCATGTCCAAAATGAAGCTCACAAACATAAAATCTGTGAAAACTAATGAACTATTCATTAACTGTGTTGCCAAGAAATTTGGCACTTAGGTATATTACAATGAGAGAAAGAATATAGCAACATAACAATATGCAAAAGATTTAAATTGTGAATTAAGAAAAGGGCATATCAAAACGTGTTAAATCATGAATCAGCGATAAAGCATTTATATCAAGAAAAGATATGGAGTGTGATCACTGTGCACTGCTATACAAGCCCCACAAGGAGCTCTCATACTGTTTATGAGAGTGTCAATAAATGTTTGTGTCAACAAAGCCCATTCTTCGAAAAGCGCGACTTTTAACCCCTGGCGGGTCCTGGGATTGGAGTTACGCTGTGCAATGGCTCTTCCTAGACCATCCCAAACATGTTCAATAGGATTGAGGTCCGGAGAGCTCGAGGGCTAATTCATACGGTCAATATCCTCTTCTTCAAGAAAATAATCCACAATGTTGGCATTATCGTCCATAAACATGAAGTCCGAGCCTACAATACCCCGGAACAACCTCACATAGGCTTCAAAGACCTCAAACCCGACCGTAACGCCCGGCGTCCAGTCGTGTGTGTCCATTTCACTGCGTCCAACAGGACAGCTCGGTTGTTGTGGAGCCGAAGACATCAGTCTTGGACACAACAAAAATAGCGGAGTGTTCTTTTCAGTGATGAGTCGAGATTCACCACACAGAGTGATTCTCGTCGGATTTTCATCTGGAGAGAACGTGGAGCTCGTTATCATCTTTCCTACGTAAAAGAAATTGTCAGATTTAGGGGCAACGGAATCGTTGTCTGAGGCGGCATAATGTTGGGCAGTCGTACACCACTGTACGTCTTCGATGCGGGTACTGTCAACGCATATCGTTACAGGGATGAGGTCCTTGAAGCCTATGGGAAGTTGTTCCAGGGTGCTGTAGGCCCGAACTTCATGCTTATGGACGATAATGCGAAGCTACACAGAGCTCACATTGTGAATGATTTTCTTGAACAAGAGGATATTCGCCTTATGAATTGGTCCTCGAGGTCTCCGGACCTCAATCCTATCGCACATGTTTGGGATGGTCTAGGAAGAGCCATTGCACAGCGTAAACCCCCTTCCAGGATCCGCCAAGATGTAAAAGCCGAGCTTTTTTACTTTTACTGCCCGAGAGAGACTGCTCAGACTAGGAAGTGAGTCTGTAGAGCATAGATTGTCCCTCCCGGTCCCCTTTATTGAGGTCTAAAAAAAAAAAAAGTTACAAATTTCAGCCGTGGCTGAGCCCGCCAATACGCGCGACAGAGGGCGGAGTGGTATACATAAGATATAAATAAATGTTACATTAGCAAAATTTGTGAAACAAACATAAGGACATTAAATAATGCAGTGTTATACAAAGTTAGACAATATTATACAAGTTGCTGCGACCCAACATTGGGTACTGAATAAGGGAGAATCCAAGTCCCTGTCTCAGTGATGGAGTAAAACTGAAAGGTTGCATAAGAAGTTGAAGATGTTTTTAAGTTTTGAGAGCAAAATCGGGCGCGATAAAATATTTGCTAACCAACCAACTGGAAGAACAGGAGGACGGCGGATATGCCAGCGAGCTGTTAAAGGACAATTATAGAAATAATGAGAGGCAACAGCATCGTCACCGCACTCACATAGAGGAGAAATGGCTCTTTTGAACTTGAAGAGGTATGCTCCAAAAGGACCATGACCGGTAAGGAAAGCTGTAGTGGATGGAGTGAGCAGCAGAAGATCCAAAGACTACTGGGACAAGATCATAGGTATATCTACCCTTATCTGAGTAGTCCCAGTAATCCTGCCATTTTTTTTTTTATAAAATGAGCGCGAAGATGTCTTTTGATGTGTGAGTGCGGTACTGGAAGTGAAAAATCAGCTGATGGTTTAGCAGTTGCCTCCTTTGCCAACATATCTGCCGTTTCATTTCCCAGGATACCCTTATGGGCTGAAACGTGGCTTAAATAGATTTTCCAGAGAAGATTTTTGAGAAGTGATTTAATCTCAGTAACCTGGGGATTTGTTGAGCCAAACGAACAGATAGCCTGCAGGCTTGAAAGACTATCGCCAAAAATTGGAATTAAAAAATTTTGGTGGAAGAATGGGCTTTGTTGCCACAAACATTTATTGATACCCCCATAAATAGAATGAGAGCTCGTTGTGAGGCTTATATAGTAGTGCACGGTGGTCATACTCCATATTAGATAGATTTTCCCCCAGATAAATGCTTTATCTCTGGTTCATGATTTAACACTTTTTGATATAGCCCGTTTCTTCATTCACAATTAAAATATTTTCCATATTGTTATGTTGCTATATTCTTTCTCCCATTGTAATATACCTCTGTGCCAAATTTCGTGGCAACACAGTGAATAATTCCTCACTTTTCACATATTTTATATTTTGTGACCTTAATTTTGGACATGAGTGTACATATAACTCTGTTGAAAATTCCCCTTCAGCAATTTCCGCTAATAAGGAGATTAATGCGCGAATTCTTTTGTGCACCCCTGCATATGAGATATAGAATTTATATACAACGAGTAACATGCAAAAAATTATTTAAATTTTAAAGCCCATACCGAATTTTAAAACGTACTTCCAGCAATTATTACTCAAAGACAGTGTTGTAACCGATTTCTTTTGTGTGTCCCTGTAAATGAACGACAAATGCTATGAATGTCCTATTCTATTTTAATCATCTTGTAGTGAAATGCCGTGATTTATATCAGTTTAAAAATGCATTTTAAATAGCGTAATCTCATTAAAATACTCTCCAAACGATTTTTCCCCATATATCGTAATGTAATGGAATTTTTATGAGTGTTCCTGTAAATGAACTATTAATCCCGCATACTTCATATACAATATCAAGCATGCTTTGATGACCCTAAATGGGGTTTATCAATTGAATGAGAATCCGAGTATATTTACGGGAGTTAGAGCGTGGACAGACGGCTAGACAAATCGAATGCATAAACACTTTTCAACTTTGTTGGAAAATGTTGATAAAAATGAATTTTATTTTCCCATCATCTGAATGAAATACTGTGCAATTGCAACACAAAAATGATGTATGATGCATTCAGTATTGGAACAAGAACTTTTCTAATCAAATACTTTTTGAATAGAGCACATTTTGAATCAAAAGGGGAAACTTGAAGAAAATTGAAAATGTAAATTGAGTAAAATATTAAAAGTCAGATATGTTAAAAAACCTGGAAAAGATCGTCATACAGGAATAGTTTAAACATATTGATTACACTCTGTCTAAAAAACGTATAATCTCGCAACCGTATCAAACAATAAAAAATTTGAACGGAATTCTATTTAATTTTCTAAATATTTTAATATATATAATACATTTCATTATTTTATCGCGGAATAAAAAAATGAAAATTAAATGAATGTCTTTCAGAAACCAGCACGTTTCTAACTAATAAATCCTAGTTAAATTGAGTAGCAGTCTAAAATTTTCCCGGAATTTTAATTAAAAGTAAAACACTATTAATTATTCATTCTCCAAAAAAAAAAAAAAAAATAAATGTATATATAGAGAGAGAGCAAAAAAGGAGCTTTAACAACATCCAATTCTTTGTTGTGTTCAGAATTCGTGGAGATTAACATTGCAGTAGTAGATAAAATGTAAATAAGAACACATTTCAGAGAGTTTGGAAAAAGTGTTTTTCTGAAATACGGAAATCGTTAAACAATGCAGAAATTAACGGGAGACAAGCGGAAAAGTTTTCTGAGTAACATTTTATTTATACTTTTTTCTTTTAAAAAATCGTTTTACAAGAAATATGTATATGTTGGAAACAGCTGTTGCTTCCCTAGGGGAATAAATATGAATGAATAAAGAGAACTAATGTAACAAATGTGAGTGGCATAAAATGCGTTTTAAATGAATGAGATAAATATTGAATGTATGTATAAATAAAAAATTACGAGGGAAATTAAATTTTCACTTGTAAGTTACCTTAAAAACACTTCAGGTAACTTTAATTTTATTTCGTAATAATTTTAATGGATTAACAAATTTTACTTTTAGGAAGTAGGAAAGAATTGCATTTAGCATAATTTTCTATAATTTAATCATTTCTATATTTTTAGCAGAATACGTTCGGCGATTAAATTTCTCTGAATTTTGGGAAATTAACAAATACTATCACATAATACTAATAAATAGCTTAGAAAATCTATAGGAAATAACACTTTATAATAATATATTAATTTCAAATGCTAAAAGGTGTAAATTAAAACTTTAAAACCAATAAAAATACGTTTATTTCGACTGTAGACATGTTTCGACTCACCCCTAAGACATTTTCAAAAACAAATAAATAAAGCTATTCTAAATTTGCACGGTCTGTAACACACCATCATTCAGTTTTCCACGTATTCTTTCATATTATGCAAGTTACATTTTTATTTTATATGGATGCTTATTTTATTTTATTTTATTTTCATACTCATTGAGTAGCTCGAGCCATATTTTTGGTAAGTGAAATGATGCTGCATCCTTATATATTGAGTTTTTGCGCGTTACAATCTCTATGGTTTCTCTTATAATGGATGGATAGTAGGGAGGGCCGAAAGAACATTTTTTTTCGATTTTCGATGATGGGTAGTGCTGAAAAGTTGCCACTGGTGGCACTAAGTTTACACAAAAAAATTTGAGATTTTTTTAACAATCCCTTTATTTACCGCAAATGGCTTAAAGTTTTGCTCAAATGTTGATTTTGAACTTTTTTAGCTAAAATTTTAAAAATGTTAAATTGAATTTATTTTAGCTGAATTTACTTGAAATATCATGTTTGGTGTAGGAAATTTTAAAATAAGCTCTGATTATGTGTTATTTAACAGTTATGTGTATTTTGAATTTGGTGACTTTTATAGCCTTTTCGCATGCAAGTGAGCAAAAAATGTAAGTATTGTTTGGTTCGTTCGTCGGTTGCTCTCTTTTGTATTTATTATGTTCACGCCCTTCCTTCTGTTTTTCAATGCGTTCAGGGCAGGGCTCCCACTCGGTCCGTTTTTTGAACACCACTTTCATTTAAAGAAAAATCTCTTTTATAAATTTCGTAGAAATATACAAGGAAGAGCGTTTTTCTTGCAATTGTTGCAGAAACCTACCACGAATTTCTTTCTAAAAAATTACTGGTTTTCAAAAAACGGACTAGTGAGAGCCCTGGTTCAAGGTCACATATTTGGATGACGGATCACATCATGTCTTCACAGCAATTCTGGAAGGAGAGGTGGAGCAATGTGGAGCAGAAACCAATGAAAACGCAATCAGTCATCATGAGGATGAGGAAGGAAATAGCAGATGGGAGAAACTGCGAGATGGGATGTTAATTATTTTTCTGCTCTAAATTACAGATATTGTAAGAAGATTCAAATAATTGGAACTTTGAAGCAGACATTTCATCTGAATCAGAATTTGAACTAGGGCCTTCAAAAGCAGACACTCCCAAATGCACATCCCTTTCTCACACAGCATTCACCGCATTTAGAACTGGTATATCATATAGGTAAATTGTGTTAAGAGCTTCATCTGTGCTTCAGGATGCAGGAATTGTGACAACAGGGAATAAAGATCGCATCCTCAATAAAGACAAGGTCAGGAGACAGAAAAAGAAACTTGGAAAGAAGATACAGGAGGAGGAAGATCTTAGAGGAAGAAAAATTACAAGCACAATTTTGATAGTAGAAAAAATAAAACGATTTTCATAGAAAAAAAGGGGACAAGCAGCACCGTCCGTCGATAGAAAGACGAAACAAATATCACCATGTTGTCTGAACGTGGTGCGGAATATTTGGGTCACTTGACACCTCCTTCTGGTCACTGTGGAGAAATAGCAAAATCATTATATAATTTTCTAAGCCAGAATAAAGTATGCTTTGGAAAAAATCAAGAAGAGAACTGTAACATTTGATATGTATTCTTCATACGATTGAGCTTCTACTCTGACACCGACATCAATTGTCTAAACTAGATGGTAGAACCACTTGACCTAAGACCTTTACCAATTTAAATGGAGCTAGATAATTAGAGTACTCAAATCTTCAGCCTTTTGCATTTCTGATGTCCATGAAACAGGAATAGGCTCATAGAAAGCGACACGTACAGTCGTGGAAAAAAAAAGTAAACACCCCCTACTAACTCCTGAACAAATTATCGTAAAAGAAAGTTACTGGTACCGAACGATTGGAAATAAAGTCTACTTTTAAATGATGTATATAAAATTTGCTTAGGGGGCCATCTACATGTTAAAACAAATCCAAACTTAATTTTTTTTCAAAGACAATACCCAATTTTAACAAGATATTTCAAATCTTCGGTTCAAATTATGCCTAGATACCGAATTTCAAGTCATTAGAATGATAAGTTTTTGAATTATAAACATCCAAAATTTAGTGCTTCTAATGTTAAATTACATTTTCATATTTTTATTCATATCTCCAGAAATTATGCTCCTAATGTGCTAATTTTTTTGTAGCAATAATACTAATATACCCAAACAGAAATACGCTGAATTTACAATTTTTATAATTTTATGATATGAATTATGAATTATGAAATTAATATTCGAAAAAATTATGAATTGCAACTTACAATTTCTTTTCATGGATTTAGATTTATTAAGTCCTGCTTTATGTAAATCCAAAATTTCACATTTTTCTTCTAAGTAGTTTTCAAATTATGCTTAAAAAACGGCAAAATGATGGTTTAAGGGGCCACCTATAATAGAAGTGACTAGAAATATTAGAAATTTCTTCTGCTGTATTGTAATCTAGCAGGCTTCATTGACTTCTTAAGGTGCCTTGATCAAGATGGGGGGCTCTCTCGGTTAATAATCGATTTCCGAACTTCAATTTGGATACAGCCCTTAAAATACGCTCGTTTTAAAATAATTAATTTTTTGGTATCTTATGGTACGAATTGCATAAAAATTTGTTTTTAGGCTAATTGGAGGATGTAGAGTTCATTTATGATGTCAGAATTGTGTACTGCTATTGAAAAAAACAAATTTATGGTTCATTTTAATATGTAGATGGCCCCCTAAGCAAATTTTATCTATATCATTTAAAAGTAGACTTTATGTCCAATCGTTCGGTACCAGTAACTTTCTTCTACGATAATTTGTTGAGGAGTTAGTGTGTGTGTGTGGGGGGGGGGTGTTTACTTTTTTTTCCACGACTGTACATTTTTGCACGTCATTAGTGATATGTGCTTTGTATTTCTATCGATGGTGACGCTTGTCGCCTTTTTCTTCTATGAAGATCGTGTTATCATTTCTTCCATCAAAGAATATGGTTGTAAATTTTCATCATGTGATATTCCTTTTTCTGTATCTTCTTTCCAAGTTTCTTTTTATGTCTCCTGACCTTGTCTTTATTGATGACGAGATCCTTATTCACTTTGTCACAATTTCTGCATCCTGAAGCACAGATGAAGCTCTTAACGCAGTTTACCTATATGATATACAAGTTCTAAATGCGGCGAACACTGTGTGAGATAGGGATATGCGCTTGGGAGTGTCTGCTTTCGAAGACCGTGGTTCAAATTCTGATGTGACGAACTGCCTTCTTCAAAGTTCCTACTATTTTAATCTTCTGAAAATATCCGTATTTTAGAGCAGAAAAATAATTAACGTCCCATCTCGCAGTTTCTCCCATCTCCTATTTCTCCCCTCTTTCCTCATCCTCCTGATGACTTATTGAGTTTTCATTGGTTTCTGCTCACACATTATCCCCTCCTTCCAGAATTGCTGTCAAGACATATATGCTGTGGTCCGTCATCCAAATATGTGAATCTGAACGCATCAAAAACAGAAGGAAGAGCGAGGAACATAATCAAGACAAAGGAGAGAAACCGACAAACGAACATACTTACAATTTTTGCTCACTTATACGCGAAAAGGCTATAAAAATTGCCTAATTAAAAATTCACATAACTATTAAATAATACACAATCGGAGCTTATCTAAACATTTCGTACACTAAACTTGACATTTCAAGTAAATTCAGCTAAAATAAATTTAATTTAACATTTTTTAAATTTTTGCTAAAAAATTTAAAAAATCAGCATTTGAGCAAAACTTCAAGCCATTTGCGGCAAATCAAGGAATTGTCCAAAAAATCTCAAATTTTTTGTGCGAACTTAGTGCCACCAATGGCAACTTTTCCGCACTACCCATCATCGGAAATAAAAAAAAAGTTTTTTTCGGCCCACCCTAATGGATAGGATAGACTGGATGGGAAAATTATTTTACTTTTATTTACTTGGATGGTTTCTTCTTGATAAAATCTTACTAGGGCTGTGGTTTTTCTATTATATTTAATATTCCAAGCTTTTTTGAGAAATTAAAATATAGTCTTAAACGTTTCAATATCTGCTTAGTAGTCAAACCACCTCCGAAATTGAAGAATATCATTTGCGCTAAAACTGACCCAATTAGTTTTGAGAATTACTCAGGAGTGTATGAAATACTATTTATTAGAGCAGACGGTTTAAAGAATTACTATATTGGTATGATTAGCAGGAAATTTAAGTATAGAAAAAAGGAGCATATAACTGGTATTAAATATAATAGAAAAACCAGAGCCCTAGCAAGATTTTATCAAGAAGAATCTATCTAAGTAAATTTCAATAAAAGTAAAATAATTTTCTCATCCTGTCTATACTATCCATTATAAGAGAAACCATAGAGCTTGTAACGTGCAAAATTCAATATGTAACGATGCAGCATCATTTCACTTACCAAAAATATGGCTCGAGCTACTCAATGAGTATGAAAATAAAATAAAATAAACATCCATATAAAATGAAAATGTAACGTGCATAATATGAAAGAATACGTGGAAAACTGTATGATGGCGTGTTATAGATCGCGCAAATTTAGAATACCTTTATTTATTTGTTTTTGAAAATGACTCGGGGTGAGTCGAAACATGTGAACTGTCGAAATAAACGTATTTTTACTGGTTTTAAAGTTTTTATTTACACCTTTTAGCATTTGAAATTGAAATAGCGTAGAAATAAACATAGTTTAGAGAATGGATTGAAGGGAGATGATAAAAATATCTCGGTGACTCAAATAATCAGAAGGTTTTGTAGAAAAATAAACTTTATTAACACAACAACACATAGTCAAATATTCGCCATCGTCACTGAAGGAATATCTGCCGCTCTCTGCAGAGTTCGAATGTTACTGCGTCACGTGACTTCAAAAGCTCTCCGCAGAAAACGCGGGGGGAGGAAATGCGCCTCATTGCTATTGGCTGGCTCCTCGCGTGCGAGAGAGAGAGAAATAGCAGACGGCTACAGAGTATGCCCCCAGTGACGAAGTCGCGATTACAAAAAGGTAGCAATTAATAAGATACATAAGAAAGGTCTTGAGTAAAATTAAAGTACATATGATGCAAAAAAAATAGAAAATATATTATGCATTACATGAAAAACAATACTTTTGAGAAGGAAATAGTATGCACACTATATACATCAAATGTTTTAAACAATATAATCCGTAACGAGATGTTTCGGAAAACGAACTTTACGACCAGATTTGGTGGTAGGGTGTTCGACAGGAGTAGTTGGAATATTTATGGGCTCATTTTGTTTTTGAGGTTGGGAAGGTGAAATATAATCTGCTAATTGATATGCAGGTTTAATGCGATCAATAGATACAGTACAGCGCTTCCCGTTTATTTCCAAGTCAAACGTTTTCTCAGACCTGTCAATCACTCGATGAGGTCCTGTATAAGGGGGTGATAAGGGAGGATTGACTTTATCTGATCTAAGAAACACGTGTGAACAGGTTTTTAATGAGGGATTGACATAAATTTTAGGATTGCCGTGCATTGCAGTGGCAATGGGATTTAACTTTCTCATTTTTTCAGTTAACTCAGTGACGTATGTAAGAGTAGGTGGTTGATTTATAGCTTCAGTGTTTATGAGATCAGAGGGTAGTCTGATATTTGTGCCATAAACAAGTTGAGCACAGGTCGCTTGGATATCATTTTTAAGAGCAGTGCGTAAACCAAGTAAGACAATCGGGAGGATTTCAGTCCATTGAATTTGATTGTGAGCTTTAAGAGAACTCTTAAGATGGCGATGGAATCTTTCAATAAAACCGTTAGACTGTGGATGGTATGCTGTAGTTCTGATGCGTTTACATCCTAATCTATCTGTAAGCTCTTTGAAAAGAGTGGACTCAAAATTCCTACCCTGATCAGTAGTGATGGTAACAGGGGTTCCAAATCTGGAGATCCAACTGTGTATCAATGTACGAGCAGTTGTTTCTGCAGTCATATCAGATGTGGGTATAACTTCGGGCCATCTCGTGAACCTATCAATGATGGTCATGCAATACTGATTGCCATCGGATGATGGTAAAGGTCCGATAAAATCAATATGAATATGGGCAAAACGAGCATCAGGTTCAGAGAATGTACCAATTGGTGATTTGGTGTGTTGAAAGATTTTAGCTTTTTGACATTTCGTACAGCTGCGAACCATAGATTTTATGTCCTTACGCATGCAAGGCCATACAAATCGTTTAGAAATTAAATCTAATGAAGCTGAGATACCAGGATGCGAGAAATAATGTAAGGTTGAAAAAACTGATTGTCGCATACTTTTAGGAACAAATGGTCGAGGATGTTTTTGTGACATATCGCAATATAAATGTACATCTTCGAGTGGAAAATAATGTTTTTCTAATTTTAATGAAGTGGTGTCAAATTCGAGAAGTTGTTTTAGCTCTTCATCATTTGTCTGAGCAGTGGCAAACTCTTTAAAATCTAACACATTAGGAGAAATTGAATCTATCTCAATTCGAGATAATGCATCGGCCACAATGTTGTCAGAGCCTTTAGTATATCTAATATCAGTAGAAAACTGTGAAATATAGTCTAAATGTCTCAATTGACGTGGGCTACATTTATCAGGGTTTTGTTGAAATGCGAATGTAAGAGGTTTTTGGTCTGTATAAATAATGAAATTTCGACCTTCTAGCATGTGTCTGAATTTTTTTATAGAACAATAAATAGCAAATAATTCACGATCATAAGTAGACCAATTTCTTTGAGATTTATTTAATTTACAGGAATAAAATGCTATTGGTTCCCATTGGTTTTCGGAGAGTTGCATTAAAGATCCACCAATTGCGACATTGCTGGCATCGACCCATAAGCTTAGCTGGGCGCCAGGAATTGGATGTCGTAATAATGTAGCTCGAGCTATAGCTTCTTTTGAAACAGTGAAGGAAAGAATGGCTTCATCGTTCCATTGCAATTGCTCAGTTTTGTTAGCATTGGAACGGGGATGTTTTTTCGTATTTTTGTGTCCTTCTAAGAATTTAACGAGTGGAGCTAAAATATCGGCAGCTTTGGGAATGCACCGTCGATAAAAATTGAAAAGACCTAAGTAGCGTCTTAGTTGAGTTAAGGTAGAGGGCTGGGGGAAATCTAGGATGCATTTTACACGATCAGGTAAGGGTTCAATTCCTTCAGCTGAAAGTTTGAATCCTAAAAAATCGATAGTGGATTGGCCAAATTTACATTTATCAACATTAATACACAGGCCATACTCTTTAAGTCTAGAAAACAACAACTCAAGGTGTTCTAAATGTTCAGTTTCATTATTTGATGCAATTAGAAAATCATCAAGAAATGCGTAAACAAATCCTAAGTCACGAATTACGTCATCAATAAATCGTTGAAAAGTTGAGGAAGCGTTACAAAGGCCGAATTGCATACGAGTGCTTTCGAAAAGTCCAAATGGAGTGCAAATCGCAGTTTTATGTACATCATCAGGATTTATGGGAATTTGATGGTAGGCTTTTACAAGATCAATGTGACTGAAGATTTGTTTACCATGTAATTCAGCAGTGAAATCTGCGATACAAGGGATAGGATATTTTTCTTTAACAGTTTGTGCATTTAGAGCACGATAATCACCAACAGGTCTCCAATCGACAGATCCTTTCTTCGGCACCAGGTGCAAAGGCGAAGAGTAATTACTTTTAGAAGGTCTCATATGACCGAGTTGTAACATGTGCTGAAATTCAGCTTTGGCAATTTTTAACCGATCTGGAGCTAGCCGTCTAGGCTTAGCAGCGACTGGAGGCCCCTTAGTGTTTATATAATGCACAGTATTATGCTTAACCGGTTGGTTAGGATCCGGTAATTTCGTGATTTCAGGAAATTTAAATAATAATTTACCATATATATCATTTACAACATTGGGTTTCACAGAAAATATATTACAAGTACTTAATATAGCAGGAGCTTTTAAATTAGTAGTGGAATCAATAAGACGACGATTCCGTAAATCAAGTTTTAAATTAAAATTATGCAAAAAATCAGCTCCTAAAATAGCACATGAAACATCACAAATATAAAAAGAATATGTAAAATTTCGGCGTAGGCCTAAGTTGATATTAATACATTTACGACCATACACATTAATTTTTGTGCCATTAGCAGCACGAAAGGTTTGAAGAACAGGCTTAGTTTTGTCATTTTTATTCGCGGCCACAAGTGAGGCATCAGATCCAGAATCGACTAGAAAACACATACCTGTATTTCTGTCTCTAACGAAAAGGCGACGAGAAGGTGCTGGGGAGAAGTCCGTCGCCGCTACTCTTCCCGCTTCTGGTTTTCCGAATAAGAACAAGGCGCTAGGCACTTTTTTGCTTTTTCCTGATATTTTTGGTGATACCAACACAATGTTGCATCCCTATGGCGGGACTGAGAACGATTACGCTGATGGTTATCACTTCTAGATACACTTCTTGAACGACGAAGATGAGCGACCTCTTGGCGTAATGCTTGGATTTCTTTTACGAGCATATCAATGGCTGGTGGTGTCTGAGATTCAGTTGTTGGTGTTCGAATCGAAACAGAACTAATGTTGGAAGGCGTTAATTCAATTATTCTATCAGCAATATCCGCCGCTTTATCTGGAGTAATTTTTTCAATGGAAGCTAGAATCGTTTGCACAGTGGTTGGCATTTGTTGAGTAAACAGTTCTAGAAGAAGATCGTTACTAATATTATGGCTTTCAGCCCGTCTTTTCATTAATCGAAGTAATTCAGTTGGTTTTCTGTCACCCAGGCTTTCTCCAGCTAGCAGTTTCCGAATGTTACTGCGTCACGTGACTTCAAAAGCTCTCCGCAGAAAACGCGGGGGGAGGAAATGCGCCTCATTGCTATTGGCTGGCTCCTCGCGTGCGAGAGAGAGAGAAATAGCAGACGGCTACAATAGTATAAATTACGCTGTGTTTCACTTCTAGTGTATCTTTAATGTTTCTCTACATTAGGCATTTTCAACTGCTGTGCTGGGGGGGGGGTCAGGGGACCAATCCCCTCAATTCAATTGAAGACTTCTTTTTTTAATACACATGAATTGTTTAAAAAACTATTATTTTCTGTCTTCACTGTTTTAATTCATTTTAAAAAAAGCAACAACCTTGTACATAAATAAGCACTTTAAATATTGATTGAATTTTTAACTAGTAAATCTGTTAATCTCATGCGAAATAACTCTGCAAGTGTCATTTTTATTTTGAATTCATTTTATTTTATATATAAAACTTTTAATCCACAGTTTCGCAGCTTTCATATAAGAAAGAATAAGATTTTAGAAGATTTTAGGTCGTTTCAGGAGTTTGTCTTATGAATTGTAACGGTAAATACTATTGCATTGACTGAAACTTTAAGAAATGTTTATTTACTGTTAAACTATTTATTATATGAGGGGTGATTAACAATCAATAATAATAATAATTAAAAATCAGTTTTGTGATAAAGGCAGTAAATAGTATCGCGAAAGATTAAATTACTCTTATAAATATTTCATTAATTTATTCATAATCAAAATTATTTATTTGAAAATGACTGCTTCTGTCTCTACTTGTTTCTATGCGAGTGTTGTGGGAATGTTTAACCCCAATCACATACATAATATACAGGGCGGCACCCCCCCCCCCACCCCACAAAAAAAAATAAATAAATAAATTTAAAAGAAAAAAAAAAAAAAAAAAAAAAAAAAACGGTTATTTTTCCGACTATTGATTGTTATAGCAGAAATTGAGTTTTCAAATCCGTTATGAGTTTTTGAAATTGTTTATTTAGACATCGTATTTCACCTTAATAAATTGTGAAGATTAGTTACAATATTCTCATGCGTTGGAAAGTGTTACATAATCGATGCTGGACGCAGGATTTTTTGTTCTTGTTTGTTTCTGTTTACAGTGTCTTAAAAATTTATCGCCCAGGTATTCATGAAAAGTGAAAGACGAAGAAATAATATTAAAATTTTTACTTCATACAGTTAAAATTGATAGTTAATCTATTTCTGTAATATGTAATCACAACTTTAAAAATAAACGTAAATTTTATTTATTTTTATATAAATTAATTAAGAGATCTCTTACGAAAATATAAGACTGACTGAGAAAATTTGCATATTACTCGTCAATTCAGAATCATCGCAAAGTGTGTGTGTTAGTATTTTGTAAAAGGAATGTGATTTTTACGATTTTGTAAACGATCCCGCAGATGAAAGAGATAGATATATTTGAATAAGAGGTGTTTTTTTTTTTTTAAATAAGGCTGCTGGTATATCTAAAAGAGAGATAGCGACATTGATGAAACTTTCCTATATTATCATTCACAATGTCATAATTAAAACAAAATTCTCAATAAAAAATAAAACGATCTGGAAGAAAGAAGAAGTTGACAGCATGTGGCAATTGACTTAATATGGGACTATCTAAGAAAAAAAATGAAATTTCAAAATGTTTAAGGGAAAAAAAATCACATGTACCGTTTCGGAAAAGTCTTAAAACAAATGCTAATGCTAAATTCAGAAAAAATATAGAAAAAAACAAAATTATTAGAACATCATCGGAAGGGAAGATTAGACTAAAAATGGTCATGCCATGGTACGATACGTATAAAAAAAACTACATTTTCTAGTGAAAAACAAGTTTAACTTTAACTGTTCACAAGACTACAAATACTATTGCATGATTTGAGACAAGAGCCAAAATAATTTCTCAGTCGGGAAATGAGAGGAGGCCCCCCCTATAATGATTTGGGGAACGCTTGCTCATGATGGATTTTGTGATTTAATGAGAATTTCGTGACGTATGAACCTGAACAATATTAAGCTATGCTACATGATTATATCGTATTGTTCGGGTTTTAATTAGGGGTGCTTAGTTAGTGTTTCAGAAAGATAATGTTTCTTCTTATGCAATTAAATCCACTTAGGAATAGTTTAAAAAAGGAAACCTTGATGTTTTGACATGACCTAGTCAAAGATCAGATTTGAACTCCATGGTAAACCTTTGGGATACTTAATGTCACAGAGTTTATGCTAAATCTGGCCAGTTCAATGAAAGACAGACAATTTGAAGTAATAAGATAACGGATGACCGATATTTATGTATTTTCATGCCCTTTTTGTTTCTGGACAAGTGGTCTTATACTTTCTTAATAGAGCATTTACCTTTTATATTTTAATAAATTTAATCACGTATAACATTATTTAAGTTTATTGAAATCTAATTTCAATAACTGTGTTGTGACATCATATATTTTTGTTTCAATTATAATCAAAACTCTTATTTATTATTTCATAATTTGGAAAATTAAGGTGTAATTATAATTTCTTAACAGACTGTACACTCGTGTCCTTTTGTTATTATGAATTGAAGAATGTGCTATTTTTTCAGTGCCTCTTATGCCTCTGGTAGCATTTAAAATTAAAATAATATTTATCAAATTAAAATTATAATAAATGCAGAGTAGATAGAGCAGCATCTTATGCTCAAAAACTGGTGTTCTTGCGTCTGTTTTTTATTCGACACCTTTCTTTATTAGTAACTGAAGAAAAAGCTCTTTTTCTGAAGCTTTGAAATAACTATGCTAATTTTATTGTGGCTGTTTGTGTTTTTCTCTACATTGATTTTACGTTCTAGGTATTGGGTTTTACACGCTAGAGAAGAAGCTGTTTTTATACTCGGGGTTATATGGTATCCACTCCGGTATCCAGCTATTTTGGCTTTAAAGCTACTCTCTCAGAAATACTTTCTTCAATTTACGGAAATTTTCCTGGCAGCAGTGCTACCGGGATTTTCCCGTTAATTGAAAAATATCCGTGTTTTTTCCCCTCCGTTACAGGAGTTAAATCCCCGTCAATTGAAGAAAGTTGGGGAAAAAATAAAAGTTTCTGAACTTGGAGTCGAACAGCTATCTTAACGTTACACTACGAGCGCACTAACCACTGGACTACAGTTGTACAGAAGATAAAGACTTTGAAGTAAATATGTTTGCTTCGAGATGGGTATGGCTTGATCAGTTTCTTTAAAAAGCTTTTAATTTTGAAGTTAATTTCAGAAAGATTTCGTGTTTAATGAGATTGGGGCTGGGATTTTAATACTTTAGTATTAATATATGATTAAAATATGAATTATAAACATTTTTAAATAGATTGCTGTATGTAAAATATGAATATTATATTTTTATTCGTTAAGACTTTTTTTGAGTAAAATCGATTTTTTTTCCATTTAATATTTTAATTAAAATGTCTTTTGAATGTGTTCATTTAAAATATATGTTAAATGCGAATATTTACTTATAAATAACTTTATAAATTCAACTTTATTTAACTTATTCAACTTTAAAAAAGAAATTGCGTGTACTTTTAAATGAATGAGAAAAGTAATTGTTATTTATTTTTAAATTCAAAACCTTTTTTTATTTTTTTTTAAATTAAAATTAGAAATTTTAATTTATAGAACTTTTAGCTTTTCACTTTGAAAATTCGGATTTTAGCATTAATAAAAGCAATTCCCATGCATGCTAGGAATGGACGGTATTTCACCCTCTTTTTTCAGACTTTATGGAAGAATTCACGGAAAAAACATGTTTTTTAGGAGTACGGAAATTATTTGTTAAAGCATGAGGAATACCGTGTTTGCTCGCGTAATAGTCGCATTTTGTATGCCAATTTTTCATTGTGAAAGTCCAGGTGCGACTATTATGGGGAGAAATATACTATGCAATATTGTACACTCTAATGCTAAAATATCACTGGCATAAAAAAAACACATTATAATAAAATTAGTAACTTACCAAAATGTTTCCAGATTATGTGCTGTTTATTAACACTTTGAGTGCCACGGTGACTGACACTGAAGCTGAAAAAGTTATAATGTTTTAAGTAATTTTTAAGAAAGTAATAAATCCTGTAATAAATAAAAGGTAAGCAAATTTTAAATAAATTTTCAGTAATTATTGAAAACTATATACTATATACATATTTAGTTTTATATCATATTTTAGACCGTCAGTCATAGGTGAATGACACGTTCCAAACGGAAAGTTCAGTGTCAGTCACCGGTGACCGACGTGGCGCTTAACGTGTTAAATACCATTTTCTTTTTGTGGTAATATTTTTATAGATATAAAATTTACAAATAATCTTTGCGAAAATTTAGACTAAAAATTCTCATAATAAATCACTTTCACTCAATGTACCAGTATCACTATTGTAATGTGAACCGGTGTCTGAAGAATGGAGTGACCATTTGGTATGTCAATGGGAGTGACAGAATAGAATAGATGAATCCATTATGAGTACTAGCTCTGAGAAGAGTACAGCTGATAATTTTCTATTTTCTAGATGAAGATAAAATACGTGACTGCGACTTTTATGCAAAGAAAATATTTTGATGATTTTTTTTTGCTTCAAAACGGGGATGCGACTATTACGCGAGGGCGACTATTACGCGAGTAAACAAGGTAATTTAGTGTACGAGTTTTTCTGACAGTGAGGGCTACAATACCATCTACGCACTTACGCATTAGCGATTCGCAGTTTACAAGAGCAATATAATATTGTACCTTTTTGCTTTTTTATGAATAAATAAAGGTTCAAAAACCTTCCCGGATCATGATTCACCAAGGATTTAGAAATGAAATTTAGGTTTTTATTCCGTCTAAATAGAATAATAATTATAAAGAAAAAGCAAGTGGGTTTTCTTATTATACTACACGAAAAAGTAAAAATGAACCTTTTATGAAAGGAAAATTTATTATTTACAAGCTGCTTACTTGAATGTTTATTATTTAGAAAGTCAAAGATAGCAGCGGTATATCAAAGAAAATACTATCAAATATAAAGAAATAAGATAATAATGAAGAATTTTTCCTTTCGCTTTCATCACAAACATTTTTTCATGTACAGTGATAGACTTTTGAGTCTTATAATTAATCACAACTATTATTACAAGTTTTTCGAAGAATTTAATTAATTAGTTGATATTTCTTTCACATAAGATAAGGGGAAATAAATATTTTATAGCATGTATTATTTTGTCATCTTTTATAATTACGCCATCTAACTAATCACCAGAACGTTATTATTTTTTTGCTCAATTCCTAATTCTCTGTCTCAAGATATTACATTTTAGGTGTTTTATTCTTAATTAATTTAATACAAGCAATGATTCGACTTCGATCAGCGAATGAAAGCGTTGGAATTTAATTAGAAAAGTTTAAGGAAAAAGTTGAGCAGTATTTCTCCCTGTCCTTTTTTAAAACGACTCCGTGTGTTTTTAGGTAGATTTCGTAAGAAATACTACCTACAGTGCTGGAAAAAAGCTTAACACGTTCACGCCGGCATGCACCATCGGTGGATCACGCTGGACTGTCCCATCGGGAGGCCTGCATCACCGGTGGGTTACGCTTGACTGTCGCATCAGGCGGCGTGCATCACCGGTGGGTCACACTCGACTGTTCCAGAGAAGACGTGTACTACAGGTGGGTCACACTTGAATATTCAAAAATTCCGTAGTAAAAACAATTCATTATTATAAACTTAATACATTCACCACGGGAAACGAGAATTCTCGTTTTCATTCAAAAAAAAAATTGACTAAGGTCGTGGCTTCTACCTTACAGAAATGCATTTATTTCATGTTGTCCATATTTCGTTAGATTGTAAGACATTTTGTATTAAATTCGTACATATGTAGTCAATAAAATCATGTCTCTAAGTAATTTGCTTACTCCTTACGAATTTTCAGACATTCAGAATCAACTCTGCTTGTTATATTCGAGTCCAGTTCAATAAATATGAGAGGGGCGGGTCATTACATACAGTGTCTGAATAAGCGACAGTACTGCGCCGCCAGATGAAGCGAAATATGAATTCGAGTGCCGTCTCACAGCGAAAAACATAAATATCAGCGCTGGCGTGAATGTGTTAAGACCTGTTGTTTAGAATAAAATTACGAAAAGAGTTATATATCTTGAATTTAAACACATATATATGATACAAAATGGGTAGTTATTGTACATGTGGAGTAAATGTAGAAAAGTATTTTTATCTACCAGTGTTAAAATCGTGTAATATTAATAAATGAAAATAAGTATAGGACCAGTAGATTCTTTTAAATGTAGCATAATGATATGGCGTCCTGACTTTGGTATTTTATGCGGGACTCATCTGTGCTGATACTTATAGATTAGTAGTAGCTAGATTTTAAGCTTTGGGATATGCTACTGTTGCTTTGAGTCTGAGTCGCGGAAATCATTGCCTGTAAAGAAAATGGTAAAATCACGGCTTTTTCAGATTGCAGGCTGAATGAACAGCAAATTGCTCTACAAATAAATAAACCTAAAACTGTTGTACTCAATTTTCTTTCTGATAAAATGAACTATAGAAGAAATAAAAGAAGCGGACGGCTATCAGAACTATCAGCCCGGCATAAACGGACCATTACTACAATGACGGTTTGAAATTGTGTTACAATATGTCAAATATTAGAATCCCCAAATGAACATAAATAGCGATTAATCTCATAAAGTTCTTTCATCTGTATCAGTTAATCAAGAAACATCAATCAGGTTTGACAGATGAGTAAGGAAGTGAAGCATTTTTTTATCTAATCTCCGCTGAGTATTTCAAGGACATTGTAACTATCAATAATGACTTATAAAAACTTTTGAACATTCTTCAAATAATGACTTTAATTATTTTCATAAATCTCCTTAAATTTATTTTATACTTCCTGTTCTAAAATTTTTTTTTCATGTGTAAATTACGTAATGTTGTTGTTGTTGAAAGTCTCAACAAGAGACATGCAGCTTTATAACTGCTACTGTTTTATGATATTAAATAAATATTTTAGTCTATTCCAGAACCAGGTTTTATCAAAGAAAAGAAAATTCACATCAACTCTTAATACACAAAAATGAAACACACAAATAAAGGTGATAATTACATCTTCAATACCGTTTCTGAATAACCGAATTCATCGTTGATCAGGAGATCATTTAAAGTTTTGGATATCTTAGAAAAGGTAAGCAGCTTTAACTTACCTACATTATATTGTTATTGTGATTATACAAATATAATTTGAGGATAAAGTATATCACGCGCCTTTAGTATAAGTTTAACTAACAAATTGTGCCTATTCTTCTACAATAAAATCAACTGTAGAACACTCAGTAACGTCCAGAACTGTTAGATATGTGTTAAAAAGTGCCGAATGCTAAATTCAAAACCAAGGCAAAACTACAGAAGCATGACATTGATGCAAAATTAAAATATGCACGGTTGAATGTCTTAAAATGCAATCTGTGGCAAAAATTGTTTTTTATCAATAACAAAAAAATGTTCAATATTTATGGAACAGATGGTTTAGAATATTAGTGGAATGATTTACGAAGTGAGGCCAGGGTTCGAAATGGAAAAATCCACGAACCGGAACGCTATTTCAAAATTATTGGTGGCTAATTTTTTTTTTTTTTTTTTTAAGTACAGTGAAGTCCCAATTATCCGAGTCCCGCTTAACCGAGTTTCCGCTTTAACCGAGTTATTTTCTTCTGATGGACTGATAGCTTCCATTATTATGTAACAGTCATTAAATGAAGACATCTTCACCTAACGCTTAATTTATAATGGTTGTTTCATAATAATGGAAGCCAGCAGTCCATCAGAAGAAAATGATCCATTCCAAAGGTATAGGTTCGATTGAAAAAAAGAATTTCATTCCTCGTTTTTCTTAAAAGTAACGGAAATGTACATCAAAGAAATGTTACTAGTACCATAAAAAATTAATGAAATAAGTGAAAATTTATATTTCATCTCCTTAGTTGGTGACGTTGTGTAAATCCGGTTTATACGAGTTTTTTTGCTTATTTGGTGTGAGCTTGGTCCATATTAACTCGGATAATCGGACTTTACTGTATAGCAAATTTATATTTAACCGTAGAAAAACCAATTTTAAAAAATGCATTCAAGATTCTAAATAATTAGAAAAAAAAAAAAAAAAAAAGTTACAGAGAGCATAGTAAGCTATATGTATGAAAATGTAATAATATTTTTTAATAATTCTACGAACTGGAACAATATTTTTCATATTTTCACGAACCGGAACAATATTTGTCACAATTGCAATAACCGGAACATCGATCCGGTTCGCTCCGGTACATTTCGTGCCCTGAGTGAGGCGATATCTGCTTTCAAGCCGTGTACAATTTACACGGTGGTGGTTGGGTGATGATTTGAATAGGTTTTATTCAAAAGGAAAACAAGTTCGGCTTTCATTGAGGCAAAGATGAACTGCTTTAATTATCGAAATGTTCTTGGTAATAATTTTGTTCCATTTAAAGATGAATTTATTGATCAGAATTTCGTGTTGCTTCAAGATAACACTTCTATTCTTCAGTCTGTGTCAACTTCAAAATGGTTATGTGCAATCAAAGTTAAAACTTAGGACTTTACAGCTAAAAGTTCTGATCTAAATCCTATCAGAAACTTGTGGGGAATCTTGTTCATCAAGTTTATGCCAACAAAAAGCAATTTGATTCTATTTTTGAACTGAAAGCAGCCATTTGGTAAACATGGAAACAAATACTTGCAATTCTCACAATCTTTTGACTTTTGGGGTAAAAAATCTGGCGAAATTAAACTTGCTAAAATAACATTTTAATCTGATAGACGAATGCCTTAATGATTCAAAATAAAGAAAAAATGGTCAGCAGCGAAATTTTTTTTATTTAACTGAGGTTTAAGTTAAATTTACGAGTTTAATTTTCCTTACCATTTTACCCCTATAACTTTTTATGTTCTTCTAAGTTTTTACTTATAATGAATTTGCATAGTACCTACAGGACATTCAAATAAGAAATAATAAAAATGTAGTACTTTTAACACAGAATTTTTGTATAACATTGTCTTAAAGGGGTGTTAAAGAAGGGACGGTAAGATAAAAAAAAAAGGGATGGTACAGGAAAAAAGGGACAAAATGGTAAAAAAAGGGAAGGTAAGGAGGGAATGGTAAGGAAAATTACCACCTATTTTTAGGAAAATCATGTTCAGACTAAGTGATAGCCACAGTGTTCATTGATTTTTAGAAACAGTTGTTAACATTGGATTAAATTATTATTATTTTTTTAAGTTACCTCGAAAAGTTCAGGAATAAACCTTGGGGACGGTAAGACTATCAATAAAGGCACGATCTTGAAATTGATATTTAAATGCTGATTTAAATTCTGCAGTAAATTTCCTGTCAAAGAATTTTAGTCATTCTTTCTCTAGCATACTTCTGCATGAGAAAAAACTTCAAAAAAATTCTGTGGCTGCATCTGAAGTGATTTTCTGTATAAGTTTAGCAAGAGGGACGGTAAGGATGAAAAACCCAGGGACAGAGTTAAAAAAATAATATCAACCGTAAAAATCTGTGCAGGTTAATTTTTTGCTACATATTTATATAAAACAATTGTCCTAGTTTCAGAAAAATATTACATCGAATTACTTTTATTGAAACAAGTTTATACAGACAGCTCCAAACTTAAAAATCAGCACCAGGGACATGGGACGGTAGATGAGTTTTCTTGGTATCTGGATCCCCAACATCGTCCAAAACATATTTATCTCGTTAATATTGTTATGCACTCAAGCAATGGGATGTTCCACAGTGTATGAAATAAAAAAAACACAAAAAAGTGTATTAAATAAAAAATTATTATTCAGGGACATGAAAGTCAAAAGATTGCGAGAATGCCTCATACCCATTTTTACATGCAAAAACCTGTCTAAATGCTCCCGAAACCGTCTACTGGAAGTTATTTGCGTTAAAGAGACGGAAGACAGGTACTGAAAGTTAATGTACAAATCTTTTACATGTGTAATTTAAATATTAAATATACTGGTCCTAAACATTTTCCCACCAAGTTGTGTCTTGTATAGTTTAATTTTAGCTATATTTTTTAAAACATGTTATTGTATTCTATTTATATAAAATACAAGTCTCTGTGTGTCCCTCGCAATTCCAGTAGGACCGCCTCATTGTAATGAGTAATTGTTGAAAAATACTAATTCAGGGTTACCACAGTAGCGCCAAATGTGGACAAACTTGGCGACATATCGCCAAATTTGGCGATAAAAATAAGTTGTCATATATGAAGCCAACTTGGCGATATCTAGCTAATTTGGCGAAATTATCAATCGAGGTCACCTCAATTTAACTTAAATTTTGCGCTTTTAAGGCTTTTTTTTTTTTTTTTTTTTTTTTTAATCTATAGGTGAGAATTTATAGTGTAATATACAAAAATGTACGTCTGTACATCTTCATCCCCATGCTACTAATAACATAACAGCCAATAGACGGCGCTATACTGTCTGAGCTCCTAACTGCCCGATTTTAATGCGCTTTAGGTTCTTTTCCAGTATAGGAGCCTTGGCGAAATAGAAAAAATGAGATTTGGCAATATATTTTCAAGCAACTTATTCACTGTTTCATATGCACAAGTAATTTTTCAATATTTATACAATAAATTCAGAGGAAAAACAATTTTTAAATTTTCAGCAACGCAAGAAGCGAGCTCAGTGGGCAAAAGAATCCATTAATTGGTCAGAAAATCAGTGGAAGAAATAATCTGGAGCAATGAGAGTAAAATATCGATCTTTGGTAGTGACAGGCGAAAATATGTGAGACGTAGAGTAGGGGAAGAGCTGCATCCTGATTACATTGAAGCACCTACGAAGAACCCAACAAATGTCATGATTTGGGCCTGTATGTCTAGAGATGGTGTGTGCCATATTCAAATGATTGATAGCATTCTGAATGAAAAAAAAAATACATCGAAACTGTCCTGTAACCAAAATTGATACCTTCCATCAGGGATATCTTCCTCAATAAACACCATTTATCTTTCAGAAGGATTCAGTTCCATGCTACACGGCAAAAATATGCAAAGAATAGTTTAAAAATAAAAGCATACAGTTATTACCCTGGCCAGGAAACAGCCATGATCTGAATCCTACAGAAAATTTGTGGCGACATTTGAAAATCCTTGTACAAAAAAGTATCCATCTAATAAAACGCAAATTATTGAAGCTATAATTACTTCTTGCCATCATGTGATTAAAAAGGATGAACTCCAACCATTAGTTCTCTCAATGAAAAGACGCTGTGAAGCTGTAATAAAAAACAAGTGTTGTCCTACTAAATATTGAATGTGTAAGTGTAACTTTAAAATACAATGAAATCTAAGATAGATCTTATTTTTTGTAAGGGTAATTTTTTGTGTAATGCAAATGTTTTAATTATGTTATTTTTAAATTAAATTCTACATTAAATTTACTTGAATTTGGTGTATAAACATTTGAATTTAAGTTAAATTTATTATATTCTTCAAGCACACAAAGTTATAAAGCATGAAAGTTTAAAAAAATATCCACAATTTTGGCCACCACTGTATATTTATATTTTTTATGAACACGATAACTTCCATAATTCTGCACAAATCTTTTCCAAACTGATACATAAAATCAAGTGGCAGAAAATCTCGATCAAGTTCGTTAATGGGCAAATTTCGTGATACTTTTTGATTCCTACGATGACTTTTAACGCTGTGGTGGTATATTTATTTATTTTTTTTTTAAAAAAGTAAATATACATATTTTGATGTACTAAAATGGACCTCAAATCAACTGTTCTTAGACGTGTACTTATTTTTCATTTTTATTGAATTTCTCATACATAACTTTATTAATTATTTAAAATAGCTTTTCTCTATACGAACTCACTATTTAAGATTCCGTAAACAATCCGTTCTCAAAATGAGAATTGTGCGCAAAATTGAGAGTTATGACATATTAGAAATGCGAAAACGTATTAATCACATGAACTCTGTACACTTTAACATGTTAAACACTTAAACATGTCAAACAAAGTCACTTGTAGTGTAAAAGAAGACAGCAAATAGTTTCCTCTTAATTGCAAACAAAGTAATAATAACTCTTCAAAATAAAATATGGAACATAAACATTGAAGAAAAAAAGGTCTCGACGACTTTGGAATATTTTAAAAACGCACATAAATTTTTAAATGAGAGAGAAGCCCTTCCCACACACACTAACACTTATTGTTTTACAAAGAGTTTATCTGCTTCAAAACGCGATAAATTTGATTATCGAATAGAATATTGAATTATCTTTGCATTAAAATAATTTAGGAGAAAAAAGCAAAATTTTGGCACACTACTTTAAGAATAAAAATGTGAATTCTAGCATGGATTTCGAAATAGTAACGCAATGAATTCCTTACTAATGGTACGGTAGAGATTGAAATTGTTTGGAAAAAGTATGAAGTTAAACGAACTTTTGAGTAAAGGCGTGACAAACAAATAGACCGTGAGGCGCCTGCACAGAATCGTGTTGTCGGCTGAAATTCCAGGATTAGACAGAACTCAGTTAGCATATTAAAATGCAACTGGTCTGCCAAGTCATATATCTTGGTGGAAACCAACTGCAGACCCAATTTTAGTGGTTCATCGGTAGGTGTATCATTGTGTTTTCTTGCACCGAAAGGAATGAAAGCATGGAGGACTGGAAGTAAAAAACACAATGGTAAACCTATCAGTCAACCACTAAAATCGAGTTTGTAGGTGTTTTCCACCAAGATATGACTTGTGAGACCAGTTGCATTTTAATATGCGAATCGAGCTTTAACTAATCCTGGAATTTCAGCCGTCAACTCGATGAGGAGATGTTTTGTACAGTCGTCTACCAGTCTAAAAGGTGTATTTCCAATTTTAGCCAAATTATTCTGAATTGTGTCAGTGTTATCTATGTCCTGGTCTTAATTAAAAAATAAAAATAAATAAATAAATGTCGGAACCCTAACATTCTGCACTATTAACCGCACTTATTTAGCGCAATTCCACCATTTTCTTAATCCACATGCTTGAATTTTTAAATTATTAGCAAAACCTAGCGACTTTGCTTACGCAAATTGTTGAAATATGCCAAGCGGTGTTTGTGTGCCTATTTTTATTAGAGGAAATTATACTGCTACGAATAATCCAAAAATTACTAATTAAGCTCCATTTTGAGTAAATTTCATTCTTATAGAGCATGAGGCGAGCATGAGGCTTAAATTAATAAGAATAACTAAAATTAATTCCAAATAAATGGTAATTTAGAATGTATTTTGAAAGTTTTTTGCTAATTTTATTTTTCATTTGAAATTTCCAAATTTTAAAAAACCTTTCTTAGCGAGCATTTGCATCTTAAAAGTATAACCACCACGCCAAATTCTAAGCAGCAAGTTATCCAGGTTTCTGTAACAACTGTACCATAGAAATCGCCATTTTAACACTTTTTTTGTTCCTGCACACTTTAAAATTTGAAAATTTTTAGAAAGTGTTGTGTGGATGCATTTACAGCTCTAAAGTAACAGCAACAGCCATGTCAAAATTCAAGTTTCTATACTAGATTAATTTTAACACAATTATTCTAATTGGTAAATAAATCATATCAGATGTAAATTTCTAACTGGGCGAAAAAATGTCCGGACTAGAGGTTTTGAACCAGGGATCTCCTAGCTGAAGCCGCCAGTGCTCTGCCATCTGAGCTATCCCGGACGAATCTGGTGGAACTTTCTCACCCAGCTTACCTTAATGATTATAGCATCTGGTCTGAAACCTGGCTCAGCTCAACAGAATAAATCTCAGGTAATGAAACTCCAGAAATCACTGGATGCGAAATTACACTAGATTAATTTTAACACAATTATTCTAATTAGTAAATAAATCATATCAGATGTAAATTTCCAACTGGGCGAAAACTTTCGCCCAGTTGGAAATTATTTTTAAAATTGGTTCGGTAGTTCCAGAGATTACCCCCTATAAATAAACAAACACACAAATAAACGTTATTTCTTTATAATATTAGTATAGATTTGTAAAAGCTAAAACAGTCTTTCTTTATCAAAATTAAAATTTTAATACATTTTTAAAATTTGCATTCATAGTATAATAAAATCAAAGGAAAATATAGGTATAAAATAAAATCTAATGGAATTATATATTTCACAGAGCTATCACATCAATGTTTTTAGGTACGTTCGTAATTATATAAAAACGTAACATCTATAGTCGTCGTTCTGTCCGTTTGTCCGTCTGTCTGTCTGTCCGCATATAACAGAGCAAAAACTACCCAACCGAATGGTCTAAAATTTTAAATATTTAATTGTTGTAAAATTTTGTCGAGTCATTTCAGATTTTATGAAAATCGGATGTATAGTTTAATTACGGGGACAGTCAAAAGTTTACCGTTACATTACGGCCAAAAGTAAAAAAAATATTTCAAGTGCATTTTAATGATGTTTCAGCCTTTCGAGCAGAATGAAATTGGTATGCACTTATGAAGTGCACTAAAACATACATTCAATACAATATGCGGTGCAAAAAATATTTATAAAACTAGTAGTAGTACGAATGTGCCTCATTTGCCACGTTTGACGTGCAATTTCCAACTTGTTTATATTTTTCTCCCCCCCATGCACCATCTTTTTAACATTTTCCAACATAATTGAAAAGTGTTTACGAATTTAGTTTGTCTGGTTTTCTGTTTGTCCGCGCTCTAATACGAGTAAAGGTACTGAGATTGCTATGCAATTGATATATGTTATTGAGATTTACTATGGCATTAAAAATGAAATGTGTAACATTTATAGGTCGTTTACAGGACACACAAAAGAATTTCGCTACGCTATGGTCTATGGGGGTGGGGAATCATTTTCAGTGTATTTTAATAACGCTACATTATTTCGAAAATATTTAAAGGATATATATCCCCGAGGTGCACCCCAAAATGCCTACTGTTGAATGTGGTGCGCATGCGCAAAGCATTTATCATCCCTTTACAGGGACGCACAAAAGAATCCGGTTACTGTACTTACTGTCTATTAAGCAATAATAATTGGTGGAAATGCGTTTTCAATTACTGTATGCGTTTTTAAATTTAATTATTTTTTTTGCCTATTATTTGGTGTACATAAATGCTATAGATTATCTACAGGGCACCACAAAAAAATGCAAGTACATTTCCGTTTGATGGGAATGCTAGAAGGGAATTTTCAACGGAGATGCGTTTTTTAACTGAACTACATTTTAGCATACTATGTATAGTACAGCAATCTTTAGATCATTACAGAGCTCCACAAAAAAATTTGAATGCTTTACCGATTACAGATGGTAACTGCTAAAATTGGGATTTTAAATGTGTTATGCGTTTTCCAAATTGTTTATTTAGGTATCATCTTTCATCTTATTAAAGGGGGAAGTTATATTACAGTATTCTGAATGTGTTGCAAAGGTGTTTCATAATCTGTGACTGAATAGTACGGAATAAAGAGCGTCGAAAATGAGGATTGTGCGGAAAGAGTGTTGATAAATTTGGGCTTCAGTGCGCCGTATTTATGAGCTCCGGTGAGTCCCGGTTAATATTTAAATAAATAAAAAAAAAAGAGCTAACGGGTTTAAAATCTGGTCAACTTCGGAGCAAATTAAGCACTGCCTGTGTTAGTTTCTTCTGAGATAAGTAATAGTTTTAAAAAACTAACCATTTGGAGTCATCACTAGGGGTCGAACAGCCTTGGTGATTAATGTTTATAAGCATCATGCATGGCCTATCACAAGAGGATTTTGATCTACCCAAAGGTAGATCAAATTTTAAATTCTGGTCAACTTCGGAGCAAATTAAGTACTGCCTGTGTTAGTTTCTTCTGAGATAAGTAATAGTTTTAGAAAGCTAACCATTTGGAGTCATCACTAGGGGTTGAACAGCCTTGGTGATTAATGTTTATAAGCATCATGCATGGCCTATCACAAGAGGATTTTGATCTACCCAAAGGTAGATCAAATTTTAAATTCTGGTCAACTTCGGAGCAAATTAAGTACTGCCTGTGTTAGTTTCTTCTGAGATAAGTAATAGTTTTAGAAAACTAACCATTTGGAGTCATCACTAGGGGTCGAACAGCCTTGGTGATTAATGTTTATAAGCATCATGCATGGCCTATCACAAGAGGATTTTGATCTACCCAAAGGTAGATCAAATTTTAAATTCTGGTCAACTTCGGAGCAAATTAAATACTGCCTGTGTTAGTTTCTTCTGAGATAAGTAATAGTTTTAGAAAACTAACCATTTGGAGTCATCACTAGGGGTCGAACAGCCTTGGTGATTAATGTTTATAAGCATCATGCATGGCCTATCACAAGAGGATTTTGATGTACCCAAAGGTAGATCAAATTTTAAATTCTGGTCAACTTCGGAGCAAATTAAGTACTGTCTGTGTTAGTTTCTTCTGAGATAAGTAATAGTTTTAGAAAGCTAACCATTTGGAGTCATCACTAGGGGTTGAACAGCCTTGGTGATTAATGTTTATAAGCATCATGCATGGCCTATCACAAGAGGATTTTGATCTACCCAAAGGTAGATCAAATTTTAAATTCTGGTCAACTTCGGAGCAAATTAAGTACTGCCTGTGTTAGTTTCTTCTGAGATAAGTAATAGTTTTAGAAAACTAACCATTTGGAGTCATCACTAGGGGTCGAACAGCCTTGGTGATTAATGTTTATAAGCATCATGCATGGCCTATCACAAGAGGATTTTGATCTACCCAAAGGTAGATCAAATTTTAAATTCTGGTCAACTTCGGAGCAAATTAAGTACTGCCTGTGTTAGTTTCTTCTGAGATAAGTAATAGTTTTAGAAAACTAACCATTTGGAGTCATCACTAGGGGTCGAACAGCCTTGGTGATTAATGTTTATAAGCATCATGCATGGCCTATCACAAGAGAATTTTGATCTACCCAAAGGTAGATCAAATTTTAAATTCTGGTCAACTTCGGAGCAAATTAAGTACTGCCTGTGTTAGTTTCTTCTGAGATAAGTAATAGTTTTAGAAAACTAACCATTTGGAGTAATCACTAGGGGTCGAACAGCCTTGGTGATTAATGTTTATAAGCATCATGCATGGCCTATCACAAGAGGATTTTGATCTACCCAAAGGTTGATCAAATTTTAAATTCTGGTCAACTTCGGAGCAAATTAAGTACTGCCTGTGTTAGTTTCTTCTGAGATAAGTAATAGTTTTAGAAAGCTAACCATTTGGAGTCATCACTAGGGGTTGAACAGCCTTGGTGATTAATGTTTATAAGCATCATGCATGGACTATCACAAGAGGATTTTGATCTACCCAAAGGTAGATCAAATTTTAAATTCTGGTCAACTTCGGAGCAAATTAAGTACTGCCTGTGTTATTTTCTTCTGAGATAAGTAATAGTTTTAGAAAGCTAACCATTTGGAGTCATCACTAGGGGTTGAACAGCCTTGGTGATTAATGTTTATAAGCATGCATGGCCTATCACAAGAGGATTTTGATCTACCCAAAAGTAGATCAAATTTTAAATTCTGGTGAACTTCGGAGCAAATTAAGCACTGCCTGTGTTAGTTTCTTCTGAGATAAGTAATAGTTTTAGAAAACTAACCATTTGGAGTCATCACTAGGGGTCGAACAGCCTTGGTGATTAATGTTTATAAGCATCATGCATGGCCTATCACAAGAGGATTTTGATCTACCCAAAAGTAGATCAAATTTTAAATTCTGGTCAACTTCGGAGCAAATTAAGCACTGCCTGTGTTAGTTTCTTCTGAGATAAGTAATAGTTTTAGAAAACTAACCATTTGGAGTCATCACTAGGGGTTGAACAGCCTTGGTGATTAATGTTTATAAGCATCATGCATGGCCTATCACAAGAGGATTTTGATCTACCCAAAGGTAGATCAAATTTTAAAATCTGGTCAACTTCGGAGCAAATTAAGTACTGCCTGTGTTAGTTTCTTCTGAGATAAGTAATAGTTTTAGAAAGCTAACCATTTGGAGTCATCACTAGGGGTTGAACAGCCTTGGTGATTAATGTTTATAAGCATGCATGGCCTATCACAAGAGGATTTTGATCTACCCAAAGGTAGATCAAATTTTAAATTCTGGTCAACTTCGGAGCAAATTAAGTACTGCCTGTGTTAGTTTCTTCTGAGCTAAGTAATAGTTTTAGAAAACTAACCATTTGGAGTCATCACTAGGGGTCGAACAGCCTTGGTGATTAATGTTTATAAGCATCATGCATGGCCTATCACAAGAGGATTTTGATCTACCCAAAGGTAGATCAAATTTTAAATTCTGGTCAACTTCGGAGCAAATTAAGTACTGCCTGTGTTATTTTCTTCTGAGATAAGTAATAGTTTTAGAAAGCTAACCATTTGGAGTCATCACTAGGGGTTGTCCAGCCTTGGTGATTAATGTTTATAAGCATGCATGGCCTATCACAAGAGGATTTTGATCTACCCAAAGGTAGATCAAATTTTAAATTCTGGTCAACTTCGGAGCAAATTAAGTACCGCCTGTGTTAGTTTCTTCTGAGATAAGTAATAGTTTTAGAAAACTAACCAATTGGAGTCATCACTAGGGGTTGAACAGCCTTGGTGATTAATGTTTATAAGCATCATGCATGGCCTATCACAAGAGGATTTTGATCTACCCAAAGATAGATCAAATTTTAAAATCTGGTCAACTTCGGAGCAAATTAAGTACTGCCTGTGTTAGTTTCTTCTGAGATAAGTAATAGTTTTAGAAAACTAACCATTTGGAGTCATCACTAGGGGTCGAACAGCCTTGGTGATTAATGTTTATAAGCATCATGCATGGCCTATCACAAGAGGATTTTGATCTACCCAAAGGTAGATCAAATTTTAAATTCTGGTCAACTTCGGAGCAAATTAAGTACTGCCTGTGTTAGTTTCTTCTGAGATAAGTAATAGTTTTAGAAAGCTAACCATTTGGAGTCATCACTAGGGGTTGAACAGCCTTGGTGATTAATGTTTATAAGCATGCATGGCCTATCACAAGAGGATTTTGATCTACCCAAAAGTAGATCAAATTTTAAATTCTGGTGAACTTCGGAGCAAATTAAGCACTGCCTGTGTTAGTTTCTTCTGAGATAAGTAATAGTTTTAGAAAGCTAACCATTTGGAGTCATCACTGGGGTAGAACAGCCTTGGGGATTAATGTTTATAACCTTTAATGGCCTATCACTAGAGGATTTTGATCTACCCAAAAGAATTCTAATTTCAGTCTCCAATTACAAGTCATAATATATAGGTATAAAGCACACATTTCTATGCTTTCCAAAATTTACTGCCTTCAATAAATTTCTTTTTTATTGCCTCCAGTTCCTGAAATATTCGTGGGATAAGCTGTACACTAAGGTAAGCTTATATATATTTTTTTACCAACACCTATAATTTAACGCCAAAATATGTAGGACTGTACATAAAATTGTAGTTGTACTAATGTTGTGTTTAGTTTTTGAAATGGCGCCTAGTTCAGAAATTGTACTTCAAATGTGGCAAATGAGGTGCCTTCGTACTATAACTAGTTTCATAAATATTCAGATCTTGGTGCAACAGCTGTTGCACTCGTTTGCAAAAATGCATGAATACAAAATTTATTGCGATTCTGTATATTAAATTCAGTAATACGGAAATAATAGGACTCCATCTTAAATAGGACGTAAACACCACGACAACCTAGAATCATTACCTATCACGGGATACCATTGAATTAATTACGTATGATAGGATTTAATAGAATGAAGAAAACTTTTTTAAAAGTCTTTTTAAGTTTTGATTCGATTTTCATAAAATTTGAAATGACTCGACAAAATTCTGCAACGATTATATATATTAAATTTCAAACCATTCGGATGGATAGTTTTTACGCTGTTATATGCAGACAGACAGATGGACAGACGGACCAGACGACGACTATAGGCACTACGTATTTATGCAATTTCGAACGCACCTACAAAACGAACTCTTCTTATTTTACTATACCATTTTCAAGATTTAATTTTCTTTTCTTTAATCACTTCTTATAAATACATCTACAATCTACAATGTCAAAAAATACATATCTGAAAAAAAAAAAGAATCCCGAAATAAAAGATTGAAATAGTCTTACTAAACGAACTTACAAGATCTCAATTTGCAAATACAGTAGAGCACTGATTATCGGAACTTCAGTTGACCGAATTTCCAATTATCCGAACAGCTTATTTATCCCCCCAAAATTTTTTAACCGAACTTACAATTTATTTTTGTTTAAATCATAATTTCTGGCGTTCAGAAAAGGATAAAAAGAGAAAAAAGAAAATTTTAAATCATAAAAAAGTAAACAAAAAAATTAAAAAGACAAAAAAATAAAAATAAAGAAACAATTTTTAAACACGGCAGCACCAACTGGTGCTACCAGTCCTAAGCCTGGGTAAAGTGTGAAGGATTTAGTATAGTCAGGATCATCCCTTAAATTGTCTGTTCATTTATCCAAACTTTTGCTTATCCGAACTTGAGTCGGTCCCGACTTGTTCGGATAATAATCGGTGCTCTACTGTAATTGGTTTTAAAAAGTGAGAAATGCCGGAATTTCAAAATAATAGCATGTTAGAAATACGAAAAGAGACAAATCAATAAAATCTCAACAGTTTTTTTTTCTTTTTTCACAAAGGAAACAACAAATGGCTTTTGTAATTAAACCAATATGCCAGCCAACATTACTGAAAAAAAAATGAAGTACTCAAAAATGAATAAATCGATGTATAACTCATACTGAATTGAGTATGCTTGCATCAAAAATGAACCTTATGCTTTCTCAATTTTGAAACATCGCATGTTTTCAAACACAAATAAAACGATAATTTTGTACCCTGTAATGGTTTATTTCATTCATGATGGCATAAAATATGTTTATTAATGTAAATATTAAATTATGCACAGTATTTTAAAATAATTTAAAACCATGCTCTTGTCATTAAAAAAAAAATTCGATTTGGGTATCTTGATAATAAATTTTCTATTTTCCTTAATAAATAATCAATTAAACATTTCTTCATTAATACATGGAAATTATTCCAGAGGGAAACATTCGCCTTGCATACAATATTTCAAATGAAAATCAAATTTCAAAGTACAAAGTAATTGCTTAAAAGGCGCAAAGGCCAACATAGTGAAAAAGATTCCAAGCCGGGACTCGAACCCGGGCCATCAGTATAGCGCACTGACGTTCCACCGACTAAACCACTTGGAACGATACCCAGCACGGAAAATTTCTCACTATTATAAATTGGCAAGGCTACAAACGCAGCACAAGATGGAATATTCAACGTGAGCCACCGAACTGGGGCAAACACGGAATATAATTAAATCCAGCATCGATAGAAACTATATTAATACATGGAAATTATTCCAGAGGGAAACATTCGCCTTGCATACAATATTTCAAATGAAAATCAAATTTCAAAGTACAAAGTAATTACTTAAAAGGCGCAAAGGCCAACATAGTGAAAAAGATTCCAAGCCGGGACTCGAACCCGGGCCATCAGTATACATCAGTATAAGTTATAATAGTGAAAAATTTTCCGTGCTGGGTATCGTTCCAAGTGGTTTAGTTGGTGGAACGTCAGTGCGCTATACTGATGGCCCGGGTTCGAGTCCCGGCTTGGAATCTTTTTCACTATGTTGGCCTTTGCGCCTTTTAAGCAATTACTTTGTACTTTGAAATTTGATTTTCATTTAAAATAAACATTTCTTGTTAATGATTTTGAGCAGGAAATATATGTCAGCACATTTTTACTTTAATTTGTACGTTCAGGGGGCGGTACATAAGATTCATATTTGAAGACAACCATGGAATCAAAAATGAGTACATGTGTTTCACAATTTTAAGTGCACTTGGAACGGAGCTATTTTGAGTATGTGACGTATTTAAATTTGAGTACTTTATACTCAATTTTGAGAACCCACTTTTTTTTTTTTCAGTGATTATTTTTCTCGCAGGCCGTAAACATATATTTTTTATGTTAGGTGGTAAAAAAAGGAAGAAACTGAAATTGTAAGAAAATAAAAGTAGTAAAACTAAGCAATAAAACAAAATTAATATGAGCTTTATCTTACCTACATACTAAATATAAAACACAATAATATGTAGAATTTCTAAGTTCTAAAGGTTAAAAAACAACAACAACAACAAAAACCTTTATAAATTAAATTTTTGCCCAACGAAAATCTTTTTATCTTTTTAAAATAGGAAATTACATAGCGAAAATTTTAATTAATTTTAAATAATTGATTAGATTTGAAGATTAACAAATACATATACCATTAGATGCAAATAGTTGTAAAAAGAACTATTGAGTAAGCAAATGACCTTTAGGATGTTTTAATATAAATTTAAATTAATTACAAATAATAAAACGAATTTCGTCTTCCCATAAAAATATATGAAACAATTATGAATGTCTTAAATAACTTATTACGCATCTAAATATTTTATAAATGTGAATTAATAATTGTGTGTCGTGGCGCGCGGGTCTCAAGTTGAGTATAGCTGAAATACACGGTGTTCGTAAACTGTTTTGACAAAATGGAAGGAGTGATAAGTACACATCAAGATGAACAGTTTTTCTTTTTTTTTCTATATACATAAAAGAAAATATTGGAAGCGTGAAATTTTTCGACTTTCGTTTTTCGGCGAATTTGCACGTTTTCGGATGTCTTGAAAAGGATGTGAGTATTTTTGGAAAATGTCTGTCTGTATGTATATGATATACAAATTTTATGGACACTCTATCTCAAGAACTAATGCATGGCATTTTATCAAACTAACTTAGACTTTGACAAAATTAGTGCTGATTAACTTTGAGTGCATATTGTACAACCGATGGCGTTGCTATGCTGTGTTGCTCACATTTTGCGTCAAGGCTGTATAGCATTTACTGTGGGGAGGAATACCATCAAACGTCATACATAATTAGACCTTGACACATATAGGCTTTTATTAGGTTTTGATGTATATCGCCCAAGAAATGGTGTTACTGTGGCGTGTCTTACAAGATTCCTGCATCAGTTATAAGTCGGCATTTACGGGAGTGAATTTCACTAAACTTCGTATTCAGTTAAATCTTCGCATAAATTGGTGCTGATTAGGTTTCAGTGCATATTGCTCAGTACGTGGTGCTGCGAAGCTGTATTCTTATGATTTCAGTAACAGCTGTACCTCTGCATCTATACGATGGAATGTACCAAATTTAATATGCAAGCTATTTACTAGAAATTAGGCGGATTCAATTTTGATTTTGTTCTCTGAACAGGGATCGCTGCTATGTTATTCTCTTGCGATGAACATTATAGCCTGTCTCAATTTCTATTAGATAGAAATCTTCCAAATTGTCTATTTGAAGCTATTAATAAATATGTTGGACCAACTTTTCATTTGAATACATAACACTGGGTGATATTGAACTATATGTTTTTTTTTCACTACTTACTGTAACTTAATTAAGTTCGAAGAAATGCACCACGCCTTATAATTGTTGGTGTGTAAATAACGTTGTTTAAGATATATATTAAAATTTTACCGAAAAAAGTTTTCTGATGGCCTCAGAATACAAGTTGTATTAAAACCCAGCTCCGCTATTCTCCTTTGAGTGAAAAACAAAAGTGTACCTTTTTTTAATTATTACACTCTTTATTTTTTATTTAAATTTTATTTTATACTTTTTAGTGTTTAACACGGGAGAAAACGCGCATACCCAGGGTATGAATGCTTTTTACTTTGTCACCAATAAATACAAATAATAATCGTCACCTTATTTAGTCGGAGACAATTTTGCGATAAAAGAAGTTGAAAATTACTTTTAAAAAGATAGTGGTGAAAATCGTAAAAACCGTACGCACTTCGGGTCTATCAGGCCTTGCGCGCGTCCTCCCGGGTTAAAATATTTTATTGTTATCGTTTTGCCGACAGTTGGTCTATTTTAGCGAAAATTGTTTGGCGTATAATTAACACCATTATTGTTGTAACTGGTATGCAATTGTAACCATAAATTATATTTGGCCATTTATCACCTGTGCCCTAAACGAAAAAAAGCCTCAAAATTATTTTATTAATTTATAATCGTGTTCTAAAAATATTATAATGTTGTATTGTTGTCGGAAATACACCAGTTTACACAACTGTTCTAATTTTAGCATATCAGGAAGTGAATAAAACATCAATTACAAAATTCCATCTTTAGATACAGGAACCAAATTAAGTTAAATAAAGTGTGTAATATAGTATGCCTGAATACAGTGGCGCTAACTTTTGAAAAATATTGGGTGGGCACAACCATTTTAGTAGGGTAAATGACATGGACATTTTGTTTTCTTTGAAGATAATGAGTTGGATAGGAAAGTTACGATAGTGAAGTTAGAATTTTTTTTAAATAGAATATAAAGTTGTGGTTTTATTAAGTTATGTTCTTATATGAGATCTTCATTTTATGGACTATAATATTTAGTATTATACTATGACTATGACTACAAACTAAAACTCATATGCCTAAAAAATGACGTATGTTAAAAAATCCGTTTAAAAGTCTTTGATAGTTTGTTCCGAAAAATCTTATTAAAAAAATGGAAACTATTCGATTTCTTGGTTTCTGAACACCTGCGATTTCCGTGCATTTTGGTGGAAAAATGAATTCGAAAATGTGTCAGAAAAAAGCCAATCTCTATTTGATAACAGTACAGTCAAGCATTACTACTTTTGAATGATTTTATTTGCTAATTTAGACTATAAAGTTAGGCTACAACACATAAAAAGGTTGAGCCTGAATGTATTCACAGAGAATCCCTATGCGAAGTACATCTATGCATTGAAACCATTCATTACTCTATCTCTATCTCTATCATATCTATCTATATCATATAGAGACAGTAATATTTTAACTGGATTATTTAGGCTAGGTTAAAAGGGTTGGGTTAGAGTCTTGTGTGTGTTTTCAAGCAAAATGATTTTCAAATGGAAGAATTATTTTTCCAGCGATTAAAAATAAACAAGTATAAAAATAGAATAATGGAAATCGGGTGGGCAAAGAACAAATTACTGGGTGGCCTCGGGCCCCAATGGCCTATATAAGTTGACGCCACTACATCAATACAAGATGAGCGTGAATTTTTGTTCGGAACTTTGATAATAATGCAAACAAATAAAAATTTTAATATTCTTACTTTATATTGAAAAGAGGGAAATTTTATTTTAACTGGATAAATCGTATTCAAAGGTGGAGTAGCACAGTTGAGGTTTATTCCAACAGTGCAAAAAAAGTCCCGACCAGGACTCGAACCTGGCTACTTTAGCTTGTCGTGGCAGTGCTCTACGTTTTGAACTATCCGAATGGTACCTGGATGACATAATTCGCTTTTATTTGTTGGACATGGCTGAAAACTGCAGCGGTAATTTCATTCGTCCCAGCTATAACTTAGATAGAATTTACCTGATGAAATTATGTGATAATTACGCAAACTTCTGTATACAATGTAATTAGCCTGATTACATGGCAAGCTAATTAGCCTAATTAGAATTGGCACGGAAAGCCAAAGTATCCAGTTTCGAGTCCTGGTCGCTCTGTTGTAATAAACCTCAACTGTGCCACTCCAAACTTAAATATATTTCTTAACTTACTTTGTTGAAATGTAACGATATCAGATGAAATGGTGGAAGTGGCCTTCAATCCTCGCCTGAACAGCATCTACTGAACAGTCACTATTTCGAAATATAGTTCATATTTTAGTGCAGGAGTCAGCGTCACATTTTGGAAATCCATTTTAGTGTTGGTGATATTGGAACGTGTGATAGAGTGGAATGTGGTACGGATCACGAAGCTGTCGGTCAGCTGGTCTAACAATGCAATTCCATAGCAAAATAGCACAGTTTGAAATGAGTGGCAACCGGATAACTGATGTTATACCGACTAGGAGCAGCATCAGTAATCGGATTACCGTTCATTTCACATTGCAGTGGGACGTGTGCGGATGCTATGGCAACCCACCATGCTGGTGCGCCAGCTGACTGTACCGTAGTGCCAGTTTTCTTATCTGTACCATTTCTATAGCAACATCGCACAGTTACTACAGTTTGACATGAATGGCACCCGATTACTGATGCTACCCGACTACGAGAAAGCATCAGTAATCGGATTGCGATTCATTTCGCATTCCAGTGGGGTTTGTGCTGGTGCTCACCATGCTGGTGTACCAACTGACTATACTGTACAGACAGTTTCGTTATCTGTACCATTTAATCTATCATACATACCAAAATCATCCATGTTAAAATTGATTGCCAAAGTGTGACACTGCTTCTTTAACTGTTACGTGCGGTATCACTAACGAATTACTATACCTTACTATCACTTTCGAGATTTCATTACATTTTACGCAAAACAAGGCAAATTTGTGTCAAATTCCGTGAAAATTTTATCTCAATTTCAGTTAGCATTATTAACTAAAATCCAGATTCGGATCGGAGTGAGACGCCCTGTATTTTTCACTGAATAAGTGGATTGTGATTAGTGTTGTCAGGTGTCCCGATTTACGCGGGACCCGGATTTCAGGGGCTCTAAGACCTGTCCAGCGTAACCATTGCACGGGACGCCAAAAATCCTGATTTTTCAGGCTGCACAAATGCGTTTAAATTTCATTTCGTACCATGTTATTTGAGAGTTTGCATCGTATGAAACTTAATTTCACACATGACAACAAATTTTCACACATGTGGTTAAGCCTTAAGATGCGCTGATTGTACAAACTAAGAAGACTATTAAAAATTTTAATAAAATAAAAGAATATTAAAGAAAAAATGGGCCACCAAGCCCCACCCTACAAGGTGTAAAACTTGTAAATTATTTTTATAAAATACAAAAGATGACAGCTTCAATCAAGACCAAGAATTTTTGTATAGGAAAGTAGGTCACAATTATAGTGTTGTCAGGTTCAGTGTCACAAAAGCGGTGCAGGGAGACAAAAAAAGCGGGACAACGATTTTTAAATCAGGACATAAAAATACTGTAAAATCTATTAAAACAAAACTTGTCTATAACGGAATCCTATTTTAAATGTAAATATTTCATTTTCCTACTATAAGAATACTATTGAATTTTGCCTAATGAGATGAAAATCGATTTAAAATGGAATTTTTTTCCGGCCCCTTGCAATTCTGTTTAGCAGGTTTTACTATTACGAAATAAATACATCCAGACTTCCACCTAGGCATCTGTAAGGTATTTCTTTCGAGGGAACTATAAAAAATTCCTGTTGTAAACAGGTTCTGTATTCACAGGAAGCTAAAAGATGAGGAGCTGTATCCAAATATAGTAGTACGTGCAATATTGTGTACGCTATCTTGGCCTTAATCAACAGATATTTGATACAACCCCTCATCTTTTTTTCTTTTGGGGAACAACGGATTTCGAACTTATTCTATCGACGATAATATTCAGAATTTTCAATCTATGATTTTGAGACTTTCACAAAAGTTTCTCTATACACTTAGCTAATACATTATGCACATTATATTTTGATTGCATTCGCGCATGTGCAGTCAAACATTCTTTAGTAAACTTGCTCATTTTTCATCCAATTTTTATTATTTTTTAATTCTGATTGCAGGGTATTATGTACAATGCTGTTTGTCATATTTTCTGAAAAGAACTTTGTTTTATAATAAGAACTCTGCAAATTATAAGCAAAAAACTTGGTGAAATTTGGACTGTTTTTATAAAAACCTTAATTTCTCTACGAGTATACATGCTATCCTCATAAAAATGAACACAATATATTACGATAAGCCACTTATTAATAATCTCGAGTTTGAACGCTTTTGCTACATTAGTTTTTATAGGATTATTCAAAAGATATTCGTTCTTTTTCAATTTGTTGACGGTCCCCTAGGCGATTTCGGGAAAAAATCTTCGCTGAAATATATGACCTATACTGTATTGTTTACACACCTGCAGTTTCAGGTTAATTCTTTATGTATTTTTCTAGATATTTAACAAAACGTCTAAAATCGCAAGTGACCGGTCACCTTTGGCCCAGTGGCGTGGCGTGAAAATTTTCGGTGGTCATCGCAATTATTTAAGTTTGTGGTGAAAAATTATTAACTCTAAAATTCAATGGTTGAATGTTCAAAAAAGAAACTTTAAATCTTACCTTCACTTATACATGAACTCCAAATGTTCTGCTAAAACTGGATCGTAGAGTTTTAAAAGCTTATTAAGAGTTTTAAAATATTGCTTGGTCATCGCCGCATCCAGCGATGACCGGACGCCACACCACTGCTTTGGCCATATAGTGTAGTTTCTTTATGAAACTCAGAAAGACATCAAGCCACTGGATCAACCTTCCCCATCGAACGGGGTATAGGTTCTCCGTCTAAAATAATTTATATTCGGATTACTAACGGAATAGGAAAAACTCATGAAATATCAAATGCAATTTTAATTTGGTATATAACAGATACAGAGAATTTGAAAAGATATTTTGTTCAATTTAACTATTGCATTCGTCGAAATCTTTCTCATCATCACAATGAATGCAAATATAAAATATCCTGCCTCCAGCGACACATAATTCGTGGGCCCAACGTTTGGACCCGGTGCGTTGAATCTACTCTTGTCTTATTTACCTTTTACTTAATACCGCCCTGACAAGTAACACACAAAAATCTTCAATTTAATTGACTTTTATAGGCCTATGAATGTAGAAAACAAACTCTTGGACTGCGGACCAGCATGCGCCGGGTTAAACGGGCAAACTTGCCCCATATCGTCACTTCGTTTTTTGATCGTCGCGTCGCACAGTGGTCCCAAATCGCGATTATGTGGCCAAAAATCAGAAAATCGAAGTTTCGTATTTCGAAATGAAATCTATTCTACAGTATTTAGAAATATCGGAAGATTTATATTCTGTTATATTTTGCTTTTATCAGCTCACGTGAATTAGCATTGCTTATGTGAAGTTAGGAGTTTTTAGCGTTTTCAGCTGTTGCGTGAATTTCAGGCAAATTCGCTGCATTCACACCCTATCTAACACATTCACACCCTAGAGCTAAGACATTCACACCCTCAGATAGTTTCTCGTTTTTTGCTTTGCACTTCTCTGAAACAACATTAAATTACATATTTAATTTGATTTTTCGATTGCAAAAATCTCAAAAATTAAAAAAAGAGGAATTAAAAAAAAAAAAAAAATACATAGTTTTAAGGCATTTTTGTACATAAAAAGTGATATATAAAAAAAGTCCTTCCGAGTTCCTCGGACTTTTATAGTACAAAATGTAGAATGAGCCTTCTAAAATCATATCCCAAGAGATTTATTGCGACTTTTTGCGACTTTTTGAGAACTAGCAGTTTAAATTTGGACATTGGATATTGCCAGTATTAACCCAACATGAGTAATCGGGTTTAAAGTCAATCTAATTTCCGCACTGACCCAAAATTGTCAGTATTTATATAATGCAACTTTTTCATTAACATAAAACTGTCAATTTCATTTTTTTAATTCGCGGAGGGAAGGGGGGGGGGTTAAGAGTTGGGGATATTTTTATATTTTTATATTTTTATTTGTTTTTACAATTTTTCGTTTACATAAAAAATAATATTAAAACTTGACCTTGTTTTAAAAAGTACATATTTAAAGCTCAGTTTATATATATATACTAAATTCTAGCAACATGCATGTCTGGGAAATTCAATCAACTGGGAAACACCATTTAATGTTTTAAATTTCCTGATTATTTGAAAAGTATATATTTACCTACTTACGCCCCACCAGTGACCGAGAGGTTCTGCTCTCGAAGCTGGTAGACGGGAAGTGCTGGGTTCGAACCCAAACGCGCCCGTCGGTATAATCGTTCGGAGTTTTCGTGGTTTTCTTCGAACCATGGATTTCCAAGCGTTAATACGGGTTAGGTTCCCTTAGAAAGACCACCACAAAGGGCACTCCCCCCCTTAGGGCCTATATCCCTCGTGTTGATAATTGGCCGTCATAAGCACAACCAACCAACCAACCAACCAACCAACCAACCATTTACCTACTTACAAATAAATATTATTATTAACCCCTTCGAGACCGGAGGCTTTTACGCAAATTTTATTCGGTTGGCACCACATTTTTAAAAAGAGTTACCTTTACTTAATCAATAAAAAAATGCTCTAATTAAAGAAACTAAATATTTAATTTAACTAAATTTTAACTAAACTAAATTAACTAACTTTTTTTTTTTTTTTAAACTGGTGCCTAAAACAAATTCTTTATGCTCTTTTTCAGGGTGCATATATGCAACCATGGTCCCGAACGGGTTAAGTAGTATTATTAAGTTTTACTTTAATTTTCACGTATCGTCACACAAATCTATTGTAATTTTTTTTATTGCGTTTATTTTTTTCAGTTTACTATATGAATGTTAATTTAATTGTATTAATTTATATGCACATTTAAATTTTAATGAATACTTTAATACTTTAACAAATTAAAAAATATATGAAAAATTCGCTCAACCCTTGGGATGAAATGTTGCAGTTACTTGAAATGTGTAAATCCACATTCTGAAGGTTTATTTAAAAAACAGATTTTATTTTATTTTTCAATAAAAAGATATAAAATTGTTTTATATTAAAACATACTTTTGATTATTTTTTGTAAAAATTTTAAAACTGTTAGGGATAATAGAATTTTATAGAGGACAGGTGGGGGTGAAGAAGCGGAAATTTCAAATATACTAGAAAATTAGTGAGGTAATTATTTATTTAATATTACCAAAATAAAGTAACAAAGGCAGATTCTTCATTTTTATTGGAATTTCAAAGGTATTATTCTCTGTGTAATAGAGAGAAACAAAAGAAAGGGGGGGGGGCGAAAATTTTGCAAGTAATCTAATTAATGAATTTAATGATTTTATTATTAATTCATAGTAAATCGATGTTGAAAACTTAAAAAATAGCAATGATATTTTTAAAATTTCCTTGGTATACAGACAAATGGAAAAAGGGGAGATTTCATGTGTGTGTGTGTGTATGTTGGGTGAGTTGGGGGGGGGCGGAGGTGTCAAAATTTAGCTTATTGATTCTTTATGTATTTTACTGATTGCTTATACTCTTTATTGTTAATTTGCAATAACATTAAAAAGCGAAAAAAATCAATAAGATTTTAACCTGTACATTTTCAGGGAGGGAGGGACAGGGGGGGGGGGGTTAAAATTTCACATTTTCATCATCTATTGAATTAGATGATTTGTTTTGAAAAAGGGAAAATATTCCCTATAATCAAAAGTGAAAATTTCTCATTCTTGTAAAAAAAATCCCGTAAAAAAAGAAAATTTAAATTTAATAAAAACTTGGCCCCTCTATTGCTCCCCCCCCCCCAAATCCCCTCCCCTAGAACCCCAATTACATTTAGTTTATATTCGCTATGTAATGTCATTTAGAATGTTATAAAATTAAAAATGAAGGATATACAACCACCAGGAAAGCCAGAAATGAGTTTTGGCCACTTGATCGCGATTTGGGACCACTGTGCGTCGTATCAAAATATTATGTTAACTTTTTATCTACTGACGGTACTTATAAGTACAACTAAAATAACTTGTTATAAAATTCATTTAATACATGGATTAGTAGTAATACAGTTTAGAACGAGTTATAGATGCATTACTTTATCTTGATCCAAAAGCATTATTGGTTAGACAAAACAAAAATATTTTTAAAAGGATGATTTCTTTTGTCTTTGCATCTTTTCAGCTTTCTTGGCGTTGGGGGGGGGGGGGATTTTTCAATTCGTAAATATATATTTCTATTTTAATAACATTAAATTTATACATTTCCTAATTCTATAAAATACTAAGAAAAATATTTAAAATAAAAGATTTGAGCGGTGTTATAAATATTGCACAATTAATCCTTCTAAATCCTTCAATCCTTCTAAAATCCTTCTAAAATTTATTAAATGATTATGTAAATCTTCTAATGCAGTTTTAAAAATTCACGAAAAATGCTTTAGAAGATAAAATTTTCATGAATTCATAATGCAGTACATAAAGGGTTGATGTATTTTTGTAAATCAGTGGGCAGAAAATAAGCTCTGAACAACGGTCTTTTAGTCTGCTATTTGTTAGCAATATTTAATCTTTGCTAACATAAAATTTGCGTGATGTTCGTTTTTTATCCTCAAAATTAACTATCTATTTCTCAATATAAAAAGCATAGGTAAGATAAATTGGGCTTACCTTATATTTATGTATATCCTTTTTGACATCTGGTATTTTTCTTTTCCTCCGGATAGAGTAAATAAATCTATATCTTGCTCCTGTATTTCTTATTTATTCCGTATATGTGACTGATGGTCTGAACTTCATGTTGTTTAAAAAGACGCATATTTTGAGTATCTTGTGAAGTTAAATTAGTGCCGAAACTTATGAATAGAAAAGTAAAATTCCATTTAATAAGAGCTTAAGGCATACATCTCTCAGTTTTGAGAGTTTGAGTAACAACTGAAAGTAGAGAAAAAAATACATGAATAAAATATTATTAACAATAAAGAAACAGGAAATTAATCCCATAAATCAGCATAACAAATAATTTGTATCAATATTTATATTTACGATAATTTAAATTGAAAGTATATAAATGTCTTATAGTTCGTAAGTATTGCAAAAATGTTTATAATAAAATATCTGTTTATGATTGTGCAATCACTTTTCAGTTTCACTTCCTTCTTTTAGATCGTAAACACTTTCGATAATTACTTTTGTAAATCACATTTGACACATGAAAAGCAATTTACTTCACTTGATTATTTTAATGTCCTTGTTTGGAGATTATATTTCACAATATATCTGTCAACAATTCCCCCTTAATCTCCTAACGAGGATTGTTCTGTAATTTCAGTTTGTTTCTATTATTTAGAAATTCAGACTTGGGCTCTGGTTTTGTAAGTATGTCAGCCGTCATTGACTTGCTTGGGCAATAACGCAATTTAATAATTTTATCTTCTTTCAGCTGTTTAATCACATTATATTTGATGTCAATATGCTTCGATTTATTAGAAAACTTTTCGGATTCTATCATTTTTATGCAAGATTTATTATCTTCATAAATTACCATAGGCAATCTTTGCGGTACATCGAGATCTTCTAATAGTTTTAGCAGCCATATCAATTCCTGTGTTGCGCTCGCCGCTGCAACGAACTCACTCTGCCTCTGCAGATGATTGTGCCACACACGTTTGTCGTTTTGTTATCCACTGTATTGGATTCTTTCCTAAAAGGAATAAATTGCCTGTTGTCGATCTTCTTGTTTTTAGATCTCCACCCCAATCTGCATCAGTATGTACTTCTAGGATGGGTGGTTCTTCTGTGCTAATTACTAAATTTAAGTCTTTTGTTAAATTGAGATATCTTATTAATCTTTTAACACAATTCCAATCTCTTTCAGACGGCGTTTCGTTTTTTCTGCTCAAAATGTTTATACCTACTAAAATATCGGGCCTACTTATTGCAGCAACATATAACAGCGCACCTATTGCTTGTCGGTACTTAGTGTTGTTTGGCATTTGTGTTTCTTCATTGTCTAATCGTTGAAAGCCTGTTTCCATTGGAGTGCCATATGGCTTAGAATCTTCTAAATTGAATTTTTTTGCAATTTCTATTATTTTTGCTGTTTGATTTAGTTTAAAGCCGTTGTGAGTCTTTTGTATTTTTATCCCGAGGTAATTGGAAATTTGACCTAAATCTTCAAGTGCGTACTTAGATTTTAGTTTATCTATTATCTCATTTATATTTTCATCTTTTCCTGCGATGAGAATATCATCTACGTAGACTGCTATATAAACCGTGTTTTCCCCTTCTTTTCTTATAAATAAACAATTGTCAGCATTGCTCTGTTTAAATTTTAATTCCTTTAGTGTTTCACTAATGTTTGAATACCATGCTCTTGCAGCTTGTTTTAGTCCATATAGCGTTTTTTTTAACTTACAAACCTTATTGGGTTCTGTAGTGTTTATATACCCTTTAGGTTGTGATACATAGACATTTTCTTCCAATTCACCATGTAAGAATGCAGTTTTGATGTCAATCTGCCTAATATTGAGATTGTGGTATGCTGCGGCAGTTATGAAGACTCTTAAACTTGTGTGGTAAACTACTGGCGCATAAGTTTCATCGAAATCTACTCCGTATTTTTGTCTAAATCCTTGTGCGACCAATCTCGCTTTGTAACGCTTGATTTTTCCGAATTCGTCATATTTCGCTTTAAAAGTCCATTTCGACCCAATTACTCTTGCTCCTTGAGGGGATCAACTAAACACCAGGTTTCATTTTCATTAAGGAAATTCATTTCCTCTTCTGTCGCTTTTATCCAGTTCTGTTTTTCTATAGGATTTTCTATACTCATCATATCTTCCCAACTGTTAGGCACATATACTGATCGTGCCGGACTGCATAAGCAAACCTGTCCGGCGGCACACCACTATTTGTTCTCTCTAATCTTTTCACTTGTGGAATTTGTTGTTGTGACGCGGGTGGTGGACTTAGTTCATTTTGTGTTGGTGTCAGATCTATTTCCATTTCATTCGTGTCTTTCTGTTGTGTTTGTTTGTTTGTTTCCGCGATTAATTTCCTTCTATCTAGATTTTCGTTAGTATCTGGATTATTTTTATTTTCTATAAATTTTACACTTCTGGCCAATATTACTCTTCCGTCACTTGTATAGATTCTGTACGCCTTAGAGCGACTGTCGTATCCGACAAAAGTGCCTTTTTCCGCTCTATTATCTAATTTTCCTCTCTTTGATTTGTGTATGTAGGCGTATGCGGTACAGCCAAAAACTTTGAGATATTTCAAATGTGGTCTCGTATTCATCCATAATTCATAGGGTGTGGTGCTTACCGATTTTGAAGGTAGCCGGTTCTGTAAGTGATTCGCGGTACATATGGCTTCCCCCCATAATTTGTGCGGGAGATTTGCTTCATTTAGCATACTTCTAACCATATCAAGTAGGGACCTATTCTTACGCTCTGCGACGCCATTTTGGCTTGGGTTAAATGGTACGGTAAGTTGATGATGAATCCCATTTTCTTTTAGATATTTTTCTATTTCGTTCCCCGTATATTCACCACCGTTGTCCGATCTGATCGCAGTAGGCATTTTTCCGAATTTGTTTTTCACCATTGAGACGTATTCTTTCACCTTTTCTGAAGCCTCACTTTTATTTCCCATTAAATAAATTACACAAAATCGTGTATAATCATCGATAAAAGTGACGAAGTATTTTTCGCCCCCCAATTGTGGGTGTATTTGTAGGGCCGTATACATCGGTATGGACTAACTCGAGCCTTTTTGTAGCTCTATATGCACCTGATTTAGGAAATGGGGTCTCGCTGATTTTTGACTTGATGCATACCTCACATTTAGCGTTATGTTTGCAGTTGTTGATTTTAATTCTCTCAACTAAGTCCTTTGATAACATGGACTTTATTGTGTCGTAGCTCCTATGCCCCATTCGCCTATGCCACAAATCTATGCAATTTGCATTTGAACAGTTGTAGGTGACATTTGCATAGTGCTTGTGATTTTTATCTTTACTAACATGTATTTCGTACAGATTGTTTTTAAGTTTACCTTGAAGTATAACGTTGCCTTCGTGAATTATATCACATTTATCTTTTTCAAATTTGACTTTGCAACCGTTTTTAGTTGCCCTACTCACTGACATCAGGTTAGTTTCTATGTCAGGAACGTATAGTACGTCACGCAATATAACTTGTTTGTTTTTATTTTCGGTATGAATTATTACCTCTCCAGATCCATATGAAATCAGTTTATTACCATTAGCGACTGTGACGTTTGTTTCCTTATTATTTGTAATTTTGGTAAAAAATTCTTTTGAATTTACTATGTGACTGGAACTGCCGCTGTCCACTATAAAAGTGCCTTTATTTTCGGATTCTTCGGTTAGTAAAGCGACACTGTTGTTTTCATTTACTATGTCTTTTCTTTCTTCAGGTTCCGTATTTTTATGTAAATTATTTTCTTCATAAACTAGTGATGTTGAATTGTTTTTATTTTTATAGTGTCTGTTATTAGTGTAACTGTTGTTGTTTTTCGTTTTTAGAAACCAGCAGTCTTTATTTGAGTGGTTTTTCATTTTACAGTGTGAGCAGTACTTATTGCTGCCTCTTTTCTGTTCTGAATGATTAAATTTACCTTGAGTTTTATAGGCTTTATTGCTGTTTTCGGAGTTTTCACGATTATCTGCTCTACGAGTATACTCGTCCGTAAGCTTGCTTTTTATAAATTATACGGTTAACTCAGCTTCATCTCTGGCCTCCAGAGCAGTAACTAGGGAATCGTAGGACGGCGGCAACGAGCACAGCAGCAGTGCTGAAATGTGCGAGTCAGTTATGTTCTCACCAATCGCTGACAGTTTATCCACTATCTCTAAAATTTTAGTAATGTGGGCTGTCATATTGCCACTTTGAGTTAATTTTGTACCGTACAGTTTTCGTAGCAAGTACAGCTTACTAGAGAGATTAGATCTCTCATGGATTTGTTTAAGTGCGTCCCATGTTTGCCTAGCTGTATTTAAATTTTTGACATGCATTATTTGGCTGTCCTCAATGGACAAATTTATTAAAGCCCTTGCTTTTCTGTCTTTCTTGGTCCAAGCATCATTCAATGGAGTGGGGTCCTCTTGCGTGATAACTTCAATAAGTTCGTCTCGAATTAATAGCATTTCGACCTTGAACCGCCAATTTGTATAATTGTTGGCGTTCAATTTTTCAATGGTCGTGCTATCTTTTGTAGATGAAGCCATAATGTTGCTAAGATTCGTTTTATTTTTTTTTCTAATAAATTACTCTATCGGACTATTACCAGATTTGTATTTTTATTGAGAAATTGTTTTTTTTTAAGGTCTCATAATCAATTTGTTAGCAATATTTAATCTTTGCTAACATAAAATTTGCGTGATGTTCGTTTTTTATCCTCAAAATTAACTATCTATTTCTCAATATAAAAAGCATAGGCAAGATAAATTGGGCTTACCTTATATTTATGTATATCCTTTTTGACATCTGGTATTTTTCTTTTCCTCCGGATAGAGTAAATAAATCTATATCTTGCTCCTGTATTTCTTATTTATTCCGTATATGTGACTGATGGTCTGAACTTCATGTTGTTTAAAAAGACGCATATTTTGAGTGTCTTGTGAAGTTAAATTAGTGCCGAAACTTATGAATAGAAAAGTAAAATTACATTTAATAAGAGCTTTAAAGCATACATCTCTCAGTTTTGAGAGTTTGGGTAACAATTGAAAGTAGAGAAAAAAATACATGAATAAAATATTATTAACAATAAAGAAACAGGAAATTAATCCCATAAATCAGCATAACAAATAATTTGTATCAATATTTATATTTACGATAATTTAAAATGAAAGTATATAAATGTCTTATAGTTCGTAAGTATTGCAAAAATGTTTATAATAAAATATCTGTTTATGATTGTGCAATCACTTTTCAGTTTCACTTCCTTCTTTTAGATCGTAAACACTTTCGATAATTACTTTTGTAAATCACATTTGACACATGAAAAGCAATTTACTTCACTTGATTATTTTAATGTCCTTGTTTGGAGATTATATTTCACAATATATCTGTCAACACTATTCACCAAAGTGAAACTTTAGAAACAAATTAGAAATTATTACTTATAAGTACAAAAAAAAAAAAAAAACTTACTTGAGTGAAGTGGTTTCGTTTGATTTTGATTGCTTCTTCTCTGCTGACACTGCTATGGGTGAAACAAGACAAAAGACAGATAAGATACATGTCGCTTTGCTAGTAATGCCATTTACTGGATAGTTTAAAAAATATCGCTGATGGGCCAACGTGTCCCTATGGCCAACATGGCCCGTTCTACCATATAAAAAATAAATCTCAGGTTTTTAAAGTAAACCATCTAAAAAGAACCTCGAGCAAAAAAGATTTCGATAAGTTTCATATGCTTTAAGGGGATCGTGGACCTTCAGTTGGACAAAAGTCTACTAAAAAATCGTTTTTTTCTTTTTTGGTTTATTAACATTCGTCAATCTTATCTGCATCATTTGCAAAAAACCGTATGCAATTGCAACGATTCCTAGCAGCGAAGTTACAAGCATTTCAAATTTGCACAATGTAAGTGAATTACGCTGAAAATGAAACTTTAAATCGTTTTTTTCTCAAAATGAGAATTTTCGTCGAGTTAGTTTATTCAAAATGTTCCATGCGTCTTACATTTTATCAAATTTTCATAATATTAAGCATTATTGTTTGCGATATGCTATCTTCGAAAATTTGGTATTTATATAACTTTTTTCCCAGAAATTTCAAGAAAAAATGTAAATATTGGAAGTTTTTTATTATTTTTTCTCAGTATATTGGTGCAATTTTAAAACACATACTAACTTTTATTGCAATATTATAAAGCTACCATTTAACAAAACACATTGTTCCTTAAGCCAAATTGAATGCGCACAGGGTATTTTCAATTAGAGTGATTAATTAGCATATTTTAATTAATAACTTAATTAATTACACACATTTTAAAATAAAATTCAATAATTTCTTTAGAAAATGTATGAATTATTATGTGTACAAAATTCCCCAACAATTACGCGAAAAATTAAAAAAATGGTTTTGAACGTCCACTGCCGCCTTTAAACATTCCATGTATGTGAATTTCCGAATGATACATAACTTCCTTTTTAAATTCAATATTTATTTCAAAGAATTTATCGGTTTCAAAATGTAGTAAATATGATATTAGTATTACAATATTGTAATCTCTTTCTTATGTGATTTTTAAATTATGCCGCAGAATGAGGTGCACTGAGCAGCTTCCTAGTCTGAATTAAAATTATCTCCTGGGTATTTTCTCTTTTCCGACGCAAATGAGAATGAGATGAAGATCTTATTCAAAGCTAATTCGTCTGAACCAGAATTAGGGGAAATCAGGATAGCAATGAAGAAAAAGCAAATAAATTTGCTGTTTAGTGCAGTGGAAGTGGAACTACTTTTCCAGAACTTTCCTAATGCGTTTATCGATGGGGGAGGAGAGAAAAGGGATAAGAAATCAATTTGAAATATTTTTTTGGATTAAACTAATATTTCAGATTTATATATATATATTTTATAATAATAATTTTTTCAGTATGCAATATTTGTGTTCGTATCATGTTTCTCAATGACAATAAATTATTATTTATGTAATTTTTTTCGCTTATTTTTACTTTTTTCCATATCTATCTATACTTAATATTATAAAGAAGTAAAGTTTGTTTGTTTGTAGGAGGTAATCTCTGGAACTAGCGAACCGGTTTCAAAAGTAATGGTATCAAAATGATTGTGTTAGTCCCTGTTCGAACATAGGCTATATCTTATGTCCATGCCACTAACCCAAAAGGTGTGCAGGAGCAAAAAACGTTCTAAAAATGCGATTTTGTGTTATTGAGGGCCTAGAAACATGAAATTTAGCATGGTAGTTATAAGACATAAATGACCTCTAAGAACATTTCTTAAAACATTCGAAATTTAAAAGGGGTGAAAATACTCGAAAAGCGTTCTAAAAAACGTTCTAAATGGCGATTTCTACGCAATCTCTGGAAGTACCGAATCGATTTAAAAAATAATGGCATCAAAATGATGGTGACAGCCCTTGCACCAACAAAGGCTGTATTAGAGATCTGCACGGGCCGGGCTCGGGCCTATTTTCATTCACGGCACTCTGGCCGGGCCGGGTTCGGGCCTTATTTTTTTCTTAAGAATCGGGCCGGGCCTAACTTATTTTTTCTGCATACAGCCGGAACTGGTTTCTTTCCTAGTCTTCACGGCCCGAAATTTTCAGTTCTAGTTTTGAGCCAGCCCATATGAAAATCATTGTCTCGGCGTAGCCTGCCCGTTCAAAGGTCAGTAAAATTAAGCCTGACCCAAAGATTTTTTGCAAAAAATGTATACATTTTTAAATCGCCATTATTCTACAATTAAACATTAACATTTAGTCTTTTTAAAGAATAGTAAATTTCTACCCTTATTAAAATATAGCTAAATTAAAATATAGTAAAACGTGTGAAAAAGAACCTGCCTATGACGGAATCCTGTTTTAAATTGAAAAACGTGTTGATCCACGCAAAATTAATATACTAATACGTAAGGAAAGAATATATACATTTACACTTGCTAAGAAGGGAACTTATCTATAACGCATTTTTTTTTTTATATATATAATTGAGTCTTAGAAGATTTTACTGTATAGCATTTTTCAGATTTTTAACACTTCAATACATGGAATATGGATTAACAATATTAATGATAACTGAAACATTTATACACAAGAAATAGCGATTTATTAAAAAATAAATATCGCAGCCTGCGCACTTCTATAAAAATGAAGATTTTAAGCGTGAAAAAAAAGTTAAGATAAATATTTTTGGTCAGAACTCCTCTTACGAGACAAATTTTTAACCAAATCGACGTAAAAATCCATGTTTTCTAGAAATTCACTCGAGCCGGGCCGGGCTCGGGCCGAGATTTTAACTTTTTTCCGGCCCGGGCCGGGCTCGAGTTGAACTTTTAGCTGTTATTTCGGGCCGGGCCAATAATTTTTTTCTACGGGCCGGGCTCGGGCCGAACTTTTAACTTTTTTACTGGGCCCGGGCCTGGAAATTGAGGTCCATGCAGACCTCTAGGCTGTATTTTATGTCGGTGCCACTACCACCAGAGGTTTGCAGGAGCAAAAAAAGTTCTGAATTGCGATTTCTGTGATACTCTAGAGCAGTGTCGGCGAACCTTTTTAGAACCGCGTGCCAATATTTTTCAAAAAAAAAAAAAAATTCAACTGAACATGGCGTGCCAACAACGCCTCCCCTCCCCCGACGTCTCATTCCCGCAAAAAAAAAAAAAAAAAAAAAAAAAAAAAAAAAAAAAAAAAAAAAATAGTGAATTAATTTAATAGTGAATTATAAGTCAGTTTAATTTTAATAATAATAAATAATAGTGTCAAAATTATACATCATTATTAGATTATTATAAATATAGTTACCATACATGCGGGTAATACCAACATATGCATTGTAGAAATAATTATAGAAATATATAGTTATAGTTTTTATTTCATTTTACAAATGTTTTAGCAATCAAATTATTATTTTTTTGATAAATTAAGAAAAAAGTCATGCTTTTTTAGTTTTATTAATACTTTTGCCATTTTAACAAATTAAAGATCAATTATCAAATTCTAGCAAAAGTTAAATAAAGCCTCATGTGCAGGTCAAAACGCGTTAAATTATGCAGAAATATTACGACAAAGAATAATTTGATTTGCTAGATTTCTCTCTTTCTATGCGAATCATAGGTGCCATTATAACGAAATCGAGGAAATGGGAAGTTGGGAAGGGTCAAATATTTCTAAGCGGGAAGTTCAATGATATAACAAGTACACAAGTACCTATTGTAGAAAATAAAAGCTATTTTCAATTAAGCCCGTGTATTAATAAACAAGTGGGTAAGTGTGATCACAGATCGTGCAGAGGGTATCGTTTAATATTTCTTTCAAAACACTATCCTTTTGCAAAATCTGTTAGCCCCACAATTCGCAACTAGGGAGTGCACTCTATTCTAAACAAACGTCTGCCCGACAAAACTCCGTTTTAGAAGCTATTCGCACTTATATTAGTCGATGAAATTGGACCCATAAAACTTAAAATGGGAAAGCCCTCCTGGCCAAGTGGAAATAAAATAGGAAAGGCTGTTGTGCATAAAATGAAAGAGTGGCCGAAGTGTCGTCAAATGATATATCAGATGAGGGGTTTGGTGGAAAATTGACCCCCCCTCCCGGAGCCTTCAAGTGGAACTAGCTCGCTGTAGCTTAATTAGCGGCTAAGTTAGAAAAAATGCTTAAAAAACACAAGTTAGAGCCCAGAAGAGTCAATAATATATGACTTTTTGAAAAATTTATCATTTGTCGTGTGATCACAAGTGTTCAGCTATAAGTATGCAAAATTTCATATCCCCAGCTTAATTAGGGCTCAGTTAGAAATAATTGCTTATAATACAGGAGTTGAAGCCCAAAGGATTAATTATAAGCCTTTTTCAAAAATTCATATTTTGTCTTATGATCTGACGCGTAAGTATGCAAAATTTCATGTCTCCAAATTAATTAGGGGCTCAGTTAGAAAGAATTGATTAAAAAACACAAGCTGGAGTCCTAAGGGTTAAATATAAAACTTTTTTGAAAAAAAAATTATTTGTCGTGTGGTCTCAGGTTTTCTGCTATAAGTATGCAAAATTTCATGTCTCCAACTTAATTATGGGTCTCATTTAGAAAGAATTGCTTAAAATATATATATGGGAGCTCAAAGGGTTAAATGTAAGACTTTTTCAAGATTTTATAATTTGTCGCCTGGCCTCAGGTGTTCTGGTATAAGTATGCAAAATTTCAAATCTCCAATTTAAATATGGCCTCAATTAGAAAGAATTGCTTAAAATACACAAGCTGGAGTCCAAAGGGTTAAATATAAAACGTTTTTCGAAGTTTATTATTTGTCGTGTGATCTGAAGTGTTCAGCTATAAATATGCAAAATTTCATGCCTCCAACTTAATTATGGGGCTCATTTAGAAAGAATTGCTTAAAATATATATGTGGGAACTCAAAGGGTTAAATGTAAGACTTTTTCAAGATTTTATGATCTGTCGCCTGGTCTCAGGTGTTCTGCTATAAGTATGCAAAATTTCAAATCTCCAATTTAATTATGGTCTCAGTTAGAAATAATTGCTTAAAATACACAAGCTGGAGTCCAAAGGGTTAAATATGAAACTTTTTCGAAATTTATTATCTGTCGTGTGATCTGAAGTTTTGCAAAATTTCAAGTCTCCAATACAATTAGGGGCTCTGTTAAAAAGAATTGATTAAAACACACAAGCTGGATTCCAAAGGGTTAAATATAAAACTTTTTCGAAATTTATTATTTAGCATGTGATCTGAGGCGTTCAGCTATAAATATGCAAAATTTCAAGTCCCCAATTCGCTTAGGGACTCTGTTAAAATGAATTGCTTAAAATACACAAGCTGGACTCCAAAGGGTTAAACATAAAACTTTTTCGAAATCTATTATTTGTCGTGTGATTTGAGGTGTTTAGCTATCAGAATACAAAATTGCATGCCTCCAATTTGATTAGGAATTCTGTTATGAAGGATTGCTGAAAATACACAAATTAGAGCCCAAAGGGTTAAATATAACACTTTTTCAAAGTTTTGTGATTTGTTGTGTGGGCTCATGTGTTTAACTATAATAATTCAAAATTCCATGTCTCTAACTTAATTAGGGGCTCTGTTAGAAAAAATTACTTAAAATACACAAATTGAAGCCCAAAGGTTAAATATAAAACTTTTTTCAAAATTTTATGATTTGTCTTGTTGTCTGAGGTAGAGGTCTGCACGGGCCGACGTTTACAGGCCCGGGCCCGGCCCGACTCATAGAGAAAAAAATCGGCCCGGCCCGTAGAAAAAATAATATTGGCCCGGCCCGACCCGATAAAAAAATTAAAAGTTCGGCCCGGGCCCGGCGCGGCCCGGAAAAAAGTTAAAATCTCGACCCCGGACCGGCCCGGCCCGCCCCGAGTGAACTTCTACAAAACATTGATTTTTACGTCGAATTGATTAAAAATTTGTCTCGTACGAGGAGTTCTGACCAAAAATACAGTCGAACCCCGTTAATACGCGCCCTGCTTAATACGCGAAACCGCTTAATACGCGAATTTTCTTTGGTCCCTTGAAAAATGCCTATCTTTTGCATTTAAAAAATTTTCTTAATACGCGAACCCGCTTAAGACGGGAAATTTTATCAGTCCCTTGACAATAAAAACCTACGTTTAATACGCGAATGAGTTTGGCTTGAAACAGGGAAGGTTTTAGAGGGAATAATGCCCCAAGCACTACATACGACTAAACTAGAAATGCTTTTTTCTGTCCAAATTTATTAGATCCATGCATATCTTTACTCAAGTTATCAGTTTTGAACTTCTCCTTTCTTAAAGGAAAAATCTTTCCCGGCGCTGATTACTATTTATAGTCAAACAGACCAGAAAGACAGAAGACAAAATTTTACTGCTAACGATGTGATATCAACCCCATTCTAACTTAGAACAGTGCCGTTTCGTTGTTTGGTCAGTGCTGTTATTAAGAAGGAAGAAGATTGTTTGTCCCTCCCGGTAGAATTTGATCTACGATATCTACGTGTGATTTTAAAAGTTTAATCTAGTCTTTATGATGGCAAAAGGAGCAAAACATATTAAAAGAAAGGCCGTCTCTGTCACTGAGAAGTTACAAATGATAAAAGGCATACGGAGAAAATATTCCAAATATTCTCCAAAGAAAAAGGCATACGGAATCAACCGACTTTAAGGAATTTGTTGAAGATTAAGGATATTATCGTTAACCAATCTGTTGGGAAAACAAGGAGCATGAAAATAAAAAACACCAAGTTTGAGGACATGGAGAAGGCCCTCCACGAGTGGTTTGTTCATGGAGAGATCTACGAATATCCCAATAATCGGCATGCTAATCCAAGAAAAATCTTCTGATGTTGCAGCAAAAATGGGATTATAAGATTTCCATGTCTCAAATGAATGAATGCATCGATTTAAAGCTCACTTCGGAATAAAATTCAAGAAAGTGTCTGATGCATCAGCAGCTGTCAACAATGAAGACGTCCGGTTGTTGGAAAATAAATGTGCTTTCGTAGCTTATAAAAAACTACTTAAGTTGTGATATTTACAACGTGGACGAATTTGGGCGTTTTTACAAAATTACATCCAACAAAACAACGGCTATAAAAGAAGAAACATGTCCTGGTGGTAAATTAAGCAAAGACCGTCTTACTCTTCTTCTCGATGCCAGATCTGATGTATCAGACAAGTTAAAGCTCCTGGTCATAGGGAAATAAAAATAATGCTTTAAATAATGCTTTAATAATATGCTTTAAAAACGACAAAATTCTTCCTTGCCTTTACGAAAGTCAGCGCAGAGCTTGGATGGCGGGCACCCTTTTTTAACATGAGTTCTTAATTTTAACCGGCGTAGGGGAAAAGAATCATGCCATGTGTTATTGTTCCTGGACACAACTGCCCTGCGCATCCGAAAAATAACGAAGGCCTGAGGAATGTCCAAATTGAATTTTTACCGCCAAATGTGAGCAGTATCACTCAGCCAATGAACCAAGGAATCATTAACAGCGCCGAGGTCATTTACAAGAATTACGATACAAGACTTAGTGAAGACATTTGGTGAAGGTACGACAATACCTTCATCAAATGGAACACAGCATCAACTATTCCTGCCGAAAGTGTCGTCTTATTACACTCCTCGACGTTCACATGCTTACTGTACCATGGGAGAGTATCACAACAACGACGATTGAAAATTGTTCTCGAAAAGGGGTGTTGGAAGTAGTGTGAACATCAATTGTAAAGAGTTGAACTCACATCCTGATGTTGAAGAACACTAGCTTGGTGAACAAGAAACTGCAAGGGAAGATTTTGTCCATTTAGACACATTCATTAATACCGACAAAGATCTAGTAACCTCCGAGCCCAGAAGTCTGGATGACATCGTGACTGGTAAACCGCATGAGGAGAAAGAAGAAAATGAACCTGCGCCCCCTGCCCCATTTCCATTCTTCAAAGTTACGGAGGAGTTCTGTTTTCTTATATAAAGGCCTCGTCATTCGAAGAAGGGCCCTCAACGAGTGGGCTTTACCATCACCTGAATAGCTCTGAAAGCATAATGCTGATGGCGCGGCCGCATGTCGCTTTGCCAAAAAGAAATTTTTGTCATTTTTTACTTTTATCTACTTTTTACTTTTGATTTCTTATATCAAAATATTAGTGTTATCGACACTGTTCTCTACAGCTAACAAGGATTTTAATTTTGTTAACATTAGTTTTAGTTCACATGGTACACAAATTTTTATGTTCATTCTGTTCAATTTTATGTGACGTAAATAATTAATGCAATTTTAAAAATACTTATAGGAATTTTACTTATGACAATAACTGTTATTTGAATTTCCAGATATCAAGCGTTTCTGCTTAATAAACGCATAGCGATAAAAACAAATAAAATGTCTTTTTATGTCTTAAAAACGCTAAAAACTGTCATAAAGATGTGTGTTTTATCCGTATAGGTTGTTATTCTATGGACCATTGTTCAAAATTCCTGAACTTTGGTTAATACGCGAACCCGTTTAATACGCGAATTTTGATCGATCCCTTGATTCGCGTATTAACGGGGTTCGACTGTATTTATCTTAACTTTTTTTTCATGTTTATAATCTTTATTTTTATAGAAGTGCAGCAGGCTGCGATATTTATTATTTTAATGAATCTCTATTTCTTGTATGTATTTGTTTCAGTTATCATTAATATTGTTAATCCATATTCCATGTATAGAAGTGTTAAAAATCGAAAAAATGCTATACAGTAAAATCTTCTATGTTTGAATTGCATAGAAAAGAAAAAAATGCTTTATAGACAACTTCCCTTCTTAGCAAGTGTAAATGTATTATATATTCTTTCCTTACTTATTAGTATATTAATTTTGCATGGATCAACACGTTTTTCTGTTTAAAACAGGGTTCCGTCATAGGCAGGTTCCTTTTCGAACATTTTATTGTATTTTAGTTTAGTTATATTTTAATATGCGTAGAAATCTACTATTCTTTAAAAATAATAAATTTTACTGTTTAAGTGTAGAATAATGGTGATTCAAAAATGTATGCATTTTTTGCAAAAACTTTTGGGCGAGGCTTAATTTAACTGACCTTTAAATGGGCCAGGCCACGCTGAGACAATGATTTTCCTACGGGCTGGCTCAAATCTAGGACTGAAAATTTTGAGCCGTGAAGACTAGGAATGAAACCAGGCCCGGTTCTGTACAGAACAATTAAGTTAGGCCCGGCCCGGCCCGAGACTTCAGAAAAAAGTATGGCCGGGCCCGGCCCGGCCCGGCCCGGCCCGGCCCGGCCCGGCCCGGCCCGGCCCCAGTGCTGTGAATGAAAATCGGCCCGAGCCCGGACCGCGGCTTCTGGCCACGGGCCGGCCCGTGCAGATCTCTAGTCTGAGGTATTCAGCTATAAGTATGCGGAATTTCATGGCTCCAACCTTATTAGGGGCTGACTTAGAAAGAATTGTTTGAAATACACATGTGGGAGCCCAAAGGGTTAAATTTAAGACTTTTTCAAAATTTTAGGATTTGTCGTTTCATGTGAGGTGTTCAGCTATAAGTACTCAAAATTTGAGGTCTCCAACATGTATAGTTTCTGAGAACGGGCTCTGTGACGGACAGACAGACAGACAGACAAATGAGTGAGACGAATAGGGTTTCGTCAGATGAACAAAGCCCTGAAAAAGAATAAAAGGGTGCAGAATTTTAGGAATTTTAATGAATTTTGATTTAAAACTTCATTAAACGGCGTGCCAAAAATATCTTCCCGCGTGCCAGTTACGGCACGCGTGCCATAGGTTCGCCAACCCTGCTCTAGAGGCTAGAAACTTTAAATATGGCATGTTAGATATAAAATATAAATGCCCTATAAGAACAGTCGAAAATTAATTCGAAATGTAAAAGGGGGTAAAGCGAAGGCAAGGAGCGAAAAGCGTTCTAAAAAAGTCCTAAATTATGATTTCTATGCAATCTCAGTGAAATAATAAACCGTACAAAAGTAATGGTTGCGAATCAGTGGTGACAGTCTCTGATCCTACGCAGGCTATATTTTATGCCAGTGCCACTACCACCTGGGGTAGGCAGGAACAACACACGTTCTAAAAAAGCCTATAAAATCTTTCTAAATTACGTTTTCTATGGAATGTTAGAAAATACCAAACCGATTTGAAAATTAATTTTGGCAAATTAATGATGACAGTCTCTGTTTCAACATAGACATTTTATGTTAGTGCCACTACAACCAGATAGGTGGTAGACCGTTAGAGAAGAAGCTTGGAATTTGGCATGATGGTTAATTTTAAGATGCAAATGCGTACTAAGAACGGTTTCTAAAAAAATTAAAACTTGAAATAAATACTGAAATCATCATAAAAGCTTAAAAATACTTTCTAAATTATCATTTATTTAGAATTAGTTTTAGTTCTTTTTATTAATTTAAGTCTTATTTCTGCCTAATGCAGTGTAACAATGGAGTTTAGTCAAACTGTGTCTTTATTAGTAATTTTTAAATTATTTCTAAAAGTATAATATCTTCTAATAAAAATTAGACATACAAATATCATTTAGCATATTTCAACTATTGCGCGAGCAAAGCCGAGGGTTTACCCCCTCATATATATATATATATCAATCGTAAAAATTCCCGACTTCCGTTTTTAATGAATTTACACATTTCGGGATGTCCTGAAACCTGTTTGACTATTTTTGGAAAATGCCTGTCTGTATGTTAATCTGTCTGTCTGTGTGTTACACAAATTCTGTGGTCGCTGTATCTCAGTCAAACTTCAGATTTAATTTGACCTTGACATAAATTAATGATGATTAATTTTGGTTATATATCGCCTGACAAGTGGAGATGCTATGCTGTGTTTCACGATTTTCGTGATACCTTATATATATATCTCAAGAACAATTGCACAAAATCTCACCTATCTTCATATTTAATTAGACCTTGACTTAAATAGAGGATGATTATTCTTAAGATTATTCTCAAATCCAAAGGGCTTACTTTCTGACACATTTTTAAATTCATTTTTGTTCGGAAACGCATGAAATTGGCAATTTTTTTTTTCTAAGAAACTACTATGTAATAGAAATATGTTTTCTATTTTTCGGTAAACGCAAAAGATCTTTCAGAAAATACGGTCAAATTTGAAGTTTTGAACCGAATTTCCGAGTATAACAGCGATAGAAAGGAGAAAACCTGCCTTCACATGACTAAAAGCGTTTGTAAAGTATATGTTGTAAAATATTTATCAAAAACTTAGAAACGTTATTCAATTCCAAACTGCTTCACTAGTCAGGCTATGACGGAGTAAGAGGGGGGGGGGGGTCATCATTTTCTTAGTTTCGGTAAGTACAACACGCTGTATTATCCAAAGCAAACCCCAGTATCCGTTTCCTGTAAAAGTCTACCGGGCAATAATTCAGCAAATACTTCCACGTCTATTTTACGAAACAGAAGGCTTTTAGTGGTGGCCCATTCCCCCATATTCAGCAAAAACTTTGGAGGTCCTCTTCGAATGACAATCGGAGGCGAAGTGTTTTTCAATCTGCGTAATTTAATATGCCAAGAATACATGCGTGTTGAGCCAATACGCTAATCACAAAATATAGACTGGGAGCGATATTAAAATTTGAACGAGATAAACGCCAAGTGCAGAAACCCCATTTGGCTATCAATTAAAAAGTTAAATAAAAAAGGCAAACCTATTATCGTTTACAAAAGAATAACGGCAAGGATAATTAATGACTGATATTTACTTGCAGGTAGATGTGAAAATGGAATTTATGGGTCTTTTAATGTTTATACGCGGCACCATATCTTAAATTAACTGTGTGATTTCTAGATTATGTAAACATATTTGTAAAAAGCGGCGTTTATCTAATAAAAATATCAGTAAAGAATATTTATGAGGGGGATAACGATTGCGCTTAAATTAGAAAAAAAAGAGAAATCATTTTCCAATGATAGCTTTTAACAGAAGAAAGGGAAAAAAATTTAGAAAAAAGGATTAATTTTGAATAAAAATATAACGCAAATATATGGTTTCGCCATACAGACCTGCCAGTTTTATGCACTTACGTTTAAAAATGAGTCAGAAAGTTTCGCACTGTTGAGCAAGGAATTTGAGAACTACCTTAAAGGCGCGGATGACAACTCGACACTATGAGAGTGGTTGATGATTTACCATAATATTTATAATTATATAATCTATTTATAAAAACATATATAAGAAATGTTTTCCTTGCTTAAATTAGATGCATTTTTGATTATATATTCAACACAAAAAATATTTGTTTATACACATGCTAGAGAATAGATTATCCTAATTCCAATTTTCCGAACGTGTATACGAACATGTATCTAATAATTAAATCTGATATCTAATAATTTAAAATAACAGTCAAGTAAATGACAAACGTAATAAGAGCAGCAACACAATCATTTGATAGACTAATAATAGCTGTGATGATTCAAGAAGCACTTCAAAAACACACCCTTAACATGGAAGAAAGGTGGTTCTAACACTATTGGTTCATTATTCACATTCCAACATCCTTATGAAAGCTAAAAATCAAAGTAGCTAAATCTTATATATTTTTTGCAAATTAGAAATAAAAAATGAGTCTGAAAGATAAATAGTAGATGAAATAATTGAAATAGAAAAAAAAAGAAAAAAAGGAAAAAAAAAAAAAAAGAAAAAAGAAACCGCCCTGCAGCCGAATGAAAAAAATATTTGTTAGAAAAACACTAATGTTAACCCTTTTCGGGCTAAATTGGCGAAACTTCTAAGAAGCATCGTAAATGAAAAAATATAAGAAATAAACAAAGGCTTTTCTTTTGGCTAAATCATACTTACAGCTATCATATTCTCTGTATTACCGCACCCACGTTTTTGCAAAGAAACCATCATGAAATAAGAGGCATGAAATTACAACAAAGAGCATTAAAAAGTATAATAATTAGTAAAAACGTAAAGAAAATAACCAAACGCCAAGTGAGTACGTACGTTACTGCCAAACCTTTCTGCTTGAATCTCTCACAGAAAGCGTTAGGAATCGTTATTCAAATAATCACGTCTTCTTCTTTTTTTTTTTTTTTTGTTCATATGCTGATCATATGCTACCATTTCTCGAGTAAACATTTTCAGCTACTTAACAGATTTTATACAAGCAAGAGTAAGAGAATAACGTTCATTTTATGCAATCAATTTAACCCATTAACCGCCGAAACTATAACATAAGGATCATCAACTTTTTTCAGAAAAACGTTGCCCACCATAAATTTTGAAAGATAATCTTTTCTTTATTTAAAGATCAAAGTTTCTGATATTAAATGAGGCGAATTGTTTAATTCAAAAATGATGGTAGCTTGATAGTTAATTTAAGCATACGTATTTATAGCTACAGTTGCGTCAATGCAACACCAGCGGGTAATGGGTTAAAATGTCTGTTGAGCATGAAAATGTTTACTTGAGAATGAATAGCATTGAAAAACAAACAATATTTCCTGTTAACACAAGATAGAAAAAGGAATTAATGCACAATAAAAACTATTCGGAAACGTTTCCGCAAATTACGGACATTTAGAGATTTTTGTTTGAGAAATGTCTCATTAAATTTTGGAAGTCAATTGTTTCTCAAGATAAAGGAACGGCTTTCGGAATCGTGAGTAACTCGGAAGAGGCTATATTATATTTTCGTAAACTTTCTTACTATATCAATATATATATATAATGCATAGTAAATTCTGTTGCAATAAAAAGTGTATGTAGGGTAAAAGTGTATGCATAAGTTTTATTCTTTGTTCTATCCTCTCCCCCATAATTATGTATTTTAAATTTAATGCACGTTTGTGGACACATTAATTGTTACTTATTATTTTCAAATTTTCAAATGTTAATTTAAATTTAATAAGCAACATAATCTTTTTTTAATTTTATATATTTAAGTGATTATGCACTGCTGTGACAGAAATTTAAATGTATTAATCTGTTATTATATTGTACATTTATTTATATGAAACATTAATTAATGAATAATCCATTGTTATATATGTATATATTTACTTATTTTTAATTATCATTTATAATATCTTTATATGGTTTCTGCTTTAAATCTTAAACCAATATTAGTTATTAATAATTATTAATCTATTTATTTTAATTATTTATTAGTTTTTATTCCAAATAATGTATTTTCCTAATAATCAATTCTTGTGTAATTCTTTTAAATGTATCATTTAACGACAACGGCAGCACTTTATTGATTCATTGGTTAATAAATTGGAATTCATGTTTAAGTGTACTACGGACGGCGGCACCATTTTTCTCCATTAGAAATACTGTTTTTTTTTTAAATATTTCTACCTGTTTATACTCTACGTTATTACTCCGTGGTCCTACTCATATTTATTCAAATATTTCTGGCAACATGTGCAAATCATTTCGTATACTTCTTTTTTTGCTTTATCATTTTACCGTAGGTTGCATTTTCAATTGGTAATATGCTTTCCTTTTTTTAATCCTTTTAAGTCCATATATTGTTTATCTTAAGTTATTTCTGGCATTATTTTTTTCTAGATTTATTGTGAGCGGTAGCCCTCTTTAGGGCTTCGTTCATATGACGAAACCCTAATCGTCGTATTCCTCTGTCTGTCTGTCCATCTGCCATAGTGCCCGTTCTCAGAAACTATATATGTTGGAGACTTGAAATTTTGCATACTTATAGCTGAACACCTCATATCAAACGATAAATCAAAAATTTTGAAAAAGTCGTAAGTAATGGACGTTATTAATTAAAAACCCCAATTACAAGATCGGAAAGGCATTCATAATTCAACAAAAGCATGGATTTTTTACAAATTACAAAAACGATCTTTTCCACTGATTATAAACAGGCGTCATTTTAACGGGAGGTAAGGACTGGCGATTTCTTTAAGGCGAGATTACCTTTTTTCTACGCATCCCAGAAATCCGAAATTACAACAAGACGGGGAAAAATTAGCTTTCAGAAATTCTAAAAAATACTTCGATCATACCATAAAAACTCGAAAATTCGTGAAAATTCGAGAAAAAAATCTTTTATTTTTCTTCATTTGTGAAGGCTTCATATGTCTGATGAGATTGAATTTTCGGCGATAACAAGAGAATATAAAACAGGTGTGTCTTGCGGTCAGACACGGAATTTTTATACAGACCAACATTTTTTTTTTAAATATCTATTTCTGAGTTACAATTTTTACGTCATCCGACATAAAACTTCATTCTCTTTCAGAATATGTCTTTATTTTTTCATTTCGACAATCGGATGCGAAGGTAATTAATTTTTTGGTAATTAATTCCAGAATTGCATTTTTTGCATAGCAGGCCACGTGAAAAAAACATAAATTTTTGTACTAGGGTTTGATAATCGCAGTACAAAAAATTTTAACCATTGATTTTACAAATTTGGTTCTTTCGCATCCGGATGTTATTTCGTACGCTGATTCATAAAATCTGAAAAAAAAAAAAATCGGGCCACAACTTTCCAATTTATGAAAAAAATGATTTTTAAACTTACACAAGAGATGCTTTTTCGCACAGGCAACTGATGGAAATTTGTTTTGAAAGATATATTAAACGAAACCCTCTTTGCGATCTGCGATTACATTTACCCACTTGTTTTGAATTCTTTACCCTCATAGCATGCATGGTCACAGTGACGTCATTGTGACGTCACTGTAAGTCACTGTGGTCACGTCACATCTGTGACCAAAATGCCACCACTCAGTGATGTCACATTGTGACTGAGATGTGAACTTCTTAGAAAGCTTTAAAAAATTACGAAAATTCTTTAAAACATGTTATTTACTGTAAAATTATATTTTTCTGGCAATTAAGAAAAAATGTGACGTCACTGTTATGTCACTGCTATGTAACGTACGTCACGTCACATATGTGACAAAAAAAACCACTATATTGTAAGTCACAGTGTGACAAAAATATGAACTTCAAAAATCTTTGAAAATGAAGAGAAATATTTTAAGCAGTCACGAGTTATAGCGGCATAAGGAATGAAAATATATTAGTGGATAGCAAATGGTAAATTCTGTCACTAAAGGGGAGAGGGGGGGGGGCATAATAAATAAAGTGCACGATACAAGCATTAATAAACTAAATTTTCAGGCTATATTTTATCCATTTGATATCTAAGACAGTGAATGTATACTTTTTCATGATTTCAATTTTATCTAGCATTTGGATAATATATTTAGAATTAGGATTATTAAATTTATACACTTTACATATTTAGTTTGCTGGGAGGAAATTTCTTTCTTTCTTTCTTTTTTTACCGACCAGGATTATTCGAAACACTTCTGTGGTTTCAAACTAAAAATTTTCTATTAAAGTTAAATCTGCACCTTTTAATGAGCACGTAGAAAGAGTCTTCAGAGTTTAGTCATCTATGCATTTCTTGCTTTAGAATATTTTTATAATTTGTATTCAAGTCATAAATTCTACTTCTTTCAGACTTTTTAAATAAAATTAGCATTTTCCGAAAATAAAAGAAATATACAAAATTTGTGCAAAACAAACTTTACTTTAAAAAAAAAGAAGAAGAAAAAAAGGGGGGGGGGGGTCGTTAATACCATTAAATTTATTTTTACACCTTTTAAAAATTTAAACAATGTTTTATCTAATAAACTCTAATTAAGAATATTATTATTATGATTATTTAGAAAAAAGAAACTTTACAATACATTTAACTTGAATTATTTGGTACGGATAAAAAGAAAAGGTTAAATATATAGGACATGTCTTCAAATACAAAATTTTAATTAACGATACTTTCAGAAAATTACTGCGCATTCAAGTTCAATATTTCTTGTATACAAAAACAAATAATCTGTAACAGAACACCTGCTTGAAAATCGTCTGCCCACAGAAAAATAAATATGAGAAGACGCGGGAAATTGTTTACTGTTTTTAGAACATCACCAAGTCTACAACACTTTAAGATAAGGAAATGACCATTTTAGGATACACGGATATTAATGGAACGTATATGTAAGTGTTATTTAATTTAAATATTTTGTTCCTGATTTGTATTTATGAGTTAAATAGTTTTATGTTATATTTGTAAGAGACTGATCTTTATGTCAGAAGCGATATTTTTCAATTCGATAACTGTAAAGAAAAATATCTTAATCTGCCATCGCTTGAAAAAAAAAAAAAAAATCTGCGCAGAGACTGATTCAGGCTTAAGTTCATACTGGAATTAATATAAACATTAATTTACTCTTACTTGAGATTGAAAATGTATGGAACGACAATGATTTGGAATTATTTTATCGGCTTCTTACTATTTTTTGATTACTAACACTTATAGTTATTATTATTTTGGGGTTAAATATGATGTTCGATTATCATGAGATTACGAAACTGTTTCAGATTAGAAATTAACATTATACTGGGAAAATATATTTTTACATATTACAGTAGTGAAACATTTGAAAGAATTTTCTTTTAGTGCTAATAATATTTTAAATTATCTTTTTAAATCCTAAATCTTCAAACCAATGTTTTCAGATTTAACATTTGCCAAAATTATGAAATAATAGTAATTCCTTATACCATACGGAAATATTTTTGAGATATTGTTAAATCTAATAGTGCATTTAATTTATTTATTGTATTTTGCTGTTGTTTAATAGTACAATTATAAATACTAATTATTATTTTTAGTGTTTTTCAAATTGGTATATTTATTTTTTTAAATTGTATGTAAGAATTTTTGTGCTTGTGATTTTAATCAAACATTTAATTATAGACATTCTGAATCGGTTATTAAATTTTCTTCTATTGTAAATTCATTTTCTACGTTTATGATACACGTAATTATTGGCACTAAAAAGTAAAATATGATATTTAAGCATTCAAATGAAGTGTTTTTCATGCCTGATAGGAAGTTATAGATTAAACTGCTTTAGTATATATTTTTTAAAAGTTCATATAATACAGGATACATAAGGACATAAGTTGAAAAGTGCTTATGACTTAGGTTTGTCTCTGCGTCTAGCAGTCTGTCCGCACTCTAACTCCCGAAAATATACTCGGATTGCCCTGAAATTTTTGGATGTTATTGACGTTTACTATAGCACGGTACCTATTTGTAATGAAGTTTGTAGCATGCTTTGTTCATTTACAGGGCCAGCCAAAAGTTTTCCGTTACATTACGGCCTATGGAAAAAAATCGTTTCAAATGATTTTTAATGATTTTACGCACGCTTTCAAACATAATAAAATTTATATGCATTTATGAAGGGCACTAAAATATGCATTCTGTTGACTATGCGATGCACAGTATAGCTATTGTTCATTTACAGGGCTAAAAAAGGAATTCAAATACATAATGATATAGGGGTGGAGGGAATTGTTTGCAGCATACTTTAATTATGTTAATCTATTTCATATATAATGAAATTGATGTATGTCGCTTAGGTTTACATACTATAAATTATTTCATTTATAATACGAATAATACGTATATAGCATTTACAGGGACACTCAAAATATTTCAGATACTATATTGTATCCAAAGTACTGTTCATTAGCGATGTTTGCTGGAAATGTATTTTTAATTATGATATGCGCTTTTATGATTCACTATATTTATGCATAGTATCGTGTATATAAATGCTATAATTCCTATACAAGGCTACACAAAAGTATTCGTAAGGATTACTGGGTATGGGCGCAAATTGCTTAAAGGTGGTTTTTAAATGAGTTATGTTTATTTTTCGCTGAACTGCATTTAATTTACCAATAAATGTTTGTAGAATATGGATAAAATGATACACAGGGTCACGCAAGGAAATGGATACAAGGCCGTCTATAAATGATAATTTCTGGAAATGTGATTTCAGCAGTTTTAAGAGTGTCTTAGTTTGAATTAAATTTTAACTAAATAGTAGCGTGTAATAAAGATTCTAGGTAAACTACAGGGTTGTACAAAAGTATTCAAGTATCTTTCCTTACATTAGTATAAATTGCTGAAAAAGAATTTCAACCTGTTAGGCGTTTTCTTGCTAAACTAAATTTTCCCATTATATAGTATATATACACTTAAAAAATGGGTACTCAAAATTGAGTAAGAAGTACCCAATTTTAAATGCGTCACATACTCAAAATAGCTCCGATCCAAATGTACTCAAAGTTGAGAAACACATGTATTCATTTTTTATTCCATGGTTGTGATGAAATATGAATCGTTATGCACTCCCCCCCCCCCCCCCAAAAAAAAAAAAAAAAACAAAAAACCTAAAATTTAAAGTAAAAATGTACTGACATTTATTTCCCGTTCAAAGTTCTTAACAAGAAATGTTTAATTGATTATTTATTAAGAAAAACAGCAAAATTCTTAGCAAGATACTCAAATCGAATATTTTTATGACAAGAGCATTATTGCCAAGTACTTTTAAATTATTTTTAAAATGCTGTGCATAATTTAATATTTACATTAATAAACATCATTTATGCCGCTATGCCGCTATAAATGAAATGAACCATTACAGGGTACAAAACTATTCGTTTGTTTGGGTTTTATAACATGTGATGTTTCAAAATAGAGAAAGCATAGGTTCATTTTTGATCCAAAAATATTCAATTCGATATGAGTACGTCGGATTACTCATTTTTGAGTACTTCATTTTTTTTTTCAGTGTATCAACCTACAGATCAAATACAGGGCTGTTCAAAAGAATTGGTAAACATATTTGGCTATGGACGGTAACTGTTGAAATCAGTTTTTCAAATGTTTTATGCGTTTTCTGAAATGTTTACTTAGTTATCTTATTTACGTCATTTCCCTAAATTACGATGTCTTGTTAAAGCATTCAGAAAGTGTTGGAAAGTATTTTATAATCTATGCTTAACGCATGATTTTTCTTAATCGTTTTTTTTTTTCTATTTCCTAGATCAGTCTTTTCCTATAAAACATACCAAATCTATTTAGCTCATATTCACAAAATACAATATACACGGGAATAAAAAATTTAAATAAATATCGCTTATCATGCCGCTCTATAAATAATAGTTGTATTAATATCCGTTAGTCTCCATGTTCATATTTAATAAAGCAATGACAAATAACAACAAATTAAAAAAACTTACACATTCTAAATATCAAGCTTGAACTCAATATCAAGCATAGAACTTAATAAAAAAATATGGCAGTTGATAAGCATTGTTTTTTAAGTGGAAAAATTTAAAATGTTTTAGAAGAATAGGACTCCAAAATAGCGATATTTTGCTAAAAAGTACGGTAAAAAGATAAGGTTTTATATTTACAGCAAAAGTTTATTTTAAAATTCATCGCTGTATTAATACTTAGAAATTTTTCCAGAGAGAATCATTCGCCTTATATACAATATTTCAAATGAAAATCAAATATCAAATTAATTGCTTAAAAGGCGCAAAGGAGTGAAAAAGATTCCATGCCGGGACTCGAACCCGGGCCATCAGTATAGCACACTGACATTCTACCGACTAAACCACATGGAACGACGCCCAGCCTGTAAAATTTCTCACTATTACATGTTGGCAAGGCTACAAACGCAGCACAAGATGGAATATTTATCGTGAGCCACCGACATGGGGTAAACACGAAACTTAATTAAATCCAGCATCGATTGAAACCATATTAATAATTGGAAATTTTTCCAGGGAGAAACATTCGCCTTGCATACAACATTTCAAATTAAAATTGACTTTTAAGCAATTAATTTGAAATTTGATTTTCATTTGAAATATTGTATGCAAAGCGAATGGTTCTCGCTGGAAAAATTTCCAAGTATTAATATAATTTCAATCGATGCTGGATTTAATTAAGTTTCGTGTTTGCATCATGTTGGTGGCTCACGCTAAATATTCCATCTTGTGCTGGGTTTGTAGCCTTGCCAACATGTAATAGTGAGAAATTTTTCAGCCTGGGTATCGTTCCATGTGATTTAGTCGGTAGAATGTCAGTGCACTGTACTGATGGCCCGGGTTCGAGTCCCAGCATGGAATCATTTTCACTATTTGCGTCTTTTAAGCAATTAATTTGAAATTTGATTTTCATTTGAAATCACAGTGTTTATGACAAGTTCGTCACAAATGACACATATTTCACAAATTGGTCACAGTGTGACTTCAAAGCATTGTCGCTTTCGTCACAGGTTCGTCACAAAGTTAATGCCAAAATAGTCACAAATGACACACTTTTCACAAATTTGTCACACCGTGACTTCACAGAGTGGTCACAATGTGACGTCACAAACGACCTCTAAAACGGCCATAACGACCTCGCATTCTAGTCACTATGACGTCACATCGACGTCACGTGACGTCACATCGACGGTCACAAAGTCACAGTGTGACTTCACAACGACGTCGCCGTGACGTCACCATGCCTTACGGGTAGCTTGTTATGGCTAATGCAAAGATGAAACCGTACATGTTATTTGTGGTAATCAAAGTAATTAGGGCCCTGATGATTTTGCCTTGGATCCACAAATATTTCCATTTTTTCAATGTTTACCGTATTTTCAATTTCATGTTGCTCTTGTTATAAGGATCTGTTTAAAAGACTTTTATAATGGCTCATACATTATTTGTAATTTGAATAAATTTCTTTATAATTTATACATTCACATTAGTTGTTGAAAATTTGTATTGGTTTATAATGGTTTTATATATATATGTGGATGTGATTTGCGCTTTCCAAAACATCCCGACCGCATCCTGACCGCAACGAAAGGGCGCAGCTATTTCTCATGAGAACTAACAAAGCTTGCAAAACTCAAAACACAATAAACTTGATGACTGGGTGATTTTGCATTTCCAACCTGAGAACTGAAAATTAAAATTCACTTCAGAGTTCCTTTTCGAGTTCGGCCTGGTAAGACGTCCAAGCCAAGCTCGGATAGAGCCGAAGTATTGACGGCCGGTAAATCTCAGCGAAAGCCCTTCCCTCCTAAAACTGTAAATATTAATTCTATATACAGGCATCCCTCGACATACGTAATACTCGACTTAAACTAAATTCGCACTTACGTAAGAAATTTAGAAAATTACATTTATGAACATACTAGCGCATTTGATATGCATTTGCATACTTTTGATAATTGTTTTATAAATAAAATATGCAAATAAAAACCACAAAAATAATATAGTTTTACATATTAGTTATATTTTTATTGGGATATACAGTCAAATCTTTAACAAAACAAACACAAATCTGATTAATATTAGCCAAAAGAAAAAAACCTCTGTTTAACCGTTACAATTTTGTTAGCTGAAGTCAAACCATAACGAAACCTAATTTTAAAGTTTCGGTGAAGAGGAACAAGTGTATTTTTTCTTCCAGCTTCAGAGCTGTTCGTTGGATGTAAATTCAAAATTGATATAAATTAATTCATCAATGTTAAATTTATAAATCCCATATTCCACAAGATACTTTTTATTTGAAAAGTGTTCTTTCAGTTCGTTTTTATATTTTCCATACTTTTATAGTTTATATCCAAGTCAATACTGCTGCATACTTTATTTATAAAATAATACTGTGTAAATAATGTATATATTGTATATATACACCATATGGCCAGAGATGACCGATCATTTACGATTTTAGACGTTTTGTTAAATATCTAGAAAAATACATGAGGAATTAACCTGAAATTGCAGGTGTGTAAACAGTATAGTATAGGTCATATATTTCCGCGAAGATTTTTTTTCCCGAATCCTCATAGGGGGTGTCAACAAATTGAAAAAGAACGAATATCTTTTGGATAACCCTGTAAAAACTAATGTAGCAACAGCATTCAAACTCGAGATTATGAATAAGTGGCTTATTGTAATATACTGCGTTCATTTTTATGAGCATATCATGAATACCCGTAGAGAAATTGAGGTTTTTATAAAAACAGTCTCAAATTTCGGCAAGTTTTTTGCTTATACAGTGGAACCCGGTTAAGATGCGTTTCAAGGGAGTGGACAAAAGTCGCGTATTAAGCGGGATCGCGTATTAAACGTGATTTGTTTAATGTTGCAGAAACTGTGCTTATTTACACATCTAATCGTCTAAATGAACTTTAGGGCTTTCAGTTAGATGTTTACGGTTGAAAATTTTATCTTTTAGGTATATTTAGATTGAAATTTAATTGTATTCAACCTTAACTCATTATTATTTTTTTAGGAGCGACTAAGAATAACTGCTGAAAATAAAAAAAATGAATTTAAACGGCTTTAATGTAGGTTAATACGTTACAACCAAAAATAAAAAAAATAATTTCAAGCTAGACTAATTTACAACCAAAAATAAAAAAATTAATTTCAAGCTAGCCCCTTTTTTTAGCAGAGGTAAAAAATTTAAAAAATTAAACTTTTGAAAGCACAACCCAGTTGTTAAAATCATATTTAGTACTTGTGATAATGAGTGATATTACAATCTATTCTTTTCATTATAAAAGAAAATTATCCTTATTAATCTTTTTTTTTTTTTTTTTTTTTTTTTTTTTTTAAATATTGTTAGCATAGCAAAAAGAAAAGAAAACATAAAAGAATTAAACAACCTCAGTCGTATTTATTTAATCTTTACGAGTTTCTTTTTTCTTACGCGACTGCCAAGAAAGGTTATGTGTTTCACGCGTATATCTGGGTAAGTGGATTTCTTTATACCCTCGAAACATCCGAACGGCTGGATGGATTTTAATGAATGAGGTCTCTATCGATTCCTCTTAACCGTCCGATGGTTATAGCTAGGTTTTGTTTTTATAAAATAAAAAATGGCGGTAGAGACGAAAAAAAATTTTTTTACGCTCTATATTGAGTGGCATAACATTGGATAGGTCTTTCAAAATGAAGACGATGTTTCATTGACTATTTTACAGTCAGAAGCTCCGTTTAAATATTACACAACCTCGAAGTTGTGTAGGTAGGATCTCTAGCTTTACTGCAACTCTAACCTTCATAGACATCTATAGGCCTCATCAAAACAGTGTTTATAGATAGGAACTAACAATTAAACACAACTTAAAAGTAATCAATACAAGTAAATAAAAAAATAGGTAAGTGATATAAAAAATAGCTTCACATTAATGAGAAATAATTAATTAGTTCGCTTTTTACGCAGTCGGGTTTTTTTAATTTAATTATTTTTATTTACCTTTAATATGCATTATAAAACACATTAGGTACATAACTTACATTTAAAACCTCACTAACAATAGGTATAATCAACTTTAATCCTAATTTTATGACATATCTGAGTACCCTCAATTCGTCTTTCTCTACAGTGAAAACACACACGAAGCGAAAAACACAGAAAGTTAGGACTCGGGATCAAAGAATTCCACTGTTTCTAATTTAGCGGTTTTTTTAAAATTCAAATATCTACCGCTATTTCCGATTAGTAATGTTCGCCATAGTTAATCTGTTATTAAATAAAGTAAATATTACTATTTGAAGTCGCTGTTTTTCAATTTAATATAAAAAATCTGATAAATTGTCAATACTGGAAAGCAGACAAGGAATTCACATCTTGATCAATGAATTCGCGTCTTAAGCGTGATTTTTTGCCTTAAAGGACCAGAAATCTCTCGCGTATTAAGCGGGATCGCGTATTAACCGTTCGCGTATTAAACGTGATATTTTTGCATTAGCCTTATAGGCGATGTTCAAGGGATCGGAAAAAATCCGCGTATTAAGCGGGATCGCGTATTAACCGTGAGCGTCTTAACCGGGTTTCTTAATATAAAAGAAAGGCTTTTCAGAAAATATGACAAAAAACATTATACAGAATAATCTGCAATCAGAATAAAAAAATAATACAAATTGGGTGAAAAATGAGCAGGTTTACTAAAAAATGTTTCACTGCGCCTGCGCGAATGCAATCAAAATATAATGTGCATAATGTATTAGCTAAGTGTATAGAGCAACTTTTCTGAAAGTCTCAAAAACATAGCTTGAAAATTCTGAAAATATTCGTTAATAGAATAAGCTCGAAATCCGTCGTTCTCAAAATGAAGCAAAAATATGAGTGGCTGTATCCAAATACAGTAGTACGTGCAATATTGTGTATGCTATATCGGCACTAATTAATGGATATATGGATACAACCCCTCATCTTTTTGCTTCATTTTGGGAACAATGGTTTTCGAGCTTATTTTATCAACGAATATTTTCAGAATTTTCAAACTATGTTTTTGAGACTTTCACAAAAGTTGCTCTTTACACTTAGCCAATACATTATGCACATTATATTTTGATTGCATTCGTGCATGCGCAATGAAATATTTTTTAGTAAACCCGCTCATTTTTCATCCAGTTTTTAATATTTTTTAATTCTGATTGCAGGATATCGTGTACAATGTTGTTTGTCATATTTTCTAAAAAGAACTTTTTTTTTATATTAAGAAATCTACAAATTATTAGCAAAAAACTTGGAAAAATTTGGGACTATTTTTATAAAAACTTTAATTCCTCTACGAATATACATGCTATTCTCATAAAAATGAACACAGTTTATTGCAATAAGGCACTTAATCACAATCTACTGTGTTGAACGCTTTTGCTATGTTAGTTTTTACAGGGTTTTCCAAAAGACATTCTTTCTTTTTCAATTTGTTCTCGGTCCCCTACAGGCTTTCGGAAAAAAAATCTTCACGGAAATATATGACCTGTACTATTCTGTTTAAACACCTTGAATTTCAAGATAATTCATTGTGTATTTTCTAGATATTTAACAGAATGTCTAAAATCGCACGTAACCGGTCACCTTTGGCCGTATAGTGTATAATAATTATTGCAGTTTTTGACGAAATTTTACCTAAGGAATTTAAAAATTGGACTTATGTAAAATTCGCCTTACGCAAAAGTTTACGGATCGCATTACTTAAGTCGCGGAATGCCTGTAGATTGTATTGAAGTCTTTAACATTAGTCTAAATCTGCATTAAACTCTTATATTTGCTATCTATTGAGTCCCTCCCTTCTCACATGTTCTCATATATACATTCAGCTTACATATAGTAGAATAAGATAGTCGTTTTTTCTAAACTCATCATTATATTTCAAGACATTTTTCGTTTACAAGATTCGATAAGTATGAATACAAATAAAAATGCTGACCTTTACTCCCCATAAAGACATAACCACGATACATAAATTACGAAACAAGTTGAAGTGAATTGCATATACTGGAACTTTTCCCAGCTTTTAATCTGGAATAAAACTTTATCTCTCGAATGCTTCTTTCCCCTTGCGCAAGGAGAAGAGGGAGAGGAATATTGCACGAAATTAATTCTCCCGGGCCTCCATTTTCTGAAATTAAGGTAGTAATGAAGGAAAATCAAATAGAGTTCAGCGAAATAGAAGACAAAGTCTTTTTCTAGAACTTTCCTAAAACGTTTAAGCAGGAGAGAAACCGTACAAAAGAAGCTCAAATGATTTCTGGATTAAAGTGATATTTCAGGATCTTTCGGAGAAACAATTTTAGATACTATTTGCTTATTTTCTTTTTTAAAGTATCTGCCTACTTTCTAAACACTTTTTTTTTTTTTTTTTTTTACTTTGCAAAGAAAGAATGTATTCACATTTTTAACACTTTCCAACAAAGTTGAAAAGTGTTTATGCTTATGCATTCGGTTTGTCTGACCGTCTGTCCACACTCTAACTCCCGTAAATGTACTAGGATTTTCATGCAATTGATAAAGGATATTTAGGGTCACCAAAGCATGTTTGGTATTGTATATGAAGTATGTAGGATTAATCGTTCATGTACAGGGACACTCAAAAGTTTTTCATTACATTACGGTATATGGGAAAAATCGTTTGCAGAGTATTTTAATGACATTATGCTATTTCAAATGTATTGAAACTGGTATAAATCACTGAATTTCACTATGATAACGTTTAAACAAAGCATTCATAGCATTTTTTATTCATTTACAGGGACACACAAAAGAAATCGTTACAACACAGTACTGTCTTTGAGTAATAATACTGGAGTGTACGGTTTAAAATTCGGTATGCGCTTTTAAATTAAATTAATTTTTGCATCTTACTCGTTATATATAAAACGTATACCTCAAATACAGGGCTGAACAAAAGTATTCACTTACCGTCCTCCTTATTAGAGGAAACTGCTGAAGGTAAATTTTCAACTGAAGTACTATATGTATCTCTTAAGTAAACTAAATTTTGGCATGCATGTAGTTAACAGATTCAAATCTATATATCATATACAGTGCTGCTGAAAAAATTCACATAATTTTCCGATTGTGGATGGTAACAGTTGAAATTGTGTTTTGAAATGTATTATGCGTTTCCCTATGGTTGAATATTAGACATAATATTTTATTTTTTTAAACGGTGTAGTTTTGTTACATTATTCTAAATGTGCTGGAAAGTGTTTCATAATCTATGCTTGACGCATGATTTTTTTTTCAATAAAATTTAATAATTTACCTTTAAAACTATATATACAGGCTTCCCCCGACTTACGTACTACGCGACTTACGTAAATTCGCAGTTACGTAATAAATCTTCAAAATTACACATGTGAACATTCATACGCAGTTGCAAACTTTTAATATTTATTTTATAAATAAAATGTATAGATATAAACCACAATCGTAATACAGTTTATATATTAAATCGTTATATTTTTATTGATATATTACAATCAAATCTATAACAAAACAACTTAATATTTATTGTTAGTTATTCATAGTAGTCATCTAATTCATAATAAATACAATTTGTGCTTATCAAGGATTATTTTACTTTGTGGGTGCTATTCATTTGTCTTGCCATCAGAAATTCATGGAGAATAGGTTAAATTAGTCCTCTTTAAATATTTCTTATTTTTATAAACGTTTGATGTAGATTCAAAATTGTTTATAAATCAATTCATAGATATTAGATTTATAAATCCCGTATTCCACAAGGTATTTGAAAAGTGTTCTTTAAGTTTGTTTTTATATTTTTTTCACATTTATGTACGAGTAAATACTGTCGCATGATGCTTTATTTATAAAATAATACTGTGTAAATAATATATATATATATATATATATATATAGCGAAGGTCGCGAATTTTAGTTCAGTGGTCCATCTAATAACAACCTATACGGATAAAACACATCTTTTTGACAATTTTTAGCGTTTTTAATACATAAAATGACATTTTATTTGTTTTAATCATTATGTACTTATTAAGTAGGAAAGTTTGAAAGCCGGAAATTCAAATAAGTGTTATTGTCTTAGGTAAAAATCCAAGAAGTCTTGTCAAATTTAAATTTTTTATGTATGACATAAACAATGGAACAAAACGAACACAAAAATTCCTGCTAACCATGTTAACTGAAACTAATGTTAACAAAATTAAAATCCTTGTTAGCTGCGCAGAACAAATAGGGAACAGTGTTGATAATAATAAAAACACAATCAATAAAAACATGGTCAATACAAAAAACAAAAGTTAAAATTTAATAAAGTCAATAATGACACAAAAATTACATTTTGGCAAAATAGCTACAGGATCTGTCCAGGAAGTAATGAGACTTATTCCATAAAATTTGTTTATTTGAAGGTGATTTTACAGACACTAAATATTCTTCAAAATAGCCTCCTCCTGCATTAATACATCGTTACCAACAACTCTGAAACCCATTTATGCCCGCCTGGAAATCTTCAATTGGAATGCTGTGTAGAACATGCGTTAGGTTTTACTGAAAGTTCTCCAGATTGTCAAAATGATGACCTTTTAAGCTGGATTTTTACCGAGGGAACAGAAATAAAGTGCGGCGGTGACAGATCGAGGCTGTATGATGGTTGGGGCAGCGTTGCCAGGACCAACGTTGCTGTGTTTTGCCAGGAATTGAATGCCTTTGAAGGAACCAGCTTGGCACAAATTTTCTGCATTTGAAGTTCTTCCGTGACGATTTGAAGCACAATTGATTGTCTAAGGCCCAACGTCTCCGCAATCATTCGGGCACTCATCCAAAGATCAGAGCTTAAAAGCGCTTTCATTTTAGTCCCATTGTCTGAAGTTTGAGAACTCGTTGGACACTCAGCGTGTTGTTCGTCATCGACGTTCTCTCTTTGGTCTTTGAAGGCTTTGTGCCACCTAAACACCTGAGCCTTGGACAAAGAATCCTTCCCGTAGGTTTCTTGCAGCATGGCAAGCTTCTCAGTAGCCGATTTGTTTAGCGTTACACAAAACTTTATGGCGTATCGCTGCTCGGCACTCCTCTGAATCCTGAAAACCTAACGACACTTGCAAACGCGTGACTCCGTGCGATGCAAAGGCTCAATGCCAACTGACTTCCGCTAGACTTTGTAGCTTACATTCCTGACCGCACGTACCGCCCGCAAACTACGCCCCTTTGGCTTTGTGCTTGGTGCAAAAAATCCAGTCTCACTACTTCCTGGGCAGACCCTGTTTCAATTTTGGCCTGTTTGATATGCGGTCCCGTTGTTTTTAGCCCTATTCAGGTGATGGTAAAGCTTGCTTGTCGAGGGCCCTTCGTCCAGTGACGATGCATACAGTCTGAGAAAACTGAACGCATCCGTAACTTTGGATAATGGGGATGAGGGCCGGACGCGCAGGTTCATGATCTTCTTCCTACTCATCCGGTTTATCAGTTGTAGTTACATCGGCGATTATGTCATCCAGACTTTTGAGCTCGGGGGTGACTAGATCTTGGTCGATATTAATGAACGTGTTTAAATCGACAAAATCTCCCTCCCCGTGCAGTTTCTTGTGTGCCTAGCCAGACTTCTTCAACATTAGGGTGCAAGGTTGGCTCTTTATAAATTATGTCCTCGCTACTTCCGAAACCCGCCTTGCAAAAACAATTTTCAATCATCGTTGGTGGGATACTTTCCCATGCTGCGGTAAGCATGGGCATAGCATCGAGGACTGTAATAGGACGACACTCATAACAAGTAAGGTTGCTGCCGTGCTCCATTTGATGAAGATATCGACGTACTAGGCGAGTCTTGTAATCTATTTTGGTGCTGTTAATTATTCATTGGCCCATTGGCTGAATGCATCTGGTCGAATTTAGTGGTAGAAATTCTATTTTAACATTTTTCAGGCCCTCGTTATCTTTTGGATGTGCAGGACAGTTGTCCATAAGCAATAAGACATGGCGCGATTCTTTTCCCATACGCCGGACAAAATTACAAACCCTTGTTGAAAAAGGTTGCCCGTCATCCACGCTCTGTGCTAACTTCCATACGGGAAAGGAAGATTCTTGACATTTTTAAAGCATCGCGTGTTGCACAATTTCCCCATGACCAGTAGCTTTTACTTGTCTAATCCATCAGAGTTGGCACCGAGCAAAAGAGTAAGGCGGTCATTAGTTTACCCCCATGACATGTTTCTCCTTTCATAGCCATTGTTTTCTTGAATGTCATTTTGTAAAAGCGTCCAAATTCGTCCACGTTGTAAATATCGCGGCTTTAGTTTTTTACAAGCTACGGAAGCACATTTGTTTTCAAACAATCGACGTCTTCATTGTTGACAGCAGCTGACTCACCGCACACTTGCTTGAATTTTATTCAATGGCGAGCTTTAAATCGATCCATCCATCCATCCATTTGAGGCATTGAAATCCAGCAATCTCATTTTTGCAGCAACTTCAGAAGCTTTATCTTAGAATAACAGGCCACTTATTGGGATATTCGTAGAGCGCACTTTAACAAACCACTCGTGGTTGTCTTCTTCATATCCTCATATTTGTCGGCTTTTATTTTTTTTTCTTTGTTCCCCCAACAACACCTTGGTTAACGATGGTATCCCTCTTCTTTAACAAAGTTCTTAAAGTTGATTCCGATAAGACTTTTTCTTGGGCGAACGCAGACTTATTCGAGACATCCTTGTCATCGTACTGATTTATAATTTGTAACCTCTCAGTGATGGAGGGAGCCTTTGTTTGAATATGTTTTGCTTCTTCCGCCATGGTACAGAATAGATTATAATTTTAAAAGCACAGGTGGATATCATAGACTATCAATAGTGACAAGTGGCCCTCTTTCTTTTAAAGATATTATAGTACTGACCAAGCAGCGAATGGGCAGACTCACGTGTTTAAACTGCGATTGCAGAGCAGTCTATCGGTTTGCCACCGCTCTAAGTTAGGAGGGGGCGTCACATAGTTTTTCATTCGTTTTGGGAAATTTTCGCTTTTTTCTTCTCATCGGAGGAGACCTCTTCAGGCTCAGGCTCTTTCTGGTCAGGGGGAAAACAGCATTTTTGCTTATTTTACAATACGCTCGTTGTCAGTAAAATTTTCTCTTTTCTCTTCCTGGCCTGTTTAACTTTACGAAGTAACCGAGGCCGGGAAAGAATTCTCCTTTAACCAGGAGAGGTTGAAATTGAAATTTTTAATAAAGCTATTCATGGTTTCATTAAATTTTGACAGAAAAAAAACATTCATAGTTTAACCCTTTGAGCTCTGCCGGGTGAATTTTCAACCACATAAATTCAAAATCTTTTAATTTCCTTCAAAACGACACAAAGCACTGAAAAGCAAAAGTTGAGTTTTGCAGATTTTTTTTTGTCTTCTTCAAATCTAGATGGCAGCACTACTCCCAGCCAATATCTAGTTGGTTTTTAATGCGATTTTAAAAACACTCTAATTTTGAAGGTTTAGAAATTTTGCATTTTTCAAGCATTGTAAAGTAATATTTTTCAAAGGATGCAACTTTTTTTTCTCTTGGGCACTTCAAACATTTAATAATAATTACATGCAAATTACTAAACTGAAAATTTAAATAATTACAGGGGACAGAAATAAGTAATGGTAGAATTTTCTACCATCAGAGCTCTAAGGACTAGAAAAATGTGATTTGTCACTAGATGGCAGCACTACAAATTACATACTTGATAGCGTTTCAGAACCAAAATTTGGATGCTTATAATTTAATTCCTAGGAATCTAAATTTGTGTTTAAATCAACAGATTGACGAGTTTATTATGTTTTAAATATTTTTAAACAAAAATTAAATATTTTTAACATCTGTTTCATCTATAAATTTGATATATTTTTGTTTAGTTTGTATTTTTAAATTATGATTTTAAAATTTTAAAATTTTGAATTTTCACATTTAATAAATTTTTTAAATATTTAATAGTTTTAGAATTTGTCTAAACAATGTAACTGCTTAAAATATGTTGAAATTTTAGCAATTATAGTAATTTTAAAATAACTTTGCGGTGTCATTTCTTGTATTTGCGTGTTGAAATGAATGCCCTAGAGCTCTGATGGGGGAAAAACTTCCCACGTCCCCCAGCCTAAAGGGGGTATTTAAAAATTTTTTTAATCACATAGTTCAATTTCAGACAGTCCCTTAATCACATTTTAAGTGTTTTTTTTAGCATATTTTAAAAATTTTAATAACCCGGAGCTCAAAGGGTTAAAGAATTGTCGTATAAAATGCTTGGGAAAATATTCCCTCTAAAACCTCCTCTGTTTTGAACCAAGCTCATTCGCGTATTAAAAGAAGGTTTTTCTTGCCAGGGACTGATAAAATTTCGCGTATTAAACGGGTTCGCGTATTAACCGTTCGTGTATTAAGCAGGGTTTTTTATATGCATAAGATAGGCGTATGTCAAGGGACCGAAGAAAATTCGCGTATTAAGCGGTTTCGCGTATTAAGCAGGGCGCGTATTAACAGGGTTCGACTGTATATATATATATATATATATATATATATATATATATATATATATACATATATAACCATTAATTAAACATAACCTACCACTGTCAATTATTATGAATTAAAGCTGTAAGTATTAAAAAAAAAAATTATTATAAGAATGATTATGGAAGAAAAAAGAAAAAAGTGGACACCGACAAAAATTGAAAAGCTTATACATTGAATTACGTTATCAAGGGCACAGAATTCAATGATATAAGCAAAATGGTTGTTTTCTGTGGGAAAAATAAGCTAAAGCTAAAAATTATTTTCCCCTGTGCCCGAACAACCACTAAAATCAAGTGAATTGATTAAAAATGAAAGCAGAATATAAACAAATAATATGAAATGGAAGAATCAATAAAACGTATTTAAATATTTATAGGATATAAAATATAAATAATAAACACCATACCGATTAATATTTCAATATTTTACAAAAATCCATGCGCACATGTCTACCAGTATATCAAAAAGATTAAGGTGAATAAAACAGTTAAGAAATCACAGTAAATGATACCAAAGGATGCAGTTAATACATTTTGAAATAAAATTTGAAATACCTTGTAAAACACATTTAATCTAATATAAAATAAATAGATATTAATTACATTATTTAAAATGCACTATTAAATTAATTAATAACAGTTTAACAATATCGTCAAAATTTAGCTAAAAATACCCCCTGGTGTATAAATTATAACTGAAATGGAGCTAGAAAAATTAAAAATTAGAGCTATTTTAAAGAGACAAATTTGGTGCTGCCATCTATTATTACTTATATTAAACATCTATCGCAAGATAAATATTTGTAAGCATTTGAATGTAAATAACTGTTTAAACAGCAAAACCAAACATATCCATATATATAGAGAATTATAAACCAAATATAAACCACACAATGTATTTAAAAACTATTGTTAATGAAATTTAAAAGCATACAATATATTCTATTAGCTAACTTATTTAAACTAAACAAAGAATTTAAATAATTCTAGAACATTGATAATATATAGCATATAGCTATATGCTATAAAACAAAATAAATTCAGTAATAATTAATATAAATAATTATTAAAAATAATATAAAAATTATTTTTTAATGAATTATATATAAGATATTTATAAAATGAACAGGAAATAAAAAAACATGTGGAAGTATATAGAAGGTTAAATGATACTTAAATTCCCATTACTTAAAAAGCACAAATATAGAATGTGGATTATTTTCAGACATCCATAAAAATCCATAAAGTATGAATGTGGGACATTCAAAAACATTAAACCGATAATAAATATTAAAAAGAATAGAGGAATAATAATAAAAATAATTACCCAATTTTAATGCATACAGTATAACTATATTTATATTAAACATACTTATATGTATATTATTCACTATAAGAATGGCATACTATTAGTAATTAATATGATATTGTCCTTAGTAAATTAAAATTTAATAACAAATAATTGTAATTTAGATTAATCAATAATTAAGCTAATTATAATATTAATGAAATTCTCCAATTACATATAAAATATCAAATCAACATCCATCTAAAATACGTAACAAAAATATAGTAATAACACAAGAGCCCCCATTTTTTTTAAATAATTAACCATTGCGTATTATCCAGACAACACCACCCTCCTCCGTACTCTAACATCTACCCACCCAACCAACCTATAATATTTTTTATATTATTTTACAATTTTTAATTTTTTATAGATATTTTTTTATTTTATAATTTTTTTGTAATTTTGTTTACGCATGTGTTAATTTGTTTTTATAGATCATGTAAGAAAAGTACTAATTGTATATTAATGAATATATGAATTTTTTTGGAAAACCATGATTTAATGCATCATAAATTAGTTTTTTAATATTATTGTTAATTAGAGGAGAAGAACATAAACATTTTATTCTATATAAATGATTAAGTATTATATTACGAAATACAGAATGATGTAGACAAGATTTAAAATTTGTAAATGTATTAACTGTGAATTTAAATTCTTTACGTTTGTCATATAAATCTGTGATTGTTTTATTGTCTTTTATTGTAATTTTAAGATCTAAGAAGTTAATTGTATTGTTAGATAAAAGGTTTTCCGTTAATTCCAAATTAGTGGGATAATCAACTGGAAATCGAGTAATTGCAGATTGATCAGTATCAATTAAAATGATGTCATCAATATAACGATATAATATAAAATAAATATTGCAGTTTCTTACAAAATTTTACCTAAGCAACTTACAAATTCGACTTACGAAATATTCAAATTACGTAAAACTTTACCGAACACATTACTTACGCAAGTCGGGGGATGCCTGTATATATATCCCTATGAATTTACAAAAACGTTAAATATGTATGGAAATTTGAAGAAATTCTTCAAAAACTTGAAAAATGCTACATGAAAAACTAATAAACTTATTAGAAAAAAATTACTACTAAAGTAAACTATAAGCTTTTATCTAGTGCATCTAATACAATTTAACCACTTGACCTCCAGGCTTAATTTCGCCGGGTGAAGAGCTATATACCAGGCTATGCGGTGTAAAATGTTTGTTTCATAAAATTCACCTTCGACCAGTGCCCTGTTACTTGCACGTCACAGACCAATCCGGTTGTGATGTCAAATCACAAATAGTTGTCTTAATAACCTTAATAAATATCAATTACTAATTTGTTAGCTAGTTTTAATTAGATTCTCATTTTCTCTGGAAGTATTTAAATGCTATCATAAAATATAGGGGAGAGTAGCCATATTTGGACCGCCGCTTTAATTAACCGTTGCAATTCTGCCGTTAATTACAGGAAGAGACGCCATCTACCGTTGAAATCTTACTCATCAGAATGACGTCCTTTATGATTAGTAGAAGCACCCGCCTACCACGTGCTGTTTTCAGACAATTTAAAAAAACCTAAAGTTAGTTGTTTTCATCTATTTTTTCCCTATTAAACGTAAGTGAGTACTTTAAAACTAAGGTAAGTTGTTATATTTTCATATACATATCTAAATTCATCTGTTTATTGCGCACACTTTTCGCGCGGTTTTGTTTGATTTCGTTTTTGTTCTTAGTGTTCAGATTATCTGTTTTAAAAAATGGCGCAGTTGCCTTAATTGGACCAATTTAAGTTGCTTAAATTGGACCAAATATATGATCATAAATTTTAAAAGTAAGGTGGTACGCTTTGTACACTATTTTTTTTAAAACTTTTTAATATTTTATAATGGATTACTATCTCCATGTAAGATTTTTTGTATATCTGGATCAATTTCTTTATGCAGTTTAGACCTATATAAACATAAAAATATTTTTACATGTTTATGCAATAAATTTTGTTTGCAACTTCTTTTATTTTGTATGTATTTGTATTTATTTTCTTTGAATTCTTTATTCCTACGGCGCATTTGGTTTACAGAGTTCTATTGAAACATTTTCCTCTTGGAGGATATTTCGATTCTGTGAGGGGGGTTCAGACTTTTTACAGCTCTGGAGGATGGAATTACACTTTTTTTGCCATTAAAACGCATAAAATCCCAAACCTTCCGGTGGGAGTGGTTATTTCAAGGCCCCAGGGAGGGGGGGGGGGTACTCTTGAATTCAACACTCTTTGATTAGTCGTAGCGTATTTTTTCAATAGAGCATACTTTTTAAACACTTTCTTAATATAATGTTCAAAATGCTGAAAACGACATACAAGCTGTCTGGAAGAAAAACACCCGTGACAGCAGAAGCTGTTAAAGATATAGGAAATGAAAAGGAGGGAGTAAGCTGTGAAGAATTTGACCTGCAAGAAGGCTGCAGCTACAAATCCCACCCCAAAAGCCAAAAAATCATTAGAAATGCTATCTCCCTTGCTAAATTCAGTTAAATAGAAGTACAGAGGGAGCCAAAAAACAGTTGTGTTAAAATCTTCGCCATATAAAGTTAAAAAAAAAAAAACGACAAAAAAGAAGCTCTCACAGCACAAAATCAATTGGAACATCAAGTTTTTAAAAAATAGTCGTAATGTAATTGGAAGGAAAATAATGGAAGGCAAGAACTACAAATATAATGTAAAGAAAACTTTTGTTGAAAAAAAAAAAAAAAAAAAAAAGATTAATAATTCAGAATCTAAAAAGAAAAATATAGACAGTGATGATTGGTTTTGCCTAATTTGTAAGAAAAATAAAATAGTAGAAATAATTTAGTGTTTAGATTGCCAATTACGGTTCCATGTTGTGGGCGCTGGAAGAAAAAATCAATAAACGAAATTCATGTATAAGCTTTACATCACTCCTTACATGATATTCAATTAACTGGCAATTAGTTCCATAATTTATATTCTTAATAACTAATAACTTTGATTTATATTTTGAACACATTTTGATTTAAAACAATAACTCTTATTTTCAGATATTTGATTTCATTATATTTCATTGCTGTTATTTTGTTTGATTGTTTTATTAATCGCAAACTTTGCTTTTAATAAAATTAGTTATATTCCCTAGTCATTTAAACAACCTGATATTGTTTGGTCCAACTTAGGAGACTGGGAGTTCAACTTAGGTGACCAGTTGCTGAATTTGGACCACTTTTGACAAATTTTTCAAATTTAAAATAAAATTTAAGATTTTCATAAAGAAACTGATCTAAAGATTTATTTAGTATCTGAAGAATCTGAATCTTTAGAATCTGAAAATATTTTATTTAGTTAGTAGATGAATAGATTGACCCCGTGTAGTGAGTTTTTTAAGATATTCTAAAAATTAAGTGAGTTACATCTGAAAATATGTGAAATGGTCCAAATTCGGCTACTCTCCCCTTTTCTTTCTTTTACGTTTTTCCGTTATTCAAGTTATAACAAAACACAATAATTTATTGAATGGATCAAATCATGCTAATATTTTACTTCTCTTTTCTTAAATAATCAGTTCATGCTCCAGTAAAATGTTAGATCTTTGTATACTATATAGCCAAAGATGACCGGTCACTTGCGATTTTAGATGCTGTGTTAAATATCTAGAAAAATACATGAGGAATTAACCTGAAACTGCAGGTGTGTAAACAGTATAGTATAGGTCATATATTTCCTAGAAGATTTTTTCCCGAAACTCCATAGAGGACAGTAAACATATTGAAAAAGAACGAATACATTTGGATAACCCTGTAAAAACTAATGTAGCAAAATCGTTCAAACTCGAGATAATTAATAAATGGCTTATTGAAATATACCGTGCTCATTTTTATGAGGATAGCATGTATACTCGTAGGGCTATTAAGGTTTTTTTTTTTTATCAAAAACAGTCCCAAATTTCGTCAAGTTTTTTGCTTATAATTTGCAGAGTTCTTAATATAAAAAGAAGTTTTTTTTTCAAAAAATATGACAAATAACACTGTACACAATACTCTGCAATCAGAATTAAAAAATAATAAAAATTGGATGAAAAATGAGTAGGTTTACTAAAAAAATGTTTCACTGCGAATGCGCAAATGCAATCAAAATATAATGTGCATAATGTATTAGCTAAGTGTATAGAGAAACTTTTTTGAAAGTCTCAAAATCATAGCTTGAAAATTCTGAAAATTATCGTCGATAGAATAAGCTTGAAATCCGTTGTTCCCCAAAAGAAACAAAAAGATGAGGGGTTGTATCAAATATATGTTGATTAGTGCCAAGATAGCGTACACAGTATTGCATGCACTACTATATTTGGATACAATCCCTCATCTTTTTGCTTCCTTTTGGGGACAACGGATTTCGAGCTTTTTCTATTGACAATAATTTTCAGAATTTTCGAGCTATGATTTTGAGACTTTCACAAAAGCTGCTCTATATACTTAGATAATACATTATGCACATTATATTTTGATTGAATTCGCAGTGAAAAATATTTTAGTAAACCGGCTCATTTTTCATCCAATTTTTATTATTTTTTTAAATTGCAGGGTATGATGTACAATGTTGTTTGTTATATTTTCTGAATAGAACTTTTTTTTATATTAAGAGCTCTGCAAATTATAAGTAAAAAACGTGGCGAAATTTGGGACTGTTTTTATAAAACTTTAATTTCTCTACGAGTATACATGCTATCCTTATAAACATGAACACAGTATATTACAATAAACTACTTTTTAAAAATCTCGAGTTTGAACGCTTTTTCTGCGTTAGTTTTTATACGGTTATCCAAAGGATATTCGCTCTTTTTCAATTTGTTGATAATACCCTATGGGGTTTTGGGAAAAAATCTTCGCGGAAATATAAGACATATACTATACTGTTTACACACCTTCACTACTCAGGTTAATTTTCCATGTATTTTTCTAGATATTTAACAAAACGTCTAAAATCGCAAGTGACCGGTCACCTTTGGTCATATAGTGTATTACTTGATGATAGAAAAGTAATTTCATATTCCGTAAATAATGCCTTTTTTCAGCTATGCTCAAAAAATATTATATTATGATAGATCAATGTTTCACTTCCTTGTGCAATTGAAAATTTCGATGCTGTTCTCTTTTCACTCATAATAATAAATAACTTGTTAATTCATATTTACTTAATAAAAATAGGTCATATAAATAAAACCTTCAATATCCGTTATATTCAAAGACTAATTATCCGTTGCAAAAGCAGATCATTAATAAATGGTAATATAATCTGTCATTTTTGTACTGAATCAAAACTTCTGATGATATAGGTAATGAAATGCTATTATATTAGTTTCACCTTTCTCTATTCGTCAAAATTGACGGAACTGTCGTCGTTAATAATTTGGCTACTGATTTTCCCTATGTTTGCCAAGTGCGTGTCAAATTTTTATTATTTTGTTAAATATTGGTGATTTTGGTTATTTTGAATGCTAACACATTAAAATGTATCAGTATTACTGTGCTCTCTGTCTTAGCTCTGGATTCAACTTTCTAATACGATTGTCTATTATGGTGCCTCCCTGCTTTACGGCAATGAAACCTGCAATTTTCTGCAATACTACAAATGCTACAAATAAAATCTGTAACCTCACAAGTATCATCAATTCCTTTATTCTACAGTCTACTGGTTTTTTATTTTTTACTTTTATTAATCATAAAATAAATAATGATATTCTTCTTCAAATACTTAGCAGATTCAATTATCAATTGTTGGAGTCTTAGCGGAAAAACTCCTCCATACTGGTTTAAATGTGCAACCATTATGTGTAGTGAACGACGACGTACGGAGTTACTTACGACGTACGTCGTCGTTGATTACTGAAATGAGAGGACGTACGCAGCGTACGTCCTAGAGGCCAAAAGGTTAAATGGCATCTTAGTGAATAAAAATTTTAGAAATGATCGAGTAGTCAATTATAAGATTTTCATCTGTTTTACCACGTGTTTATTCAAATAACAGGCCATAATTTTGATAATTTCATGCAATTAAAATTCTTTTAGTTAGATGCACTAGACAACAATATATAGGCAAAGCTAACAAAGTTTTATGGAAGAATGATAATACTATTTTTTGTATCATTTTTGAAGTGAGTTAATTTTGTGTAAAAAACAATTTTGCGAAAAATGCATTTAAACGTTAAATTAGTAAATTTTTACTGTAAATTGACAATAAGTTATGTTCTAAAACGTGGTAGGAACAAAAACAAAGCAGTTTTAGGATCTAAAAAAGTTGTACTTGTGCGCGTATGTGTCTAAGTATATATACTGAAATAATACTGAAATTAATTACTTTCTAAACACAATTTTTACTTCAAAATTTTCACCAATTACATGATGCAATAAATATAATTACAAATTACGGTATTGAACTGAATTTCTTACACAAACATAAAATGTGATAGCGAAATTAAGAAACAAGTTGAAGTGAATGTCATATACCGAATTTTTTCCCGGAGCTTTTAATCTAGAATAAAGCTTTATCTCTTGAATACTGCTTTTCTCCTGGCGAAAGGAGAAGGGGTGATGGGAATATATTGCTCAAAATTAATTCTCTTGATCCCCCGTTTTCTGAAATTAAGATAGTAATGATGGAAAATCAAATAGAGTTCAGCAGAATGGAAGACAAAGTATTTTTCTAGAACTTTCCTAAAACGTTTAAACATGAGAGAAATCGTACAAAAGAAGCTAAAATGATTTCTGGATTAAAAGGAAATTTAAGGAACTTTCGAAGAATCAATTTGTGCACAGTATTTGCTTTCTTAAAAGGTTCTATGTTGGTTTTAATCTGTAAGAATAAATGTCTTTTTACTAAAATTACGAACAATGAGAAATTTAATTGAGTAGAAAGATAATAGAAAATTTAATTATAGGTATATTAACATACGCACAATCGTCGCATAACTCCCATTTATAACATGTGAAAATGGATACATTAGTTCAGAGGTCGCCAATCTGAGGTTCGCAGAAAAATCTGCACATTTTAGCAATTTTATGTTTTATTAATAAAAAACCCCATTCAGATTTTATGTTTTACTAACTGTTTAACACGTCCTATGCACGGGAGTTCATGAATTTAATTCTAAAACCAAAATTAAAAATAACTATTCAATTTAGTAAAATATTTTTCTACTACTGCGCATTTTTTTAATGAAATTTAATTTAATATGTTACTATTTCAGCAGACGATAAAACGATATCTTTGGAATAAGGGAATAAATAGAATAAAAAGGTTTGTTGATGTGTGTGATAAAATGTTTGCCTTTATTAAAAAGAAATTGTAATAATTAAGTGCAATTAAATAATCTCTAATTATTTGCATATTAGGTAAAAGAATTATCGTAATACCCGCTGGAGCTTTTTAGTATTGCAGCGTGGCTTACGTAATATGTATATCTCACATTGGTTAAAGAACTCGCGCGATTGTGGGTTATACATAGAAAAAAAGATTTTATTGTGAATTTTTAATTGGTGGCAGTTGCTACAACGAAAAATGTTTGAGTTTGATAGGAAATTGCTGTTAAATTGGTGGTTTTTTATTATTTAAATTTAATTATAAATTATTTCGATTCCGTATTGCTTTAGTTGCCTCGGCTGTGTTTTAATACACATGTACATAACATTTCACAATTCTGGCTTCCAAACTATGGATTTGTATAGCATTACAGACAGACAGACAAATTTTCATTTTTATATATTAGATTAATAATAAAACATAAAAAACAATGTTCTTATGTTTATAAAATTTTAGATGTTTAGATTTGCGAGATTAAATTATAGCTTGGCAATTATACTTATGGTAATAAATGTTGTTTGCTATTTGTTTTTATACGAATCATTTTCATTTTTATATTTCTAGTCTGATGAAATTGTGTCTTAGTTTTCTATTTTACGTATTATATCTGGACAGAAAATATGCTTCCGATTTCCACCAGAGATATTTCCACTTAGGATTATTCTGAGTGTCAACATTCCCATGAGAAAAAGCATTGTCACCGATCTGGTCGACAGTCGTGATCCGATGAAAATCTATGTATTTTTGACGTGATCGAACAAAAAAACCCCAAACTAATACAGTCATTTATGCATCCTCTAGTCATCGATCTATATAAAATAGAAGCATTTTCATAATGGAAGTTTATTAATCGTTATGGTACAGCCGTGAAAAAAAAAAGTAAACACTCTTTACTAACTCTGCAACTAATTATAATAGAAGAAAGTTACTGGTACCAAACGATTGGAAATAAAGTCTATTTAAAATTATGTATATAAAATTCGCTTAGGGGGCCATCTACAAATCAAAACCACACGAAACTTTGTTTTTTCCAATAGAAACACCCGATTTTGACAACATATTTTAAATCTTCGGTTCGCATTATGAGTAGAAACAAAATTTCAAGTCATTTGGATTATAAGTTTTTGAATTATAAATATTCAAAATTTAGAGCTTCTAATTTTAAATTTTTTCATATATTTATAAATATCTCCTGAAATTATAATTCTAATGTGATAATTCTGTGTATGGTTATAATACATTGCAATCATTGAATTTGTAATAAAAAAAATTCATATTATGAATTATGAAATTAATATTAGAAAAAAAATATGAATTGCAACCTACAATTTTTTTATAGATCTATATTTATTATGTCTTGCTTTATGCGAGTTCTCAATTTCCCATTTTTCTTCCAAGTAGTTTTCGAATTATGATTAAAAATGTCAAAATGATGGTGTAAGGTCTATGATGTTCAGAAAAGCATAATTTGAAAAAAATGTTTTACTCATTTTAATGAAACATTTAGGCTGGCAATAGTCGAAACATATTAAGCAAGTGAAATAGTACTATTGGCAAGGTAGGCTTGTATTTCTACATTAATAGAAGTGACATAGTCATTATGTAGCATTTCAACAATCGAGTACCGAACTTCAATTTGGATACAGTCCCTAAAATAGGCTCATTTAAAAATAATTAGTTTCGCTGAAACTAATCTACGAATTTCATGAAAATTTGTATTTAGGCTAATTGAAGGATGTAGAATTTATTTATGGTGTCAAACTTGGGTATTGTTGCTGAAAAAAATAAAGTTTGGGTACGTTTGGATATGCAGATAGCCCCGTAAGCAAATTGTATATATATATCATTTAAAATTAAACTTTATTTCCAATCGTTTGGCACCAGTAACTTTCTTCTACAATAATTTCTTGCAAAGTTAGTAGGGTGTTACCCCCCCCCCCCCACGACTGTACAATAGGGTGGGTCAAAAAAAGTGAAATTTTTCAGATCAATTTCTAATAGCGCAGAAAAGTTGCCTTTTGTAATTAGAAAAATAACGGAAAAAATATTTTTGAAATCGGTTAATATCTTTAGGCCGCGCATTTCATTTGAATTTTTGAAAATATAATGAAAAGTGACGATTTTTGAAATTAATGATGAAAATTAAAAAATATTCAGAGCTACTTCTAATAGTATGCGTAAACGTCACCTTTTGGTATTAGAAGAATAACACAAAAAGTTATTTAAAATCGGTTAATATCTTTAGGTCGCGCATTGCACTTGTATTTTGGAAAATATGACCAAAATGGACAATGTTTGAAATTACATGATGGAAATTACAAAACGTATTCAGACCTACTTCTAACAGTACGTAAAAATCCCATTTTGAAATTAGAAGAATAACATAAAACTATTTAAAATCTATTAATATCTTTAGGTCGCTTCATCGCACTTGAAATTTGGAAAATATTGTCAAAAATAGCACATTTCTGCAATACAGGAGCCGGGTTCAAAATATTTTGGCCATATAACTACTACAGCTGGAACCGGTAGAGATAGTTTTAGAAGTGTTGTTTTATATCTAAATGAGAATTTTTTTTAATATCTATCTGAAAAGAACATCTTCTTAGATCAAGTCGTTGTAGTTGGATATGACAGTACTTCTATCAATACAGATAGAAAATAAGGAGTTATTTGAAATTTACAAATGCTGATAGGTAGACACTTTCATTGGTTTATTTGCCTTTTGTCTGTCATTGAATTACCTTTTAGGCACTTGTTTCAACATATTGATAAAAAAAAAGGCACAGGGCCGGCATTATTTTCAGGTTCTATAGGTACATAGTTAAGAAATTGCAGCAAACTGCCCAGTCATTCGACCGTTTTTACAGATAGCAGTTATTAATCGTATTTTTTTATGATCTTGATCGTAATATGGTCAATAATATGGTCATAATATGTTAACAATATGGTCATAATACGTTAACAATATGGTCAAGTAACCGTTATTTACAAAAAAGGTCAAATAATTAAACTGTTTGTTGCCGATTTTTAAGTGTAAGCAACTACCTGCTTTTGTAACACTATTTGTTGTCAAATTTCAATTAATCAATTGCAGTATCCCAACAATGACTGTTAATAAACCAAATGACTTCAATTAAGATTTAAAATATTTATCTTCCGTAAATATTCAACGCTGTGCGACAGGCTTCTGTCCTGGGAAGTGTTAAATTCAGGGGGGTGGCCCGGGGGGATATTCCATCCGGAACAATGAGATGTCACCACCGGAAGATTTGAGATTTTATGTTTTCAATCTCCAAAAAGTGAAATTTCCCCCCCAGAACTCTCTAATGTCCCCGCCGGAGCCACGGAAATCCCATCCGGAGAAAAGTGTCTGAATTCAACACTGGTCCTGGGAATCTTGCTGTACGTAATCGAGGGCTAATTTCTCACTAACGACCGCATACAGAACACTCAGACTGTATGAATCCATTAAAAACTCTATCAATGAATTGAAACAGTTAGTTTTATACGTCATGTAGACATGTGCGTCTATATTGTTTGACATTAATAGAAATCATTCTATTATTCTAGGAGAAATGTATCTGTTCAAGACAGTAACAATATCGCGTCAATTACCAAAAAAATAATTGGAGGAGGTGATACACTCTGTTACTGAGCGTATCGAAGTCTTTGCTGATCCCAAAAACCTGTGATTGTCAATGATCAAGGATGAAAGAGAACAATAAGGCCATTGGGATTCAAACGGATTTGAAAAGCAATGCAATCTGTGACTGTCTGAGAGAGTTTATGAATCAGCGAGAGACAAAATGCTCTCTGAGCTTGTTCTGTGCAATATGGGAAGTGAAGTAACCTTGCAGGTAGAACAGTCATTAAGATATGAGTAATCGTGAGCACTAAAATTTAACTTGGTGTCATAAAACCTCGCACAGTTCTCGCTCTTTTGGGCCTGAATAATCTTCTCGGTCTGAATAAATACATATTTTTTAATTTTCATTACGTAACTTCAAAAGTTGTCAATTTTGGTCATATTTTCCAAATTACAAGTGCAATGCGCGACCTAAAGATATTAACCGATTTTAAATAATTTTTTGTGTTATTATTTTAATACCAATAGATGACATTTATGCACTATTAGAAGTAGCTCTGAATATTTTTTAATTTTCATCATTAATTTCAAAAATCGTCATTTTTTATTATATTTTCAAAATTTCAAGTGCCATGCGCGACCAAAAGATATTAACCGATTTCAAAAATATTTTTTGCGTAATTCTTCTAATTGCAGAAGGCAACTTTTCTGCTCTATTAGAAATTGATCGGAAAAATTTCGCTTGTTTCGATCCACCCTACTGTACAAATGTGTTTATTATTATTATTTTAAATTATGTTAGATGTGCGCGAGATTTTAGATTATGAATTTAACGGTTCCATGAGAGCTAAAGAAAATGGAGACCATTGCTTTAGTTGATTTAAAATCTTTATTTTTTTAAATTTACGTCGTTGAAATGTTACTGATAGTGTTTAAAACGTTGACCGTCGCAGACTGTGACGAAGTGGACCTTTTGGCAGACATTGACAAAGTGGTTTTCAGTGTTGACCGAGTCGGTTGGTTCGCAATTGCCAATCGCGACATTGTTTGTTAATTTTATGCAAAGTGTTATACATTTTTAATTTTAAAATATCAAATTTTAGTTATTTTTAGTCGTTGAAATTACTACACATGGCACGAGGTAATCTTCTTTTAAACACATGGTAATAAATTATCAATTGTCCCGTTCCATAGCAATAAATTGTGTTCAATGAAAATATAGATGGCACGTGTATTCGTGTGGTATAAAGCCCCTGGAAATATTGCTGGGCAAACCAATACGTGAGCCATCGCAATAAATGTGTTTTCTTTTTAAAATTGTATTTGTTAAATATGGTTTTAAGTTTTGGGAGAAAACCTTTTCTACAGAATATACAATTTTGAGAGGAAAATTAGAGATTTGGTATGGCGAGGCCATATATTTGTCTTATATTTTCATTCAAAATTTATCCTTTTTCTAGATTTATTTTGCTTCCCTCTGTGAATTCATTCAAAAAATCATTTCTCTTTATGTCTATTTTATCGCAATCGTTATACTCACATAAATATTTTTTATTGGTATTTTATTAGAAACTTGCTGCTTATCATAAATCTGTTTACATAAATTTAAGTTTTTTGGTGCCTGGGATTATCATTAAAAGACCCATAAATTGCATGTTCACATCTGCTTGCAAATAGATACTCCTCATTAATTATCCTCACTGTTAGGCTGTCTGTAAGCAAAGATACGTTTGCCTTTTTATTTCACTTTTAATAAGTTGCCAAATGTTGTTTCTGTGCTTGGCGTTTATCTTGTTCAAATTTTAATATCGCTCCCAGTTTAACGGATATTTTTTTATTAGCGTATTGGCTTAACACAGATGTATTCTCGGCGTATTCACTTACGCAGAATGACTACACTTCACCTCTGATCTTGGTACTAGTAACAGCTAATGAGTTTTGCTGAGTACGGAGGCCACCACTAATATTTCCATCTATTGTCCTCTTCTTTCGAAAAATAAAATAGTTTTCCTTGGTAAAGTTTACTAAATTGATGCCTGATGAATTTGTACAGGAAGCGATCACCTTAGATTATTTGTTCGCAACGCTTTCAGATTTACATGTACGATCACTTATCATTTCTTACTCAAGATAGATCATGTTTTTCAAAAATCCAACTTAAACCCATTTTCATGATAACCGATCCTCAACTTCATAATATGTAGATATAATGGAAAAAGACTTTAACCTAGGATGAATCACTGGGGTCTTACGAACATCACGAGTTTTTATTTTGTCAATTCCTAGAATGACACACCCCACAATTTTTTATAGCAACTCCCACTTTGAGTATAAAGGTCTCCTCGTTGTTCCAGTGGATTGATAGCAATTCGACACCAACTTCGATATCGTTTGGAATTGCTGCGAAATTTCGGATGGCTGGATGCGGAGAATTGGAGAGATGCAAGAATTTGCTAATTATTTTTTACTTCGTGTTCTTTTTAAATTTCCGTAACCTTTTATGCTCCGACGGGACTTTTAAGTTCTATTTAATTCGTCTACTAATAAAAGCATATGATACTTTTCACACAAAATGCTTTGCTGGATCACATTCAGTAAGCACAAGACAGTCGAAGCTAAATATTTTTTAATGCGGTGATTTTCTCAACCATATACATGAATTTAGCTTTTCTCCTATTAAAAATGCTTTACGAAAAATTTGCAACTACAAAACAGTTCTCAGTTACAGATAGGATCACAATACATTTATTTACATTGTTCTTGTAAGAAATGGGAGGTTTCCATAACAGTATTTTTTGTCAATTAATCTAATTATTCTTGTAAATATTTTACAAAAAGAAAACTCTAACTACCGTTTTATTAAATCAGTTTTATTTAAAAAATCTATCTAAAAATCAAATTGTTATTATATAAGTTGCTTTGGATGTCTTCAGACATTTACGAAGATAATTATTGAAGAGGAGAAAATTTCTGATTTATAATACGGGATATAAAAGATTAATCTATATAAAGCTAACATAATTGTGTTTTTATCAATAAAAAAACAAACCAATAAAACATTTTGGGTTTTACCAGTGTGTCAGAATTTATTCGAAAAATATATATGCGTAATTCTAAGGCTAATACACATTTAATTTTGGTCAAAAATACTTGTTTTGCCTGCTTTTGTGTTTTCATCTTCTTTACTATCATTTAGTTAATATAATACTGACACAATTATGCTTTTACTATTTTTTAATATATTTTTTTAGCCATAAAACATGTTGGATTTTGTAGACCCCAGAGTGTCAGATTTGTTCGAAAAATGTATGTGTGTCGAACAAATCTGACTATACAATTATGTATAAAGCTAACATAATTGTGTTTTTATCAAAAAAAAAAAAAAAAAAAAACATTTTGGGTTTTACCAGTGTGTCAGAATTTGTTCGAAAAATATATATGCGTAATTCTAAGGCCAATACACATTTTCTTTTGTCAAATATACACTTTTTGCCTTTGCTTTTGTGTTTTCATCTTGTTACCTACCATTTAGTCTATATAAAACTAACACAATTATGTTTTTACCAATTTTTTTAGCCAAAAAAACATTTTGAGTTTTGTAGACCCAAGTGTGTCATATTTGTTCGAAAAATATATGAGAGTAATTCTAAGGCTAATACACATTTTGTTTGATCAAAAATACTTTTTTTGCCTGCTTTTGTGTTTTCATCTTCTTTCCTATCATTCAGCCTACATAAAACTAACACAATTATGTTTTTACCATTATTTATTTGTTTATTTATTTTTGCCAAAAAACGTTTTGCGGCTTTGTAGACCCCAGTGTGGATTCAGATTTGTTCGAAAAACATATGTTTGTAATTCTAAGCGAATACACATTTTTTTTTTTTGTTGTTAAATATATTCTTTTTTGCCTACTTTTTGTGTTTTCATATTCTTTCCTATCATTTGGTCTACATAAAACTAACACAATTATGTTTTTATCCTTTTTTAATTTTTTTTTTTTTTAAGCCAAAAAACGTTTTTGCGTTTTTGTAGACTACAGTGTGTCAGATTTGCTTGAAAGATATATGTGTGTAATTCTAAGGCTAATACATATTTTTTTTTGGTCAAAAATACTTTTCTTGCCTGCTTTTGTGTTTTTATATGCTTTCCGATCATTTAGTCTATACAAAATTAGCACAATTATATTTTTATCCTTTTTTTATTGTTATTTTTTTAGCCAAAAACGTTTTGCGGTTTTGTCGGCCCCAGTTCGTCAGATTTGTTGGAAACATATATGTGTATAATTCTAAAGTCAATACACATTTTCTTTTGTCAAATATACATCTTCAACACTTTCCAACAAAGTTGAAAAGTGTTTTCAACTTCGGTTTGTCTGGCCGTCTGTCCGTCCGAAGCTATAACTCTCGTAAATATACTCGGATTGTTCTGAAATTTTGTGATGTTAGTGACCTCTGCCATAGCGCGATCCCTATTTTAAGGCTGTTCTTAACTGATCTGCTCAACAAGCTCAAAACGTTTTGACACATTTACAAATTCATTTTTTAACGGAAGGATGTAAAATTGGAAAGCCTGACCATGAAAGCGATTTGGAATGGAACCGTGTTTTCCATTTTTTTTTATCAGTAAATTACCTATGAATTATAAGCGATTTCGATCACGTGGCACGGCATTTTTCTCCCCTTACTTACAGGATTTTCTTCTTTCGTTCGGAAGTTCAGTTAAAAATGCCAACTTTGACAGAATTTCCCGAAAGATCTATTGCGTTTACAAGAAAAAGGAAAAAACAGTTCGATAACATTGTTTCTGAATAACAACATCCTCTAGTTTCATGCGTTTCCGAAAAAAAAAATGAATTAAAACTTATGTCAGAAAGTTGACCCTTTGGATTTGAGAACAGCCTTAAATGAAGTTTGTAGCATGTTTAGTTCATTTACAGGGACGATCAAAAGTATTCCTTTAAATTACGGCCAACGGGAAAAAATCGTTTCAAATGATATTTTATGGTGTTATACCATTTCAAACATAATAAAATTTATATGCATTTATGAAGTGCACTAAAATATGCATTCTGTAGAATATGCGGTGCAAAGAATAGTTATTATTCATTTACAAGGCCACACAAAAGAATTGCGTTATATAATGGTATGGGGGGATTATTTGTGGCATATTTCAATTATGTTAAACTATTTCATATCTAATGAAATTGATATACGTTGGTGAGCTTTAGTATAAGTTATTTCATGTATAATACGAAGTGCATAGCATTTACAGGGACACACAAAAGATTTCAGATACTATATTGTATCCGAATTACTGTATATTAGCAATGACTGCTCGAAATGCATTTTTAATTATGATATGCGCTTTTAAGTTTCGCTATATTTATGCATACTATATAGTGTGTATAAATGCTATAGTTCATATATCGGGCACAGAAAATAATGCGTAAGGGTTACTGAATATGAGCGTAAATTGCTTAAAGGTGGGTTTTAAATGAGTTATGCATTTTTACACTGAGCTGCATTTAGTTTACTAAGAAATGTTTGTAAAATATAGATAAAATGATATACAGGACCACGCAAAGAATTGGATACATGGCCGTCTATGGATGACAATTTCTGGAAATGTGATTTCAGTAGTTTTAAGAGTGTTTTAGTTTGAATTAAATTTTGGCGAAATAGTGGGGTGTAATAAAGGTACTAAGTAAACTACAGGGCTATACAAAAATATTCACATATGTTTCCATCTATTAGTATAAATTGCTGAAACAGAAATTTCAACCTATTATGCGTTTTCTTTCTAAACTAAATTTTCCTATTATATAGTATATAAATCAACCTACAGATCAAATACAGGGCTGTCCAAAAGAATTGGAATACATGTTTGGCTATGGACGGTAACTGCTGAAATCAGTTTTTCAAATGTTTTATGCGTTTTATGAATGGCTACTTTATTATCTTATTTACCTTATTTCTCTAAATAACGAAGTTTCCTTAAAGCATTCAGGAAGTGTTGGAAAGTGTTTCATAATCTATGCTTAACGTAAAATTTTTCTTTCTTGTTTGCCTTTGCCTTTGTATTTTCACCTTCTTTCCTATCATTTAGTCTATATAAAGCTAACACAATTATGTTTTTACCACTTTTTTATTTAGCCAAAAAACATAGGCTAATACACTTTTTTTTGTCAAGAATACTTTTTTTACCTGCTTTTATGTTTTCGTATTCTTTCCTATCATTAAAGTATACTTGTTTTCTACTTGTGCACAATTATGTTTTTATCCTTTTATTATTATTATTATTATTATTATTATTATTATTATTTTTAAGGCAAAAAACGTTTTGCAGTTTTGTAGACCCCAGTGTGTCAGATTTGTTCGAAAAATATATTTGTGAAATTCTAAAGCCAATACACATTTTTTTTTTTTTGTCAAATAGACTTTTTTTTGCCTGCTTTTGTGTTTCCATCTTCTTTCCTGTCATTTAGTCTATATAAAGCTAACACAATTATGTTTTTACTATTTTTTTTAGCCAAAAAACATTTGGTGTTTTGAAGACCCTAGTGTGTCAGATTTGTTCGAAAAATATATGTGCGTAATTCTAACGCCAATACACATTTCCTTTTGGTCAAAAATACTTTTTTTGGCTGCTTTTTTGTTTTCCTCTTTTTTCCTATTATTTTGTTTATATAAAACTAACACAATTAGGTTTTTACCATTTCTTTTAGCCAAAAATCTTTTTGGGTTTTGTAGGCCCCAGTGTCATATTTGTACGAAAAACACATGTGTGTAATTATAAGGCCAATACACATTTCTTTTTGTCAAATATACTTTTTCTGTCTTTGTTTTTGTTTTTTCATCTTCTTTCCTATCATTTAGTCTATATAAAACTAACACTATTATGTTTTTATCATTTTTTTTTTTTAGCCAAAAAACGTTTTGCGTTTTGTAGACAGCAGTGTGTGAGATTTATTCGAAAAACATATGTTTGTCACTCCAGGTTTAAATAAGTATAAAAGTAAAAATAAATTATAAAAACATTACTTTATAAACATTCAATGATCATCTTAAAAATCCAGTCTAATTTCATGACTGCAAGTCATGTTTTTTCCGTAAAAATTTACGTTACAATACATTAATTTGGCCGTGGACAACTGGATTTATGAAAAATTCACTGTTTTTTTCTTACGCTTGATAGAAGGCGGAAGCAATTGAATTTATTTTATAAAATGTATAATTTTTGCTCCGTTTCTTGCTTGAGACAGGGCAAAAGGAAAGAAGAAACGAAACATTCTTTAAACTATCTTTTAGGATTTCTAAATTGATTTCTCAACGTATAATCGTAAATTAATTAATACTAAACTATTAATTGATATAAAGGTATTTTTTTATTTTCTACTTTTTAGCCTTTGAAAGTGAATGATAGCTTTTAATGTTTCAATGTTGCAGTTTTACAACCATTTGGCCTTTTTTGGCGAGTGTTTAGTGGCGCATCATTAAATCTATTGTTGTTTCAACTCGTATGCGATAATACCAGTTACAGAGAATATTTGGCGATCTTCGCCTGTAGCGAGCTAACGGAAGAATGTCTTAAAATTAATGTATTAATTTTATAATTGAGTTCTAAAAATATTTGAATTAAAATGTTGTATTGCCACTAAAAATTCACCTGTGAACGTTTTTTTTTTTTTTTTTTTTAAATAGTTGTCGCATATCAGGAGGAGGGTTAAATAAAAGAATGTAAAAAATGAAATATGACGCAATGTTGCTGTTGTTGTGTATTATGCCCTGAAAATGAAGATTAGTAATGCCATTTAGTAGAATTAAAAGTAAGGATCGACCAAAAGAGGTTTTTAAGACCGAAACTGAAACCGAATTTCGGTAATCTTCCTATTTTCGGCCGAAAACGAAATTATACGTGTCGCCAATGTTGGCTCTCTGTGTCTTTGATCAAAGCTTTTTATTTTCATACAAAATAAAATGTAATTAATTCATCAGTGACATAGAATGATTTCTTAATTATACGAATTCACCTAATTAAGAAATGTTTATACACACATACCTCGATATATCTTTTATAATGATTTTTGTAAATGATCATCTGCTATACTAGAACTTTCTCAAAGAGTATTAGAAACACTTCTGCGGTTTCAAAACTAAAAATTTTCTACCACGGTTAAATCTGCAGATTCTAATGAGCACGTGAAAAGTTTCTTCAAAGTTTAGTCATGTATGCATTGCTTACTTTATAATTTGCACTCACGTCTTGAGCCAGTCATGACTAATAATTATAAACAGTGAAGTTCATAGAAATAAATAAAGAGTGCATCATTTGAGCCGATACATCTCAAATCAATGAGTAATGTTGAAATTTTCGGATGAAGGAACGAGATTTTTGGAATACAGATATTTTTGGTCGAGTCTCGGTTAGAATTTTCGCCGAAAACTCTGATTTTAGGGCGCGGAACCGAATTTTCGGTCGATCTCTAAAGTATTATCATAGTGAACCTGTATGGGACGTACGGCAATTTCTCACTCAGACACGTGAAAAATTTAAATGTGACCAATGTATTCCTGAAACTTTCTTAGCAAATAAAGCCTTGAAATCCACATCCTTTTCAAAGATAAACACGATTTATGAGTAATGAATCCGTCAAGTTCAATTACAGTAATCTTTTTCAGAAATGTAATTAAAAATAAACAGTTTTCTCTAGAATATTTTCCTTCCTTCAGTAAAATATTTTGGGGGAAGAAGCTAGTGCAACATTAATTCTTTTCGTTTTGAATTTACAAAAATTAACGTAGCAATGATGGAAATGCAAACATTAAAACATCCTTAGGGGAAAAGAAAACGGTGTTTTTCTAGTATTTCGAAAATTATTTTATTATGCACATAGAAATGGAGAGGAATAAAACAACAACAACAAAAAAAGAAAAACAAATCCAGAGTAACACTTTGTTTATTTTATTTTATTTATTTCTATTTTCTTCGTAGAGTCATTTTTATTAGAAAAAAATAGCATGTTCTTAAGAACTTCTATTATGCATAGAGAATGCAAATGAATAAAGGAAACTAAGATAACAAATGGAACTTGTCTAAAATGGATTTATGTGAACGAGACAAAATATTTAATGGATAAAAAATCTTCATTTAAGAATATACAGGGAAATTTAAACAAAATTTAAATTAAAGAAGCTGTTTTCGGATTAGAAGATCAACTGTAAAAGTATTCAAATTTTTAAATATTTATTGCTTTTTACGAATTTCATTGTTGTAACATGGAAAATCTAAAAAAAGTATTTAGTTTCGATTTATTCTGATGGCGGTTCTCAAATACAAAAGCGCTAATGAAAAACACGTTTTTATTTTTATTTATTATTATTTTTTTTGCTTTTTTTAAACAGAAATTTCGTATCTTTATATACAGAGTGTCCACAAAAGTTCCATCCACACCCATTGATTCCAGAACCGGGACAGCTCAGGATATGAATGTATTATCTAAGTGTAGTAAAATGGCTATGAGACACTTGCAACGCCACAAACTGCAGAGTTAGCGCCCCTGTCTCAAAAAATGAACGATGCACAAGACAAAAGTCAATTACAAAGTTATAGAGTGCTTTCGATGTAGTATGAAATCATGTCTTACACGTAAAAATAACTTTATTAGAATCCATGAAAGGTAAATTGTTATATATCAGTACACCAGCTTAAATATGACACTAATTGCATGCAGAAATATGGAATTATGAGGCAGATGCACATTTACTAATAAAAGCAACAAGTGAAGGAACAGTTTATTTTAATAAGAAAATCAAGTTAAGTTTGCTCAGTGTTCTTCCCCACTAGCAGCAATGCATGTATTCTGAATGTGTTCCGATAGTGGTCATTGAGAATAGTTAACTTGATTTTTCTTTATAAACATTATCTTTATTAACAATTTTCATAAGCTGTACTTTGTTTAAAAGTGTTACTTTTATTAGTAAATCTGTGCGTGCGCCTCTCTAATAAAGCCACGCTATTGCATGCAATGAGTGGCTTATTTAAGCTGATGATTGGATATACAGTGTGTCCATGTATAACCTGATCGACCTTTATTTTCGCAACCGTTGGTCCTAGATGCATACTTCCAATTACAAAAGTGGTCAAAATTAGGTGCAGAGTTCAGATAAAAAAAGTTTGAAGCGAAAAAAACAATTTAGCGAAGAATTACAGAATTTAAATTTTTATACGATCCCCCGGTCCTGTAAGTTATATTTAGTAAAATTTTCCTGTTACACTGATAAGTAAGGCCAAAAAAAGTCCCGTTATTCTACGATTAAAATTGACCGAGTAATTGCTGTTTAAAGATGGAGCATATTTTTTGCTTCAAATTAGGGGTCATTCACAAATTTAGTAGAAATATAATTATCATCAGATATATTAAAGTAATGGGTGAGAGTAAAATTAGCATTGCAATATAACTTTGAAATCTTTAATCATTCTGACATATTACTGCAAAATATACAATTTGTACTGAACGTATAAGAGGATAAAAATAACAGAATTTTTGTTAAATAAAAGGATGAAAAACAACAACCTCAATTCTTTACAAAAAGATACATGTTTTAAAATGCTGTTAGATTGCACCGTCTTTTAAATTTTAGATTGTGCCACGTCTTTTAACTTTTGAAAATTGATTCACATGTATTTTTTAGCGCTGAATCCGAAAATGACCTTCATTTTAACCCTTAAATGCCGGATTTTTCAAAAATCATTGTAATAATGTTTTTCAGCTTTCATTTTTTAAATAAATCATAGGAAAAATACTTAAAAAAATCATATTTTGTTTTATGTATGGTTTACGGCTAAAAAACAGTTTGTTACTAATCGGCAATACTGGTCTTTAATTGAAAAAATAATTTTCCTTGATAAAATTCTATAATATTAAATACATAGGAATTTTAAGAACTATAATAAGAAATAAATTTTACTTGCTTACTGCAGAACAAAATAGGGTATTTCGCAAGCTTCCAAACAAAACAAAAAGAAGAAGTAGCAACAATTGAAAAAATAAATCTATCTTTATTCTTAAACAGCACAAGTGTTGCCATCTACATGTTGAAAATCGTTTTAAAAATATTTTCAGAATGTATTTTATTAGCAACATTAGGTATTATAGCTTGAATATTATTCTAATAGTATTTTAGAGCCTAAATTGGGTATGTTGCCGAAAAGCAACACCCGGCATTTAAGGGTTAAACCACCACATCAGGATTTTTCTCAAATCGCAAATTTCAAAGTTAAAAAGATCAAAGTTAAAATTGATCCCCCCTCTCCTCCTAAACACATCGGAACCCTGAGCTGTTTATCTGTAAGAAACCCAGTATAAGTCACAAAATTGAATAAATTATTGAATTAAATTAAATTAAACTGAATAAAAATGTCTTACATCTACTTTTAGTTTCAGATTTTTCGCTATTTTTTAACCTTTAAATTTACGATTTGCGAAAAATCCTGACATGATGGTTAAAAGTGAAGGTAATTTTTTTATTTAGCCTTAAAAAATACATAAAACGTAATTATAAAAGTTAAACAACACAACCATCGCAGGTTTATGTTATCTAATCTAAAACCATTTCTTAAACTTGTTGACGGTAATCTATCCGAATTATTTTATGTTAAGCACTAATATAAGTATGGGGCCGTTCAAATATTACGTAAGCACCTAGGGCGGGGGAGGGGGTTAGTGATTTGCTTATTTTTGCTGACAAGGGGGAGGTGGGAGTTTTAATGATGCTTACGTAAGACATTTTCAAAATCTCTTAACTTGTAAAAAAAAAAAAAAAAAAAAAAAAAAAAAAAACCTATTAAAAAATTTGAAATTGAAAAAAAGAAATAGCAAAAGAATATTAAACTTGAAGTTCTGATGTCAGCTATTTTGACCGCACAAGGAAAACATAAACGATCTCTTTTAACTAGAGGTGACTGTTCATGTTTGATGCACGAGGGCTTATTATCTCTGAGAACTTACTATTTCCAATTGTGAGAATAGAATAGAATTGAATTGAATGGACCGATGCGATATGTTGCATTGTGACAATACGAGTTTTCCGGAAAAGTTTCTAAAGCATAAGTAAAATTCCATCTTTTTTGCTTCCACTCCTCCTCTGTCAAGTGGTTGAACCCCATAACTAGGGACCGATTGCTCTACTGTCTGGTGTCTCGTGAGTTGAAAACCTCTCAGTACTGTAGTGTAGTGGTATTAAAAATAAATGAAATCGGAAATATGTTTTCATTTCGATAAATCTTGCATAAAAAACTTTTTGAAAGTTTCAAAATGTCTGCATTAGATAAACCTTTGAAGGATATCCAATGTAAAACTAATGATGTATGGCGGCAGTATGAAAAGTCTTCTAAAACTGGCAAAGAGTTAGAGGTATTTGTGCTAAAAAGAATTGAGGACGAACTGCGTAAGGCAACCAAAAAGAAATCAGTCTTTCTTGATTATTTTATAAAGGTAATTATAATAAATTTATTCCTAAAATTTTAAATATATTTTATCATATTTTTAAGTTTACATAATTACTTGTAAAAACAGGAAAAAAGATAAGATAAAATGACCTTGTAGCCTTGACGAAACATGGTCACTATGGCAATAAATAAAGACCAAGGAAATGCCAATAAACGAGTCATTACTTTTTAAACCTTATTTTTTCTTTTCAAATAACTCAAAAATTAATGCATCCATGGGGGAAAAAAATTAAAAAATATCTAAGTTTTGTAGCAGATAATCTTCTAACTGTTTTCAAATTTTGTACCTTACTAAAAATGAAATGTAATCCAATTGAATTGAAGATGTCCTATGACTATTTTTGCCTTTCCATAAAGTCGCAATTATCCGCAAGAACTTGTGGAAGCTGTGGCCAATAACATGCATCTCAGAAGTCAGCACAAAAAAACAGACACAAAAAAAAATTCAACTCAGTGAAATAAAAAGAAAATTGACCAGTTAAACTGATGGCATTGAGCTCAAAGGCTATTCACATTAATTGTATATTATACTCTTATTTCAAAGAATAATGACCCTCGAAAAATAAAAGAAGGGATTAGTCCCCGTTGCCTCCTTTATACTTACGAAAGAACCTCCAAATTTAATCAGGGAAGCTCCTTAACATAATAAACTGGTATACCAAATTTGAAGCAAATCAGATAATTCTGCATGAAAAACCCATTTTTCTAAATTAAGGGGGTATTAGCTAATTAATTTCTCTCTTTATGCTGAACCAATGAACCTTCAAATCAAATCAGAAAAGCTCCTTATCAGAATGAACATAGAAAAAAAAATTAGACTAAATTAGATAATTCTGCATGAAAACCCATTTATCTAAATTAAGGGGAGGGGAAATCGCCCCCCTTTCCCCCTTTTATACATAACCAATGAAATTCCAAATCAAAGAAAGGAAGCCATATCGGAATAAACTGGTATATCGAATTTGAAGCAAATCAAATAATTCTGTATGAAAAACCCATTTATCTAAATTAAGGGGAGATTAGCCCCGTCATTCCTTTATACTTAACCAATAAATCTCCAAAGCTAATCAAGGCAGCTCCTTAACATAATAAACCGGTATACGAAATTTGGAGCAAATCGAATAACTCTGCATGAAAAATCCATTTATCTAAATTAAGAGGGGGGGGGGTCTAGCCCTCCTTTCCTCTCTTTATACTTAACTAATGAACCTCCAAATGTAATCAGGGAAGCTCCTTAACATAATAAACCGGTATACCAAATTTGGAGCAAATCGAATAACTCTGCATGAAAAACCCATTTATCTAAATTAAGGGGGGGGGCAGCCCCCCTTTTCTTCCCTTTATATGTAACTAATGAACCTCCAAATCGAATCAAGGCAGCTCCTTAACATAATAAACCAGTATACCAAATTTGGAGCAAATCGAATATTTCTACATGAAAAACCCATTTATCTAAATTAAGGGGGGTAGCCTCCTTTCCCCCTTTATACTTAAGTAATGAGCTTCCAAATCTAATCAGGGAAGCTTCTTAACATAATAAACCGGTATATCAAATTTGGAGCAAATCGAATATTTCTGCATGAAAAACCCATTTATCTAAATTAAGGAGGGGGGGGGGGGTCTAGTCCTCCTTTCCTCTCTTTATACTTAACTAATGAACCTCCAAATGTAATCAGGGAAGCTCCTTAACATAATAAACCGGTAAACCAAATTTGGAGCAAATCGAATAACTCTGCATGAAAAACCCATTTATCTAAATTAAGGGGGGGAAGCCCCCCTTTTCTTCCCTTTATATGTAACTAATGAACCTCCAAATCTAATCAAGGCAGCTCCTTAACATAATAAACCGGTATACCAAATTTGGAGCAAATCGAATATTTCTACATGAAAAACCCATTTATCTAAATTAAGGGTGGTAGCCTCCTTTCCCCCTTTATACTTAAGTAATAAGCTTCCAAATCTAATCAGGGAAGCTTCTTAACATAATAAACAGGTATATCAAATTTGGAGCAAATCGAATATTTCTGCATGAAAAACCCATTTATCTAAATTAAGGAGGGGGGGGGGTCCAGCCCTCCTTTCCTCTATTTATACTTAACTAATGAACCTCCAAATGTAATCAGGGAAGCTCCTTAACATAATAAACCGGTATACCAAATTTGGAGCAAATCGAATATTTCTACATGAAAAACCCATTTATCTAAATTAAGGGTGGTAGCCTCCTTTCCCCCTTTATACTTAAGTAATGAGCTTCCAAATCTAATCAGGGAAGCTTCTTAACATAATAAACGGGTATATCAAATTTGGAGCAAATCGAATATTTCTGCATGAAAAACCCATTTATCTAAATTAAGGAGGGGGGGGGGTCCAGCCCTCCTTTCCTCTATTTATACTTAACTAATGAACCTCCAAATGTAATCAGGGAAGCTCCTTAACATAATAAACCGGTATACGAAATTTGGAGCAAATCGAATATTTCTGCATGAAAAACCCATTTATCTAAATTAAGGGGGGGGGGGGGGAGGACAAGCTCCCCTTTTCCCCCTTTATTCTTAACCAATGAACCCCAAAAACTAATCAGGGAAGCGCCTTATCAGAATGAACCTAGAAAAAAAGTTTGAAGCAAATCGGATATTTCTATCAAGAGTTATCGCGTTACGTACATACGTACCTACATACAGAACCGGCGGGCACATAAGCTCACAGGCTTTGATAGTTTGTGAGCTAAAAAACGAGAAGGCTTGTCTTATACGACCATTGAGAATTGCTGCTCGTCGAGGAAATTAACTTATGTGCGTCATAAAATTCGTGGAAGATGTGGAAGATGTTGAGTAGATCAATGGAGATGAAGTTGATCAAGATTGCATCCGAAAAGAAAGCGATGAAGATAACCAAGTAAAACTGGAAACCAATATCATAACAGATATGGAAAAATGGCTTGAGCAGTCGTGGTCAGCATCAGAATAGATATGGACATGTTCAAATTTAAATTTTACAAATGGCTAAGTTCTTCTAAAATTGTGATTGTGAAAAAGGGCTAAGAAATTTTCTTAACCCTTTAAGACCGGACTGCTTTTTGAGTTTTTTTTTTTTTAAACAATGATATAACTAAAATTTATAACTGATAATTCACTATCTGTTGACAAAATTCATATAATATAGTTTCTGTTAACCAGCACAATCACTCGATTCCGGCATTTTTGGAATAGATAACATAGGGAGGTAGAATTTATTTAATGATTAACCCGCACGATCGTGCGGGTCCGGCTTTAAAGGGTTAACTAGAATTGTAAGGAAATAAAACAAGCATTTTTTAAATTATTTTTTTAAGTCGAGTAGAGTTTTTTTTTTATTTGAATTAAGTCCTATTCTTTTTCAAATTAAATTATTAGTGTTAAAGAAAAGTGTGGGGGGGGGGGTTGCAATTTTCTTACGTAATTATTAAGGGGGGGGGTTGCGATTTGCTTATTTTTGCTGACAAGGGGGGAGGGGGTTCAAAAATTGCCAAAAACATGCTTACGTAATATTTGAATAGCCCCTATCTATAAGATGGTAAGCGTCAAAAATCATAATAATATTATTTTATAATCGGATTTAAGTCAGTATGTAAAATTTTAACTTCGATCGGACATTTGAAAGTCAGTTAAAGTTCGAGTACAAATTTTAAACTGGAAAGACGATCGTTGCAAATTAAATAACACCTTATGAAAATAACATAATTTTTGTTAAAAGAAGTCATAGCCTCAAATCCTTACGAAATACAACATATGTTAAAATACAATTATTTTAACTAATCTGAAATTTGACTAATAAAGTTAACTAAATCGTAATAGTTGTACGATTTCTTTCAAACCGCAGATACCTTGAAATAAGTTTAAGTACTTTATATACGACCCCTGAAAGCATGGTCGAAATCATCTGTTTTGATATGCAAAAAAGTGATATAAGTCATGCATTTCAAAGTTTCATAACTCGGTCAATTTTAATGTTAGATGAATGGGACTTTTTCTGTCTTACTTGTTAGTGTCATAGTAAATTTTTACTAAATATCACTTATGGAACCGGGGGACCGTATAAAAATTTAAATTTCGTAATTTTTTAATAAATATTTTTCTTGACCCAAATCGCTTTAAAAATAATTCTTTGCCTTATTTAAACCATTTTTGTAATTGGAAGTATACATCTAGGACCAACGGTTGCGAAAATAAAGGTCGGTCAGGTTATACGTGGACACACTGAATAAAACTTACATTTGAAGGCTTCTAATAAAATTATTTTGAGAAGTAAGGCATCATTTAACACCAAACTGAAGATGCTCTAGAACTTTCTAATAGATCTTTTTCATCGTATCACGTACAGCTTTTGTACTGATTTCACAGTTTGCCGTTAGGTGGCGCTGTAAAAAGTCTCGTCACGTAACGCATAGCCATTTTACTATAGACACCACGTAGAAGACATCCTGTATTTTTAACGATGTTATCAATATATTCCTGAAATTTACTTAATTTATAAAAGGCTACATGATCGAAACACGCAACCGTTTCAAAGATAAACGCAATTTCTAAATGACGATTCAAAGTCTAAGTTGAATTATATTCCAAGTAACTTTTCAGACATTTAATAAAAAAATAAAACGTTTTCTCTAGAATATGTTCTTCCTTCTAGCAAATTGTGGGAAAGAAGTTAGTGCGACATTAATTCGCTCTGTTCTAAATTTTCAGAAGTGAATATAGCAATGAATGAAATGGAAACAGGAAGACATTTTTTAGTGGAATGAGAAACAGTATTTTTATGGAATTTTGAAAACCGTTTAACCACGTAGGAATGAATGGGAGGCAAGAAAAATTGTTTACTATTTCGTTCGTTTATTTTTACTAGCAAATATCATATTCGTGAGATATATTCGTGTGTTCGAAACCACCAGCGAATAAAAACAAATGAATTAAGGAAACCAACGTAACAAATGGTACTTGTCTAAAATGCATTTATTTAAATAAGACAAGTATTTAATGGATGTATAATACCTTGATTTAAAAAAATATTTACAAGAGATTTTAAACAAAATTAAGATTCAGTTAACAAAATTGTTTGCGGACTAGAAAGCAAGTTGTAGAGACCTTTGAAAATATTTTTAATTATCTTAATGTATTTACGAATTTCATTTCCGTGTAAGGTTGAAAAACTAAGAAATGTATTTGGTTTAATTTCCTTCAAATCGCTTCTCAAATCTAAAACAGATTATTTTCTAACACGCAGGAGAAGTCATTTTTATTTTAAAATCCACGAAATTCGTAGGTATTCTTATTTGGATACTAGAAAATCAAATAGCGTTTTTCTTTTTGTTACAAAGGCGGAGAGCTTTTGAAAAATGGTGTTAAAGTTGCTATTTTAAGCCGATTTTAAAAACACAGTATTAAGAGAAATGTCATCATTGGAGAACAACCGATTATATTATACTTTTAACATAAACTGTACTTTATTTACAAGTGCTAGTTTTATTATTAAATCTTCACCTGTCTCATAAAACCACTGATTGGATGCAGTTAATGGCGTATTTAACGAGGCTAACGAAAAAGACAGGCACCGCGGTGCATCCCAAGTGTCTTTTTTTTTTACACACGGCTGGAGTCACGTGATGCTCGAATCAGCCAATGCAAGTATACGAAAAGAGCATGACGTCACTCTAGCTCTCTGTAAAAAAAAAAAAAAAAAAAAAAAAAAGTATGAGGAATGCACCACGGTAGCCTGTCTTTTTCGTTAGGCTTGGTATTTAACTGACGACTGGATATATAAAAATTACATTTGAAGACTTCAAATAAAATTATTTTTTCATGCAAGGCATCATTTTATACTAAACTGAAGATGTTACAGAACTTTCCAATATACATTTTTTTATCGTATCATGCACAGTTTTTGTACTGATTTCTCAATTTATCGTTAGATGGCACTGTAATAGGTATCGTCTCGTCACGTATATAGATATTTTATAATACCTATGCACCATTCACGACTATAGCTGTCTCCATATTGAAGTATATGGGGGTTGGCACGACTTATGTGTATTTTTAACAATGTGATCAGTGTATTCGAGAAATTTACTAAATTAATAACAAGCTAAACGATCGAAACACGCAACTGTTTCAAAGATAAGCTCAATTTCTGAGTAATGATTCAAAGTCAAGTTGAATTATATTCCAAGTAACTTTTCTCGCAGAATTTAATAAAAAATGAAACGCTTTCTCTAGAATATGTTCTTTCTCCTAGCAAAATATTGTGGGGAAGAAGTTAGTGCGACATTAATTCGCTTAGTTTTGAATTTGCAGAAGTGAACATAGCCATGAAAGAAATGGAAGCAGGAAGACATTTTTAGAGGAATGAGAAACAGTATTTTTATGAAATTTTGAAAACCGTTTAACCTTGCAGGAATAAACGGGATGCAAAAAAAATAGTTTACCATTTCGTTCATTTATTTTTACCTGCAGATTCATTTTTACGAGAAATACTCTTGTGTTCAAAACCACCAACGAATAAATACAAATGAATCAAGGAAACTAATGCAACAAATGGAACTTGTCTAAAAGGAATTTATTTGAACAAGGCAAGTATTTAATGGATGTAAAATCTTGATTTAAAAAATATTCATAGGAAATTTGAAACAAAATCATCGAAAACCGAAAATTGTCGTTAAACAGAAACAATTTCGTCTTTAAATAGAGATTTTGTTACTTAAAGGAGCCGGGACCGGAAAATATCGTCCTTAAAAAGAGATTGTTGTTAAGTAGAGTGACGTTAAACAGAGAGACGACTGTATTAAAGTTAGTTGTGTTTTTAAGGCTGTTCTCAAATCCAAAGAGGAAACTTTATGACACGAGTTTTAATTCACTTTTGTTCGGAAACGCATGAAACTGTAGGGGTTATAATAACATGAGTAATAATCACTCATAAACAGATTAAGCTAAATGATGCTATAAAATGTGATAAAGCATCTTTATTTAGATTGACGAAAGTTTCATCGCACAAACGGCGACATCTTCAAAATCATTCATGATAGAATGTGAAAATATTTCTATCATGAATGATTTTGAAAATGTCGCCGTTTGTGCGATGAAACCTTAATCTAAATAAAGATATTTTATCACATTTTATAGCATTATTTAGCTTAATCTGGTAGGGGTTATTATTCAGAAACTTATGTAATGAAAGACGTTTTACTTTTTTTTTTTTTTTTTTTTTTTGTTAATGCAATGCATTTTTCAAAAAATACTGTCAAAGTGGGCGTTTCGAACTGAATTTCCAGACGAAAGTAAAAAAAAAAAACAGTCAGTGGAGGGAAAAAAAAAGTCTTGTCACGTGATCAGAATTGCTTATAACTCAATAGGTAATTTATTTATCAAAAAGTGGAAAACTCACTTCTATTGCATATAGCTTCCATTGTCAGTCTGCCAATTTTATATATTTACGTTTAAAAATAAGTCCGTTATTATGTCAGAAAGTTTTGCGCTTGTTGAGCAGCGAACTTGAGAACACCTTTAATCCGATTTAAAAGACACAGTATTAAGAGTAATGTCATCATTGAAGACCAACCGATTAGACCTGAAGTTATAATACGTTTGTAGGAAAAGAAAAAAAACTACTAATTAGATTCCTAAATACTTGAAGAGTTAATATCTGCAAATTTCATGCTATTACATATAAAGAGATTACGTTAATATGTCAGAAAAAATAGTATTCTAGAGTACAAAATGTTTGTTATTCCTTCTTTCTTTTTTATTTTGAGAGTAACCTTAATAAACCTTAGTACACTAAATTTAAATTGCCTTTTTTTTTCTTGTTTCTTTACACTGTGTTACATTTCCTGACTAAACAAAGTTATGGCATGATAAAAATAAAGTATATCTATTATATATATATAATCCAAACGGAAATTTCGTTCCGAACGCCGAGATTTCGAGTTCTACCGCATGGATTTTTACGGAACTTATACCGTTAGATAGGTATCGTTCCAGGGAAGGTTTTAAGCTATAACACATCATTCTACCTAGATTGGTTATAGAATTGGTACGGAAAATTCTATTATTTTGGACTTTGTTACTTCATATTTCCTTAAATATCTGGGCTCCTATTGGTCGTAGAGCTTAGATCTCGCGCCAAAAGTAGCTCCGAAGCACCCAAGCAAACTTTTCCCCGCGATTATTTTGCCGTCTTACGATTTCCTCTAACTCTATTAGGGGCCCGCGTAGGGCCCCTTTAAAATATTTTTCGTAGTAATTTCAGCAATTATCTTAAATTATTGGTTAAGACCGCCACCCTCCCGATTCATGTATCTACGGAAAGGTTGCATGAAGGAGTTTGGTTCAGATACGCTTTCGTTAAGAATAGAGTGCGCTCCCTGGTGGTGGAATGTGGAACTAACATAACGCGATATTGTTAAAATTAGGAAATCTAACAATGCGATCTGTTTTAAACTTTGAGATAGTTCATAACACATAATCTATTATCTATTCTATTATATATATATAAAATCTATTATCTATTCTATTATCTATTCTATTATATATATATAATCCAAACGGAAATTTCGTTCCGAACGCCTAGATTTCGAGTTCTACCGCATGGATTTTTACGGAACTTATACCGTTAGATAGGTATCGTTTCAGGGAAGGTTTTAAGCTATAACACATCATTCTACGTAGATTAGTTATAGAATTATGACGAAAAGTTATGTTATTTTGGACGATAAGGTTACCATTTTATTTCTTGGCGAAGTTTTTTGTTGTTGAAAAAATTGAAACGGCTATTACACCTAGAAAAATAAAAGACAAAAAACTGTTACTAATTTTATTTGAAATCTTTAAAAAAGAAAAAAAATCCATTTTAATGAGTGATAATATTAAAAAACGAAAATATTTAATTTAAACATGAAAGAGAATGTTCGTAATACTTAAAAAATTATTCAGTTGAAATATTGCAAGTCAAATAATATTTGGCGATTATCTTTTGCATCAGGTTAAGAAAAATGCATCTGAAAAATTGATAAAATGATATCAAGGAAGTTCCCCATAAGCGCATGCTCAGAAATATTTGGAAAAAATTATAGAATATTCTTCTCATAGATATATATACCCATAAAAAAAATCGGCAGAACCTCTATTTAGCATTCCTAAAAAAATAATGAAAATTTCATTTTTTGCGATTTCGCGCTGGTTGGCGACACGATAAAATTTTGAATAATACTATGATAAATATTCTTTAAGAAAAACTTTTTCAACTCTCGATACGAAGTTAGTTTAACTTAAATAAATACATATTTATAACTGCAGTTTTGTCATATACATTTATATATGCAATAATGAAATTTAACGATCGTATTTATGCCGTTTACAACGAAATTTAAATGGATTAAAAGTGTTTCAAACTCAAATTAGGGTCCGATTCTGAGAATTGGCAATTTGACTTCGATATTGTTAGTGTCAGAGACAACAAGAGAGTTTTATTGCCATGGAAACAGCAACTTAATATCGAAATGTTTAATGATAGCATTCTTAATTAAAATACCCTTAAAACTTATCCAGCCGGTGACACCGTATAAAATTAAATAGCTCAATACAAGTAACACGCAATTTGCATATATTATATACGCTTACAGCAAAAATAGTAAACTAATCCACAGTTTAAGTTTAAATTCATTGAGCATTAGGCATTTAATTACTTATTTAACAAGGAATTTATAAATGCATTTCAATCTCTTGCATTTGGCGAGAAAACGTATTGGTTCGCCAAAGAGCGTGGAGCGTTCGTCTTTTCACGCCAAATACTCGAAAAAATATTTTTTTCCAGATTTTCTACTGGGATTCTACCGCAATATTTTTACCGATCTTTTTTACATACATGAGTCATTTTATTAGCATTTCCTTTTTCAAAATATTTTGAGTATGCGTTTCAAGGAGACCTTTCTTGTGAGTAACAATTATTATTATTATTATTATTATTATGTATCTCTAGCAGATGTAATTATAAAAATGACGATATTATATAAATAGCAGTTAATATTATAAAAGAGGAGTCAAATATTTAAATTTTAATGCAAACGTTTGCCCCCCCCCCTCCCCCCACACACATATTATAAATAATTTAATTTCAGATATTTAAAATATTTTTCGCGTACTTTACTACGGAAACATGCTATTTTGTTTTTCCCCAAACTTATCACTTTTATAACCTCGAACTCAGATCAACGAATATTGTCCACTCTTTTTTTTTTTTTTTTTTTTTACATATATCTCCAATTTCCCTTTTAGAAAAGTCTGCTGTTTCAAATGTTAATTACTAAAGATTATTCTTAAGAAAATGTATGCAATTTTGCGTTATTAATACCACAAAAGAAAATATTTTACAATAAAAATTGCTTACTGAAATAAATTTTCGATTATCTTTTTAATTCGTCATCCCTTTTTCCGTTTTTTTTTTTTTTTTTTTTTTTTTTTTTTTTTTTTTTTTTAAGGTTTTTGATATTGGATTAATCTTCCGTAATCAGGTTACCCGCTAAATAGTGTATTTACTGAACTATTTGGATGTTTCTTTTATATTTGAAAGAGTCTCTGGACAGTGATCGCGACTGCAGAAGATTACATGAAATTTGTACTTAGCGATTAGTAAATTTACAGAAGATTTAGTATTATATATTTTTTATTTGCAGTTATTTTACTGTCACTAAAAAATAAATACTTGGGAAAAAAATTGAAATTCAATGGTGGCTGGTGGAACAATATTCGTTGATTTATCATGTTAGCCTAGATAACACATTTTATCCTAAAAAAAAGCGCCTGAAATGCAGATAAAATTGAAAATAGAAATCATTATAAAGCAAGTTCTGACGCACAATCCTATTCGCTAAACTGAGGAAAAAATTAACGATTTTAGGTTTATTTAGGCAGCAGACTGAAGAATAATGTAATTTTGAAAATAAAAAGTGTATTTATTTCTCCGTGTTATTGTACTCTTTAGAGAAATGAAAAAAAGGTCTTCGGTGCATCAAAATGATTATTTCGTTATATTATAGCGTGTTAGGTTATTAAGTTTTGTATAACTGACTTTATTTGTCATTTACAAAGAGTACTTTTGGCGAAAGATCTATAATTCAGCCGACAGCAATTTGACTTTATTTAATGGAATGTAGTTTGGCGCATAATTACGTATGTTTTACGTGTGTTAACTCTGGTAAATTTGTAACCATATAGTTTGCAAACACTTCTAATGTTTGCCGTAAAACTTAGCTGTGCACCCGATTATGGAAGATTGGGAAGATTTTGATTGGATTAAAACAAGAGGTTTAGTTTTCCATCATAATCGGTTATCGAGGGTTTTTTTTCAGGTTAACAGTTACATACTTACAAGTGGTATACATATAAAAAGGAAATGGTAATGAAAATGATATTATTTCAATTTTATTCAAACACTTTATTTTTAAAAATCCACTTTTATGTGATTCACATTTCTTTTAATGAAAGTTAAAGACTTTTTGTGTGCAAACAATTTATTACATTTTTTTTTACCGTATTTACTCTGCTGTAATCCGAAGATAGAAAACTGCAGTAGACCTGCTAGAAGACGTATATTACAAAATATAATGCAACGTAGAGAGAAATTGTATTTAAGCTACCAGAACCACACATAGCACCAAGCTGAGAAGCCCGGAGTTCAAGAACTATCAAACGAAAGTTAATAATCCGAACATAATTAATGTTCAGTAGTCACTCTCTGCAATTATTGTAATTATCTCTCATTTTAGTAGTGTGGTGACTAGAGAACATTTTAACATTTCTGATTATCATAACGGCCGTATTGTCTTCCCAACCTATACTTTAAATATATACTGTAAAAAGAGTTTCTTCTGAATAGCCCGAATTTTGCGTAACCCATAAGATAATATAATAGCTAAATAGCGTTCGCATAGTATTCAACAAATGCGGAAAGATTTTCCCGGTGAAGGTCCATATTAATTTAAAATACAAGGTCAAATTCATAATTTTGTTTGATCAAGGATCATTTGTAAAATGGACCAGCGAAGCGGGTGTAGCCTGCTAGTAATTTAATAAGTTTTTCTTAATGAATTTTTGCAATTTTTATGTATTTTTAACGCATTAATGTGATAAGTGTGTTCGTGGAAACGATTTAACGCTGTTCACAAATCCAAATTGGCTACTTTCTTACACATTTTGAAATATGCATATTTTTTGCAAACGCATCACAGTGGCAGGAGTACAAATTACGTTTAGATGTTTTTTTTTTTTTTTTTTTTTTTTTTTTTTTTTTTTTTTTTTTTTTCATTTTTTCGATACAGACAACACATTTTCAGAAAATTCTATCAAAATTGGAATTTTGAACCGAATTTCTGAGCATTGCAGAGAAGGAGAGGAAAAAAAAAAAAGTTGTTCTGAGACAACACTCGCTTTTTATTCACGATGTAATTCATTTATACGAAAAATAAAATAGCTGTTCGATTACGAGTCATTCCAATAATTTCGCCTGCAGTTTGTATGACAAGAAAGAAAAATTACGCGTCGAGCCAGAGGCGTCGCCATGGGGGATTATTGGGGGGGGGGGGGGGAGAGAGAATCTCCCCCTCCAATATTTGTGAACTTGGGAAATTTGAGCTTAGAGTTGGGAAATTCTAAATTTTTGAAGACGTTTTTCCTTTTAAAAATTAATAGTAAAATAAACAGGAATTTTTTATTGTTTTGGAGACTTCTTTTCCGAGAGCTCTAACTGTAAATAAGTTAAATAATAATAATAAAAAAAATACAAAAAGAAAGCAGCCAGATTCAGTCTGTCATTGTGTTCCTCTCATCTATGAAAGTACACTGTAAAAAAAATACTGCCAGTTTTCCGATAGGAATCGGAAAAATAGTTGCCCTTGTCGTACCGGAATAATTTCCGATCCAGCTCGGAATAAAATCCGTAAAAATAAGGAAATAGTCAGTAAAACGGTATTTTACGGATTTTATTCAGATTTTACGGATTTTATTCCGAGCTTGGTTGGAAATTATTCCGGTACGATAAGGGCAACTATTTTTCCGATTCCTACCGGAAAACTGGCATTATTTTTTTACAGTGTATCATACATCCAGCACACCTTAATTTCGCTACTCCAGTCCGTCAATAGCTGACTCTGATCTATATCGCTTATTTCCTCCAAAACTTTGTTCTTTACTCAACAATTGCAAATTATTATCATATGAAAAGCTATTATGATTCGTTCACAATCGAAGACAAAACGTTAACGATTTAAGGGGACGAGGGACCCTAAAAGCCTTAAAAATCAATTTTTTATTTTTTGTAAATTTCACTTGAAATATTACTCAAGGGTACATTATATGCATTATGGTATGCATTTATCACAAAAATAAATAAATAAAAAAAATTATTATTGAGAAAAAAAAATTACGCGTCGTCTTAGAAATCTTCGAAGTGCCCCCTGCGCGTTCCATATCAAAGAAAATCCCCAATATTTTTTTTTTTATAAAAGTTTAGTTTATATATATAGATAAAACTGTGCATCGAATTTTGTATATTTGAATATAAAAAAAATTAAAAAAAATTAAAAAATTTTGAAATTTTGAAATTTTTTCAAAAAAATTTCAATTTTTTTAATACTTTTATATTCAAATATATGAAATTCGATGCACAGTTTTATTTACATATATAAACCAAACTTTTATAAAAAAAATATTGGGGATTTTCATTGATATGGAACGCGCAGTGGGCATTTCAAAGATTTCTAAGACGACGCGTAAAATTTCACTTTTTTCTCAAAAAAAAACATTTTTCAAGAAAATATTTTTGTAATAAATGCATGCCATAATGCCTATAATGTATCTTTGAGTAATATTTAAAGTGAAATTTACAAAAAATAAAAAAAAAAATATTTTTAAGGTCCCTCGTCCCCTTAACCATTAACGTTCCAATAATAAAATATCCTAATATCACAAACGAAAATAGGAGAACAAATTATTCACGCGTCTTCCGATTGGCGCTATAAAAATAGGTCGTTGACAGAGCGGTTATACAAGGTTCTTAGTCGTTGCAATCAATACCAGACATAAATCTGCAAATATCACAAATTTCTTTTAAAATAGTATTCTGTTCAAATACTAGAAAATAAAAACATGATGTCTCTTCCCCTCTTATTTTGATCTCAAATATCATTAAAATAAATTGAAATGGAATAACTAATTTCTTAAAAAAAGGTAACAAAAAGTTTTTTTTTTTTCTTTGCATGAAAAAACAAAATTTTCAGTTTCAGAAAGAATGAGCCCTAGCTTCTTTAACTATTCATTTTGCAAATGTTTATCTTCCAGAAAAGAAAGAAACAGTGGGCCATCAGCTGGAAAAAAGATGGCAGCCAGCAGTGCTATCAGCGGTAAAATGCAAGGGTGCCATTACTTAAACCTGTCGAAAAGTGTCCAAGCCGAATGCAGCTGGCCCATCAGTGATGGGTAAAAGCAGGCCAGCATTAGTATGTCATCACATTACTTCAATCCGGCACTTTTCCTGCAGTGCTAGCACCTATCCCGCTGCTTTTCCTTTGCTAGCCCAGCACTTTCCCTTACAAAAGTTTCTTATAGAATTCTATAAAAAAACCCAAAGCATTATATAATTATGGCTCTTTTTCTATAAGCTAGTTTCACCAAGAGCTATAGAAACATCTGTAGAAGTGTCTATAACAGAAACGTTTGAACTGCATATGGTCACCCTCCCACGTACTGACCGCGCTCGATGCTGCTTGGTTTTCGTGATCGGACATGAATAAGTGCTTTCAGCGTACGTTACGATTGCTCGTGAGTTTTCAAGCTCTCATTACACTATTTCAAGTTTGTTTCTTTTGTGATTTACGTTCCCAATCATTAAACTGGTATAGAAATTATTCTATTGTATAGAAATCCCCCTCCCCCTATGTATTTTATACGCCTTTTTTTTATTATTGATTCTGAACTGCGTAAATTATGAAAACCGAAATCCTTTGTAACCTAGTAAAATCAGATTAAAGGAGAAAAAAAATGTGCGTTGAAATAAAGAATTTATTTATTTATTCATTTACTTATTTATTTTGTTGGTGGCAGTGGTGCTATATTTTTTACAGTTTCAAAAAAAAAAAAAAAATAGCTTCACAGCTTAAATTGTGTTAAGGTATTCAGTTCAGATTTGTGTTCAAATATTCAATGTCTTCGATATTCGCAGCGCCACCTAGCGTAAGGGTTCCCAGCAATAATACTGCAAAAGTTCGTGCACTTCCATGTAGTGGTGGCCCAGCGCATGAGATAAAATGGATGCCCACCAGAATTTTATCTGATGATTTCCAACAACAAAGTTGACTGAAGCTGTCCAGCAGTGGTCATGCAGTGGTAGACCATCAGCCAGCACTTCTCCATCATTGCTCATCACCTATTTTGCTGCTGGCCAGCAATTTCCTCTTTGCAGGGTTATCTTTTGATCTTTATTTTCTTGCCAAATTATTTCGATAGGAATAAGATAGGAAAATAAAAACCAATCTAGTTTTCATTAGAATTATCTAAGTCAGCGTTTCTTAATCTTTGGGATCTCGCGGACCCCCTTTGATATGATGTGCATTCCGTGGACCCCCAACAAAATTTTTGTTAATGTAAGATTAAATAAAAAAAATTTATATTATTTTATATATATTATTATATAAATATCTATTTATTTTCCATTACTGATATTCCGTGTTTAGTGGTAGAAAAAATCAGTTGCATTAATTAGAAAAATGGCACATATTTTAAGACAGCTAAAATATACACTACTACTTCCTATGAGAAGTATGCTGCTGTTTTTTTCCTACGAGATGTGCAATGTTTGGTTCAATTTTCGAAACATGTATTCGCAAGTCTGTTTTGACATTCGATCGATTTCTATATTTGTTTTTCATGTGCACAAGGCTGGAGAAAGACTTTTCACACAAATATATTGTATAGAAGGGAAGTAAATGCTGGATAGTAATGCTGCTAGTTCTGCATACGTATTTCTCACGCACAACCAAAAATTAGAAAGGCTATTCACTTGGAAAGCAATTTTCATGGAAACATCGTATGATAATTCTGCAAGTTGCTTCTGCTCTAAGATTGTTAAGAATTGTATTTTACTAATATCTTGGAAATGCACACGGAAAAAACTGTTTTGTTGAAATTACTAAATTTTGGTTCATATAGCTCCATCCAAATATTTTGGTTGGAATGACCAAATTTTGGGTGGGCTAACCAAACTATTTGTTGAATTAACAAAATAATTTGGTTAATCTAACCAAAATTTAATTATTCCAACCAAAATATTTGGATGGAGCTATATGAACCAAAATTTAGTAATTTCAACAAAACAGTTTTTTCCGTGCAATAGACCCTCATCCACTCATTTTCTGACTGTGAGGGATGAAAATAATATCGGAAAGCTTCTTTCCAGTTCTTCAGGTGTACAACAAAATTTTCAACAATATTAGGGGAAATTGTATCGCCAGAGGTTTGTAAGAAATCGAGTAATGTTGGGAATGATTCCAAATTATTATTTTCAAGTCGATTTGTCTATTAATAAGTTTTTTTTTATTGTTGCATCTACTTTGTCCTGTCCTGGGAAAAACGTACCGATGTTCCTTGTAAGCTTAAATTCAGCTCATTCAGAAAACTAAAAAGATCTATCAAATATGCTACACTTGACAAGTCAGGAGAAATCATTGAAACATTCCTTCAAATGGCATTTGGAATCCAATAAAAATAACCTTACTTCATCACGCAGTATGCAAAATAGTGATTTAAAACTTTTTCGCGGGACAGCCACATAATTAATGTATTAAAAAGTAACTGTTTGTGTTGACTCCCAATTTCTTCCCACAGAATTTTAAAAAGTCTAGAATTCAATAATAGTCCTAGATTAGAAGTTCTAGTCCTGCATTTATACACAACTACAGTTACGGAAATTCCTGCCGAAAGAAAAAATGGTCTGAATTCAATACTGGGCTTGAGGACCCCCGTCTGTAAGCTCGCGGACCCCCAGAGGTCCGGAGACCACAGTTTAAGAAACGCTGATCTAAGTGATAGAATTGTATTTAAACTTTTATTAAACGAAGCAATAATTAGAATTCTTGTGTTTTTAGTTTCAGTATTTTTATTTGCAAAGGAATTTTTTTACGCATAGCATACATACTCGTACATACTCGTACATTGCACATATCATTTGAGTTGGAAATTAGAGTACTTTGTTTCAACTTGGGAAATTTTTGAATCCCCCCCCCCCCCCCACACACACACACATTAAATATCTGTCGCTACGCCCCTGCGTCTAGCATAGAATGTGAAGCACTTTCCAATACAATCAGAATACTGGGACAAAATATACGTGTTTAATAAGTTGAAAGATGCTACCTAAGTGAACAATTTGGAAAAAGCATAAAACATTTAAACACCCAATTTCGGCAATTAACATTTGCAGTCGGAAAAGAATTCAAAATTAATTTGTGAATCCCTGTATAAGATCTATATAGTTGTATATCATCATACATTATAATACGAGAAAATCTTGAGTGTGTGTATGCAAATTTTATGCAAAAAACGGCTCTAACGATTTTGACTAAATTTTGTATCCTACCATTTTGAAGTACGGGAAGACCATTGGGACCACATGTTCGGGAAAATTCAGTTAGTGGGTCATTTTGGCTCACTACGGATCAATGCATTTCAAGGTAATGAAGGGTGGAACAGTTATTAAGTTATTGAACAGTTGGCAGTAAACGAAGTCGCAAAGTTTTGCAACATTTCTCCAAATTTGGCGAAATATTGGCGACATTTGACGGGGAAATCGACATTCATGATTACCAATGTCAAAATACTTGCTTGGTGTCAAATGAAAGAATGTCGTCAACTTTGGCGATATTTTGGCGACACTTGTGCAAAACATTGGCTCTTAGAATATGAAGGAATTTTCTAGAAATTCCCAATAGGAGCCAAGATACATGATTCTACCAATCAGAGTCCAACTAAAAATCTAGTTTGGAAGGATGACCTTTCGTTGTAAATATGTAAGTAATGTAAAATTTTAAAATATGTACATAGTTTAAATATAAATTGTTTCTGTAAATAATACTGATATAAAATAAAATTCTTTATAGCAATAATACAGCGAAAACTCATTGTTATGTCGAGTTGAACATAAAGCTAGCGTAGCTTAGTCTTAACCCTCTGATATAAAATAAAATGCTTTATAGCAATAATACAGTGAAAACTCATTGTTAGACCGAGTTGAACACAAAACTAGCGTAGCTTGGTCTTCCCGTCGTGTATACTACATAATATGCGAAAATTTATTTCAATTAGGAAACGCATAAGACAGTTAAAAATTCTCTTTCAGCAATTTCCGCCAATAAACCGAAATGTACTCGAATTCTTCTGTACAGCCTTGTATGTGATCTATGTAATATATAGACATTAAGTAATTTGCAAAAAAAAAAAAAAAAAAAAAAAAAATAGTTGGGTTTAGAAACACATACCACATCTGAAAACGCATTTCCCGTAATTATCAGGCATATAAACAGACTGTAACCGAATTCTTTCGTATATCGCTGTAAAGGAAGGATAAATTCTATGAACACTCTATTCTATAGTAAGCCTCTTGTAGTGCAGCTCATTGATGTATATCAATATCAATGTGTTTGAAATACTGTAACATAATTTAAATGTATTGCAAACTATTTTTTCCCCATAGACCATTCTGTAAAGAAATTCTTTTGCGTGTTCCTGTAAAAGAAATAATAACTCTACTTACTTTATTTTGAATACCGATCATGCCAAAATAAACCTCAATAATATATAAATTACATGGTAATCAGAGTATATTTACACACGTTAGAACGCGGACAGACTGCCCAAGGGACGACCGGCAGTCCAGATAAACCGACTTTATATACACTTTTCAACTATTTAAACTATGTTGAAAAATGTTAAAAATGAGGCAGAAAATGTGTCAGAAAATTTCGCGTTGTTGAGTGGGGAAAAATATTTTTTTGAGAGCCGTCTTATTAGACAAATTCTAAAGCATGTATACGAGAATTACGTATTTGAAAAACACGATCTACAAGTAATAAATCAAAGTCAAGTTTAATTATACTCTAAATACATTTTCTGAAAAATTAAATTAAAAATAAAACATTTTCTCCAGAATATTTTCCTTCCATCGTCAAAATGTTGTTGGGAAAATAAATTTGTGGAACATTAATTCTTTTCGGAAATTAACATAGCAATGAAGGAAATGCAAACAGGAAAACATTTTTAGAGGAATAGAAAACGGTGTTTTTCTGGGATTTTGACGATCATTTAGTCATGTAGAACGGGTAATGTAAATGAACGGGAGGCAAGCAATATAGTTTACAAAGTAACATTTTATTTATTTATTTTTATTTTATTTTTGCAAGAAGAGTAAATTTACGAGAAATGTTCGTATCTTCGAAATAATGTCTTTTACTCCCAGTGAATAAATGCAAATGAATCAAGAAAGCTAATGTAGCAAATGAAACTTGACTAAACATATTTATATGAGAAAGATAAATTTTTAATGGATGTAAATCTTGATTAAAAATTTATGGAAGCAAAACTTAGCAAAACTTAAGTAAATTATTTCCAGTCTAGAAAATTAGTTAAAAGTATTTATTTTCTAATTATCTTAATGTAGGGAAAAGTTAGGGTAACACCGAATATCTTATCACTAGTTGTCTCTCAAAGAGACAATTTCTAACAGAATTTAACGTAAGAGAATTTTGCATACACACTCGCCACTTATCCTTGACCATAACGTCATTTTAAATTTATAGTTAATTCAGAACATTTTCATTAATAAATAATTATTTATAAAAGTCAAATCCCTCGGCCTTCAACAAGACAAAACTATATGGATACTCAAATATCTTACTATGGGTCAAAACTATGTAGTTTTTCAGATTGGGGGTATTTACAAGATACCTTGCAAATGCCATAAAATGGACATTGGCCAAACGAAGAGACCCTTTAAGATCCGCTTGGGGGAGCATAAAACTTGTGTTAAAAATTATGATATCAAACGTTTCGCTATTGCTAACCACTGCTGGTCAAATAATCATAATTTAAAATTTTCCGAAGCCTGAATAATACAGAAATACTCATCAGTTTACGTTCTTGATTTTTGGGAAGCGTATCACATATGGAAAAATTCAAACAGTTGGGTTAACGCTTTGTCTAGCACACCCAATTTTTAAAACATATGACTTCAATTCCTATAATTCGTTTTCTTCCCTCTCCTCCCCTTTATCTTTTTCTCCTCTTTGTTTGGACTCTCCCGGAGTAGTTGGGCATTTCTGTTTGGTCTCCTTGTCAGCGCGAGAGATTGACTCAGCGGTTGTTTTCTCAATCGTGAATCGCCTTTCGCCACTGACAGTCGAGCTGTGTGGTACGCCTCTCTGGCGCTCTGCACGCCCCTTTTTTAATCTACATTTAATTTTATTTTATCTTCATTTTAGTTTTTAAGCACTGATGATGAAGCCTTAGAGGCTACGAAACAGCTGTTTGCGATTTATATACACTCTCATTTGCGTTTTTTTCTAACGTTGTTTTTATTTTTTAATACACTGGCACAAAGTACAACCCCCCCCCTCCCCCTATGCATATGGATATGTTATTCCTACAGGAAACAAAAAAGTTTAACTTTTCTTTTAAGAAGGAACAATATATTCAATTTTACAACTTTGACTAGCTTATGTAAAAAGTACCCAGAATTTATCTTTTAAAAGACGCCCGTAAAAGATATCACGAAAATTTTTTTTCTGCAATTTGGGACCACTGTGCAGAGTTACAGTATAGAGTTTCAGCACAATCTGTGACTTAGTGTGTTGACAGCAGATGATTTTTCAGACATACTTTAGAGTGCTCTGGGATTTTAAAAATGGAAAAATTAGTTCAACAAAGAGTTTACCTTAAATTTTACGTTTCAAGCAAAATTTTGTGTGCCGAATATGTGAAAATATTGCAGAAGACCTACACTGTCAGAAAAAAACTGTAAATTTATGAGCCTTTGCTGTTCAATTTCCGCGGGCAATAGCCTTATTTGATGAAAAACGGTCTGATCCACTAAAAAAATACGGTACGACCCCATAGATTTTCCTCCACTAGGGTGTAACCCTTCGTTTTAGTCGTGTTTCGAAAAATAATGCCAGTTAACCGCGACCGTAGCATATTTTCTAACTCACCTAAGAAACGATTCTGTGATGATTATCTAACGTGCTACGGAACAGTAAGTAAAGTGTTATTGTGTTTTGAAGTGCATTATATCTTTGCCCCGTAAAATTACGGGCTGCACAAAATGATGGGCATAGAATTTTTTTTACGGGGTATGACTGGAATATCTGCTACCGGCCTCTGCCCGTAATTTTACAGAGATATTTTTAGATACTTAGAAAATTAAGGGCAATCCACATATTCTTGCAGTTCTAGCCCATCTATTACGTCAACGGTAAAATCAAAAACCATCAAATACGGTACGATTTGTACCCCATACATTTTACTTCGCTAGTGTGCACACGTTGACACAAAATGATGGGCACAGGTTGTTTTTTTTTTTAACGGGGTATGGCTGAATCTCTGCTGCCGGCATCTGCCCGTAGATATTTTTAACAGTGTACTGTGAATCATTCATGCCAAAAATGCAGGCATATGAATAGTACAGAGCATTCAAATAGGGCCGAGAAGTGGTAGTTGATTTGCCTCGTTCTGGTCGATCTTCAACGTCTACCAATAGCTCAAACATGGATAGTGCTTAAAAATTTTCGTATGAATCTTAGAGTGTTGGCCCAAGATATGTCACATATCTTTTAAGTCCGTTCATAACGTTGTGATTAATATTTTGGGGGTGAAACGCATCGCCACAGAACTAGTTTCGAAAGAACTTAATGTTCCCCTATAGTTCTGCAAGAGTTTTCGGCCGAAAACGCACCTAATGTCATCGACCAAGGGCCGTAATCGCCGGAATTAATATTTATATGGGGCTCCAAACTGTCACACATTTGTCGAGCAGAAAATTGGTGTAACAGCTTACGCGCAAGATTACAAAATAAATTTTGTAACTAGACTGGAATTTTTTGTGCTTAATTATGCCTCAGATTATAATAAATACTCTGAACCTAAATACATTTGTATTTAAAGCATTTTTATATTTTTAATTGAAATTTGTATTTAGCTAATACAAAATTTTGAAAATTTCAACAATATAATCATCCAAAAATATATTTTTTTGAACAATAAAAATGAAATTTTGGGTTCAGTTTATACAGATTAACATGAAACATATGTTTTGAAAATTTCATGAAAAAATATTCAGAAGTTTTTGAAATATCCCGCGCGTTATGCTTAAAAACGTCATTTGGAAAAAAATGACTTCAAAGTTTCGGAAATGCCGCTTCAGCCATTGAGCGGGTATAATTATAAAAGCCATAACTTCAGTTCGAATGGGAATTTCAAGGAAGTAATTATATGAAAATTTCCAGAAAAGATAAGAGTTTAACATCTAAAAAAATTAAAAAAATCGAAAATTTTGTATCTTTAAGAATTTTGAGACCCATTAACATAAACAAAACTATAGACACGGCAATAACAAACAACAATTAAGATAACATATACATTAAACAATTAACAAAAATTTTATACAATTAACAAAAGAGTCAAACAACAGAATAAAAATTGGCTGGCTCAACTTGTACTTCTTCATATTATGGTACCTAAATTAATAGAATTGTATTTTCATACTACAGTCGTGGCCATAAGTTTAGGACCACCACTGAAAATTAAGATCCAGACAATAAATTGAATACTTACTCGTTAGTAAAATTATAAACTCTGTTTAATACATAAATATTACATTTCTACGCATTTAAATCGCATACATTAAACACAAATTTTACAGAAAAATAAATATTTTGTTGGTCCGCCGTTAGCTTTTATTACGGCCTGCAAACGTTTTGGCATGCTCTCTACCAGACTTCGGCAGTATGCAGCTGATAATTCATTCACCCAAACTTCCTTAATTGCTTTTTCCAGTTCTTTAGCACTTGTTGGCTATTTCTCAGAGACCTTGTGCTTTAAGAGAGTCCGTAAGTTTTCAATTGGATTCAAATCGGGACTGTTTCCAAGCCATTCAAGGATTTGAATTTTCTTCGTCTTCAAGAACTGAGTAACAATTTTAGAGCGATGACATGGTGCACCACCATGCATAAAAATTGTGCATTTATGAACGGCAATGTGTAATTCTAACTTCTCCTTCAACAAATCCACCTATTTTTTGCCATTCATAGTCGTTCCTGGAGGTAGGAAGAACAATGCAGCCGTTCCGTTCACTGACATTCCACCCCAAATCATGACACTTGGGGAGTGTTTAACAGTTTGTAAAGTGTAACGTTCATCGAATTGCTTTCCATTAGGTCTACGGACATAGTACTTGCGTGTAGAGAACTAATCTATGACAGATTCGTCCGAAAAAAAAACCCCCTTTGCCACTGACGAATTGTCCATTTGGCATGTTTCTTGGCAAAGTCCAAGCGCTTAGCTGTCATGGACGCTGTTAACCTGGGTTTTTTTCACAGGTTCATGGGATTTTAAATGAAAGTCGTCGAACAAACGCCGACTTACTGTTCTACGACTGACATCCGCACCTTTTGCAAGCAGTACTGGCCGTGTCTTGCTTGCAGAACTCATTGGAGAACGACCTGCTATTCTCCTAATGAAGTGTTCATCCCTAGGTGTGGTTTTACGAGCTCGACCACACCTTTTGGCATCAACATAAGTCCCTGTTTCTTTAAATTCATTCTTACTACGTCTTACTAGTTCACTAATTAATCGTTCAAAATATCCTTCATTGTGAAGAATAACAATTTGTGCACGCTGAGCTTCAGAAACAGACGATTTTTGACCTATTTTCATAGGTTGTCAAAACTTGTAAAACAAGCAACAATTGCATCTGCGACGTTTATTACTCAAAGATCAAACGAAAAGTGAATACAGTACTCTACTGCCAGACGGAATGACACCATTTAACGCAATCGATTTGATTTATGACGTTATCGGTAGTTTCAATTGTAAAATCACTAGTTTCTGCACGGTGGTCCTAAACTTTTGGCCACGACTGTAAAATTCATAAGCGATAATCACTTTAAAAAATACTGTATAGGTGAAGTACCATGCTCTCTTGAATCTCTCCTAGCATGGCCACCAGTATATGAGTGTCCAGGATAAAGATTCAGTTGGATTGGAGATGGAGTCCTCTGACAGGGGTGGCATATGATATTGGCAAACTCACATGTCAATTACCACCACTATGTCTTCATATCAATCTTCATCTTATTTAATGACAGAATTTCTGTCATTAAAGATTATTATTCAGAAAGAGTGGTGACAATCAGCCCACTGACATGCAGGCTCACTACCCTTAACCTATGACATTTTTGTTGCTGTGTTTTGCTCTAATTTGAGTAATATAATTGATTTTTATCCTTCAGGGTCCCACTTAACTCAAGCTAGTCCAAGTAAATTTCAAAAATTTCTTCTCCGATTCCTAAACCTTCTTGCAATTTAAAATAAAATATTGCAAAGAAATGACACAGAAATAAAATTATTTTATTGTATTGAAAGTTTGTACGACTTCTTTCCTAAGAAATGTTTTTGATATTAGAGGCACTCTGAATAATGGTGTAGTCGAAAAAAAAAAAAAAAAAAAAAAAAAAAAAAAAAATTCCGCTCAAGACGGAGGGTATACCCTACACTACAGTGTATATAGCTTTTTTGAGAAACGGAGGGTATACGGTGTTCCTTAAAAAATCCAGAAGGCATACGGCATATACCACCGTATACCCTCCACTATATCCCTGATCCTGAACACATGTGATAGAAGGGTGAAAATCTATAAACAGTAAGTGATTTTACTACCCTACTTTATTGCAAGACTTTACCCTCCTACGCTAAATCTTTGCCTAAATTTCTCAAAATCAGTATTCATGTACTTTTAGCATTTGTATTCTGAGTACCTAAATTAATGGTGTGCCTATAATAATAATCGTGTTTGCATAGTTAAATTTATAAGGGTGAATATCTGAAAACTGGACTATTTGCGTCCACTGCCAATAATATTTCATTAATTATACTAAAACCAAAAACTGAAAAATGTAATATGTTGTAACATTTGTTATAATAATTACTAATGATAAGCGGACATATAATGATGTATAAATAATTAATTTTAAGCTTTAAAAAAGTGAATCATCATTTCAGTTCCTGTTCCCATGTACAAATATCCAATATTAAATGTATGCTATAAACATTTCTATAAATATTATTAACTTTTGCTATTATATATTTATACCTATATATATATACAGTATGGGAAAATATAATTATTCTTTATTAGCCTAGATTGTGTAGTAAAATATTGTAGTAAATATATTTGTCTCTGAAGTTGACCATCATCTCAGTCCCACTAAACACACATTTAGGTTAACAGATACTAGGTGGCGCTGGCAGAATTATTTCCATTGCAACAGCAAGTAAAGTTCAACTAGTCACCATGGATGAAGGCAAGTTTTTCTCCTCTTTGTTTCATATTTAGAAATATTTAGTTTTTGTTCTGAATAGAGATGAGTATCTTTTATAGCATCATTCATGTCCCCATATTTAACTTTTTATCTATAAAAAAAATGCTTATTGCAACTTTATTTATGTAACATACAAATGTCATATGGCATATTTAATAATTTACATGTGTGCAAAATGATTCAACAAAATGGCTGTGCAGCTGTTAAGACAAAAACATCACCTCAGTCCCAATTTTTAGACACTGATTATGATGTTAATAGACACTTTCTTCCATACAAGTTTATCCTAGGCATACAATATACATGCTTGATTTCAAAATACTACAGCATTTAAATGGCAAACATGTATCATATTGGTTCATTAATTTAACCCTTTAATGCTGGGTGTTGCTTTTCGGCAACATACCCAATTTACAATACATATACATTCAACGTCTGAATTTAAAAACCATTAAAACACCAAATAAAATAAACTAAGACAGACTTGAGCACAGTTAAAAAATAAAATTTATAAAGACAATAAAAAACAATTAAAAATACAATATGTAAACGTTTTGCCAAGCGACACGCAAGGCATCATCAGTACAAAAATTTTCCATTGCATTTCAAACGTCAGAACAAATCAAGAACAGTTACAGTTAGCTATTTTAAAAACAAATAATATTCGCTAGGGACAGAACGAGCATCATTCAAAGCATGCGACCGCAATTCAGTGAACCAAGCCTCAAGGAGCAATCTACCATGGTAGTTGTTGCAACCAGATTTCAAAATAATGGCGTTCGCAATGAGCGGAATGTGATTCGTTTGAAGTGAATGCTGGACAATTTTTGAATTCAAATTACTCTTTTTTAAAGCACCAGTATGTTCTTTTAGGCGAATTTCCAATGATCTAACAGTTTCACCAATATAAACAATTTTAACTTTTAAAATTGGACTTTTCTTCATTCGGGGCGAAGATTTTTTTGGGGGGAAGGAAGGGGGTCATTGTACATATATTTTGCTAGCACTCATAGTATAAAATTTGCCTTGATTATATTTAAAATAGAAACAATTTTATTTTTTAACTGTGCTCAAGTCTGTCTTAGTTTATTTTATTTGGTGTTTTAATACCCAATTTAGGCTTCTAAAATACTATTAGAATAATATGGAACTATAATGCCTAATGTTGCCAATAAAATACATTCTGAAAATATTTTTAAATCTATTTTCAACATGTAGATGGCAACACGTGCGCTGTTTAAGAATAAAGATAGATTTATTTTTTCAATTGTTGCTACATGTTCTTTTTGTTTTGTTTGGAAGCTTTCGAAATACCCTATTTTGTTCTGCAGTGAGCAAGTAAAATTTATTTCTTATTATAGTTCCTAAAATTCTTGTGTGTTTAATATTATAGAATTTTATCAAGGGGAATTATTTTTTCAATTAAACACCAGTATTGCCGATTAGTAACAAACTGTTTTTTTTATCCGTAAACCATACTTAAAACTAAATAGGATTTTTAAAAGTATTTTTCCCATAATTTATTTAAAAAAATGACAGCCGAAAAACATTATTACATTAATTTTTGAAAAATCCGGCGTTTAAGGGTTAAAAAATAAAATAAAATTTTGGAATGAAATTGTCCGGTTTTCAGATATTGACTCATAATCGAATTTTTATCGACAAGTTATGCTTAAAAAACTGATCGCATAGAAATCTGTTTTGCAATGGCTAAAAATGAATTTAACGTTAGAGTTCCAATCTTTAAATCTGGATATTTGCTAAGCAATTTGACCGAAGAATTTCCCGTTTTGTATCCGAAAGTAAAACGTACCGAAGAATCCAAATATGGTGAAATTATCAGGTTTTAGTAATGAAATTTTAAAACTTTGTTAGAATTTTAGAACGTAGACGACTCTTCAAGAAAATTGCGTTATAACAGGATTGTAGAAAATAATAAACAAAGAGCTGTGGTGAATACCGATTTATTCTGCGCGACTTTTCTTCATTCGGGGCGAGGATTCTTTGGGGGGGGGGGGGAGGAAGGGGGTCATTGTACATATATTTTGCTAGCACTCATAGTATAAAATTTGACTTGATTATATTTAAAATGAAATCGGGAATTTTTTTTAACATAATTATTGTAATTAAAAGAAATAAGTATGTATCATGTGAGATATACTAGTAAAAATTAGCCAACTTCAAAAAACTAAATAGATTAATAATTTAAAAAAATAAAATAAAATAAATTATGAAAATTGATAAAAAAAATAATAAACTATGAAAATTGATAAAAAAAATAAAATAAAATAAATTATGAAAATTGATTTTAATATGGTTACAAGTGGCATTTACCAATCTGAAAGTCCATTCTAGCAGCGGAGCAGAAAGAAAAAGTTACATTTCTTGTGGAAGTTTGATAAATCTGAGCTAGCCTATATATGTGTAAAATATGAGATATAGGGAAATGATATGTAAAAGGAGGCTTATGCAAATGATATGCATAATATATGTAAGTAGTCATCTATCTGGAAATAGAGTATTGTACATATATTTTACCATTACTCAGAAATAATTTATAAAATTTCCATGATTGTATTTGAAGAGTATTATGGAATTTTTTTCACATAAGTATTATATATATTTTTTAAATACTATTTAGATACAATAGTAATAATTCACCAACTTCAAAAATATAAAAGAAAATAAATTATTAAAACTGATTTTCATATGATTACAAGCGGCATTTATAAATCTTCCATCAAGTCCATTTTAGTCGCGGAGCACAAAAGAAAGTCTATGTTGCTTGTGAAAATTAGATAAATCTGATCTGTTGTGTATATAGAACGATTATAAAATGTTAGCTAAACTCCAAAGAATTTTTTTTTAATTTTGAAAAAAGAAAAATGTCAAAAGTTCATCAAAGCTGTGAAATGTAATGCATTTTTCGCAAGACCTCCTTCTCATAACATAAAAAAGAAATATCTTATTACCCATATTTTTTCTTACTACCTCACGTTATCCTATGATTTTTTGAGTGAAACATTGTACTTGAATCATAAAAGAAAAAATGTACAGTTAATCAGAAAAGCGATCTTTTGATATTTTTCACAGTTACAAAATCCATATACTGCTGAAAAACGGTCCTATCCTTCTAAAAATTGGTAAATAAAACTTCTAACAGTTATTATACCCTTAATGCTTTAATCATAATGAGTCATTTAAAAAATTATGGGAAATTAAAAAACTATTCAAAACCAAAACTTCTCAAAATCGGTGAATAATGCTTTTAAAAATCACAGATAATCCCCCGCCCCCCCCCCAATTTTTTTAATTATTGATGTATTTAAACTAAAAAGCATTAAAAGTCGAAATACGCAAATAAATAAATAAAATTCTGAAATTGTATTCTGCCTATAAAAGGTTAGCAGATGAACGGTTGAAACAGCCAAACATAGATAGTTTTCAAATATAAATATAGTTTGTAAGTAATGAATAAAACTTTAGTTGAACTGCACCTTGAACGACTTTCTACAAAAGAGTAATTAAAAATAAAACGTTTCCTTATAAAAACTTTTGCTTCCCCCAGCAAAATATTCTGGAAAAGAAGATTGCAAGACATTAATTCTCTCTGCCCTGAATTTGCAGAAATTAACATAGCAATTCAGTAAATGCAAACAAGAATACATTTTAGCGGAAAAGGAAATGGTGTTTTTCTGGAATTTCGAAAATCGTTTAACCATGTAGAAACGGACGAGGGGGGGGGGGGAGGCGACAGAAAAATTGTTTCCTAAATGAAGTAACGTTCCGTTCCCCCCACCCCCTAAAACGAACGATTTTAAGAAAAGTATTTGCATTTTCGAAATAATTTTTCTGCCCTTCGTGAATAAGTGTTAATGAATAAAAGAAACTAATGTATACATGTAAGGAGATTAAAATGCATTTATATAAAAAAAGATAAATATTTAATGCATGTCAGTTGTGATTTAAAAGTCACACCGAAAAATTTAGAAAAAAATTTTCTTATATAAAATGGCTTCGGACTAGAAAGTGAGTTGTATTACGTTCAAGTAACAATTTATTAGTAACAAGTAATTTTTAACAAAAAGCAAAACCGACTTCAAGAGATTTTTTTACATTTGTGTTTTTGTGGCAATCCTGTATTGTTATCCACATTAAAGACCTATACTAGTCGGATTATACCGAAAATTCTATTTGAAATAAACCAACCATCTTGTGGGTCTTACTAACCCATATTTACCAAAGTGTTTAAACAAAACCACAGAAAACTCTGAACGGTTTAAGCCAACAAGCGCAACACGAGCACAACATGGGCTTACTGATCTACGTTTATCACCTCACGTTTACCAGTTTTGTGAGCAAACTTCTCAGCCGCTGGTGGGATCAATTTTCAAAGGAAAAATAACGATTTTCTCCAAGATCAGAAAAAATGGTCGTCCTTTAACAGATGATGCAAAAAGTAGACTGTATCTGTACCCATCGGTATAGAGAACTAAGCAAGAATTTTGGGATACACGAACGTGCACAAAAATACCAATAAGACGCGTTAAGGGTGTATTTCGATTCAAACTGCTTATTTTCTGATTCATTTTAAAATTCATTTTTGCTCTCAAACGCATCAAACTTGGAAATTCTCTTACTTAGAAACTATATAATGTGTGGTGCTTTTTAATTTTTTGATAAATGCAGAAAATACTGTAAAAAACGCTGTCAAAGTTGGCGTTTTGAACTGAATTTTCCGAAGCGGGCGATCTGGGAATGAAAAAAATGGTCATACTAAGAGAATAATTGTTTAGAAATCAAATTCTAATTAATTGAGCTGAAAATGAAATCACACGGCATATTAAACACGTCTTCAGAAATCACCCCAGCAAATTTCATGTTTTTACTTTTAAAAATGAGTCTGAAAATGTCTCAGAAAATTTCGAGCTGTTGAGGGTGGAAAAATATTTTTTCGAATACACCCTTAACCGTTTCTAAAGCAACGATGGGAAAATTAACTTATGGTGGAAACTGCTATCCCAAAAAACTGTAAAAAGTTAAAAATATATTCATCAGTTTGAAATGACTTTTGTATTTACAGCAAAAGCATTCCTGCGTATTCTTAAATGCTTAACAAAATGTTTGCCAGTGTTAAATACGCTGGCATATCTAAAGGATCGTACACGCAACACCACCCATGCCCTAAGGGAACATCGTAGTCCACTTTTCCTTTTGATAAAAATTTTCCTTTTGATAAAAATAGAAAAATCAGTTTCTGTATTCTAATGGTCACATGACATCAGTTTGAAAAACAAGCACTCCGTGTTTTGGTTTCAGTTATTAAATATGATACTTTTCGGATGTGTATTTGTAAAATACAACTTACTTGACTAGCGATAAATATATATACTTAGTTAAGGAGAAAGGAAAACTTATATTGGTCCGACTGTAACATAAAGCGATCTTTTTCCACGGTATTTCATATATATATACAGTGCGCAGCAAAAGTTAAGACAATGGTCGATTACGCTTCTGTACTGAGAAGAATATAATGAATTGTTGTAACTTAACTGTCATATATTACTTGTGACTTAGCCTTTATTCACAAACATTAAATTTTAAATTATGCACTTTACAAAATATATGATGACAAAAAGCAAAATTAACATTGTGGCAAAAATATAGATAATCTGCATATTTATAGAAAAATAACCATAAATTAAAATCGAATTGCACTTCTGTTGTTTAGAATTAGTACAAAAATGCCACTTTCCATCGAAGAAACTAAATTTTGCATCACGTGGGGGTCTAATTCGTACCAAGCACGTTCAACAGCAGCTCGAAGCTCATTAACAGAGGAGTATTGTCGAAAATTTGGTAAACCTTATGAGACATGATGTTCAAAAGGTTTTCGATTGGGTTCAGATCAGGGCTGCACGCGGTTCAATCGAGATAAATAATATTTTGAGAAAGGTATATATACATATTTTACAGACATACATACAATAAATACAATAAACCCAACTGGAGTGAAAAATTAGCCAGAGCCAGGAATCGAACCCGGGACCACAGTATACAAGACTGCTGCTCTAACCACTGAGCTACTTCGGCCGATGCCTGAGTCTGCAATTTCTCACTAATAAACCATGTTGGGTGAGTCACCAGCCATCTATACGACAGCCTTGGATGACCGGACAACGATGAATAGATTTTACTATTGCATCGATCTACGATAGTTATAATAAAACACACATACTACAATATATATTAAGACACATATACACACATAAATAACGCCTGCATTCAACAGTTAAAGGTATATATACATATTTTACAGACATACATACAATAAATACAATAAACCCAACTGGAGTGAAAAATTAGCCAGAGCCAGGAATCGAACCCGGGACCACAGTATACAAGACTGCCGCTCTAACCACTGAGCTACTCCGGCCGATGCCTGAGTGTGCAATTTCTCACTAATAAACCATGTGTGTCTTAATATATATTGTAGTATGTGTGTTTTATTATAACTATCGTAGATCGATGCAATAGTAAAATCTATTCATCGTTGTCCGGTCATCCAAGGCTGTCGTATAGATGGCTGGTGACTCACCCAACATGGTTTATTAGTGAGAAATTGCAGACTCAGGCATCGGCCGGAGTAGCTCAGTGGTTAGAGCAGCAGTCTTGTATACTGTGGTCCCGGGTTCGATTCCTGGCTCTGGCTAATTTTTCACTCCAGTTGGGTTTATTGTATTTATTGTATGTATGTCTGTAAAATATGTATATATACCTTTAACTGTTGAATGATACCTTTAACTGTTGAATTATTTATGTGTGTATGTGTGTCTTAATATATATTGTAGTATGTGTGTTTTATTATAATATTTTGAGAGTTAAATCACGTTTTTGTTTCGTTTGTAACATGAATGGATGCATTATCTTGCTGAAATACATACTTCGGGGCCAGCTAAAAGTTCACCAAATCGCTGTAAATTGTTCCCCAATGTATATAAGTAGGTTGCGCTGTTTGACGATCATTGAGGAACACCAGAGATACTTGACCATTAAAGTAAATGAGGCTCAAATCATTGAAGAGCCACCACCTTGTTGTCGACGGAAGAAAGTGCGAGGCTCTGTTCACAAGTCGTGTTCAATAATATGGCCACCTATCTGGGCCATCCAAATTCCACCTTTTTCCGTTACTGAATACCACAGTACACCACTGGGACATATGACATATGCTTGCGAGTTCGCTGCATTCTCATCAATTTATGGTGAGATTTCAAAGCTGGCTGTTTTTTCATTTTCATGTAAACTATTTTACCTATTTCTTTAATTCGCCAACAAATCGTATCCGTTGACACTGAAAGTCCTGACTGTCTTTTAACCCTTAAATGCTGGGTGTTGCTTTTCGGAAACATACCCAATTTAGGCTCTAAAATACTATTAGAATAGTATTGAAGCTATAATGCCTAATGTTGCCAATAAAATGCATTCTGAAAATATTATTAAATCGATTTTCAACATATAGATGGAACACTTGTGCTGTTTAAGAATAAAGATAGATTTATTTTTTCAATTGTTGCTACTTGTTCTTTTTGTTTTGTTTAGAAGCTTGCGAAATACCCTATTTTGTTCTGCAGTGAGCAAGTAAAATTTATTTCTTATTATAGTTCCTAACATTTTTGTGTGTTTAATATTATAGGATTTTATCAAGGAAAATTATTTTTTCAATTAAAGACCAGTATTACCGATTAGTAACAAACTGTTTTTTAGCCGTGAATCATATTTAAAACAAAATATGATTTTTTAAAGTATTTTTCCCATGATTTATTTAAAAAATGAAAGCCGAAAAGCATTATTACAATGATTTTTGAAAAATCAGGCATTTAAGGATTAATCTGATTAGCACTTAACATTTCTGTAAATATCAGTTTGTGGATCCTTCTATCATCTCGTTTTATTGTCACACGAAGCTTTCCAGATCTGTGTTTTACTTTCTCTTAGACAATACTCTATAGAAAGGCATCTTTGAGCGATTCAAAGTAGCTGAAATTTCTGCAAATGTCTTCCCTTTCGATTCAGCATTCATATTTCAATTACTTCATCTGACTGAATCTCTCTAGCTCACGGAATCTTCACTAACCGATGCTATCGCGAGGTGCACAGAAATACTTCACTCATCCCACGTCATAAGTTTCAAATTTGGATTTTCCCGTGAACAGTTGCCAAAAATCAAGAAAGTCTCTAAATTTTTGCTGTATGCAAATTTCACTTTTTTTTCAGTTAAATCAATTATTATCCTACATTAAAATCCTTTTTCATATCCTAAAATTTTTTAAATATATTTAAAAATAAGTATAGCGATTTATATAACCCAAGAGTTCGTATTTTTTATTTAAACGTTAAATATCATCAGTGTCTAAACTTTTGCTGAGGACTGTATACATATATATATATATATATATATATATATTTATATATATATATACACTGCTCAAAACAATTAAAGGATATTGCAGTTTTAGGTGGAATTTGTATCTGGTAAACTGTTTAGCTGATTGATACATGGTCGACAGACATAGTAGGTTATATGAGAATAAATTACACATGTTTGGCAGAAAAAAATGCATTTTATTGCGCATTTGTGTACTAAAGGAAAAAAACACAATTTGTGCATATGACAAAAAAAGAATAAGAAAAGGTGTTTTCTTCAAAGAAAATCATTTTCAGTAGGGGGTATGGTTTCCACGGGCGGCCAGCAACGTTGAACACCTTTGAGGCATGGACTCAATGAGGCTATTAATGACGAGTTGGGGTATTCTGCCCCACTCTTCCAGAAGAGCTCTTTCCAGTTCTTGGAGAGTTTGTGGGGGTTGTTGGCGGCCAGAAACTCGTCTTCCTAGAGCGTCCCAAACGTGCTCTATTGGATTCATGTCTGGAGAACACGCTGGCTATTCCATTCGAACGATTCCTTCCTCGAAAAGTAAATCCTCCACCAGGTTTGCACGATGTGGCCTGCAGTTATCGTCCATTAAAATGAAGTTATCTCCGATTGCTGCAGCGTAAGGGACTACAATAGGTCTGAGGATCTCATCCCTATATCGGCGACCAGTCAGAGCTCCATCTCGAATGATGTAGAGGTCAGTGCGCCCGTCAATGGAGATGCCACCATACACCAACACTCCTCCACCGCCAAATCTGATACTTTCGTGCACGAACGCAGGATTATTCCTACTGCCACGGTCCTTCCAGATGAAAATACGCCTATTATCCGGATGCACAGAAAAACGGGACTCGTCAGAAAACAGAATATTGCTCCATTCATTTCTCCTCCAGTTGACATGCTCGGTTGCCCACTCCCTGCGGTCGCGACGATGCCTTGATGTTAATCTAACACATACCATCGGTCGGCGAGCATACAGACCTACAGCATGGAGCCGGTTTCGGACAGTCTGAGTTGAAATCGTGGTGCCTGTAGCCGAGCGAAGGTGTTGTTGGAGAAGAGTAGCGTTCATGGTTCGGTGTCTCCGAGCTGTTAACGCTAAATACCGATCTTCATTGGGCGTTGTTGCCCGCCTACGACCTTGCCTTGGTCTTCGGCCTGCACATCCACTCTCCAAAAAACGGTTCCAGATCCTGGAAATGACACTTTGTGACACTCCAATGGCTTGCGCTACTTCGGCTTGAATTTGGCCCCCTTCTAACCTACCAACAATTCTCAAAGCTTCTGAATCTGTCAAATGGCTTCGCTGAGACATCGTACTCATCGAAACAAAGCAATCACTGAATGCCGATCATCCTTGTCTTCATTCTCTTTTATCCAGTTGAAAGTCAAATTTCATTCGCTGCCGCTAAAGCGACGTTTTTGACGTCGAACTCAAAATCTGCATACTCCACAGTTTGAAAACCAGAAAAATATGCATTTGTGGTTCTCTTCTTCTATTTTCGGCAAAAAAATTTCGTTTATATCTTTATTTTATATAAAACTTCAAATATCCTTTAATTGTTTTGAGCAGTGTATATATATATATATATATATATATATATAAATTGATGAAACATCTAACTTACAAAGAATTTAAGTTTCAACTTAATTACAAAAGCTCTAACAACAGCCCTTTGCTTAACACGTCCACACCGGCGCGGTGGGTCACACTCGACTGTCTCAGAGCTGCCAAGTCTCCTTCTTTTTGGATACCAGTATTGTAATACAGAAAATATTGTTTTATTTAATTAGAATAATTGGGCGATTTAAAGGAACAACATTTTCTCCAAAATAACAGTGGTGTGCAAAAAGCCGGAGACGTGATAACTCTGAGACAGTCGAGTGTGACCCACCGCACCGGCGTGGACGTGTTAATACGAGGTAGACACAAAAATTATGACGAAAGAAAGGAAGAATTAAGGGGGCACAGGACCTTTGAGTTTGTCGAAACAATAAAAAACAGCGCCTTTTTCAAAGTACCAAAACACAAACAATATGCAATTAAGATCTCCCCCCCCCCTTTCTCTTAAAGTTTATAACATTAACTACATTATCCAGAAAAATAAATGTTGTATGTACAAAATTAATATTTAAATTTAAAATTTAAAATTTCAACTAACTAATACGTGATTAAGTGCTGCGCGTATGATAAAATTCTAAATTACGCATATAGAGGGCAATTTTTGAACAAAATAAAATCATAACACACCTACGTCTAACTTAAAACCAACATATACACAAAACGTTTTGTTTAAAATTTAATTTTAGCACAAAATAAAAAAAAAAAATTCAAAAATTTTGAATTTTTTTTCAAGTTTTTCAAATGCAAAAAAAAAAAAAAAAAATAAATAAAAAAAAAAAAAAAAAATAAATAAATAAATAAATAAATAAATAAATAACGAAGATATGTGATTTTTATTTATTTATTTATTTTTTTTTTTTGGTTTTAGCAGGAAAACTATAAAGAAAGACAAATTTGGTTAATTTCTTTTAAGCTGTAGCTTATATAGTTTAGAAGTAACAGAGCGCGCAATCTCCAAATTTACTAATCTGAGAAAACGCTTTTTAAAGTTTCAATATCTACGGACATTCAATGATACTCACTGTCTATAAATCATTATAATTCAAGAAATAATGCACATTTTTAAATGAGGTAATTTGCATATTGTTGAGAAATTTTCAAACTTTTAGAATTAAACAAAAACCGAAAACTGATTTTTTGAACGTTTAAAGGTCCTGTCCCCTCTTAGAAAAGAAAATTGTATGTATTGGAAGGACTGTGCACTTATTCTCATTTCAAAGAATAAAACCGCATATAAGTAACAAATCTTTGATTAAGACAATTTTTTTGTAAATCTTTACGAAACCCTCGCAATTAATGTGAAATAATTGTCACTGAGTTGTATTCAATAGAATATACAATTTATATCTTTTGAGCAAATCAACAAATTAAACAAATTTGTTTATTTTACTTTACTTGCATGTACTCTATTATATTAAGGTAAATTTTTTAATCAAATTTCTTTTTCTATTGAAAATGTTATTTCAATACTTTCTATTATTCTATGTAGACATACAATCTGTACAACAAATTTCTCCAAACATATTCTTTTCTATGGCGTTATTTCGTAGACAATCTAGACGACTCGTCATCTATTTAACTGTCAAACACTTTCTTTTGCAACTGGAAATGGGTCATTTTGGCGACATTCTGGCCTGTAATCGCACCGAAAAAGATGTATTTTTTGTCTTTCTTGTCTACTATTTGACGTTGTGGACATAAAAAAGCAACAATGTTAGTAGAATATCATATTGGAGAGGTCTGAAAGAAATATATGTAGAACAAAAGTGCGCTATTTTTTTTTCTTTGGCGCACACTATTATAGAAGATTCGACAATTCAGAGTTTTATTGCCTCTAGCTTTTCTATTTATCTTAATATATTAGTACACATTATTTTCTTGTCCGAAAGATTCAGTTACTGCAAAAAGAAAATGGAATATGTTTTTAGGAAAACGTGTTGCTCAATATATACAGAAGAACAAAAATTATAAAAAGAAAAACAGGAAGAAGAAAATTAAATTGAAAAATTACTCTGTTAGTATACGCTGTAAAAAAAAAAATAATGCCAGTTTCCGGTAGGAATCGGAAAAATAGTTGCCCTTATCGTACCGGAATAATTTCCAACCCAGCTTGGAATAAAATTCGTAAAATCGGAATAAAATCCGTAAAATACCGTTTTACTGACTATTTCCTTATTTTTACGGATTTTATTCCGAGCTGGATCGGAAATTATTCCGGTACGATAAGGGCAACTATTTTTCCGATTCCTATCGGAAAACTGGCAGTATTTTTTTTACAGTGCACGGTACAGTCGGACAGAGAGAAAAAAAGAAAGGATACTCCATATGTTTAAATATTCAAATTGTCACAGAAAAAAAATAATAAGCATTCGACAGGAAATCGTGTCTTCTTTGATTATATGTTGAAAAAAATAAGCTTAGGGGGTCGTCTTCATACTAAAGTTGTACCAAACTGTTAAATTTTCATTACGAACATATAATTCTGACTCATATTTCCCTTTTTCGAAAAACCTTACCTTAGGATGCCAAATTGAAGCCATTCAAGTGGTTTAGGAATTATGCGGATTTATAGTTTTGAACTCCTAATATTGAATTAATTTCCGATCGTTACAAAACATTGTAATGCGGGTAGTTTTTGGAATCTCAAAAACCACGGGGCGGAATGAACTGTAATTTTGAATTTCAATATTGGAAGATTCTAGATATCGATTTATGTGGCAAAGATTATAGTAGGGTTGGGTTTCTTCTACTTCTTCTTCCTTCCCCTCTTCTTTACTAGTTTCTTCCAGGACAGTGGAAGAAACTGAAAAAAAAAAACTGGAAGAAATTGAAGAAACCAACAGTAAACAAAACATATGTTCTAAATTAAAGTATATTAACTATAAAAAAGGATTAAACTCAAAGTATAATTATATGAAATATTGAAAAACTTAATATTTCAAATATTATTTTTTGAATTATAAGTTATTTTTTAATAACAAACTTCAGGTTTGGCAGGTATTTATTGGTGATGGTTTTTACAACTTCTGGGATAGGGAAACATTTATTCACTGTTTATGACATTTCAATAATAAAAAAAATTACCTACCAATTCTTTATTTTTTCTATAACAATGCTTTGTTTTTTAAAAGAATATTATGCAATACATTAAATACACAAATTTGTCTTTGAATCTCATTCTCGCAGTTATTTCTACTAGCATATCTCAATGCTGCATTTAAAAGACTAATATTCTATAACACTTTTTTCGTAGGTATTATCTCATATTATTTATTATTATCATACTATTGACTATTATTATCTCTTTCATTTGCATCTTACCTTACACATCTGCAATGTATTATTCTTTCCTCATATTAGTTTCCTTAATAAAATGGATGTAAATTCTAAGCACTGTTTTTCAGCCCCCGGTATGGTATGTTATTTCTTTCTCCCAGCTTATTTTGTGTATTCTCCAAAAAATAACGTTACCTTATAGAAGTCAGCCGTAAAACAAAGCAGTGCGATTAAATACTCTATAGCAATTTTTTAAACTTCTAAGCATCGCACAGTTTCAATTTTTATACCGTCGTATTCGAAAAAAAGCACTTTTTAATGCAATTTGTTTGAAAACTGCATCTCCATTTATTTTTGAGATATTAATTTTTTTTTGTAGTTTTTAGAGCCATTCGCTTAATATTGGCAACGGAAGAACTCCATTTCTGTAGAAAGTGAAAGAAAAATACATATCTTTTTGTTGCCATTTTCCCATAAAAACTGAAAAAAAAATTAATTAAAATACGTGCTTTTTTGACAAAATATAAATGAAGGATTTCTGATAAAACATAGAGCTATTAGAAATTAATTTAATTTTAAATATCTATATTAATAATACAAACAAATGAAGTCCTGTGAATCTTTAGATAGCGATTGTTTTGTTGAGTTTTCTGAATGCCGAAATTTCTTTTTTTTTTTTTGATTTGTGCATTATTCAGCGATAGTGACGTCCTAAGCGTACTTTACTGTAGATGTTGTTTAACACTGGATCGCAAATGATGAATTCTTCAGCGGATGTGGATGACGTCATTTTATGTAAAATAAAATCGCATGTTATAAGTCTTAAAATTGAACTACAGTAGAGTCCCGATTATCGGAGTTTCGGCTTTCACCGAGTTATTTTCTTCTGATGGACTGATGGCTTCCATTATTATGAATCAGTCAATATAGATGAAGTGTTAGGTGAAGATGAAAGAACAGTCGTAAAAAGTTAGAACTCTGATTTTCAGGTCAGAATGGGAAAAAAATGGCCATAATTTTTTTTTTACGACTTCTCTTTCATCTTCACCTAACACTTCATTTATAATGACTGTTTCATAATAATAGAAGCCATCAGTCCATCAGAAGAAAATGAAGTAATGGAAATGCCGGGGCGACACTAAATTGTGAAAAAGCAGAATTCCTGTTCTCTAGTATTTAAATATTCTGTAAAATAAATTTCATCCTACAATATGTAAATGATTCATATACTAGTTAAAGGAGTTTAACCAATAATAATAAATATATGCTAGTTAAATTGAAATGGATAACTTTTAATAGATTTTGTGTATTTTGGATTAAAAAAAATTTTTCGGGTACCAAACTATAATTATTAATTTAGCATATAAATATTTTTTTATAGTTCTAATAAAATTTTCTAAAGGTTATCTATGAGTAAAATGCATTTTCTATTTTATAAAGCTGCAACTTATGGAAAAGAAAAAAAGTTTCTTCTAAGCTTAAACTTACACTATCTGCAAAACTACTTAAAAGATGACAGAATACTAAAAAGATGTTAAATTATTTTAATACCTTAGTACTTTCAACTATAAAAAACATAGTCTTCGTCTGAGGAATATAAGAAATACAATTGATGTTGGCGTCTAATTTTCAAAATTCACGTTGATGGTGACGAAAGGAGTGAAAGTTGAAGTCAATTTTTAGATCCGGAAAACATTAATAAATAAAACATGGATATAGGGAAGTGGAATATTACTCGTTTTATGATTATTTAAGTAAACTGAGCCAAATTCTGGGTATGTTGTAGGATAAAACGTCATTGCAAACAGTATTTTCTTTAGTAATAATTTCTATTGATTCGCGGATGATTAAATCATGATAATTCTTTGAGGGATATATAATTTTTGCGTCTTCGTAATTAACTTGTATATTCTGCTTCTGGTTAAGTATTGACAGGGATGTTGTAGGTCGGTTATACTTTAAATCTCTCAAATGTTCTTTAATACGGACTTTAAGTTTACGTGAAGTCATTCCTATGTATTCGAGATAAATATTTTCTGTTTTCAGTGGAATTATATATACTCCAGAAATTTCATCTTCCGGGATCGGGTCTATTTTGGCACAAATTAGATTTTTCAGTTTTGCTGGAGGAGTGGCGATTAAGTTTATGTCAAAGCGGAAAAGTGCATGTCTGAGTTTTTCGAAAAGTCCTGGTATGTACTTCATCTTGCAGTATCTCATATTACACAGTGGAGTTTTTTGTATTTTCATATGGCTCATCTGGGAGTTGATTAGCCTATCAATCATGCGTATTGGAAAACCATTCTCAACTGCTATGTTTCTAATGGTATTTAATTCATTTTCAAGGTGATTAATAGAGCAAACACTAAAAGCTCGTCTTACATAAAAGTTGAACGGAGCAAGTTTGTAGTTAAAAGGTTATGTACTTTCAAAAGGAATGGTGCTGTTAGACTTATTTACTTTTCTGTAGACTGTGCGCTCAATTGTTATTTCAATTGTCTCAATTGCTCAATTGTCTATTGTTATCAATTTATTTAAAGATGAATTAAGCATTTCTATGTATTTATTTACTGAAGTTTCTTCTATTTCTTCCTCTTGGAAGAAACCTATTTTTTCCGGCACGTTTTTCCATGGATTTTTCCGCGGTTTTACCAGTTTGGAAGAAAATTGCCAACCCTGCTTTATATGTTATAATTGATTTTTTTTTTTTTTTTTTTTTTTTTTTTTGAGAATTTAAACACAGATTTTTAGAAGATTGGAATATGCGAATATAAAATTACAGATTATTCCATCAAGCATATTTTGAGTTATGCTTGAAAAAAAAACACGTATCTTTTTTTGCAACGATTATAAATGAATTTAATATTGGAGTTCTAAACTTAAAACTTTCGTAATTGCTAAATCATTTGACTAAATGACTTCCCGTTTTGTATTCTAAAGTGAAATGTACCGAAAAATCCAAATATGATGTCAAAAATAGATGTTGGTACTGAAAATTTCAGAATGTGGTACAGTTTCAGTATAAAGACACCCCCATAACTTGTTTAAAAAAATTAATTGAAATAAGATGTAATTTTAAGTCGACTGGCTATTTACGTTTTTTTCCTGGGATAATTTGACAATTTGGTTTTTGAAATGTGTGTGTGTGTGTTCTCTTTTTTTCCCTGACTATATATAAAGCATATGATACATACTTTAGAGTCGAACTATAAATGGGAATTATTCCATATTAATAACAGTTTTTCCTTAAGATTTATTTTAAAATTGTCTTCTAATGAAACATTTGAAGACATGAGTTGAAAAATGTATTATTTACTATTTTTATCAAAAAATATAATAATTACACCCACTCATATATATATATATATATATATATATATATATATTACATAATTACTAATTAGTTACTATTAATTATTATTATTATTTATTACTAATTATTTAGTATTACTTTAGTATCGAGCCAAATAGCAATTATTCTATATTAATAGCAGTTTTTCCGTAAAGATTTAGTACTAATTAATTACTATCACTTTAGAATCGAGCCAAACGGCAAATATTCCATATTAATAGCGGTTTCTCCGTAAAGATTTATTTTTAAAATTTCTTGTAATGAAACATTTGAAAGCATGGGAAGACGGTGTTACTTAACATTTTTCTAAAAAAAAAGTATATATATACACACATAAATTACATACATACTTTAGAGTCGAAGAAAAAAAAACCCGGCAATTATTCCATATTAACTCTTTCAGGGGCAAGTTACTTGTATTCGTAAAATGTTGAAATAATTGAATGACATCAGTATTTATAAGAAAATATTTTTGTAAACAAGTAAAAGTATATATTTTCGAGTACTTAATATAAGTGAAATTCTCGTAAAAAAATTCGGGTGCCAATGCGGCAATTTCAGATTAAAATTATGTGATGCCATAGCGGCATTATCGCCCTTCAAGGAGTTAATAACAGTTATTCCGTACGGTTTAAAATTTGCTCCTAATGAAACATTTGAAGACATGAGTGGAAGAAGGCGTTACAGTTACCTCACGGTGTTCACAAAAAGTGTTTTATTATATGGATGCAGATATTATGAGGTAATCAATCATATGTCAAAAGTTCATCATATAAGTTCATCAATCAATCATAAGTTAAAAGAAAGTTAGATTATGATTAGTTTTGGAGATATGAGGCAACATTTTTTAATATATGATATTTTTATAGTTAATAATTTAAATTGTAATTATGTTTTTTTTTTTTTTTAAGTTAACAAACTAATAGTTAATAATTTTTTCTGAAAGAGTTTAGTACCACTTGTTAACGTTTTAAAAAATGCTACTAAGAGGAAACTAAGTAAAAACAAGTCGGAAACTGTGCGTCAAACGTGGCAAAATGAGGTACCGTTCGTACTATAGCTAGTTTTTATAAATATTCAGGTCCTGGTACACTCTTATGCAAAAATGAATGAATGCAAAATTTATTACGATTATGTATATTAAATTCCGTAATACGGAAATAATATGACTCCATCTTTAATAGGACGTCATCACCATGGCAACCTAGAATCATTACCTATCATGGGATATCATTGAACTAATTACGTATGATAGGTTTTAACCCCTTGCGGGGCAAAGTACTTCTGTTGCTAAAGTGACGAAATGAGTGATTGTCACTGGGTTTACGAACAAATTTATTTTATAATAAGTAAAAGACTTTGTTCACGTACATTGCAAAAACAGAACTTTACTTCAAACCATTCGGTTGGGTAGTTTTTGCGTTCTTATATGCGGACAGACGGACGGACCGACGACGACTATATAGGTGCTACGTATTTATATAATTACGAACGCACCTAAAAAATCAACAAAGCTCATTTCACTTTAATTTCCTTATAAATTAATTTTTGTTAGAAAATACTTTCTTCCACTTTTCTCTTCATTTCTAATTTGTTTGGGATTTTACACTTTGACATTGACGCATCGATTTTCAAGTTTTTTTTTCATCGTTTTTTAAAGTTTCATTTTCTGAGTAGCATTAGTAAATTATATTATACTGCTTTTAAAAAATGAAAGTACAGCCTAGTAAAATAGAGACGAGTTCTCATATTTTTCGGGGTTGGCATCGGGCTATATGCATCGATGGAAATATGTTTTTCAAAAATGAAAAAAACAATAACAAACAAAACTTTATACACTTACATGCTAAAAGTGATTACAGTGCATATAAAAAAGGTCATAATTTTCTTTTAATGTAACCGTACAAGTTTCGTACACCTCTAACGGTGTCATTCACAAGGTCTGCAAATAATAAATAAACACAAAATATTTTATATAATCTATGTACAGTTATGTTCAAGGCTGGAGTAGCACAGTTGAGGTTTATTCTAACAGAGCGAAAAATGTCCAGATGTGGATTGAACCGGGATATCTTGGCTTGCCGTGCCAATGCTTTGCCTAATTAAGCTATCAGGACGATGCTTGGCTCAGATAATTCACTCTTATTTGTTGGTTACGGTATGTTATAGTTATTTATTAATAGTTAATAGTATGTTTATTTTACATTTATTTATTATTTATAGTTTGTTTTATATATAGTTTATTTATTACTAGATTTTTTACTCGGCTCTGCTCACGTACAAAAGTAAGTTTTTCAATTTAAAATGAAAATTTTACATATAATTTTTACTTTTTTGTTGTTGTTTTTGCATAATTTATCCAACTAATAATGCAACTTCAATATCGAGTGAACTATTCATAAAAACTTTCATCCAACCTCTGTAATTGAACAACGTAGAACGATGCCTTATACACGAAAATCTTTCCCCAACAATTAAGGTTAGTTGGATCAACTGGGCCATGATTTTACAATGTAGCTCTAGAGCTTCTGACAATTCAGTTTCAAAAAGCTAATGTTCATTTGAATTAAAGTCTGAACTTCTGTAAATGTGTTCAGTTAGGTTTCCAGTATCAGACAGAAATGCTCAAAATTACATTTTAATATTTAAAAATATAAAAATATGCATATTTAATCTTTCTTTCCTTTTGGGTCTAGTTGCCCCATAAAGAATGGGGTAAGTGGACCAGGAGGGTCTATGTTCCACACGCGTTTATTTATTTTTTTTTTTCGTATGAGATATCAGGTCCTGTTTGGAAAAGTGTAAACAACTTAAAAAAATTTAAACTAGGTAGATCATATAAATTATATGTCAATAAAGAGCGTTCTAAGGGAAACCTTTGCTGTCAATGTGTTTAAAAAAAGCACTAAAAGTGAAAATACAGTGACCTCTCACTTATGCGCCTCTCATTTATACGCGTCTCTCAGTTATACGCGATTTTCCTAAGTCCCGTCACGAGGAATAGGAAAATAATACTGTAGATTTCTCACTTATAACCGCCACTTTGAATTGTCACTCTCAGTTATACGCGGAAATAACAGACTATTTTTAGATTTTTTGAAGAAATTTGATATGAAGATGGCCAAAAAAAAAAAAAAAAAAAAAAAAAAAAAATCTACTCTTTATGGATCAATGTCCCGTCCATTCTTCATATCTACCATTGCTGGCACATGCACGAGTTACATATTCCCCTGTAAATTTTACTAGCAGACTCCAGCCATTAGATCTATTTATAATAAGGTCAGTTAAAGCGCAGTATACGAAAGATTTGGTGTGAAGAAAGAAGAATGTTTATATACCAGAGCAGAAAAAGGAATTCAAGAAAATTTGGATTCTGGATACTATGCGTATGTTCGTTTCCTTTTGGAATAACGTAACAGCCACAACAACTTCTAACTGCTTTAGAAAAGCGAATTTTGTTCATTCAAATGATGCTGAAGCTGTTCCAATATAGGAAAAGGAAAAAATGACGATGATTTTAAAATAGACGAAGAAGAATGGAATAGCATAAGCCAAGATTATCTTTCTTTTCAAGATTTCGTAACTGTTGATATTAACGGCAATAAGAGATACTGAAACTGTTTTTGGAGACATGACAGCTGAAAAAGGAGAAGATAATGATGAAACTGATATTGTAACTGTCCCATCTTATGCTACTGCTTTAGGAGCCCTGAACACTTTGAGATATTACCTTCAATATGCTAATGTATCATCAAGTACAATGACGCACTTTAACGCATTAGAAAGGTCGTTGTACAAACTCGGCTTAAGCAAAAACAAACTAGCATCGATGACTTCTTAAAAGAGGACTAATTGGCATATCTTCTTCGATGTAAAATGAAATTTTACGTTTGTTGACTTTTTTAAAGTAGATTTTATAGGGAAAGTGTAAGGATTTTAAGTACACTATACTAATATTACACCTCTTTTATTTTATAAAATGTTATTAATCATAATTCTTATATTTAAAAATGTTTTTCCCATAATGTGTATAAAGAATTACAACATACAACATCCGCTCAATTATGCGCGGCTCTCAGTTGTGCGCTATTTTAAATCAATCCCTTCAAACGCGTATAAGTGATAGGTGACTGTATTAGATTTATTTATACAAAAAACATAAAAATTAAGTAAGTACTTATGTCCTTTAATATAGGTAATAAGTATAAAAGTCACATGGGTATTTTAAGGAAAAAATAGCAAGGTAAATCTATGAACAAACGGCTACGTAAGTACTTTATCTGTATCATCGTACAATTTCAAGGTTTGGCTATCTCGCTTTCAGGTGCAAGGTACTTGTATTCGTAAAATGTTGAAATAATTTATTGACACCAGTATTTACAAGAGAATCTATTTGAAAGCAAGTAAAAGTATATTTTCGCGTACTTAATAAAGGTGAAATTTTCATTATAAAATTCTGGTGCCAATGTGGCAATTAGGAATTAAAATTATGTGATGCCATAACGGCACCGCCGCCTCTCAAGGGGTCAAGAAATTTGGTTTGATACCACCCAATAAGCTTTTTTTTTAAATTTTATTACGCAATTTTAATAAGGTATTCTGCAATTTTCTTTATTCTGAGCAAAAAACAATGGAGAAATTTACTTCCCGTTGTAAGAGGAACTCAAAAAAATTAATTATAACTATTGGGGTAACTGGATCCAGCATGGTCCAGTTACCCCGTATACATGTCCCAGTTACCCCATTCTTGAAAAATTTATGGGGTAACTGGGACACCGAGCTTACATTTGAAACATGAAGTAAATATGTATAGATACCTAATAATATTAACGTAGTTATATGCCTAATCTTTTTTAAAAAAAGGATTATTTAATAAAAGTACTTACAGTATTTTTATAAAAAGCCGAGGAAGTTCAACCAAATTGACGTTGTTTTTAAAAAAAGAAACGTAAATTTTGGACAACCTATCACAGCAAAGAGAGAGTTATGATTGAGTTGACACACGTTGTTGTAGGAAGTAGAGGTTAATTGACATTCTTCACAAAAGCTTAAACTTAAAATACATCAACGGTTTTTTATAAAAAAGCCTATGGCCCAGTTACCTCGTGGGTCCAGTTACCCCCAACTAACCTTACTTGACACTTAAAATACATGGAAATTTACTCAGGTTTTAAAGAAAATACTTTACAACAGAATTTTTGTTTAAAACTATTTAATTTTATATTTAATTTATTTCTATATGATTTATGTTTTATATATTTTATGAAGAAATTTCTCGTTCGAATTGAAATATTTTTATTTGGTATCGATCAAATGACGGGTTGGTGGTATATTTATTGTTAACTGTCTTATAAAGTCTTATAAAAGTCCATTTCGCAGAACGTAAATTACAAGCGTTCGGAACAAAATCCCCATTCGTAATGGGGGTGACCTAATTATAGGACTTTTTCTCGCACTGCGATACGTTAACACTGAAACCTTCCCCACAACAATTACCTAATTGACAATGCAAGTCCCATAAAAATCCATTTCGAAGAACTTGAATTATAAGAGTTCAGAACGAAATTCCCATTCATAATCAGATTGACTAGTTAAAGAACTTTTCCCCATACTCTGTTAAAAATTAATAAAGTTAAATATTTCACCAAAAAATTGGTGAGATCTAGCTGAAGTTCAATGTTTCACCAAGAAATTGGTGAAATCTAGCTGAAATTCAGCTGCAAACAAGATGTTGGTGCTAAAGTTTCACCAGTTTAGTATGTTTTTACAAATCATGTATTTGTGAAACGTTGAACCGATTTTCTGTTGAAAAGTTAAACCATGATTCAGGTTTTTTTTTAAAACCGGTTTTATGGTAAAAGGTTGAACCATGCTTCAGGTTTTTATAAGCCGATTTTACGGCAAAAGGTTGAACCCGAGCCATCAGTTTGGCCTCCAATTTTAATCCGAAATTTTAAATTCATACCGGAAATTTTGAAAGGAGAAATTTCACTTTATGTGATCGCTAAATGTCTCTCATTAAATAAAGTATAAAATACAGTTCTTTATTTCTGGTATGGACTTGAAATTTCTCAATAAAAGTGGAAGCCAAACTGGTAACCCTGCGTTGAACCATGATTCAGAGTTTTTCCTAATCCAATTTTATGGTGAAAAGTTGAACTATGATTCAGGTTTTTTTTTTTTTTTTTTTTTTTTTTTTTTTTTTTTTTTTAAAGCCAAATTTATAGGGAAAGGTTGAATTATGATTTAGTTTTTTTTCCTAAACGAAATTTTTTGTAAAAGATTGAACCATGATTCAGGTTATACAGGATTGTGGTTTTGTTTTTTTCCCCACTTTGCAGGAAATGTTGAGCCAGGATTTTGATTTTTAATTTATCATTTTATGGTGCAGTATTCAAACAAGGTTTAGATTTTTTCTGTAAGAACACGTGTCCCAGAGAAGCATGATAAAACTAACATTAAACTGAAAATTATTATTATTGTTAAAGTTTTAATTACCGAATGTAGATCGTTGTCTTTGAAATATATTTAAAACACAATTAAATGTAAACGGTTAATTCTAATTACACAAAACAATTGCCTTTTTTTCTCCCAACTGCTGATTATTACCATTCTGCTCCTGTAAATTCTGGAACATTTCTCCACACTTTTTAGTTGATTACGTATAACATAATTGCTTTTGTGTTTGTTTACTCACATTCATCATAAAAATATATTTTATAAAATTATTTTCTTAGCTATAAGCATGTACCCTGGTTTTATTATCTTTTAATTTAAAATCCAGGAAACAAAATATATTTTTACTAAATACTATTTATATAGAATTTCTTTAACCGATGTTAATTTGTGCTCAGAAATCAAAATAAAGGTATCAATGTTGAGGAGTTTTTTCCACATATTGCACTTGTGACAGCATCTTTTATAATCTGTAAACAGACTTAAAATATTTTTTCTTCTTCTTTTTGATATTATTGTGAACTATTATATTTGTAACCAAATAAAATTTCAGAGTTCGAACAACAAGAATAATAATAATAATAAAAAAAAACAACAACCATAAAACGACCCTACGTGAAAAAACAAGAATATATCTTCTTTTGAGCACTTTTACCATTAAATATTTATATTTTTTCTAGAATTTTTCATTTAAAAATATAAATTCATATAAAATCAGGTTAAAGATATAAAATCATACAAATTTGAGGTTTATTTAAGGTTAGTATCACAGGCCCAAGCAACCGCAAGCAACGTCGGTAATTTCAGCTGCTAGTTATTAACAAAGGTACAACATGGTTACGCATAGAATTTTCGCTATTTCTGATTTTATACATTACAATAGTAAAATTTTAGATTTTAAAACAGTAAAATTCACGTTATCACCAAATTATGTTATTTAATGTATCTAACTGAAAATGTAAACCTTATAAAAAATCCGTTTCGCAGAACGTGTGTTGTGTTGGCCTAATTATAGACCTTTCTCCCGTAGCTCTATACCTGAGCAACGAAGAGCAATGTGTTATACACTAAACCCTTCTTCCAACAAAAACCTAACTGACAATACAAGTCCCTTAAAAATCCGTTTCGCAGAACGTGAGTTATTAGCGTTCGGAATGAAATGCAAATTTGCATTTATTAATTTTTTAAAAAGATGATGAATTGTAATATTATATAATGGTTATATATACTGGTTATATATATTGGGAAGTGTGCTTGGCTATGCTGTATATTGTTGGTCCATGGTCCATCATCATTTAAAAAACTTTTTCCGCAACATGTGCTGGTGATCTCCAATTTTTTTTTTTTTTTTTTTTTTTTTTTTTTTTGGTGCTGCCTCACGCTTAGACCGAATGGTTTTCAATTTGATAATTTGATGTTTTTTTTTCCTCTATCCTTTTTAATCTTGTTTAATTTTGAACTTATTTGTTTTTCAATGGTTTATTTCTCTATTTTATAGGTGTGGTTGCCCAAAATTCATATCCTTTAGCTATTTTATGGCTAGTATGAAGATGAAACCACACACTTTATTTGGGGAACTCTAGGCATCTGAAACCTGATGATGACGATTCTGTCTAGGTTCTACAAATTTTCATTATTCATTTTCTGCTCTTTTTTACTATGATTTTGGAATCTATGTTTTGAGTGTGTTGGTGGGAACTGTATTGTTGTCAATTAGTTAATTTCATTTTATTCATAATTTCAGAGTTTTTGTTGGTGGTTGGTAATGTTTTTTTAATGGTTATATGTATGGTAGATTTGCACATTGTGAGAATATCACCGTTAGAAATGTGCAAAACTAGTCGGTTTCTTGTTAAAAGATTTTAGAGTTTTATATATGTATTGTAATCACATATATAACCGATATTTTAAGCTTCTTTTTTTTTTTTCCTTTTTTAAGATTTCTATTTCTCTGTAGCGCTTGCAAATTATACTATACGGGCCTCCAAAGATTAAGGTACTACGGTACAGCTTTTTAATATGAAAACCAGCTCTGACATTGATCGGATTAAAAAAGTGTGAGCATTAATGAGCGAAAAAAAAAATCAACATTTTGCATTTTATTATACTCTATATATTGATTACATTTTATTATACTCCGTATTAATTTCCTTTTCCCATTCTACATTTTATTCTAATATCTCTAATTCTTCTATATATATGTATTCTAAACTACATATTTATCCGAGAACATTCTATTCTATATAGTGTTTTATCGCGGATAATCTAGATGACTAATCGTCTATTTTGCTGTCAAACACTTTCATTTCGAACAGAAATGGGTCATTTCGGCGACATTCTGGTCTGTAATCGCACAAAAAAGATATTCTTTTTTCGTCTTCAACGTCTGTTATTTGATGTTGTGGACATAAAATAACATCAAAGATACTGGAAAATCATACTGGAGAAGTCTGAAAGACATGTAGAGCAAAAGTACGCTATCTTTTTTCTCCGGCGCATAATATTAAAGAAGATTCGACAATTCAGCATTTTATTGCCTACCGCTTTTCCATTATATTAGTAAACATTATTTTCTTGCACGAAAGTTTGAGCTACTGAAAATACGCAATAGAATATGTTCTCAGAAAAATTTATTGCTCAGAATGTATCCATATAATATAAGGAAATATAAAAATTATGGTATTCAAAACAAAATTTGAATTGAAAATTACTGTTGTTAAGGTATTATGGAGTTGAGTCCTGCATCCGCACGGGTATGCCGATTTTACTCGAATCCGACCCGGGTAAAGTCGGGCTGCCGCCATTTGTTTCCCTTGCGGGTCAGTTTCGAGTTGGGTTTTGATTCTTTCGTTTCGGACCGGGTTACCGATATTTGTTTTCGTTGCGGGTCAGTTTTGAGCTAGGCTTTGATTCTTTCGGGTCGAGCTGTGTTGCCGCTATTTGTTTTCGTTGCGGGTCAGTTTCGAGTTAGGTTTTGATTATTTCGGGTCGAGCCAGGTTGCCGCTATTTGTTTTCGTTGCGGGTCAGTTTCGAGTTAGGTTTCGATTATTTCGGGTCGAGCCGGGTTGCCGCTATTTGTTTTCGTTTCGGGTTAGGTTTTGATTCTTTCGTGTCGGGACGGATTGCCGTTATTTGTTTTTGTTGGGGGTCGGGTTCGGCTAGGTTTGATTTGAAAGGTTTTGTGTTCGGATCGGTTTCGGGTTAAGTTTTGAAACTTCCTGGTAGAATACAAGTTGATCCATTTTTCAAAAGAAAGTCCTGAATATTTTTCAAATGAAAAAGCTATATATTTGAATATGAATAAGTGTATATGTATTAATTTTTATACAAACAAGATAAAATTGATATTAGAGATATAACTGTAGACTACTTTTCCATAAATGTCTTAAAATTTGGATTAATTTTCTTTCGCTTCTGGTTCAGACATCATATTATGAATATTTCGATTTTGGATAGGTTTCGAGTTGAAATGTGTCGGGTTCGGGTCCGGTTGTACGCGATCCACGTTGGTTTCAATATGGGAGTATTTGGCTTCAAAATATGCATTTTCCTCCATTTCCTAAATGTCTGACGTTTCATAAATATTCGTTCGAAGCCTGTGATGCCGATAACATATACAGTAAAACATCACAACAGGACACCTCGGGAGCGCAGAAACTGTCCGCAATTCGGATGTGTCCGCTATTGAGAAAACCTCAGAGATTAAGAAATTGCTAAGAAATGCTTAATGTTTCGTTAATTGACTTTCATATGTCCTAAAACCTCTATTATATGATTAATCATAAATTAAAATTAATTTTTTAAGCAATAAAACTGAAATAAAATTGTGCATACCTTTATACACTGTTTATTACATTCTTACGAAAAAAAATCTGTTACAAAAGTTTGCTTTTGCTTGTGATTACATGTAAATTGTTTTTCAATCTGAAATTTTAACTCTGTCAGCAGTTTTAATCCTTCTGAATCATCATTTTTTACAAAAACATTGTGTAACTGCTCACTGTATTTTGCCGTTTCTTGGAAATTCTCGATATTGCAGGAAAACTATCTCCAGTTTCAGTATGTGTTTCATTATCACTAATGAAATCAGATTTTGTCGAAAATTCGGAAGGAATATAATCTCATATATCAACCAATCCTTCTTCAGTAGGTATGTGTGTTTCAATTTCTTTTTATATAAAGCCTGCTTTTTTGAAACATTGGCGTACGCTTTCCGGTTTTATGCTTTTTGCAGCTGAGGAAATCCAAATTATAGCATCGAGAGCATTAACTAATTTTAGGCAGTTCTCAAGTTTATTCATAGAATCTAACTTTGAAAGAATGTGGTGTAATAAAAACTTTCAGTACCAAACTTTAAAATTATGTATTACGCCTTGATCAAGTGGCTGGTTCACTGAAGTTGTGTTTGATGGAAAAAAACACAATTTTAACATTGTCGAATCGCAAATGTTTTGAATGAGAACTTGCATTGTCCAAAAATAAGAGAACTTTTTTGTTGTTTTTTCATCCTATTATCATAGGAAGTTAACTATTCGATCATTAAAGGACTGGTCATCTACGCTTTCTTATTCGCTCTCCACACAATACCAAATTTATTAAACTGAATGTTCTTTGGGAAACTCCTGGGTTTCAGAGATTTTCCAATAATAAAAGAGATTTCAAATTCTCCTAACACATTGCAACGTAATAAAATAGTGAGTCGCTCTTTTGATATTTTTCCGCCGATACAGTAATCCTTTTTAAAACACGTAGTCTTATTTGAAATAAATCTGACAAAGAGTCCGGTTTCATCGGTATTAAAAATGTTTCTCTCCTAATAATCTTCACAAATTGATTGCAGTCGTTCATGCTAATCCTCCACTTCTTTAAGATCTACAGATTTTGCTTCTCCACATATTGTTTTGGTTGCGCTGAGATCGGAACTTTTCCAGCCACCAACTGGAAGCCTTTAAATCGTATAATCCGAGTTCTTTAGCGACTTTTAAAGCTTTTTCCTGAATCAAAGGACCACTGATAGGAATGTTTTTTGAACGAACTGGTGAAATAAACTAATTCAGAATTATAGAATCAATTTCAATGGAATTACTCTTCTTCAATTTCACATTTTCGGTGTTCTTGTTAGAGTTAGTAATCCACAAATTTCTTATTTCTTCTTTATTTCGTAAACGCTCTCCCATCCGTGTTTTACCTATTTTGAAACGTTCAGGCAAGTATCCGTAAACTCAACTTCTCTTTCTCAGATACATTATACAATTTCAAATTTTTCTTTTAAAGTTAATCGTTTTCTTTTTGAGGCCTTTCTCGAAATATTAATCACAAAGAATCAAACAGTAATCGACATTGCGGAATAGTTTTTTCCTTGTTTCGTCGCATTCTTACTTTAATTCTCGCTGACAAAAAATCAGTATGCAATTCCCCCCCCCCCCCCCCAAAAAAAAAAATAGAGTAACTATTTTCTTTGTTTTATAAAAGAGTAAAAATAAATAAATGAAATCGTATGTTAGGTTTTCAGTGATTATTTTTCTCTTGCTCGGATTATATGACGCCATGTGTCGTCTCTGATTTCGCTCTTCGATGTTGTGCAATGATGCAATCCAGGTAATTACTTTTTGAATTTTACGAACGAGCCCTACTGAAATGTTTTTTTTTTTTTGTTGTTGTTGGTTTTGCTTTGTTTCTTGACACTTTGTAAGATTATCAGAAAAATTGTTTGACCTTGGGTATAATGACACAAAAATACTAGTCAGAGTATTATCTATGCTAAAGTTTCATGGCAATTGTAAACGAAGTCACCTTACGTGCATCTAAAACGAAAGAGAAAATGATGCATTCATGGAATTCTGCGGATCAAGAAATTTGTACTTCTAGACATTAATTAGCAGAAAATCCTAAATCTTTCAAGGAGGGACGTTTTCTTTCTCAGACTGGGCAGTGTTGAGTTCAGACATTTTTCTCCGAGGAGGATTTCTGTTGCTCCTGGAAGAACAATATAGAGTACGGGGGTGGGATTGACTTTTTGACTATTAAAAGCATAAAATCTCAAATCTTCCGGGGGGAGGGACATTTCAATGCTCCGGTGGGAATGTCCCACCCGGGCCACCCGCTGAATTCAGCATTGTACATGGGAGGGGGGATTTTCCCAAGCCCACCCATGATTACAAAATTTGTGACACATTGCCCTGATAAATTTTGAGGCTTTTTACTTTTTTTTCATTTTTTTTTTCTCGTTAAAAAATAATTGTTCATCCTTTATCGCAAAAATTACTGTCCGCTATTCGGAATGTCCGTTATTCTGAGGTTAAACATACTAAAATTTAGGTTTTGGAAGTGGGGATTGGAAAACTGTCCGTTAAATAGAGGTGTCCGTTATGGAGGTTTTACTGTATTTGTCTTAATTACCGTATTAAACATTAATTATTAAACTACATTTTAATCAGACACTCATTTTCTTCTAAAATGAATCCATTTTCTATCATTAAACATTTAGTAGGGTTTGAATTGTCGTGAAATATGGCTCCAGCTCGATTGACGTGCCAAGTTTGATATTTTTGTTGTATTGTGAAGGTTTTGACATATAGATTCCAAATATGATAGGTGCCATTTTTTATACACATTTTTTTTCTTTTTTTTTTTTTGGGGGGGGGGGGGTGATTTTCAAGATGGCGTCCAAGATGGCTGCCATTTACTGACCAATACATTATTGACCAATATGTCAAATTATATGTTTTCAGGGTCAAGAAATGCAAATATATAATAAAATTAGGAGTAAATTGAATTTTTGAAGTGTTTTAAGAGATAAGATGCAAATAAAGCACAAAAATATGAAAGACATTAGATATACTAGCGTTTTATTAACCAGTTATACACAACCAAAGTATTTAAATGAAATAACATAAATTATTGAACAAAATTATTAAAAACAGCATTTATATGTATATATAGTACTGGGATGTTATGTATCCTCTTGTTCAGTGAACATACATTTTATCAATTTAGATTTATGAGAACCCATTTACTTCAACTAAAATCACTTTAGAGTGATTTATTGTTATAACTTTTATTTAAGAAAACCCTTATTGATATTATCTCTTTAGCAATTAACCATGAATCATCTGAAATGGTGTTATATCCAATTTTGTTTATCATATCAATATACTTTCATCTCCTCAGTTGTTTAAAAATAATTATTGTGATTTATGGTTGTTGATCAAGGAATCAAGGACACTTCCTGGTTTGAGTGATTGTACATTTGAAGAGGCAGTTGAACTCGAGCATTCAGACTGTACGCAACAGCTCATCTCTCTAGCTGTGATTTCGCAATTTTCGCAGCCGGGTAACAAAATCCCCGGCCCTTGTAACCTGCAAGCGTCCTTGTAAACTCCAAGCGCTCTTTCCTGTGCACATGCAAGAAATTGTTACATGTCAATTCTTAATATAGTTTTATTTACATCTAGTGTTAATCTACTAATTCTATAAACACACAGAGAAACATAAAAGTTGGAGGCACCGCTGCGAGATCTTGGATACTTTTTCAAGATTGGATTAATGTACACTCATCATATCAGTGTTCTAAATAGTGTTTTCACCAGTTTTATGTGGAATTGCAACAGACGACGGAGCACCTCGCATCACATTTATTACAGATAAGTACATTTTATCTTATTATTATTATCGGTTTGGCTTTTGTTTTTTACGCTATTCACCTCATTATTTGAATAATGAATACCGACTTGGAAGCCGCAAAAAAGGCTGCTGAAGAATTGGAAAAGACAGCTATAAATTTACGTGGCAGAGCTAAATCTGCTCTAACAAGGATAAATAACTTCATTAACTCTGACCAAATATTTCAAAAAAATGACTTGTACAATAAATTAGAAAAATTAGAGACAGTTTATTCCGATTTTGATAAATATGATGCTCAATTACCAACTGAAGCATCTGAAATTGAGGAATTTGAAAAGAAATATTATGAAACCAAAGCCAAACTGCAAACGGAACTTGAAAAAGTTACCGTAAATGTGCATGCACCTCAAATAATAAATGATCAGATTCCAGTTGTTAGTTCTACTATTTCTAACAATTTTAAATTGCCTAGGCTCAATATAGAGCAATTTAATGGTGATTTTAAAAACTGGCTGTCATTTAAAGATTTATATTTATCATTAGTTCATAACAATGCCAGCATAACTAATATACAGAAGTTTCAGTATTTAAGAGGGTTACTAGGGGAAGAGCCAGCCTCTATTATAAAACATATTCCTATTTCTGAAAACAGTTATTCAGAAGCGTGGGAAAAATTGCTGTCGAGATATGATAAGAAAAAACAAATTGTTTTCACTTTAGTTAAAACATTCTTGGACATTCCCCCCACTACTCAAGTAAATGCATTTAGCTTACGCTGTTTATCAGATGTATCAGATGAAGTAATTAGAGGCCTTAAATCAATCGATGAAAAGGCATCTGGCCGTGACTTATGGCTAATTCATATTTTATTACAAAAGGTTGATTCTAAAACAAGGGAGGAATGGGCAAAATTGACCTCAAGCGAAGACTTTCCGTCTTTTGATCAATTTATTCAGTTTATAAATGATAGATGTTCATCTTTAGAATTGTTTAAAAGTGAAAATGAAGGTTCGCATAAACAAGAGAAACAGTATAACGTCAATAGATCTTTTTCCAGTGTCATTAGCAAATGTTTATTGTGTAAATTTAATCACTCACTTTACAAGTGTGTTAAATTTAAAGAATTAAGCATCAGGGATAGGAGACAGTTTGTTAAGAAAAACAAGTTATGCAGTAATTGCTTGTCTAACAAGCACACTACCTGGCAATGCAATTCCTCTTACTCTTGTCATAATTGCAAGCTGAAACATCATACTAGTTTATGCGAAAATAAGCTGCAAAATTACGCAATATCAACTTCTCGTTCAAATGAAAAACAGAGCCGCAAAAACAAACCTGATTCAGAGACCGGTTCGATTCCGGATGAGAATAAAAAGGAAATTTCTCCTTCCATAAATGCAGTTCAAACATCTTTCGCACTTTTGCCCACTGCTAGTGTATATATATTAATGATTGCATGGGTGAAAAGCACACTTTAAGAATCATGTGTGATAGTGGATCAGAGTCTATATTTGTTTCTGAATCCTGCATGAAAATGTTAGGAATTAAAAGGAAAAATGCTAGGTTCCCCGTAAAAGGTCTGTCTAACTCAAAGATCGAGTAACTAAGGGTTACGTAATGTTTGGTCTTACATCAATTTATAATGCAGACACCAAGTTGTCTGTTAAGGCATTTATTTTAGATGATTTAACTGCTCCGTTACCTGCGGAAAAAATACATGAGAAGCATTTTTCGCATTTAAAGAATATAAACTTAGCGGATCCACATTTCGAGACACCAAGTAAAATAGACATTATTCTAGGATCTGATTATTTCTTTTCTATTTTGCTTCCTGGTCAAGTAACAGATACTCAGAGCAATTTAATTGCTCAAAATTCAATTTTTGGCTATCTGGTATCAGGGAAAATGCCACATTCTAGTACATCTCCAAATTCAATACATAATTTACACATTTATGAAGTTAATATTGATAAAGAGTTAAAGCGTTTTTGGTAAGTAGAAGAAGTATTTAATAAGAATACTCAAATGTTGTCACCTGAAGAGCAATTTGTTGAATCACATTTTCAGGAAAATTATTCAATTAATTCCGAGGGTCGTTTTGTGGTTACCTTTTATTCAATCTAAATCAGAATTAGGTAATTCTAAACCTGCCGCAATTTCTCGCTTGCTTGCTATGGAAAAGAAATTTAGAGAAAAACCAGAATTTGAAAATCAGTACAAAGAGTTTATGTACGAATATGAAGAATTAGATCACATGGAATTAGTTGCACAAAATGACATTAATAATTATGAAAACAAACACTACTTTCTTCCTCATCATGCGGTTATTAAATCTTCTAGTATCACTACTAAATTAAGGGTAGTTTTTGACGCTTCATGCAAAACTTCAAGTGTTGTTTCCTTGAATTCTATTTTGGGTGTAGGCCCTAAGTTACAACGGGACATTTTCGAAATCTTACTTAATTTTCGAGTTCCGAAAATAGTCTTTTCAGCGGATATAGAGAAAATGTACCGCCAGATTTGGTTGCCGAAGAGGATCAAATTTATCAGCAAATAGTTTGGAGGTCTAATCCTAATGAGGAAATAAAAAATTACAAATTGAAAACTGTCACATATGGTTTAGCGCCAGCATCTTTTCTGGCAACTAGATGTATAAAACAAATCGCTCAGGATTATACAAAAAATCTTTGCATTTCGCGCATGTTAGAAGAGGATATGTACATGGATGACTTATTATCCGGTACGAATACTGTTAGGGAAGCAATAGAAACTTGCAAAGAAATTACAGATTGTTTAGACGCGCATGGTTTCCACTTGAGGAAGTGGAATTCAAATTCACAGGCATTTCTTAATGAATTTATAGATTCTTCTAGCACTGAATCAAATTTTGAAATCATTCCTAGTGACAACGGGAGCTCCAAAGTTCTAGGCTTAAGCTGGAACTCTTCATCAGATAGTTTTATTTTCATAACTGCATTAACACTCACTCCACCTCTTACAAAGAGACACATTTTAGCTGAGTCTGCACGGATTTTCGACCCGCTAGGTCTAATTTCGCCCTGTACTGTGACTTTAAAGGTATTTTATCAGAAACTTTGGCTTACAAAAGGGGACTGGGACTCTGTTATACCGCAACATCTTACAGACGAATTGTTACAATTTCCTTTAACGGACTAAATCAATTGTCTGTTCCTAGATGTGTCACGCTTTCATCCGGTAACCCGTTTGAATTACACGGTTTTTCTGATGCCTCAACATTGGCATATGCTGCCGCAATTTATTGCCGACAAAGTTATGAGGGGAAAATAAACTCTTTTCTCTTAGTTTCTAAAACTAAAGTTGCTCCAATCAAACAGATTTCAGTGCCAAAATTAGAGCTTTGCGGTGCGCACCTACTAGCTAAGCTGTTCCGTTCCGTCATGGAAACATTAAAGAGTTACAAGTTCGATATTTTCGCCTGGACGGACTCCAAAGTCGTCCTTTCTTGGCTATCAGCACATCCGCGTAAATGGAAGACTTTTGTCGCGAATAGGACAGCTCAAATTACCGAAATTCTACCTACTGGAGACATGTACCATCCAAAGACAACCCCGCAGATATCGCTTCACGCGGTATTGATCCAAAATGTCTTCCAGGTTGTGATTTGTGGTGGAAGGGGCCAAGTTGGCTAACTTTAGACCATCCAATTGGCCCAAAGACGACTCAAATGTTGAGGAATTTGATGATCAAATCAAATCCGAACAAAGGTCTGATCCAATTTTTTCCTTTCACGCCCACACATCAAATGATCTATTTGAAAATTTGTTTCAAAAGCACTCTTCACTTGCAAAAATTATTCGCATTTTGGCATATTGCCAAAGAGTTATCCAAAAATGCAAGAAGTCTAACAAAACAGAAATTTTTTCACCACATCTTACTTACAAAGAAACAAAAGCTGCTGAAGAGAATATTGTTCGTTGGATTCAGAATTCTTACTTTCAGGAAGAATTTAAATGTATCCAAGAACAGAAAGTTTTGCCTAAGAAAAGTACGTTACAATCCCTCCACCCGTTTATTGATGATAAGGGTCTGTTACGGGTGGGAGGACGCTTACAACATTCACAATTATCCTTTAATCACAAACATCCTTTAATCTTGCCCTCACAGCATAAAATGGCTGAGTTATTAATACAGCAACAACACATTGCCCATTTACATGCTGGGCCTTCACTGCTATCCCACATCATCAGACAATCTTATTGGATAGTTGGTGGAAAAAAGGTCATTAACAAATGCATCAATAGATGTTTAAAATGCTACAGATATAAAAGGTCCATTGCAACCCCTCAACTAATGGGGAATTTGCCACAGCATCGAGTAACCCTGGAACGTCCATTTTTCTCCAGCGGTGTTGATTACGCAGGCCCTATATCTATTAAATTTAGTAAGGGTCGGGGTGCAAAAACAACTAAGGGCTATATAGCTTTGTTTATTTGTTTGGCTACAAAAGCGGTGCATATTGAAGCTGTGAGTGATATGACAGCTGAGGCATTTATCGCCGCCCTTCGACGTTTTAGTGCAAGGCGAGGCACCCCACGGCATCTTTACAGCGACAATGGCACCAATTTTGTCGGTGCATCCAGAAAGTTGGACAAAATTTATGAATTGTGGCGTTCATTTACAGATAATGAGATTATGTCACATTATCAAGTTGAAAACTCTCTAGAATGGCATTTCATCCCTCCTTCTGCCCCTCATTTTGGCGGGGTTTGGGAGGCTGCGATAAAATCAACAAAGTATCACATCAAGCGAGTCATAGGAGAGACATTGCTCACTTTCGAAGAGCTAACCACGTTACTCACGCAGATAGAAGCCTTGCTCAACTCGCGGCCGCTTATACAGTTAAACGATAATGATACTGAATCAATAAATGTTCTCACTCCCTCACATTTTCTTACAGGGGATATTTTGCACTCTATGCCCGATGAGTCAGCAACCACTACAACCAATCTAAAGAAACGATGGGAGCTGCTCCAAGACATGAAAGCCGGCTTCTCCAAACGTTGGACCAGAGAATACTTGGCCTCGCTGCAACCCAGAGCTAAGTGGAAGATCGCCACGCCTAACATCGAGGTGGGACAGGTAGTATTATTAACGGACGCAAATCAACCGCCTGGAACTTGGACGTTGGGTCGTATTACGGAGGTCCACCCAGGCAGTGATGGACTCAACCGAGTGGTGACTGTGCAACGCGGGTCTTCATTCTTCAAACGCCCGGTGCACAAGTTGGCATTACTCCCTCAGTATCAGGACTAAAGCCCTGATAGGGGGGGAGCATGTTCAGTGAACATACATTTTATCAATTTAGATTTATGAGAACCCATTTACTTCAACTAAAATCACTTTAGAGTGATTTATTGTTATAACTTTTATTTAAGAAAACCCTTATTGATATTATCTCTTTAGTAATTAACCATGAATCATCTGAAATGGTGTTATATCCAATTTTGTTTATCATATCAATATACTTTCATCTCCTCAGTTGTTTAAAAATAATTATTGTGATTTATGGTTGTTGATCAAGGAATCAAGGACACTTCCTGGTTTGAGTGATTGTACATTTGAAGAGGCAGTTGAACTCGAGCATTCAGACTGTACGCAACAGCTCATCTCTCTAGCTGTGATTTCGCAATTTTCGCAGCCGGGTAACAAAATCCCCGGTCCTTGTAACCTGCAAGCGTCCTTGTAAACTCCAAGCGCTCTTTCCTGTGCACATGCAAGAAATTGTTACATGTCAATTCTTAATATAGTTTTATTTACATCTAGTGTTAATCTACTAATTCTATAAACACACACAGAAACAGCTCTTCTGAATCACTGCTATCGCTGTGATGATATTGATAGTCCTTTGTATTGTTGCAGTCTCTGCATTTGCAAAGGGCAATACAAACCAGAGAACTCTTTAAGCAAGAACATTTTTTAACTGTACATGTTCTCTTACACTCATATTTCACAAGTTAAATTACTCCTTTGGGCGAAGGTAACTCCAGGCATTTGACTGGAGAAATTACTCCTTCGCCATTTTTCCCCCAACCTATGCCAATAATTGGGGGTATTGTAGGTCGAGGATTTTTGTAGCCATTTCCAATGGTGCAAATTAAGTTGGATATTAGAATATGTGACTTCAGTGCTCCAAGGATTGATGGTAATTCCTCCCCCTCAAAACTTTTAGTTCTGAAAAGGTGCTATCTTAACTCTGAAATCTTTTAAAAATTACTATTTTTCAAAAAAGTCCAGTCGGGGAAGTTTTCAAACAACGACAGATTGGATAATGGATCAACATTAGGTTTCCCAAGTTCTTGAAAAGCTGTTATAATATTATCATCACACTAAAGATTGATATACGCTTTTATCCCCTTCTGTTTTGAAATGCCTACAAATTTTCCTGCCCAGTCTCCACCAGTATATGAATGTAAACATAGTAAACCTTTTGCTTTTATGAGCACCTATTGATCGACATCTTTGATTAATATTAATTTTTCTGTGTTTGTTGTCTCGACCAGTAACAAAATTGATTTCACTGCTTACTAGATGACTTGAAACCAAGTCAATTAGCAATATGAAAATGTCAGTATCTTGCGAAAATACATTGATCTCATAATTATCATGATGGTTCACTATATCAAGTATATGAAGATTATTAATTTTGTCTGCTTCTTTATGTGTATGATCATATAATTCTGAATCGAAAACATTCGCGTGGTTACTGTATACCTTACTGCCAAAAATGACAACAATTTTCTTCTCACTAGCAGCAAAAACCTGTAGTAATTTATTCCCGAGATACTCAGTCAGCTGTGATTTTGTTTCATTATGTGAAAGAAACATCTTTAATGAAACCAACGTTATATTGGTACTATTTGTAATAGTAAATCTAATAGGTTCTGCCGTCCCCAATCTTTTCTTACTAGTTTGCTCCTTCAATGAATGCTCAAGGTATTGGTCAAATATTATTCCCCCTTCAGTGTATCCGCTTGTCATTTTCATAATGATCTCGGTAAAAGCATTTGCGAGGTCTTAACAAGTTTTCATGGCAAGTGTCTTTTTTACTGTTTGTACGATTGCCATTCCATCTATAATACAAACTTTTTCTATCGGAGAAGTAATCGAGGATTCTAATGATTCAAGTATGGGTGATCGATTATATTGCTCTATTTCTGCAATGAATGAACTTTTGTCAGATGGAATATGAAGATATCCATCAGAAGAAAATGATCTTGCTGTTACAGAACACTTGTAGTTTCCAATTTCCTTTTTTAGGTTTGTAGACATTTGAGGTCTTGATTCCATAATAATAAGAAAACGAGCAAGAAGTTTCCTATCTTCTTGAATTAGTCTATCTCTTACAAACTCTTCGAATTCCAATTGGCCTTTTTGGTCGACGATTTAGAATATCATCCTTCGCAGATTCTGGAATTTTCATAGAGGATGCAACATTCATTAGTGTGGTATTATCTTGGAAAGGGTTTAATCCACAATGATCCCGAATACTCTCCTTGACGATGGCTGCATTGTGAAAAACTCTTAGCGACATGAAAGTTCGAAGTTGATAGTGTTTCCTGTGCTGCTTCAAGACTTCATTTGGATAGTACTTTTCAAAGTAAGTTGAAACAATGCGTAATACTTCTGGTGCACACAAGAAATACCTTTCGAGGGCGTTTTCATTCCGAGTTAAACCAATAACTCCACCAATGTTCTTCAGTTCTTTGATTTTCTGTTCCAAGTTCTGGTCTGAAAATAGTTTCGTAAATGGCACATTGGCTTTGGATACTGCAAAACAACCAGATTCTAGAGTATTCCATATTTCTGGATATGTTGTTTTGAGGTCCTTCATCTGTGCTATGTATACTGGAATGAGTCTGGCATAATGAAATAAGTCATGAGCAAAATAATACTTGATTTGTTCCTCTAATGATGTGAGATGCAATGCCCAATCTCCTTGACGAGTGGCACGGATGAAATGTAACAAAGATCCAAATTGGTTCATATACTGTAGTAAGAACTTTGCCATATCACCACTGCATTGTGTAATATGTGGAAGATGATTTTTTTCAACTAGTACTTTGATCTCTTCAAGCAAAGTTGTAGCTTCAATTTCACAATTGTGCAATTTCTCACGTAGTGAGTTGCATTTTTCTTGCAGGGAAATAATCTCTGTAGAATGTGGCAGTGTTTCAAAGAGAAGGTCGTAGCATGCCAAAACGATAGTGATGTGAAACTCTATGCCTTTAGTATATAAGTAATTTTGTAGTAAATTTATAAATAAATAAAAAATAACACAATTTATGCCCATTTTATTGTATTTTTGCATTTTTTGACCCTGAAAACATATAATTTGATATACTGGTCAATAATATCCCAAAAATATTAAAAAAGTCAGTAAATGGCAGCCATCTTGGACGCCATCTTGAAAATCACCTCAAAAATGCGCAAGAAAAAAATGGCACCTAAGGTATTTGGAATCTACACGTCAAAAGCTACAAAATTAAAAAAATATATCAAACTTGGCACAAAAATCGAGCTGGAAAACATTTCAGACCCTATTAATTCTTTCTTTTAGTATTCTCGTTTTAAGTCTTAAGGCTGTTCTCAAATCCAAAAGGGCAACTTCCTGACATAAGTTTCAATTTATTTTTGTTCGAAAATGCATAAAACTAGCTGGTGTTGTTGTTCAGAAAGTATGCCTTCGAGCTGTTTTTTCCATTTTTTTGCAAACGCAATAAATCTTTCAGAAAAAAGTGTCAAAGTGGACCTTTTGAACTGAATTTGCGCGCGAAAGTAGAAAAATCACTCAAGAGCAGGCGAAAAACGGGTTTGTCAGTGATCGATATCGCTTATAACTCAATGGGTAATGGATGAATCCAAAAATGGAAAAAACAGGTCAATTCCAAATCGCTTCCATGGCCAGGCTTTACAATTTTATATCTTTCCGTTAAAAAATGAATTTGTAAATGTGTCAGAACGTTTTGCGCTTGTTCAGCGGAGCAGTTAAGGGGTCTCAGGACTCTTAAAGCTTTAAAATTTTCAAAATTTTAATTTTTTTAGATGTTAAACGCCTATCTTTTCTGAACATTTTGATATAATTGTTTCCTTGAAATTCCTATTAGAACTGAAGTTATGGCTTTTCCATTTATACACGTTCAATAGCTGAAGCGTCGTTTCGGAAACTTTGAAGCCATTTTTCTCAAAATGACGTTTTTGGGCATAACGCGCACGATATCTCAAAAACTTATGAATATTTATTCATGAAATTTTCAAAACATATGTTTCATGTTAGTCTGTATAAACTGAACTTAAAATTTCCTTTTTATTGCTCAAAACAATATTTTTTTAAGTGATTGTACTGTTGAAATTTTCTTAATTTTGCATTAGCTAAATACAACTTTGTATTAAAAATATAAAAAAGCTTTAAATACAATTTTATTTAGGTTCAGGGTAATGATTACAATCTGAAGTATAAGTAGGCACCAAAATTTTCATTCTAGTTGCAATACTTATTGTGTAATCGTGCGCGTAAGCTGTTATGCCGATTTTTTGCTCATCAAATGTTTAATAGTTTGGAGCCCCCTGTAAATGCTAATTCTGCATCTTATAATTTTTTAAATACATGAAATGAAAGAACATACTTATATATTTTATTCCAATTAAAATTGTGTCTTAAAATCGAATACATTTTAAGATATTAAATGTTGAAAATGGTCTTTTTGTTTCATTTTTTTCCAATTTTAAGAGTCCTGAGATCCCTTAAGAACAGCCTTAATAAAAGGCAGATAAATGATTTCAAATTATTTTAGCAACCGTTATATATTTTGTTTTGAAAAGCATTTGATTTCCCTTTGATATATTATTTTTTAGATTACTTTTCCCCATAATATTAATTTTGTAGCTCATAAATAACGTATTTCACGTACCCGTTAAGCAGTAATCACAGATAACTTGTAATTTACTTTTAAGAAAACCAATTCATAAATCAAAATGAATTTAATTTGTCAGTTGATTACAGAATCTGTTTTTCCTACTCAGTCTAAACCATTTTATAATTTATTGAAAATGCTATTATATTGTTTGATGAAATAATAATATATATGTCATCAGATTTATTTTACCGAGGTTTTAATTTTTCGCCAAATTGTATCTTATTTTTATATTTTGGTGCAAGGGTTGACGTGTTTTTATCTAATGTATTCTAAGTCAACAAAACTCGAATACACGACTGTTTCGGGGTAGAAGATTCTTGGAAAATAGTATTATGTAAAAGTGACACCTCCCTGCTTTTAAATTTCTAACCAGCCTAATGACTGGTACCACGTATGCAACACCAATAATCATATTGTTGTGCTAATGAACTTATGCTTTTATAGAGTCTGCTCTTCAGTGCCAGGCTTAATATGAAAAGTTCGCAGGTGGTCTATACACAGGATTGGAGCTTGGGTTTTGTTTGGGTGTGTTTGGGTTTTGCGTGAATGTGATGTACGGACCAGATGCGTTTTGTGGCTAAAATCATAAATTTGAATGTATGAGGGGTTACTCAGACCTGCCAACCTTTGAAAATGAGAAATCGTAGCACACAAAATTGAAATTAATCTGGATGTTGGTTGGTTGGTTGGTTTTTCGTGTTTCGCAGCCATCTTTTGACATTCGTAAAAGGAATAAGGTTTCAGTCTTTCAACTCAATATAGTAATTTTTTCCTCTGAAAATTTGTATACGATTTTTAGAGTTTCTTCTTGTTTCGCAGCGTTTTTTTTTTTTTTTTTAATTTGTAAAAGGAGCCTGTTTCCAATCTTTTAGCCCAGTGCAGTAAATTTTGACGAAATTCGCGATTTTGTCCCTGCGATAATTTCAGGATATTCACAATTTTTTCCCTACAATCGTAATTCAATTTTTTTTTATCACGATTCTTTGTTAAAATCCGTACCTTTTACCATGAACTTTTGAAGAAATTCGCATTTTTTACAGCGGTCCTTTGACGAATTTTGCTTTTTATATTACGATCCTTTGACGCAATTAGTGTTTTTGTTCTGCAATCTTTCAGTGAAATTTGCGTTTTCTTACTGATCTTTCGATGAAATTAGCATTTCCTTACTGATCTTTCGATGAAATTTGCATTTTCTTACTGATCTTTTGACAAAATTCGGGTTTCTTTCTGAGATATTTTGTCAAAATTCACGTTTTTACCACGATCCTTTGGCGAAATTTATTTCCTTCTGCGACCAATTGACGAAAATGATTTTTTTTTACAGGGTCATTTGTCGAAATTCGCGAAGGTTTATCGCAAATCGTGCGATTTTGCACACTATTTCAAACCTTGCCTCTCAAAGAACCCCCCAAGAAATTTGTTTTGCAGCCTGGATTTTTTTTTCCCATGAGCATTGTTTAATGTGCGAATTTTCGGACTAATGGCCAATTTTTGTAAAACTTTCGGAAATGAATACTTTGAAATTTTGGAAATTTCGGAACAGAATCACTCCTGAAAAATATGCTGCGCGGGATAAAAATCGCAACTAGAAACAAAAAATGCGTTTGTGTTTTTTGAAAAAAATCGTACTTTAAGACCGATTTTCGTAGCATCGTAGTTTATAGGTCCAAATCGTAGCAACTACGATTTTTTCGTAGCAGTTGGCAGGTCTGGTTACTCCCTCATAAAGCCATTTTATATATTGACGTTTTAGCTATTCTTGTCGCACATTTGGGGGCTTTTCTTATTGCAAAACTTTAAACGAGATTTTTTCGACACAATGTTTTTTATCGGTATTTGAAATATCTCAGCAACAAATTAACGATTCTCTTGCCCTTTTTTAGATAGATGTTTACATATTTACCTAGTCCTTGCTTTTTTAAAATTGCAATTCGTTCGTTTTTTACAAACAAAATAATATCAGATTTTTTTTGGAAACTGACACATTAACCATGATAGTCCGTCATTTTTGTTAGAAAAAAAAAAAAAACATCGTGCAAGGAGTAGACAATTTTATATATCTTAATGTAACTTTTTACTGCATTAGATTTGGATGACATCCCCCCTCCCCCGATTAGGGACGTTATACGCTGAGGAAAATCGTAGTTTATGACCTATTTTCGTAGCATCGTAGTTTATAGGTCGAAATCGTAGCAACTACGATTTTTTCGTAGCAGTTGGTAGGTCTGCTAGCTCTATCGCATGCAGTCTGATTGCTGTAGATTTGCCCTTAAAACAATATAAATAGTTCAGTTAGTCATGAGGATAATGAATAATTTTGATATTCGTATGAATTATTCGGGCATGCGCAAAAGCATAGCTGCCAACCTATTCCTTTTAACTAATTGAAATCAGAAATTTTGTAAAAAGAAAAAACGCTTAAATTAACTCTTAATTTAAATTGCCAATAATGTTGCCAAAATTATTTTGAAGTTGGCAACATCAAACGAGTAAATTTAGCTTTTACTGAAAATTTTTAAACTTCTAAACATCGCACATTTCCAATTCTTATATCATCGAATAAGGGAAAAACGCAATTTGTCTGAAAACAGTTTCGCAATTTACTCATTTTTTTATGTTTTTGAAAATAATTTTCAGTATGATTTTCTTAAAAAGATCTACCTCTATCGTGTGCAGACGATTTACGAAAAATAAACTCGTTTGCTCTCAAAATAAAATATAAATAGTTCATCAATTATTTGTTTATGACTTATATGCCACGAAAGTATCGTTTTTATTAAATTTCAAAATCTTATTTGAATACACATTTGCTAGTTTTCGTATAAAAATCTTTTTTTTTTATTTATTAACGGACAATTAAAAAAAAATAATAAATGCAAAAAATCCATTACAGTTTTCATTCAATTAAATAAAATGGTTTTCATCGATATTCACTAACCCGGGAAGCCTGGGTTGGATTCTCTATGTTACATACCATTTTGGTGTTTTTGTCCGGCAGGTGTTTTTTTACATTTACATCTTCTTTTTTCTTTTCACACGGGAAAAAAATATAATCACCTGTAAAAAAAAAAAAAGTTTGAGCCCTTTTCTCCCTTTAAAAAGGGGGCTCATAAACTATGTATTATCTATAAAATGAACCAGTAATCCAAGTTATTCATATTTCAGCCCCTATATTTCATGTCATATCATCAAAACTAGATCCTGTAATTGGAGAACTCTACTCACGTAATGTACCTGGATCAGAAAACGACTGGGCGTCTGCTTTTTTATACCTCTATTTTTAAATGGTCCTTCTAAGCTTGGGATTCTGGTGCAAATACATGGCGTTTTAAAATAGATTAGTGGATTTTAAAATAGAATAAGAAGCACTGAAACTATTAAAGTTTTTCTCGCAGGAGACTTATTTGTGAAGGGCGGAGTTTAATCTGGCAAACAATTTTCTTTAGTATTTTTCGGTAAAAAGCCTAAAAAGTATTTTGGCTTTCACCAATGTCTTTTAGCCTCTTCCTTGGAGGAGGGAAGAAGTGTGGAGGGTGAAATTCTTAACCCTAAGTTCTTTGAAAAAACTTAAATCTAAATTTACTAATGGATGTTATGTAATTATTGCCCTGTGAACATTTGAAATAAAATTAGAATATTTTAACGTTTCTAATTTTTTTCTTCTCTTTTTTAGCAAAAACCTTACTGGGAAACTCGAAATATCCTTTTCGGAACTAACATAGTTTAAACGTTGATGTGAAGTCGGAGTTTCTTTAGTGTGTTTCCTTGCTTTAATGCAGAAATGTCACTGACCGATAGCACTGCACTGTCTCAGTCTGTAAGAATGTTCAAAATTACATTTCATCTTCAAAACGCATCCTACCCCCACCCTTTTCGCCCTCTCTTTTTTTTTTCTTTCAGCAGCTAAACATAATGAATGTGAAAAGTTGAATGAAATTTGATCTATTTTTACATGTTAATTTGAGCATTCTGACAATTTGAGGCAGCGCAGCGCAATTTCAAAGTTGGGATGTTTATATTTAGCCAATATTGCACCAGCATGAATTATTTCGCTATGTCATTGCCAGTGTTCTCCGATGAAGCCAAATTTTCTTCAATATTGGCATGTGTTTGCAAATACTTCCAGTGTAAAGCCAATATTTCTGTAATAGGGGTATTTCATTGCAAATATCTCTAATGAAATTCAGTATTGTAGTTTAATGGAAATACTTCCGAAAAATGCAATATTGGATCCTAATATATTATTGGTTTGCGATAAGGTTAATTCTGAGATGCAGCGTAATATTTTCGCAGACATTTTTATGGCATATTGTCCTTTGCTTATGTCATATTATTCTCCTGTTTACTTCGAAAATAAAGTTTTGCAAAACATTCTGACTTTCTTAATAAGTTAGATTTCGTGGTGGAAACTTAATTTATTATGTGCAAAAAAATACATATTACATAAAACAGTGCAAAAGAATTTGAATTTACTTACTAAGATATGTTTTGTGCTGGAAACTTAATTTATTATGTGAAAAAAATTATGTGATATAAAACAATGCCAAATATTTTGAACTTCTTTAATGTTACGTTTTGTGCTGGAAACTTAATTTATTGTGTGAAAAAAAAAATATTTTACATAAAACCGTGCCAAATCCATTTGTTCTAAAATTGTGTGCTCCATAAAATAAATTTGACCAATTTTTTCCCTATAGAATATTTTTATTAATTTGCCTGTTCCAAATTTTAATAATTTTCTTGAATACTTTCTGTGACTTTTAGCACTGTAAAAGTGCCGACAGAATGGACAAATACTTTACCACCACCTTATTCATTAAAAAATGTATAGTGAATTAAATAAAATTTTTGAAGTTGTAACTATTTTTACAAACATTATACAAACATCATTGTTCACATTTAAAAAAAAAAATAATTTTTCTACTCTACTTTCTCTTCTCTTTTCTTTCATTAAATGTACTATTGAAACACGATATCGTAAATGTTAGGTTAGTTCTAAGGATTAAAAAGTGTGCATCAAACGGAATGATTTTTTTTAACCCTGTGATTTATACTTCTTTAAGATATATGTGTAGTTTCATATTTCTATCTGACAGATGTTTAATTATATTGAACATTTCATTTTTCTTTTCGTAGAGGGGGAAGATGCCACCTGAAATTTTTTCAAGTTTGAGCTTCCTACACCTTTAAAAAAACGTATAATCGACAGAAAAAAAGAGAAAGAAAATAAGAGAGGAAACCGACGATCTTTAATTGTCAAATTGTGCAGAGAAAAAAGAATAGCCATTGTAGTGAGAATTATGTGTGTTTTCAATTTATGTTATGTATTTAAAAAAAAAAAAACTGATGGGGTCGTCATTATACTACAAGTATATATAAGGGCGATTCTCCAATAAGTGGGCAATTTGTGACCCTTAGGGATATATGCTATACTACATTTTACCATTTATATAATTTTCGTTAGCATAAAATGCATTCTATGCCTATCTATAATTTCGAAAAGAATAAAAGAATTTTCAAGCAAATAACTGTAAATTTTACTTCAATGATAGTTTAAATATTCAAATTGTCACTTTTGCCCCTTGTTCTCCACTTCATGCACAGATTTTCTGGAACAAATTTAAGTGTCACGACAAATTGTTTTTAGAAATTTTACTATAAAAAATAAAAATGTACATTTTTAAGTATAAAATAAAGATTTCTTTTAGTAAATTATAAATAGTTTTATATTTATTCTGGTCATAGAAAGATTTCCGTCAGTTTTTATCTCCGTACTGTCCCCTTGTATTAAACTGCTCATGTAACAATTAAGAGGTCAGATAAAATTTGAGGACAGTTATATTTAGTAGAAGCAGCAATCTTGATTACTGAGAAAGCCACAAGTTTTAATTATCCGGACTTCAAAAGCAATTACAAGCTGCAAAGTAGATAGAAAGATAAGAATATGTTTATTACCCGTCAATACTGCCCTGTACTTAAAATTTTCATATTATTGTTTTTATTTATTTATGATTTTGTCATGATGTAACATATTTTTGCTTAGTTCAAAATATTATATTGTAATCTTACTAAGATTAACTAACTATGAGCATAGAAGCAATTTTCTTAATTTTGTCATTACTGTATCCTGCCAATGAAATTGCATCAGCTCACTACTCTGTTGAAATTTTACTCAACTTTTATTAAAAACATATACATCGGAATTTTTACTTAAAACTATTCAACATATTTGTTGAACTTAGTTCTAAGTGTATTTTATTTTAATAACTTTTAGAAGAAATTTCTGGTTCGGATCGAATGCAATAAATTATAGAAACGAGTCGATTAGAGACAAGTAGGTTAAAGAAAAATACTGTTTAACCCCTTAACGGTCGCTTAATATTTGGAAAAAGCCATAAAAAAGTACCTATTTTTTTATTACATAAATTGAATAATTATAAGGTTTCAATATAAAATATACAATTAGTTTTTTTTTTCTTAAAAGGCGAAAAAAAAAAGATATTATAAAACAAATTCACATTTGTGGAAAGACCATCATGCGAGAATTCTGTGTTTTAATATTTGTTTTACACCACACAAATTAATGCGAATAAGACCTTTATTTTTCACATCTTAGATCTTTATTTATCCTCATCAAACAAATTTTTACAAATAATAGTTGAAATAATATAATATACATTAAATTTTGATTATTAATAATTTTTTTGAGTGTGGTGTAGATTTCCTACATCACAATCAGCGCCAAAAACCAAACCCAAGTGCTAATATTCAAAGACTTCACACCGAAATGCCAGTTAAACTTTTCTGGTTTCAGAAGTTTTTTCCAGCAAGAAATCTCCAGCCCGGATATATGACAGGCACGAGAAATAACGAACGACACCTCAGCCGGTGATATTGACGGGAGCGAGAATTAAGGGGTTAAAGTTTAGGCTGGAATATTATAAATTACTCATTACCTCATGGCTTATGTATTTCTAAAAAAACATTGCTTAAAATTTAACCTTTATTTTTCCCTAAATCACAGAGTTAAATTACCCACTTATTGGAGAATTGCCCATATATATTTGGAAAGAGGAGGAGCGCGTGATTTTCACCTTAAGATATCAAACGGGACGCCATTCAATCATTTAGGAATTATGAAGGTGTGTGCGCAGCTTTGCATATAACAACAGTGTTTTTAATTTAATACAGTCGAACCTCTATTTTGCGAACTTTTATTTGGAACCAAGAACATTTTGCAAAATTCTTCGTAAAATAACCTCCAAATAGCGAAGTGTATTCTCTATTTAACGAACTTTTTCTTGGGATCTAATTTTTTTTTCTCCCTATTTCTTAAAATATTACTGGACATTTGAAACAAATTCTTTTTTTTTTAATACATTTTATGATGATCAGTGTTCATGAACAGGTCTTAACACGCACCTAACTCACCGAGAACAATAAACTCGTTGTGATTCTTTGTTTTTCATCCAAGAAGAGGAAACTTTCAATATCCCCTTTTAACCCTCAATGGAGCTGCCCTGTGTCCTTAAACTGTAGTTTCCCGTTTATAGATTGTTGATCATGATCAGTCGTGTTGGTAATTTCGATTCTTGTAGCTCGAAAATGTCAAAGCAAAAGTGCTTGACCCTTAATGAAAAAGAAAAATTATTATTGATGAGGTGGATAAAGGCATGAAGAAAAAGAATACTGCTTTAAAATTTGATATTCTTCCAAACAGCTTATCAACCATAATAAAAAATCGTGATTTTAGTGTAAAATAATTTTTTTAACTGAAAATACAATCTATTTCCAGACAATGTTTTGTTTCATTCTTATTTCCCTTGCAGATTTCTTTTTGATGGGTAAAATAAGTAAAACAAATAGATATAATTTATAAAAAAAAGTGTGACTAATTACTTTTTTTAATTGTATTTAGTGTTTATGGACTTAAAATGTGTTTTACGTAGTTTAAAGTATTTTAAAAGGTGACTCTCTATTTAACGAATTTTCCATATAACGAACTTTTTTTCGTGATTTAGCGACTTCGTTAAATAGAGGTCCGACTGTAGATTTTTTTTATTCGTATATACTCAATTCACACCAGAAAATTAAAAAAGCAATATTTAATTAATAACAGACATTCTGCATTTAAAAAAAGCGAGATTAACCATTGAAACTTACTGGTGTAAAGTCAGATTCTCTGAACTAGTTAATTTCCAGAACATATTCTATCATGGAAATTGAAGGGTTAAATATTAAGTTTTATAAAATAAATAATTATATGAAATAAGGTATTTGGAGATAAACTTATTAAAATATTTACTAATTTGCAATATTTTAGCGTAAAACAGCGATACGACAGTAGTTTTTACTTGTATTGCAGATGTGCAACAGAAGAAAAAATGAGTCTGAAAATGTCTCAGAAAATTTCGAGCTGTTGAGGGTGGAATAATATTTTTTCGAATACACCCTTAAGTTAATTTTAAAAGAATGCATATTTTGAAATTTATTTTCTAAAAAATAAAAATTATTAGACATGCATTTTTTTTTCAGAAATATATTTCCAAGAAGCTTCAAATATGCGAATCCAAAATTACAGCTCATTTCGCTAAGTAGTTTTTGAGTTATGATTTAAAAAGTACCCGCAATGCAATTTCTTTTGCAATGATTAAAAACGAATTTAACATCAGGAGTTTACTATACTAATTTTAATTGCAAAAATGTGTAAATTAAAACTTCAAAAACAGTAAAAATAGGTTTATTCGTCTGTTTACATATTTCGACTCTACCCGAGTCATTTTCAAAACAAATGAATAAAAATATTCTAAAATTGCACGGTCTATGAAGCACCATCATGCAAGTTATACAGTCTACACCGCGTCCCAAAAGTTTAGAGAATCAATGAAATTTGCATTAACATAAAAAGTAATAAGGTACAATTAAAATTCAGGTAATAAATATAATAAATATAAAAGGGATAGGTAATAAATAAAAGCAGTTTTTCTGATATACACATATAAATTATGATCAAAGGTTTGAAATTATAAAATATACATTAAATTATATAAAAATATGCTGTCCCAAAATTATAGACAAATGTAATTTTTTTTGGTTTTACATTTATAAAAGTAACTAAAAACTTACTTTTAATATTTAATTGTATTCCCCGACACTTTATAGCATCAAATACACGTTGTTCCATAGAATTAACTAAGCATTGCATTACAGAAGGAGGTATTTCATACCACGCTTTGTCAATTGCAATTTTTAAGTCATTTACACATGTATATTGCTTTCCATTTTCATATATTTCACGAGATAAGATCCCCCATATGTTCTCCATGGAATTCAAATCTGGACTAAGTGCTGGTCAGTCTAATAGTGTGATATTGTTTTGCCTAAACCATGTTTCCGATGATGTGGAGATATGGATGGATATGGATGCCCCATCTTGTTGGAAAACACAGTCCGGTCCTGCTAGCAAATCCATAATTGGCAGTAAATTGGTACGTAAAATATCCTGATAATCCTCTGATTTCATTTTTCTGCCCATAAATCCTAAAAATGTTTGGCCGTTGAAAGAAAATCCTCCCCAGGTCTTTATGGGTCCTCCGCCTTGTTGCCTGCTGAAACAGTTCTTGGGTTCTTTTCTTAGGTCATGCCAGTAAAATTTATGACCATCAGGGCCGTCTAAATTCCGTTTCTTTTCTTTACTGAAGATGACAGAAATCCATTTTTCACTGTATGACATATGCTTTCTAGCCCACTTTAGACGTGCATCTTTATGTCTCTGCTTTAAGCAAGGTTTTGCTTTCATTCTCCGGTAAACAATATTTTTTGAAGCTTTAATTCTTCTGTGTACAGTATTTTTTGAAATTCTGGAATTTGGTGCAATTTCACGCACAGATAAATTATCAACTGAAGCCATTTTTAATAACATTCTATCATCACGTAACATTGTTTTATTTGGTCTTCCGAGTCGTTTTCTAGTATTCCATGTTCCACCGGAGCTCAAAACTCTATAAATACTGCTCAAGGATCTCTTTATTATTCTCGATATTTGTACAGGATTTTGTCCTTGCTCTTTTAAATGTAAAATCTTAATAATTTCATCTTTAGGAATTTCTTTAGAACATGACATTTTTATCAGAATATGAAGGAAATGTCTTTTCCGAATCACAAACAAAACAATACATTGAACTCATTTCATTCCACACAATTTCAATAAATTATTATGCTAAAATACAGCAGACGATATTTCAATTAAAGGGAAAAATTATTCTGCATTTATAGAAGCAGACGAAAATAAAAATATTTTATTTTGTGAACAAAAATGTAAAAGAAAACATGCAATGTTGTATTGTGTCTATACTTTTGGGACAGCACATTTTTATATAATTTAATGCATATTTTATAATTTCAAACCTTTGATCATAATTTATATGTGTATATCAGCAAAACTGCTTTTATTTATTACCTATCTCACGAATTTTAATTTAACCTTATTACTTTTTATGTTAATGCTAATTTAATTGATTCTCTAAACTTTTGGGACGCGGTGTATACTATCCGCCCATTACAAGAGAAACTATAGAGATTTTAACCGGCAAAAATTAAATATGTAACGATGTAACATCATTTAACTTAACAAAATTATGGCTCGAGCTACTAAATGGTTATGAAAATAAAATAAACATACAAGTAAAATAAAAAAATAACGTGCATAATATGAAAAATTGAATAATGTCGTTTCATAGACCGTGTAACTTTAGGATATTTTTGTTTGTTTGTTTTGAAAATGATTCGGGTCGAGTCGGAATATGTAAACAGTCAAATAAACATATTTTTACTGTTTTTAAAGTTTTAATTTACACCTTTTAGTAATTAAAATGTGTATGTTATTGCAAGGTGTGTATTAGGAGTTTACTTTAAATCTTCAAAATTTCTGAAGTATTTGATCGGATGTCTTCTTGTTTCGTATCTAAAAGTAAAATTTACCGAAAACAAAAAACAAATATGCTTTCATAATTGGATGTACCTATTGAAAATGTTAAAATTTGGTACAATTTCAGTACGAAGACAAACTCCTAAGCTTATTAAAAAAAAAAAGAAAAAAAATGACAGAAGACACAATTTTCATTCAAATTGCTATTTCACTTTAAAAAAAGATTTTTGTGGGATATATTTTTTTTTCTTTTAATTCTTTGGCCGACTTCATATTAACTATCTTTGTCGCTATAAAAATTAACTTAAAAAATAGTTTTTCAACATTAGAATTAATATAAAAACTGCATATTAAAAAAGTCCTGAAACTTATACTTCTTGGAGGTATGAGTAGCCCCATGTTTCTATCTGCCAAACGTTTTATTATATTTGTATTTTTTTTTTCATATCGTGAAGGGTAAAAATGTCGCCTGTAATAAAAATTTTGAAATTTGAGCTTTCTGCATTTTGAAAGAGGCGGAGAAAAACCATCTATTTTCTCTACACAATTTAAACTAAAAAAAAAAAAATAAAAATAAAAATTTCTTCTTTTTAAAACTTTACAGTATTAAAATTGATGAAAAACTGCGTATTTAAAGAACCCTGTAATTTGTACTTGTTTAAGATATGAGTGGTTTCACATTTTTATCCGTTAAATATTTTATTACATTTTTCATAAAAAGAGGAAAATGACACCTGTTTTAGAGCTTACTACTTTTTTAAAGAAACGTTTATAAAACTGTCTATTGTCTCTAAAGTAGTGGTTTATGATGAAGTATCATGTGTATTTTTTAATCTAATATTTCAATTAAATTTTTTATCTTTCTTTCCTTGTAGTTAAAAAGTCATAACTGTTTTATTCTTTAAAAAGTAATTATTCCTTTCTCATGGTGAAATAGATTTTATCATGTTTATTTCAGCGGTCGTAAATTCTCTTTTCATTAACGCGGAAGTAAATAATAAAAAAGTAAACGGATTGAATCATTTTCGTTTCTCTACAATCCAACGGACTTTATATATTTAGAAGTTTTATGATAGTAATTTTCCAGCTCATTTTATAAAATTTAAAGCTGATCTATTTATTAACAAGAGTTATTACCTTGTTATACCATTGTATTCTTTCAGTAAATTTAACGCAAATGAATATACGTCAGCAGTAATGTAAAGGGATTCTAACTTTTTCTAGATGATTCACCGGGTTACACGAGGTTATTTTCGGGAGATAGTTCTGATCATAGATATTACCAATAATTCAGATCTTCCTCATAGCATTTATATTTGCGGCTAATTTTGGCGGTTGTTTTGGACTCTCATATTGACTTTGATTTCACAGGATGTTGGCATGGAATGTTTTGTGATTCATTCTGAGTCTTTCCGACTGAGAACATTCTGCTTCGGTCCATGCGTCTGATAAGATGCCTGCTACTCTTCTATTGTAAAGATCGATGGCTGCCAACGGGCCACCCCATCAATATATATTTTTCATGAAGTTGCAATAAATTACATTTTAACCTGTACAATTTTTTTTCAGTTAATTTTTGGGATGAGAACTCACTAAAATGGGTGCTGCATATTGATGTGATGTACTGCCATTCGTACATCTCGGCCAATCTTTTATTTAAAAGTGTGAGGGTATAAAACTGAGCTCAAAAGGTTGAGAGCTCCAGCACATGGCTCTCAACCTTTTTTTGGCTACGATTCACCAAAACATTTCTAAAATCATGATGTCTCTCCCCCTTTCTTTCTGTAATATATAATTCTCATTATTTTAAAAGTGAAATCTTATTCACATTCTTATACACTATCAACAATGACAAGCTATTTCAAAATTTTATAATTTGCCAAACACGTAAAATTTTGTCCCAAATGTATTTTTAACGTAGCTGAATGAATGTAACGAAGTCTTTGCTCTTATATCTAGAAGCGTCTTTTGCTTCTTGTCAACGTACTTCAGTGTGAAACAAAAGTATTACATGGTCATTGTCATCTCCAAAAAATTTCTTGAAGAGACCCTGACTTTTGAAATTAAAAGTAAAAGTATCCAAACATTTTTAATTGTAAAATATATTATATGAACTTTAAAAAGTTCACTGTTTTACTTAAAAAAGGTGAATAAAATAATAAAAGAGATGTTACAAGTTAAAAATATACATTTTATTAAAAACTTCTTAGTACTTTCAAGCTTTTCAGTTCTCTTCATCAGAGAATATTTTAATAACCAATTTCTGTTTATTTATAAAAATACGTCACTTCGTTTTGAAAACGAGAGAGCCAATAATTATTAGAGTTGAAAGTAGAAGTGGTAGTTTCTTGGATTGAACTTAATTAGAGAAAATATATATTATTATTAACTGCAGTTCCATTTATTTTATCACTCTGTTCTCATACGTCACTTTCCTTTTTAAATGCGTAGCTGGACAGTCGAAGTAGAAGTGTTTCAGGTTAATTTTGGTTAGAAGAAAATATTGAACTGCCGTACCATAAACTTTAATACGTCACTTTTCTCAAGTTTTCTGGATTTATTTTCATGATATTGAACCATAAATTGGTAATATTATACGAAAGGGCATAGTTACATACATGATTGTTTCCTCACAGGATTTCTATGGATTCTCTAATAGTGGATGCGTAATAATTGGATGTTGGGAATATGATTTTTGCATGATCAAAATCTATTGTAATGTTCTGATTGAGACTTAAGCGAGAGAGAGAGCGGTGGATTGACGACAAAATTTTGTATCTGTTTTATACTCTTTGATTAACTGATTTTAGTATACTTCATTAAGAAAAAGTAAAAAAAGAATGTGTTTGAATTGTAAAAAGTCCTTCCGGCCAGTGCCGGGAGGAAGAGGTAGCTTTCAAATACCTTATTTTAAAAAAGCCAACTTATATTATTCAAACACACGAAGCTCAATTTAGTGGAAACCGAATATAGGAGATTCAATACTAATTTTTATCAATACTAAATCATTATGAATGAGAATTTCACGAAATTAGTCAGCTTTATCCAAGCTGCTTTTATTTAAAGTAACTTAGATGTGGCTGAGATGTTGATGTATACTATCCACATGCTTTCTCACATGGAAATAGGCGAATACGTGTGTTATCGCGTGACAAATACAAGATCGTTTCAAAATGTTAGCCATACTAGAAATTCAAAGTGCTATAATTCAACCATTTTTTAAGATATAAACAAAAGAACAAATTTTCAGAAACAAAATCTGCTCCGGAATCTTTGTATCACGGCAAAACACATAAAAAAATCTTTTTCATTTTCCAATTTTTTAATACCTCATTTTAAATTTTAAATTTATTTTTTTAAAATGGCAACACTTTTGAAACAAAATGGCGAATAAAGCTGGACAACGAACTCGGTCGGGACATTGGTATGTACTATGTACAGACCAAGTAACATCCAAATCGGTTCATAAATACGCTTGTTATCGCGTGACAAAAATCAGGTCGTTTTAAAATGTCAGCCACAATAGAAATTCAAAACGCAATAACTCAGCCATTTCTTTAGATATAGACGAAACAAAGACTGTTCCGGGATCTTTGTATTAAGGTCAAACACATACAAAAGAAATCTTTTTCATTTTCTAATATTTTGGTATCTCACTTTAAATTTTAAATTTTTTAAATTTTTTTAAATGGCCGCCATTTTGAAACAAGAAGGCGGATGAAGCTGGCCAACGAACTCGGTCGAGATATTTGTATGTACTATGTGCACACCAAAGTACATCCAAATCGGTTCATAAATACGCCTGTTATCACGAGACAAATATCAGGACGTTTCAAAATGTCAGCCACGCTAGAAATTCAAAATGCTATAACTCAGCCATTTTTTGAGATATAGACGAAACAAAAACTGCTCCGGAATCTTTGTATGAAGGTCAAATACATAAAAAAAAAATATTTTTTCAATTTTCAAATTTTTGGTACCACATTTCAAATTTAAATTTTTCTTAAAAATTTAAATGGCTGCCATTTTTAAACAAGATGGCGGATGAAGCTGGCCAACGAACTCGGTCGAGACATTGGTATGTACTATGTACAAACGAAGTTACATCCAAATCGGTTCATAAATACGCCTTTTATCGCGTGACAAAATTCAGGACGTTTCAAAATGTCAGCCACGCTAGAAATTCAAAATGCTATAACTCAGCCATTTTTTAAGATATAGACGAAACAAAAACTGCTCCGGAATCTTTGTCTAAAGGTTAAATACATAAGAAAAAAATATTTTTCCGTTTTCAATTCTTTGGTACCACATTTCAAATTTCAAATTTTTAAGAAAATTTTAAATAGCCGTCATTTTGAAACAAAATGGCGGATGAAGCTGGCTAACGAACTCGGTCGAGACATTGGTATGTACTATGTACATACCGAATTACATCCAAATCGGTTCATAAATACGCCTGTTATCATGAGACAAATATCAGGACGTTTCAAAATGTCAGCCACGCTAGAAATTCAAAATGCTATAACTCAGCCATTTTTTGAGATATAGACGAAACAAAAACTGCTCCGGAATCTTTGTATGAAGGTCAAATACATAAGAAAAAAATATTTTTCCGTTTTCAATTCTTTGGTACCACATTTCAAATTTCAAATTTTTAAGAAAATTTTAAATGGCCGCCATTTTGAAACAAAATGGCGGATGAAGCTGGCCAACGAACTCGGTCGAGACATTGGTATGTACTATGTACATACCGAATTACATCCAAATCGGTTCATAAATTCGAGAGTTACAGTATGACAAAGGTCAGATATATATATATATATATGGATATATATATATATATATATATATATATATATATATATATATATATATATATATATATATATATATATATATATATATATATATATATCAACTTTTGAACGGAGGGTGGTTTCGGGGTCTGGGGGTCATGATCGATGAAAATATACCAAAATTTTTTGAAATTGCTTTCCTCCGAACGGCTGCAATAGGTAGCTTTTTGTAATGAAAGCTACCTAAAACACCCTCTGAATAATGTTCGTTGCACACAAGAATTATGTCTGGATTTCATCTTTATCAAATTTAGTATCTATTTCACTTTCTCATCGTAATACAGTTCTGTGTTATCATACCTTCTCTTTCCCAGTATCGCCAGTTAACCACGATACACATACTGATTTTAAATTTTAAAATGTATATTTCATAGTCTGTATTTACATACTTTGTATGAGGCCTGCACCAAGTCATAATTTTTTTTTTTCATCCCTTTACTTTCGGAAAGGGGTGAATAGAAAATTTTTCAAAATTTAGAAATAGAAAATTTTTTAAAAATAGAAATGAACAGACATCGCAGAAATGCGATGTCCGTACGGGAATTTATTAATTTTATAATGTTGTTAGTACTTCGTTTAGAACATATTTTAGATTAAATATGAATAAAATTAATTTGTTCAGGGCAGACAGACTAAAACAAATGCTTAATTAGTTTCATGTGTAAAAGTTTTTGCATATGCCATATTGCCAGTGTTTAATTTCTAACAAAAAAAGTACCGGAGACCTAATATTCTGTGGTACCGGTAGCAACAACTGTACCGTTTCGCCCTACTACACCCCTGTCACTCCAAGCTGCATATTTATATTTCGTACATTATTTGCACAATTTAAAGCATTTTGTTTTCTTTAGCAAAATAAAAATTTTAATTATATCCATCAGCGTACTTAGCTGTCAACTATTCCACTTTTTAGTTATCAATCCTTCCGAATAGTAGTTCTTGCCTAATTTAGTGTTAATTAATTGCAGAATTCTGCCATTAAACATGGTAAGGATTATGATTCGAAAATACTGTTAACACAAAAAAAGAATAGTTCTCAGCTATGCATTTTTCTGAAAAAATGCATGAAATGTACAGAAATTAATACTTATATGCTGAAGAATGGAACAATGTTTTTCAATTTCCTATAAAAGGTGCATATCTTAAACTTTAATCGATTCCTTCCGCATAACAATCTTTTGTGGTGAGTCCCTGAAAATCAGATTGGATTAAAAATTTGACACCGTTATCGGAAAGATTTGATGCTTTCATAGAAAAAGGGGAAACACTCCTCTATTGCTTTCTATCAATATAACAGTAGATTGCAATTATATCTACTTACAAATGAAGGTGACTTCGTAAGTGTATTCATGATGCAAAATAAATAGAAAAATCACTAACGTGATTTTTATACTCGTACGCAATAGAAGGCAACAAACCTCAAACTAACAAAACATCAAGCTGATGCTCGTCGGATAAAAACAGAAAATATCCTTTTCAGGTTAGATAAATAAATAATAAAAAAAACAGCCAATTAAAAATGATCTTACTGTCACAAAAAAATCGAGCTGAAAGCTATTTCATTATTCAGTCTATTGAGTGGCGCCGTATCAAAACGTCGCCGCCATCAATGCCAGACATAAATTTGCAAATATCACTAGAATAGAAAAAAACGATTTCCGTTTTCTCTTCATTTGGATCAAAATAGCATTAAAATGATTTGAAATAGAATGTAATACGTAATTTTGAAGGAGAAAAAGTTTTTTTTTCTTCTCTACATGAATAAATTAAATTTTGAATGTAAGACAGATTGAGCTTGAGTCAGTCCAATCCCAAAAACTAATACAAAAATTGAGTCTGTTTTATCTCCATCTCCTATGTATGGACACATTACGTCACATACAAGTGTTTTGATAAAAAAGAATGCAAAAGCTTGGAGATGAGAAGGAAAGGAAAGAGTAATTTAGTTTTCCGTTTTTCAAAAGCGCTATTGCATTGGGCTGCACAGTCCTGTATTTATGAGCTCCAGTGAATTCTGACTAATATTAAAAAAGTCCTTCCGGCCAGTGCCGGGAGGAAGAGGTAGCTTTCATAATCCTTATTTTAAAAAAGCCAACTTATATCATGCAAACACACGAAGCTCAATTTAGTGGAAACCGAATATAGGAGATTCAATACTAATTTTTATCAATATAATGGATGAGAATTTCGCGAAATTAGTCACCTTTATCCAAGCTGCTTTTCTTTAAAGTAACTTATATTTGGCTGCCAAATTCGGCAATTTCTTAAAGTGCCTGTCATTTTAAGACAACATGGTGGATGAGGCTAAGCAGTGAACTTGGTCGAGACCTTAGTAATTGCTGTGCACATGCTCACTCACATCGGAATCGGTTAATATATAGGAGTGTTGTCGCATGCAAAAAATCAGATTTTTCAAAATGTCACCCACAATAGAAATTGAAACTGCTATATCTGAGCCATTTTTTAAGGTAAAGACAAACAAAAAATGCTCCTGAATCCTTATATCAAGATCAAATACTTAAGAAAGAAACCTTTTTCAATTTCTAATTTTTTTTGCACCTCACTTTAAATATATATATATTTTTTAATTTAATGGCCGCCATTTTGAAACAAGATGGCTGATGAATCTGGCCAGCGAACTTGGTCGAGGTGTTGATGTATACTATCCACATGCCTTCTTACATCGAAATAGGCGAATACGTGTGTTATCGCGTGACAAATACAAGTTCGTTTCAAAATGTTAGCCATGCCAGAAATTCAAAGTGCTATAAATCAACCATTTTTTAAGATATCAACAAAAGAACAAATTTTCAGAAACAAAAACTGCTCCGGAATCTTTGTATCAAGGCCAAACACATAAAAAAAATCTTTTTCATTTTCCAATTTTTTAATACCTCATTTTGAATTTTAAATTTAATTTTTTTTAAATGGCAACCCTTTTGAAACAAGATGGCGAATGAAGCTGGCCAACGAACTCGGTCGAGACATTGGTATGTACTATGTACAGACCAAGTTACATCCAAATAGGTTCATAAATACGCCTGTTATCGCGTGATAAAAATCAGGTCGTTTTAAAATGTCAGCCACAAGAGAAATTCAAAATGCTATTACTCAGCCTTTTTTTTTTAGATATAGACGAAAGAAAAACTGTTCCGGAATCTTTGTATTAAGGTCAAACACATACAAAAAAAATCTTTTTCATTTTCCAATTTTTTGGTATCTCATTTAAATTTTTTTATTTTTTTATTTTTTTAAATGGCCGCCATTTTGAAACAAGATGGCGGATGAAGCTGGCCAACGAACTCGGTCGAGATATTTGTATGTACTATGTACACACCAAGGTACATCCAAGTCGGTCTATAAATACGCCTGTTATTACGTGAGAAAAATCAGGACGTTTCAAAATGTCAGCCACGCTAGAAATTCAAAATGCTATAACTCAGCCATTTCTTAAGATATAGACGAAACAAAAACTGCTCCCGAATCTTTTTATCAAGGTCAAACACATAAGAAGAAAATATTTTTTCAATTTTCAATTTTTGGTACCACATTTCAAATTTAAATTTTTCTTAAAAATTTAAATGGCCGCCATTTTTAAACAAGATGGCGGTGAAGCTGGCCAACGAAACCGGTCGAGACATTGGTATGTACTATGTATAAACGAAGTTACATCCAAATCGGTTCATAAATACGCCTTTTATCGCGTGACAAAATTCAGGACGTTTCAAAATGTCAGCCACGCTAGAAATTCAAAATGCTATAACTCAGCCATTTTTTAAGATATAGACGAAACAAAAACTGCTCCGAAATCTTTGTATAAAGGCCAAATACATAAGAAAAAAATATTTTTCCATTTTCAACTTTTGGTACCACATTTCAAATTTTAAATTAAAAAAAAATTTAAATGGCCGCCATTTTGAAACAAAATGGCGGATGAAGCTGTCCAACGAACTCGGTCGAGAGATTGGTATGTACTATGTACACACCGAATTACATCCAAATCGGTTCATAAATACGCCTTTTATGGCGTGACAAAATTCAGGAAGTTTCAAAATGTCAGCCACGGTAGAAATTCAAAATGCTATAACTCATCCATTTTCTAAGATATAGACGAAACAAAAACTGCTCCGGAATCTTTGTATAAAGGTCAAATACATAAGACAAAAATATTTTTCCATTTTTAATTTTTTGGTACCACATTTCAAGTTTTAAATTTTTTTAAAAATTTTAAATGGCCGCCATTTTGAAACAAAACGACGGACGAAGCTGGCCAACGAACTCGGTCGAGACATTGGTATGTACTATGTACACACCGAATTACATCGAAATCGGTTCATAATTACGGGAGTTACAGTGTGACATAGGTCAGATATATATATATATATATATATATATATATATATATATATATATATATATATAAATTTTGAACGGAGGGTGGTTTCGGGGTCTGGGGGTCATGATCGATGAAAATATACCAAAATTTTTTGAAATCGCTTTCCTCCGAACGGCTGCAATAGGTAGCTTTTTTGTAATGAAAGCTACCTAATAGTTACTGAAAACAGAAAAGTGCCGGAGCTGGGATCCGGCAGTGTATTGCAGAATGAATAGAAATAAATATTCCATTCAATAAACACTAATAGAAAGTGTTGTATAAAAGTTTTAAAACACAACAGTAACCAGAAAAAATATAAAAGTTATAAGTAAAATACAGATGTTAAAAATCAAAACTTTTTATGCATCTATTGTGTATTTTGTTATTGGGAACTTTGAAAATTGATTAAAAACCTATTTTTTAATTTTACTTTAGAAATTTGTGTATAGTACTTTTATTTTCAACCTAAGAATATAATTTTTCTAAAAAAGACAAAACAAACTATAACAAGTAATGGGTTATAACAAATACGTAATTATTCCCTTAAAAAATCAAATTACCCACCAGTGGGGGCGAATGCCCTACGTTGGAAACCACTGCTCTAAAGAATTTAAACTTAAAAGAAAAATAAAAGTTTTTTGTTTTTTAAATTATACAGCATTAAAATTTATAACAAAATTGTGCAATAAGAAATCTCTTCAATTTATACTTCTTTAAGTTATGCAAAGTTTCACATTCTTATCTGTCACATGTTTCATCTCATTAACAATTTTGATAAATACTTATTTCATGAAGGGATAAAAATCATCTGTTTCAAAATTTTGAAATTTGAGAGCACTACATTTTAAAAGGTACGTTGATAAATCATATATTGTCTCTTTAGAATACAAATTTTCGTTTTTGAAAGTTTAAATTTTTCTTTTTTTTAATATTTTGTAGTTATAAAGTTGAAGGAAATGTGTATAATAAAAAAAGTTATACTTCTTTAAGATATGAGTATTTTCACTTTTCTATTTGGCAAATGTTTCATTACATTTTTCTAGTTCGCAAAAAGCAAAATAACCCTGCTTCAAAATTGTTAAATTTGAACTTCTTACACTTTAAAAGAGACGTTAATAAACTAATTACTAAAGCTATATAACCCAAATTTTTCTTTAAAAAAAATAATTTCTTGCTTTAAATTTTGCATCGTTAAAATGAATAGCAAATCATAAATAACAATAATAACCACTGCAATTTATACCACTTTAAGATAGAAATTTCCAGTTTTTATTTGCCTAATGTTATATTATGTTTAAATTCTTAATTTCGTTTCATATAGGGAAAATAAGTCAACTTTAGGAAAAAAAGAAACTGAAATATGAATTTCCCCTATTTTAAAAGGTGCGTTGATAAACTATATATTGTCTCTTTAGAATCTAAATTTTCCTTTTTGAAAATTTAATGTTTGCTTGTTTTTAAAATTTTGTGGTTGTAAATTTGAAGAAAATGTGTATAATAAAAAAAATATATCTGAAAGTTCCTAAAGACATGAGTAATTTCACGTTTCTATTTGCCTAATGTTTTATTACGTTTACATTTTTCTAGCTCGTAAAAAGAGAAAAATAACTCTGCTTCAAAATTTTTAAATGTGAACTTTCTACGCTTTATAAGAGACGTTCATAAACTAATTACTGTAGCTGTATAACTTAACTAAAAATATATATAATAATAATAATTTCTTGTTTTAAATTTTTCATCGTTAAAACAGGGTTCCCAAATGGTCCTCCAACTGAATACCAATAAATTTTATCAGAAAATTTTATGGTAGGTTTGCGCTAGAATTAACTTTCAAAGGTGATTTCGGGCGGTTTGTAAGAAAAATCTAAAAAGAAAAATTTTCTAAAAAAATATTGGTATTCACTTGGCGGACCATTTGGGAGCCCTGTTAAAATGAACAACAATTTGCAAATAACAATAATAACTACTGTAATTTATACCACTTTAAGATATAAACTTTCGGTTTTTACTTGCAAAATGTTTTATTTTGTTTAAAGTCGTTATTTCGTTTCATAAAAAGAAAATAACTTAACTTTTCGAAAAATAAAAATAAAACTGAAATATGAACTTTCCCCTATTTTAAAAGAGACGTTCATAAACTACGTATTGCCTCAACAAAATGAAGCAGTAATCCAAATTATCCATTTTTCATCTTTCATGTTTCATACCATATCATCAAAATCTAGATCCTGTAATTGGAGAACCCTACCCATGTAATGTAGTACCTGGATCAGAACACGGCAGGGCGTCTCCTTTTTATATCCTCACTAGGTGCCCCCTCTAAACAAGGGATTTCGGTGGAGATACACATCATTTATATACAGCAACTCTGAGGTACCGAGTAATATATATTTGTCCCCATTTCAGCGTTATTCTCTTTCTTGTTCTTGGCACGAAATGGGCGTTTTATGATCAGCTGACGAAGTGTTGTCTTTTCACAGACATTTTTACGGCCTATTGCTCCTTGCTTGGATGACTTTTATTGATTTTTAGAGTCTCATGTTTTGCAAAATTTCCTGTTTCTTTATTAATAGGTTGTATTTTAGTGCTGTAAACTTAAATTATTATGTGAGAAAATTTATGTTACATAAAACAGTTCTTAACCCACTTGTTCTAAAACTTGTGTGTATAAGGGAATAAAAACTTGCCGTATCAAGATAAGATTGGTCCGGCCATAGGAAATTTTTTTATAATTCTATCACACAAGTAAGATAGTTTATAAAATTGCTTACTTCACTATAAGCATAATGCAATAAATACGTTTTTTCAAAAAAAAAAAAAAAAAAAAAAAAAAAAAAATAGCCGAACAAAATTTACCTATATTTATGTTGCTTGAAATTTATTAACTTTTGTTTACTAATTCGAGCGTGCTGATTTTTTTTCTTTTATTTCTTCCAGCAAAAGTTTTTGATCTACAGTTAGGGTGATCACAAAATACGGAAAATTGCAGTCCGCACAATAAAATTTATATTTAATGTTATATAATGCAATTTTATTTTTTACATTATAATAAAAAATATTCTTAGAAGTATTTTCAAGACATATTATATTCATAATAACGCAAAAATAAAGCAATTAAAAGACTTAAAATTTCAGACTGTCATTTTCCTGGCATGTCATACTGTGATGTGTGCAAAGTAAAAGGCTTTCTGCTATCATGTACAAATATCTTTTTCCAGTTTTTAAATTTCTAATTAATAATTATGTCTTAGGATTGTCACTGAAAATGAATGTCTTTGTCCTGACCTGCTCATTTTAGTTATTTATGAGGTATACATATGGCACTGCAGAGTAATTCTTCTTGTTCTTGACATAGTTCAAGTCAGAAGTAGTAAAATCATTGCTACCAGCAAGATCTTTTAGATATTTCTTTGAAAATAATGTGTTTAAAGGCTTTGTAAAAATTGATTAGACTTTTTTTATGTCATTTTCCTGGATTCTATAAATTACAAATAAAACTCAACATTACACTGAATTTGAGATACTATGGAGGAAACATGCTCCTTTAAACAAAATTAAAATGATAGATCTAAAAAAAAAAAAAAAAAAAAAAACAAAAAAAAAACACAAGAATGTGAAAAATGTTTTAGAATGAAATTGTCATTATCTGGCATACATATACAAAGAAAATGACACACAATTATAATTACATAAAAATGAACTTAAACTCTTCAAACTTTAACAATTTCACATATGTATTCCTTTATTCTTATAATGTCATCGTCAAGAAGACCTGTATAAACGATGCGAACTCTTTTCGTTACATGTGTGGAGAATATACCTTTAAAATTTTTCGCTTATGTCTATCCGACTTAGTTGTAAAACAAGTGTATTTCGACTACTTTGGATTTAAATTAGAAACACAGATTAAGACTTGGGTTCCTAAGGTTATGTGTAAAAAGTATGTAATGTCTTTACGTTTGTGGGCTACTTAGAAGAGACCATCTGACTAGTATCATACACCAATGATCGGTTTTTGTGCTGTGACTATAACAGGAAATAGCCGTTTTATGTGGGCTTACACGAACTTGCGATCTGCTATTAGATCTTTTCCAAGTTCCAAGGGTGCAGTTTTATCGAAACCTGCATTGTCGAAAGTATCTTAGGGAATAAAAAGTCTCACGTTTACTCGGATCATATTGAAGTAATTTATTACATTTTCAGAATCTTTGATGCAATATGAGCATTAAGGTAAACATTCTTTATAGCCATTTAGACCGTTTTCCTGAAAATCTTGGTAATCTGAGTAAAGAAGTATGCGAACGCTTCCATCAAGATCTCCTCACTATGGAGAAGCGATAAACATATGATGGAGCACTACTGCTGCAGTATTCAGAGTATTAGTTGCACATTTGTTAGCTCCGGAAAATCTTATAAGAAACCATTTTGTGAATCTGAATTAGACCAATGTCAGACGGGCGTCTTTTTTGCTGCTTTTTTGTTTAAGTATTATTTATTCACAATGCTATAGCATTGTGAATGGATAATACTTAAGCAAAAAAGCAGCAAAAAAGACGCCCGTCTGACATTGGTCTTAGAGTGATTAAATAAAACGTTATAAAAAAAGAGTATTTTTTCTTTAAAAATAAATCTCCTTATAATAAGTAGAGTTGATTCAGAAATGCTGATTAAATATTTGATATCAGCGCAAATGACACTTTCGAAATCAAATAGGTAGATTTCGTATGAAATACTACCTATTACATTTTCCCCTATGTTGGAATTTCTGAAAACGTTTTGCAGATCTACACCGATCATGACCCCTAGAACCCAAAACCACCCTCAGTAAAAAACTTTATCTATCTATCTATCTATCTCTCTCTCTCTCTCTCTCTCTCTCTCTCTCTCTCTCTCTCTCTCTCTCTCTCTCTCTCTCTTGCGTAAATACGGGTTAGGTTCCCTTAGAAAGACCCCCACGAAGGGCACTCCCCCCAGGGCCTATATCCCACGTGTTGATAATCGGCCGTCATAAACACAAACCAAACCTCTCTCTCTCTCTCTATATATATATATATATCACTTTTTTATGGGCACGATAACTTCCGTAATTCTTCACAGATCTCTTCCAAACTGATACACGAAATCAAAGGGCATAAAATCTCGGTCAAGTTCGTTAATGGGCAAAATCGAACCAAGGGGATGGAAATAGGGAGGGGTTTCGTGAAAACCGTAAAAAAACCCATAACTTCTTAATTTTTGTACATATCAAATCAATTTAAAGTTTTTGACACATCTAAAAATTGGGCCAAATATTTATGTATCACAGAATTTCGTTAAAATTAAAAATGGGCTCAAGGGGCTCAAAAAATAGAGTTTTAGAAAGAAAAAAAATTAATAACTTCGTCAATTCTCAAAATCCATTTACATTTATATCCCATAAATTAATCTGCTTAATATTACCTACAACTTTTATATTGACAAGTTTTGATAGTACCAATTCGTACTGCAAAAAAAAATTAAAGATTAAAACAAAAAAGTGGGGAGAGGGGGTGTTGAAAAAGAAAAAAATCCATAACTTCGTCAATTCACAAGTTATAAAATCCGCATGAATTTATTATATATCTATTTAATATTATCTACTACATTTATATTAACAAGTTTTTGATAGGACCAATTCTTACATCAAAAACAAATTAAAAGTACATAGCAGTTGAAGAAAAAAAAATCATCGTATTAAGGGTGTATTGAAATCCAAACTGCTTGTTTTCTGACTCATTTTTAAATTCAATTTTGTTCTCAAACGCATCCAATTGATAGATTCTCTTATTCAGAAACTATATAATGTATTGTAATGGTCGATTTTTTGATAGAGGCAGAATATTTTTCAAAAAATTATGTGAAAATGGGCATTTTGAACCGAATTTCATGAAGCAATTGTGTTGGAAACGAAAAATATTGTCCTACTGAGAAAATAATTGTTTATAAATTAAGTTTTAATTAATTGAGCGAAAAATAAAAACACAGGTCGCTCATAAATCTCTTCAAAAATCACGCCAGCAAATTTCATATTTTTTCTTTTAAAAGTGAATCTGAAAATGTGCAAGAAAATTTCGAGTTGTTGAGCATGAAACCTTCTCTTATATAAAAATGAAATAAAAACTCGTCAAAAGCAGCCAGATAAAACTGTGAAAGTGAGTTTATTTCTAATCATGATTTAGTTTTTGTTGTTGAAATTAGCACTTAACTTCGAAATTTACCTGCGCCTGTAGGCCGAGCCGACAGGGATTTTTAAAATATCTCCTGCAACCGAAATGCCGTTGGGCGGTGTAATAGGAAACGTTATCCTTTTAGCAGGAGCGTCATTACAGAATTAGCTTGGAGGAGACAAAATTCTTTTGCTGGACGTATAGTAATTCCAGATTTTCGGTTCACTTTAACTGTACTAATTTTCTTGCATTCATATTTCATATACACTGCAAATTGAAATGTCTGAAATTCAGACACTTAAGTGTCTGAAACGGAGTGTTCAATTTTCAGACATTTTAAAATGTCTGAATTTTTTCAGACACTTCAAACGTCTGAATTTCAGACACTTCAAACGTCTTAATTGCAACCATTTTTTAATCATTATACGCAGCCATGTTTGACCACGTTGAATCCTAGAAAAATTTTTGGCCATGGTCCTGCCCCCTCCACCCCCATACACTGCGATTTTAGGGGCTCTGAAAGTTGGTAAACAATTTTCTTAAAGCTGATAATTTAAATATTTTTCAACAATGTACATTATAATCAGTATTTTGAACTTCTAGAGTAGAATACGATTAAAAACTACAATATATATATATATATATATATATATATATATATATAAATGCAATAAAACCTCTCAATAGGGGTTTCAAGGGAATTTATCCACCATTCGTTGCCGAGGTGCATGTGATTGAGAGGTTTTACTGTATTTAGATTTTTTTTTTTTAGTTTTTAATCTTAGTCGGCCTTAAATGTTCAAGATTTTTATTATAATCGGCCCACTATCGAAAAAATTTAAAATATAAACTTTACAATAATTGCATATCTAATTCGGGGCCCCTAAAATTGTAGGGAGGGAGTAGGGGACACTGCCCAGTTCGCCCATGCTTCAATCAAATCCTTCTTCTGCAAAAAATCCAACCCTGCATTATGTTCGCTAAATAGAGATGTCCGGTATTCGGAAGTGTTCGTTATGGAGACTAATGGACATTCCCTAATACCGGACAGCTCTATTTAACAAAAACTTTTTAAAAGCAAAACGCATGCACATTTGTTTATTTTTACCTAAAAAAAAACCAGACATGTCTGATTCATTGGTCGGCACCAAAATCCTCTCTGTAAAAAATAATAGTTGATTCTTATAGATTTTAATCTTCTAAATAAAAATATGGTAACGAAATTACTGTATCACGTACCATTTTTTTGGTAGGAGAGTTTTGCTTTTAAATTTAAAATTAAGATATTTTATATCTTGCTAAAACATGAGTGAAAATTTTTTAAACCATAAAATATAGATAATAATAGGTAAATTACCTGCAAATAAATGTATAAAAACGATTACCAGATTTACAGTGGCATAAGGAATGAAAATATAATAGTGGATAGCAAATAGTAAATTCGGACACGAAAAAGGGAGGGGGCATAAAAAAAAATGCTTTACACAAGTATCAACAAATAAAATTTCCATGCTATATTTTGTCACTTTGATATCTAAAACAGTCAAAATATTTCTTTCATGATTTCAATTTTATCTAGCATTGCAAATTAATATAATAATCATTCCATGTTTATTATTATTATAAAACTGTTTCTCGAAAAATGGTACGTGCTGGAGCATTTTCAATAACATATTTAGACACTTTACATATTTAGTTTGCAGGGAGAAAAATTTAAATTTTTTTTACCGACCTTTGATTATCGAGCAAATTCCACAGTCCTATAGTGTCCACTATTGAAGGCAGGTCCTTTACGGTATTCGGATAAATATATATTTTTTGTTTCTAATCTTATCCTGTTCTAAAAGTTCGAAATACTCATTATAAACAGAGCAATGTCGAAAGAGATTTAAAATATCAGCGTTACAAAATTACACAAAAATTCCCCCCGCCCCTTCAGAAAAAAAGAAAATTAATATCATTTAAAAATTAAATTCTTCTTTTAAATTTATATTGTTACATAGACAAGTTTTTTATACATCAGATGAGAACCTCAAAAGCTATTTATTTAATAATAAATAAAAAATAAATAAATATTCTATTTTAAATAACATGCAGAAAAAATTACTTCAAATTTTTAAACTTCTTTCGTCTTAAACATACATTTTAATATCTAATTGTCATTTTTTTAAAAATATTTCATGTAAGTGATGATAAATAAAATGATAAAAACTGCAATTTTAGTCAAAACTAATTATGTAAGTAAATGTATATAACTCTAGCTTTTTAAATTTCAAATTTATTTTTTGCTAAAAATAATTAAGAATCAATATTAAAATTGATTTCAAATGAAATATATATGTATATCTTTAAGGATTTTTAAGTTACAGTAACATGCATAATTACATGAATGTAAGAATATATATTTCTAGAATTAGCTGTTTTTTCGCAAACAGATTCAAACCTTACTTATATTTCATGCAATATTTTATGTGGTACTATAAACAAAATATCAAAACCACTTACTGTTATCGATATCCTTGCCTTGATTTAAAATAACTGTCATAGTGAATGAGTAACAAAATACTTGCAGCTTTTTAAAAGAAACCCCTTCATATATCCTACTAGTCGTGTTAAAATAATGAAAATTTTCCATTCTTAAAACACAACCCGTGGGACTGGTTTGTAAGTCTGGGGCTAGTTCTTATTCACAAAGTTCTGACGAGATGAATAACCTTATATTATCGACGAAAAACAATAAAAAGTAATACTATCTCTGTTGCACGCTCTTTGTAGAATTCTTGGATGTAATTTTCAAGTGTTTCTTTTCCGTTGTTGTATAAAAATCTGAAACACATATGATTCACGCAGAAATCCAAAATGCAAGAAACTTCTAAATATAACACTTCTAGAAATGACGCAGCCACAGTAGAATTATAATGACAAAACTTTTCACAGTAAAAAATAGGATCGGTTAAAGATGTGAACTGTTGGAAAACGTTTACATTTGAAAGCGACATTGGACTCTTGAACTCGAATTCGGCTGACAAAGGGAAAAAAGAGTCAGCATTACGTCAGTCATTACGTCAGCATACGGTTTACAGTATGATAAGTTCATTAAAACGTTTTTATTAGCGGGAAATGGAACGTTGTATAAGAAGAAATCAGAAGCATTTTACTTTCTTTATTTGGCATTTTTCGTAATGCTTACACTTATAAATTATCTGAATATAATTATTACAGTTTTTATACTTTCAGGCAGAGGGTGAAAAACATATGATAAATTTAAAAAATCGTCCTAACGCTTCTAAATAATACATTTATTATGCATAATCACAGACAGGAGGGCGGTTGCAGGCCATTTCCCTTCCCTGTATTTTGAAATTTACTGAATTAAATTGTCTTTATATTTAAAAATAATAATAAAATTTATTCTTCCAAATTATTACATAATTAAAGACTAAGACAAAAAGGAACTAATAAATTTTTGTAAGAGAAACACCTTCCCCCTCCCTTCCTAAACCACTAATAGAAATATTTTTTTAATTATTTCTTTTTGACGTTCATATATTTTAATTTATCTTAAATTGGAAGATAAGGGGTGTTCATAAGGGCAATACCCCCCACCAGAAGGAAAGACATGTTCTGCATTTTGAAAAATGTTGCTAGAAATTTATTTTTGAATATTTAATGCTTCTTACTTCTTAATTTTTTTTATATTTATTTTATAAATTCTTGTACGAGGTGTTCTGACAAAAGATTCTTAGTTTAACTTATTTCATGTTTATATTTTGCATTTTAGTTAGGCAAACTAGGCAGGGGACTCCAGGCACATCTGTTCAACCTTTCCCCTCCATACATTTTTTTTTCTGAGAGCAATCATATCTCTTTGTATTTAGGGAGCGGCCTTTACATATACAGATGAGAGGAAGTAGTTTTTGAGAAACTTTATATTTTATGAAAAGTTTCTTTAGCTTGTACTTTTGCACCAAACATAATTTAGTTCGAAAGTTAGTAAACGGGCATTTACAATTTTGGCAGACGTCCTCATGGTCAAATCAAGCTGCTTATTTTTTACACTAATACCAAATTTAGTAAATGGCAATGCATTTCATCCATTCGAAAGCATTTTCTGATGGTGCTGCCAGATATATTGCGATACAATTGCATATTAGGACACCAGAAGCGAAGGGGTATAAGTCACAAAATTGAAAAAACTGAGATAAGTACACAGGCTATCTGGAAATATTGCTATTTGTTTTATGATTGCTCTCAGAAAAAAAAAATGTATGGAGGGGAAACGTTGGACAGATGTGCCTGGAGTCCCTTGCCTAGTTCGCCAAACTAAAACGCAAAATATAAGAGATTTTCTAATTATCTGTTGCGTTCTAGAGGTCAACTACTCAAGCTCTATAAATTACTTAACCTCTTTAATCTCTACTTAAAATTTAAAAAATATATTGTACTCCACTTTTCTTCCACAGTTATTGAAATAAGAGTTCAAACACCGCTATGAAATTAGGAACAGTTTCATATTTTAAGTCAGACACATACTATTGATGTTCATCTTTAAATTCATTTTACTCCAAATCTAAAGTTTGTCACTTGTATCCCTTGGCCTCTGGGGTCCTCATATACAATCATCGTTTCATCATATTTATAGTATGATACAATTGTATTACATTCAGACATATAAGTGTCTGAATTTCTACATGTCTTAATTTCAGACACATGATCATTATTCAGACATTTTTCTTAGTTCATTTATACCATGATCACAGTAAGACACCTAAGTGCCTTAATTTTAGACACTTATGATGTCTGAAAATTCATATTCAGACGTTTAAGTGTCTGAATTTCTTTTTCAGTCACATATGTGTCTGAATTTAAGACGCCTCTATTTGCAGTGTATGAATGCAATATCAAAGGGATATTTTTATTGTTATAAGTTATTTACGCGCAATTATTAATATATTGGTAAAAACAGATGAAAACATTCACCAAATTATCCATGTTAACAAAATAAAGTTTTTATCTTAGTATGTGTGTTTGTGTATTTCTTTGCTTGCTAGCGACTGCTAGAGAAATCTATTGTACGAAGCGGATGCAAATTTGGTTCCGGATAGACGAAAACAGTTGTCCGAATGCACCTGAGCCTCAGATTTCGGATTTTCTGATTAGACTTTTTGTTATTTTACATTGATGGGATAATTCATGCATTTCCCCGATCGCCCAAATTCGCAGGCGAGTTTGAAACACTCATAAAAGCAATCCAAATTCAATGTTTTTGAAATTCAGTTCCATTTTGTCCTTTTTTCATTAAAGTTTTATCGGAATTAGCTTATTCGATTTTTTTTTTTAATGTACCCATTTCGCCGAAAATGATAAGTTTATTTTTTATCCAATTTCTATTTGATACATTATGTAGTCAAACTTATATTTTATACTCTTTTATGGAGCTGACGCTTGGGAAAAATAAAATGAAATGAAATATTGGCTTTAAATTAATTATCAAAGAATCAATAAAAAAAAAAAAAAATCGAAAAAAATGATATAATTAAAAAAAATTAATTATTAAAGAAAGTAAGGATATGGATTTTTCCCATGAAACGAGCAAAATTTCAATGAGAGGTAAGTTCTAGTGTTACGTTCCTAAGTGACACATTTATCGCTAAAAATCGTTGCTATGGTGATGCAGAAGACCTCTCTGTCGGGACCTTTCTTTATTATTATTGGGAGCGTGGAAAGGTTTGTTACCTAGCAGCACAGAGAAATATATTTAAAGTAATTCCGGCAAAAGATAAGGTAATTTTAGGTATATTTAAAGTTATTATATCAGGTTCGGGCAACGCCGGGTCCCTTAGTAACGACGATGTGGAAAAAGCCCGAAAATCAGAGGATGACAATTGCTTTACCCTGCCATCACTAAATGACGCCTCTACTTTTTACACAAAAACATGATTTTTCTCTGCGACTATCTCGGTTTGCTAGTCCTAAAGCCTAAGTCCTAAGTGCTTTAGATATGTGTATGTGTGTGTGTGTGTGGGCGGGGGGGGGGGGGGGGTGAGCCAGGAAGACATTCCCATCCAGAACAAAGTGTCCTCCCTCGAATGTTTTTGGATTTTGTGTTTATTGGTGATCTGGAGATGAAAAATTTCCCTGATTTCTATAATAAGGGGATGTAGAAATACCACCCCCCCCCCCCTTTAGGAAAATGTCTGAATTCAACACTACTGTTAGCGAACGTGATCTAAATGGTTTATTATTTTACTGTAGCTATTAAATACAAAATAGTAATAAAATAAAATACAATACAATGTTTGTTATTACACGCTAAGTAGTGTTTTTTTTTACTAATATTTTGTATTTATTATAAATCGTGATGTTTTGAACCAGGCAGCTACATTGAGAATCTTACAATTTTTTTGAGTTACTAAAGCATAAATATATACATTGACCAGTTTTTTTTTTAAAAACTGCTGTCAAAAGGATGGACTAACAAATCGGTTTCGGCCGGCCGTAGGAAACACACTCCATCAGGTTTACAGCTTGGAGCTACAGTTCGGATTTTCCTCCTCCTTCCCTTCCCTTTGTCATTACACGCTTATATTTAAGTAAACATGGTTCATGTCTGTAAACATGGTAATTTGTAATACATTTTTCACTCACTTTCTGTTGTGCTAGAGTTTAGAAATTCTGTAGAGTTGTGCGTTGCCGATGATCATACAATAGTTTTAAAGTTTAATCAGCAATTAATAGATTAATTTTAATTAAATTTTGGTTAAAAATTTGATGTTAAACAATTAATTAACAGCAATCCTAGATAATTTAAATAATTTTCAAGTAGGAATTTTTAAAAATTTATTATCACTTAACTGAAGAATACCTATTTGTTTGGTACAATAATGTGAAGTAACATTTGCAGTAATATTAAAATGATTTTTTTTCCAGTTGCCACATTTTAAACACAAACCGAGAAAAAAACTGCAAATATTCGATAACAATCCATTAAATTTGAACCTTTAATATATGCTTTTTACATGCAATTGCGACGTTATATTTGATCGTGAATTTTCATTTATAAAACACCAATTTTAAATTCGGCGTATTTCTACTTTTAAGTATACTAATAAAAGCGTGTTAAAATTACTATACTCATGTTTATTTGATATTTAAACATGTTCCTTAAGACTTAGTATCTAAAAGTTTCCTAGTTTTACATTTCCCTCAATGGAGAAACTGCGTGAAGTATCAATCCCCTATAAGTATATATCCTCAAGAGGTCGTTATCTTTTGGTGCAACAAAATTATCTTTTGATGCAGGTTGCGTATCGTATTTCGCCCTAGTGTGCAATCTACCGTAGATGTTATTGTATTCTAGTTCATAAAAAAAAGTTAAAATTTTCACGCATCAGTAAGTTTGCCAAGCTGATGCAAATAATAACCAGAATACTGTGTGTAATCAATCACGATACCAAATAGATATTCATCCGTAAAATAATACTTACATGGTAAGAGATACATTACTTGCCAGGGGTAGAAAAAGAACTTTAATCGCTCCGCCGTAGCAAAAGGGTATCTTTTAACATGTTTTTTTTTTCTTTTCAGATGAAACCTTATCTTTATTTATTTATTTATACATAAATAACGAATGTATATAGGCAGTTTTTAAATTTCGAACATAATTGACTTCTGAAATGAGTTTGAAAGTTGCAAAAAGAGCCTGTAAGCATTCACTAAAAGAGTTTTTTTTATTCATTGACATTACATATTTTGATAAAACAACTCTTTCTAGTTATTTGCCTTCAAATACAGTAATATTTCGGATAACAACCATAATTTGCTCCAGAATTAAAGTTTTCTAGTCGAAATGTTCGTTAACGGAAATTGATTTCTCGTCAAAATAAAATCAATTTTCTTAGCTCTTTTTCCTAGTCTCATAAGTATTTGTACATCCCTTGTTTTACATATTTAATTAGCTCCTACGTCATTGTTGTGAAAAAGAAAGCCTTATATAAAAAGCCATTGTAATTGCCAGGTTTATGACGTTAATAAGCGTGTGATTAATTAAGACTACTGTTAATTAATATTATTTTATTTTATTTATGGTATTTTACATGCAAATCACGTTCTACGTACTTGGGTTAAAGAAACATTTTTCTTATTGTGAAATTTGGAATGAGCTATTATATTCATATCTTATTGTATCAAAAGATCCATTGTGTAAACGACATACCAGTATTTCTTTTGTATACGAGAATGTGGCTACCAAACAAAAATAGTTAAAGGAACAAAAGACGTTCTTGGTTATCTCTACTGAATGATTGGGCGAGGAAGCGAAGTGCAGTGTGACATAAGGTGATTCCGTGATTGTACACGGAGGCCCCACGATATTTTCTCTGGAGGTAGAAGCTGAGAGAGAGTGTTGTATAGTCTTGGCTGGAGTCTCTTGGAGAGAGGCTGGAGGTTTGAGTGGAGGATTTGCCAGGGAAGGTGTTCCTGAGAAAAGACTACTGCGGGGAGAAACGTGTATGCGAAGGGAGATACCTAAGAGATTCACGGAGTGAAGCACGGAAGTGAAAACATATTAGTTTGGGGCTGCGGGAGCACGGCAGGAGTACGAAAACTGCATTTTATTGAAGGAAAGACGAATGATATAAAGTAATTTATCATTTAAAAAGAAACTTATGCCCTCAGTGCAGCGCAATTGGGATTTCAAATCAATTTTCTCTTTCAGCGAGACAAGGTCTCAAAACACACGTTTTCATAGTCATAATACGAGACTTTGCGGCTGTAGTACAATACGCCAAAACAACTTCATAGCCTTTCAGAGTCACTGGATTCGAACGCGATTTAGCATCTATAGAGCCTTCTGAGCTCAAAAGAGAGAGAGAGAGAGAGAGAAATCGAGTAACATCTGAAAAAAAAAAAGAAAGATAAAAAAAACCACTGGTTGAAGAATGCTCTGCTATTTCGCATAAGACTACTAAAAATTACTGCAATCAATGTAAGAACGTATAAAAGATGCAATTAAAAACAAACGTAGCCCAACAACATATTAAAAATTATTTTAATATTGCTTTTCTTGATAAATTCTCAACTGCACGAATACTTTTGATGCACTAAGTATGTCCTTCCTCCCACAATTCAGGGCAAAAAAAAAAAAAAAAAAAAAAAAAAAGGAAAGAAAGACCACCACACCTGATTTCGCCACAAGCTACCATATAAAAATGTGTCTTTACCAATCGATTAGTAATAACGTCTACACTAATAAACAGTATATTTAAATTTTGCTTAAGGTGTTTTTTACACACAGAAATTGTACAAAATTGGAAAATTTTTAATGCAAACACCTAATTTTGATATAATATTTGCATTTTTTGGTACATTTTCTCTTTGGATACCAAGCAGGAAGGAATCATAAAGGTTTCAAGTTTTTGGTAAATTCAATTTTAATTGCTGCAAAATAGATTGCAACGCGCGTAGTTTTTAAAGCATAACTCAAACTTTTTTTCCGTGTTTAAAACTTCTAGAAATTGATTTTTGTTAATAAAAACTCATAGGTTTCATTTCATGTTTTCCCCAAAAATTAATTTCAAAAGGATATTTATTTTTTTAAATTAATTTTGTAACAAAATATGAATTCGATTTTGTTTCTTTGTCAGGTTTGCTTGGTTTCCCTAACAACCATTTGCTTCGCTTGACTTGATTGGATAAAAGCATAAAAAGGGATTGAGTTGAAGTTTGTGTTAAAACTGTAAAAATCTAAAAATTTCTTTCTTTCGTTTACTATGTTGAATTTTTGTCTCGCATCTTTCAAGATACGCGGAAAGAAAATTCGATAAAATGAAAATTTGTCTTGAGTCAATAGTACAAGATACGTATCTTGAATGATACTGAAATCTTATCAATGATTTCGATTACTTGTATGACATTTTTCTGATTTTTAAAATAAATACTAATAGGTTACAATTCATGTTTTTCTCGAAAATTAATTTCGAAAAGATATTTATATTTTGAAATTAATTTCCGAACAAAATATGAATTCTCTTTTGTTTCTTTATCAGGTTTATTTGGTTTCCCTGACAACCAGTCGTTTTGTTTGACTTGATGGTTAAAAGCATAAAAAGGGATTGAGCTAAAATTAGCGATAAGACTACAAAAATCTGAAAATGTCTTTCTTTCTTTTACTATACTGAATTTTTCACTAGCTTCTTTCAAGATACGGGCAAAAAAAAAATGATAAAATGAAAATTTGTCTTAACCCTAGAACTACCGGAAATTTTACTCAAGTTTTATAAAAACATTCTACACCAGAATTTTTACTTAAAACTATTTAATTTGTTTATTTAACTTATTATTGTCTGATTTATACATTTAGTTTGTTTTGAAGAAATTTCTGGTTTGAATAAATATTTTGAATGTACATGTCGGGTCCAATGGACCCGTCTGGTAGACGGAAGGTTAAGTAAATAATACAAGATCTTCAATAATACTGAAATCTTATGAATTATTTCGATTACTTGTATGACACTTTTCTGATTTTTATCTCTTATTTTTCTGAATTTTGAAATAAAAACCCATAGGTTGTAATTCATGTTTTAATCGAAAATTAATTTTGAAAAGAAATTTATATTTTAAAATTAATTTTCGAAAAAAAAATATATAAAAATGAATTCGCTTTTGTTTCTTTATCAAGTTGATTTGGTTTCCCTGACAACCATTCGTTTTGCTTGACTTGATGGGTAAAAGCATAAAAAAGGATTGAGCTGAAGTTTGAGTTACTAAAATGAAAAATTGTCTTGAGTAAATAGTACAATATTACGTATTTTGAATAACACTGAAAGCTTACAAATGATTTCGATTAGTTGTATGGCATGTTAATGATTTTTATCCCTTATTTGTCTGATTTTTAATTTTTTCTAAAGTTTCTGATGTTTATTTAGAATGTCGATTTAAAATTGAGAAATTTATAGGGAAATATAGAATGTTGCTTAAAAATCGCAAATTTAATTTCATCCCTATTTAATTGATACTAATTAATCAAATATAATGAACTATTTGCATGGAAACCTGATGTGTTGCAGTTGAATTTCATGAGATCTTTTGATTTCTTGAGGGAAGAAGAAATCTCAATCTTATTATACATTAATATATACATACATACATATATATATATATATATGTATATATAACATTAATTTTATAAAACGCTAAATTTCTAGTTAGAAATCATATTTACAATGTAGATTAAATATACAGTGGTGGCTGAAATTGTGGACATTTTTTGAAATTTTCATGTTTTATAACTTTGTGTGCTTGAAGAATATACTGAATTTAACTTAAATACAAATGTTTATATATCGAATTCAAGGACATTTAATATAGAATTTAATAAAAAAAAAACAAAATTAAAATATCTACATTACAAAAAAAGTTACGCTTACAAAAAATAAGATCTATCTTAGATTTCGTTTCTAAAGTTACACTTACACATTTAATATTTAGTAGGATAACGCTTGTTTTTTATTATAGCTTCACAGCGTCTTTCATTGAGAGAACTAGTGTTTGAAGTTTATCCTTTTCAATCACATGATTCCAAGAATCCATTTTATAGCTTTAATAAGTTGCGTTTTATTAGATGGATGTTTTTTTGTACAACGATTTTCAAACGTCGCCACAAATTTTCTGTAGGATTCAGATCAAGGCTGTTTCCTGGCCAAGGTAATACGTAATTGTATGCTTTTATTTTTGAACCATTCTTTGCATATTTTTGCCGTATGGCAAGGAGCTGAATCCTGCTGAAAGATAAGTGGTGCTTTATTGTGAAGATATTCCTGTTGGAAGGTATCAATTTTGGTTCCAGGACAGTTTCGATGTTTTTTTTTTTTTTTTTTGCATTTAGAATGATATCAATCACTTGAATACGGCCCACACCCCGTGCAGACATACAGGTCCAAATCATGACATTTGTTGGGTTCTTTGTAGTTGCTTCAATACAATCAGAATGCAGCTCTTCCGCTACTCTACGTCTCACATATTTTCGCCCATCACTACCAAAGAACGATATTTTACTCTCATCCCTCCAGATTATTTGCTTCCACTGATTTTCTGACCAATTAATGTGTTCTTTTGACAACTGAACTCGTTTGTTGCAATGCTGAAGATTTAAAAATGATTTTTTCCTCAGAATTCTACCTTTCAGTCCAAAACCTGGTAATCTTCTTCTTATCGTTCTTGAACTAACTGAAACACCCATTGCATTCATTTCACATTTAACAGCATCTGATGAAATTCTTCTATCTTTGAGGCATATCCTTTTTATCTTTCTATCGTCAGAAACATTTGTGCATTTTTTTCGGCCTGATCTTGCCTTATTTAACACTGATTTAGTTTCTTCATAACGTAAGCACAACTTTCGTACGCCAGATAGAGTGACTGATCCACCAACCTGTCTTGCAATTTCAGCATAAGAGAGGCCATTTTCTCTCAGTAGGACAATTCTGCTTCTTTTTGTAGGTGTCCAATAAGTTCTTATTGTTGATGGCAATGATTTAATTTATTGACATTAAGAAAAAAATAGAAATATTAAAAAAACAATAACAACATTATTCTATTTAATTGCACTAGTATTCACCCTTCTGCGAAATTCATTCCAGCAAAATACCCCTTTTACAAATCAAAACATATTACAGTTTATTTACTGACATTTGATTGTTTCTCAGAATAGTCATTGTGATTGGTTAGGAAGCTTTTATTACAACACACTTCAGCCTTCATAACTAATTGTGTTTGTATTTTCGACTAAAGTAAGTGTAACTTTTTTTGTAATGCAGATATTTTAATTCTGTTTTTTAATTAAATTCGACTTTAAATTTCCTTGAATTTGATATATAAACATTTGTATTTAAATGAAAATTAATATTCTATAAGCACACAAAGTTATAAAACATGAAAATTTCAAAAAATATCCACAATTTTGGCCACCACTGTAAATTGTGAAAATTAAATTTCCCAGATTATGTGATTTTTGATGCAAAACGTAATTTTTCATAAGTATATTTTTCTTTGAAAATTTGGTTTCTAATTTCGGTGCTAGTGGAATGAAAATGACGTCGTTGACGAACTTATAAAAATATAAATTTTAACTTTTTGAATTAAAATAAATGCTTTACAAGCAAAACAATTGAATCATTTTATTTTTATCACCTTTGTGAGAAGTTTTAACCGCCATATTTCAATAATAGTTCATTATTAATTCGCGGAGCTTAAATGTGGAATAATATGTTTTTATTTCTTAAAATTTTCATGAAAATTTTAATTTAATCAACATTTTTCTTTTCATCATCTATTTAAAATGAAAATAATTTCTTTTCAATTTTAAAGAGAAAATGACGTCAATGAAAAAGTAATAATCTCTGTAATTTTTTTCTTTTCCTCGCTTCTCAACAGAAAAGGAATAATTAAAGTGCCATCTTTAGAGTAACTTCATTAAAAGTTACAAAAAATTAATATACCGGAATTCTGCTTCAAATTAAAAAAAAAAAAAAAAAAAAAAAAAAAAAAAAAAAGAGAGGAAAAATGGAGAAATTAAGTTGCCATCTTTAGAGGAACTTCATTAAAAGTTAGAAAAAAAGAAGTCAGAAACTAATTAAAATTTTAAAATTTTGAGCGCTTATACTCCTCGCTAATAATCCTCGGATCTGTTGTGCGGTTAACTGGTGTTAATTTCATCGCGCTCCCTTCCATATTCCGGGAGCAATAGTTGTGAAATACAAACAGAAAGTCAGATTTTAATATAACAGATGCTTGCAAACGTTTAATAAATTTAACTATCGACTTTATCCATTCTTGTTTTAAAAAAGTAGAAAATGTTTAATATTGCTACACAGTATAAAATAATTATTTTTATTAATTGAAAGAGATATGAAAAAAAAAAAAATCCTGGAAATTACAATAACTGAGGAACAGCAAGAGGTCGTGTGTTTCAGGATACCCCACTGATACAGATAAAAAATTATGATTTATGATCTTAAATAAAATATTTAATTAACATAAATGTTAACAACCAGTCTCATTTAACAATGATAAATCAAGGGCAGGAATAGCTTTTGTTTCTTTATCAGGTTTCCTTGACAACCTTTTGCTTTGCTTGACTTGATGGCGGTGAGCTGAAGCACAAAAAAGGAATGAGCTGGAGTTTGCGATAAAAATATAAAAATGTATTACATTTTTACTTTTAATTTTTCGTTCTATTGTTTCAAGATACAAGAAAGAGAAATTTGAAAAAAGAAAAAACTGGCTTGAGTAAATAATGCAAGATATGTAGTCTGAGCAACTCTGAAATTTTATGAATAATATCGATTAATTTTATGAAAATTTTCTGGTTCTTACTCCAGATTTTTTTTTATAAAATTTCCTATGTTCTTTTTTTTTTAGAATGTCGTCTCGAAATTGTAATAAAAGTATAGCTTCACTAATTCGGTTAACATTTTAGGCTTTATGTGTTCCAGCCGCTAATTAATTAAATCTAATTATTCGCTTGATTTCATTTTTTCACAGTACAGTCACTAGTTTACATTTTTCTCCTTTACTGTTTTGCGGTCTTTTAGTGTTTTCAAAAAAGAAATATCACCATACCTTTTAGCACCTTTACTTTCATGCATCGTTTAACACTTTATTGCATTCCAATGGTTAATTAAGTAAAATTAACTCTCCAACATTATTGTTTTCACAAAACAGTCACTAGCTTGTTTATTTGTTCGTTTATATGCTTTTTAACACGACTGTTAAAAATTTCAGTTCTACGTTGAATTAAAATATGCAAATTATAACCTTGTAGTACTTATTTAAGTTGATGTAGTAAATAAGAGAACGACATAAACAGTGTTTCAACCAAAGAGAGAATCTTTTTGTTTACCAAATCAATGTTCCATAAAATTTCATTCGTAGTTTGGTTTAATGTGCGATGAAATTTTTAACTGTGTGAGTTTTTCAAGGTACAAGGAACACTTACTAAAATAAAATAAAATAAATACAGTAGACTACCTCAAATCCGCACAGCTTGGGACCAGAGGTTTTGCGGAATATTTAGAATTTTGAGTATTTCTGGTCATTGCTTTGTGTACTTTTAAACAGTAATTTGAATGTAATAATGCAATAAAAATTAATGAATGCTTGCATTATAGTAAATATTAAATTAATTAAATAAAGTAATAAACTAAAATGATAAAAAGTAAGATAATTTTAAAACTGATTAAATTATTAAAAGTAAAGATCAAGTAAATAATTAATGTATAATTAAATATGTATAATAAAGATGGGATACATTTTCCTTGAATTATTCAACGAAATTTTCCTTATAAAGTACCCTATTGATTCACACCAAAATCATAAAATAAGGAAGTTTTATTTCAGGTCTAGCCAGACTTAATAACCAAAACAGCTTGGTTAATACATAAATATATTTTGTAAAAAGATTGTGATTACCAGTGATATCAGCAACATCTTGATTTTTTTTTCAGAAATAAATTTATACTTCCTTTATGAAAAACCACGAGTTCAGTCGTATTACCGAGAATTACACATTAAAATACATACGGAATGATATAAAACTAAAATATTCTGTAATTTTGCCCCTACATCTGAACTGAAAGTTTCATTGTTTACATCTGCGATGATGTGCGGATTTTAGGCGTTTGTGAATTTTAGGGTTTCGGATTTTGGGAAGAACTGTATTTGCTATCTGAGTAAAAATTAGACTTTGTAATTAATTAAATAAGGAAATGTTTTACTATGCCAGTGTCTTAGCTAAAAATTGGTTGAATTGGCAAAATCTTACAACTGCTGAGGTTCAAAAGACCTTCTTACATTAGAGAGTAAAATGCAATGAGAAAAAGTTCAAGTTTTATGAATTTCTCTTAAAATGAATTCCACACTGTAAAAAAATGAGAAAGTTTCTTAATCTTTTAAGGTTTACGAAAATAAAATAAAATCTTTTCAGCGTTATCCATGATTTTGAGCCCCACCAGTGGCCAAGAGGTTCTGCTCTCGAAGCTGGTAGACAGGAGGTGCTGGGTTCGATCCCAATCGCGCCCGTCGGCCTAATCGTTCGGAGTTTTCGTGGTTTTCTTCGAACCTTTGTTCTCCAAGCGTTAATACGGGTTAGGTTCCCTTAGAAAGACCTCCACGGAAGGCACCTCCCCCCCCTTAGGGCCCATATCCCACGTGCAGATAATTGGCCGACATAAATACAACCAACCATGATTTTGAAAAGCGTTCCTTTATCTTCGGAAATCTCAGAAACCAATAGGTTTTCAAAATAATCTTAACTTTTAACTGATGTCACGCGGTCTTCCAGACCCCGCGACTCCCAGCTGTAAACACTTTTACAGCTTTTTACTTTTCTGTACTGAAGTTAAATAATATGTATAAAATACTTTTTTTCTGCAATTTAATTGACATGTTCCTAAGAGAAGTACAACGATATTGTTAGGACGATATTTAAGTAAATTCAACCATTTGAGTTATTTTTTTTTATTAATTTTATTCGAGGGGTCTGAGAGACCGGATCACATCAATTGTGTAACAAATTTTAGTCACATCAGCTAAAGGTTAACAAAAAATCCTTTGCTTCAATTCGGAAACCAATGAGGCATGGACTGTGTACTAAGTAAGATACAAAGTGTTCCTAAAAGAATGTCCCAGTTTCAATGGTATGTTATAACAGTTTAATGTAGACTATTTACAACAAATCATGCATCAATATGAAGGTAAACTAACCTAGTTTTTCTTACAAATGTTCAATATGTGCACCTTTAGTTATACGGCACACATCCAACACAAAGTCCAGTTCTTCCCGCACTTCGGTTATCAAGCCCGGAGTAATGGAAGTAATAGCCTCTTCCATTCTGTGTCTCAACTCTGGCAAATCATTAGGTAGCGGCGGAACGTAGACACGATCTTTTATTAATCCCCAAAGGAAAAAATCGCATGGCTCTAATGGCTTTGAAATCTTCCGCCCAGCAATAACGTTTTTCACTCAGGAGTCGCCATTTTGCGTAAGTGGCACTGCAAGCGAGTCAATAACAAAGCAGTACTTGTGCATGCACTTATTTAAATCTGTCTGAGTTACTCCTTATTTGTGACATTGAACCAACACTCTACAACGCTTACAGTTGATACTATTAAAATTTATAACTGGGACATTCTTTTATTAGAACCCTGTATTACTCGTTTATCATAAAGGTTAACATAGAAAAACTGTTCTAAATAAATAAAGTCCAAATCCAGAAAATTAGCATGCTTAATATTGGCGTAAGCCTTATTTAATTTTTAACAATCAGTGTAAATTCTATTCAATTCCAGTTATTCTAGAATTACAGCAAATGAATCGAAATTTAATAGGACATTTATGAAATTTAGGAGACATGAACAAATCTGGAAAAGTATTATAATTATTAATTTCAACATTAAATAAATGTATATTCTTGACTTATAAGCATTAAATTTATTAAGGGGACACAGTACCTTTTAAACTACTTTTTCAATTTTGAATAATACTGTAATATACTTAAATATAATGTCACTACAGATCTTAGGTACTATAAAGCAAATATAATTTCATATAATTTCAAAAAAAAAAAAAATCTTGTAGAACAGCCTATTTAACTAAAATTTAAATTTTAAAAAAATTAAAAAAATGTTTTTAAATCCCTACTACTTTTTTAAATTTGAATATTTCTGCTTCAATTTTTTTTTACATAATCCTAAAAACATACTACATAAAATTGTGCATGGATTTAACATTCAAGGTTATAGTTATTTTTTTTTTAAGAATTTTAATTATTTTTCCTTGATTTTTTACTATACAAAAGGGAAAAAGATTGATATTAAATGTAATATCCCATACATCTAAAAATCCATGCACAGTTTTATGTAGTATAATCTAAGGAATATGGGAAAAGAATTGAAGCAAAAATATTCATATTTAAAAAAGTAGTAGGGATTTAAAAACATTTTTTTATTTTTTTTTAAATTTAAATTTTAGTTAAATAGGCTGTTCTACAAGATTTTTTTTTTGAAATTATATGAAATTATATTTGCTTTATAGTACCTCATATCTGTAGTGACATTATATTTAAGTATAGTACAATATTATTCAAAATCGAAAAAGTAGATTAAAAGGTACCGTGTCCCCTTAATAATAACCACTATGCCCAAGTTTAATTTTGTCATTTTTAAGTTTAACTAAATTTTTGCATATTGTATGGTATGTAAAAATAACATAATAATAAACAGGGCTACACAAAAGAATTAGAAAGTATTACTGTCTATGTGCGTCTATGTGCGTCAATATCTGGGTGGAAGAGTAGTAGATTTTCTTTGTTCACCTGTATGGTTCAGTTGTTCAGTATCATCATCCGAAATGTCACAGTTTTCATAATCGGTGAAGTCAGAAGGTTTCGCGTTGTTGAGCAGGGGGCTTGAGAACAGTCTTATAACAATATATATATTATTATTCATAGGATTAATGAATTTTTATTTTATCCCAATTTTATGCGCGCGAAAAAAAAAAAAAAAAAAAAAATCGTAAACGCCGCACTTGACAAAAAAAATAACTTTCAAACTCGTAAACGCCGCGTCGTTTCTTTCATAAAATACGGTATATGTAATGCTCAGTATAAAATATCAATATTTTGAAATACTTCTTTCAATTTTGCCAATGGTTTAAATTACTAATATTTTAATGTTGTGCATATTCAACTCAAATTAAATATTATTCAAATTCAATATGTAAAATAATAAACATACATTTAAAATAATGGACAAAAAACTGAAAAATTGTGATCATGTGGTTTAAACTACTGGTGTATTACATGAAAAATTAATTTGCTATGAAAGATATTTTTATGAAACATATATATACATATATATATATATATATATTAATGGAATTAATTCAATATAAATTTTGGAGTCCGCTGCTTTCTCAATTCCGTGTCTCTTCAAAATTTTCGAAGGAAAGCGAAATGCGTCTTGTGTTGGTTGAAACCTTCTGTCTACTTCCCCTACCTACTCCCCCCCTAGTGTCAGGAGTCGGAGCAGACGCGACGGGGCGTCCTTTCACGTAGAATGATGAATTGCATAGTGGGGGAAGACACTGAAATCATCAGAATAGAAATATATGCGTTTTGTTTTAATTATAGCTCCCTCCCTAATTAATTGAAATGAAATATTTTTATATCAGTGGATAAATTAGAAACTGTACATTTTTTCGTGTTTTTTTTAATTTCCAAACGACCTAATAGAAGTGCCAGAATTTACAGTTTAATGAGAGGTAGAAATTATTTTGGTCATGCTCCAAATATTTCATGTAAAATCAAATATTTAAAATTATTTTTAATATAAAATGAAAACTAGGATGAAAAGTGACAAGTTTTAAGAATTGCATACAGAAAACAAAATTCAAAAATCTCAATTTTTTCATGAGATATCCTTAGAAAAGTGAGAGAAAATATTCCCATAGGTTTACATGGAGAACGGAAAACGAGATTGTAAGTGATCAGCACCCTTAATGGTGGTTTTTAATTGTGTAGTGCATTTTCCAACTGATTTGTATTAATGACAGCAAAAGATATTTGTACTCTAAAAACGCGACTACGCAAAGAACTGGATGAACTGCTGTCTATGAATGGTAATAACGCTTTTAGTTGTGATATGCATTTTTTACCTGAAATAAATTTTAGCATATATGTAGTGCGTATAAAAATTTGTTGATAACATACAGGACTGTACAAACGAATTCGAGTATTTTTCCACTTATTGGTGGAAATTGCTGAAGATAACTTTTCAACAGTGTTATGCATTTTCTAACTGGACTGAATTATGTGATGTAGATACAAATCTACTGATCATATGCAGGGCGGCACAAAAGAATTCAAATAACTTTCTGACTATGGGCGATAATTCCTGAAATCTTGTTTTGTAATGCGGTATGAGTTTCTTAAATTGTTTACTTAGATATACTGTTTCACTTTACGATGTAGTTTTGCTACAGTATTTTGGTGGCATTGGAAAGTGTTTAATAATCTATGCCTGACGCATGATTTTTCTTTCTTGTTTTTACAGTATACGGTAGGGGTTTTTTGCATTATAAATAAAAAATGTTCTCCATTATTCATTATAAACTTACAGCAAATAGCCCTTCTGGCAATTATGTATTAAAAGTTCTCTGAAAAAATATTTTTTTCTACGAAGCATTACAGACCAATAGTTATTTATCAAAATCTTTATTTCGAAATAAGTGGGTCATTTCGGCGACGTTCTAGCATGATGTTTCTTTCTTGTTTTTACAGTATACGGTAGGGGTTTTTTGCATTATATATAAAAAATGTTTTCCATTATTCATTATAAACTTACAGCAAATAGCCCTTCTGACAATTAATGAATTAAAAGTTCTCTGAATTTTTTTTTCTACGAAGCATTACAAACCAATAGTTATCTATCAAAATCTTTTTTCGGAATAAGTGGGTCATTTCGGCGATGTTCCTGCATGATTTTTTTTCTCGTTTTTATAGTATACGGTAGGTTTTTTTTTTTTTTTTTTTTTTTTTTTTTTTTTTTTTTTTTTTTTTTCCTCTGTCTTTATATATAAAAAATGCTCTCCATTGTTCATTATAAACTTACAGCAAATAGCCCTTCTGACAATTAATGTATCAAAAGTAATAAATTTCTCTGAAAAAATATTTTTTTTTCTACGAAGCATTACAGATCAATAGTTATCTATCAAAATCTTTTTTTCGGAATAAGTGGGTCATTTCGGCGACGTTCTAGTATACTTTCTCCTTAAAAAGAGATGACCATTATTATTTCCGTCATTCGTTTCACATTGCGGACATAAAACGGCATCGATTTTATCCGAATATTCTACTGAAGAGGTTTGAAAGAAATATATTTAAACGTAACTACATGAAAGTTTTCTTTTTGTGCATAATACAAAATAAAATTTACTGGATTTCCTTTGCTTCCAATATTTTTGACATTTTTAACATGGCACTAAACTTCAATTTTCTGCATGAAATAGTGTGTGGCAAAAGTGTTATAAAATAAAACAGCCAACTTGCTTCATTTTATTGCTCATAGATTCTTGCCATTTAAAGTATATAGTAGTTGAAAGAGCTGTCTAAACGACGTTGCCATATGTGTGTATATGTTATTTATATGTCATGTATAAAAACTATAAAATTGTAACCTTTTGAAATTTCTTTTAAAATAAATACTGTTTGAGCGCAGAAGCTATTAACTACAAAGAACGAAATACACAATAACTTCTTCGGAGTTACCCGTTTTCCGAAAACTGTTCTTTATCATTATTAACCCCAGAAACCAATATATTTTCGAGATGTAACGAGGTATTTATAAAAAGAAAGTTTCTTTTATAAAATATAAAATATACAATATCAACTTTTAAAAGCTCACTGTTTTAACCCTTCACTGCACGACTTTTTCTATTTTTATGAAAAAAAATCATTTGAATTCTATATATCGGTCTAATAATGGGAAAAATAGTAAAAAAAATTAAGTTTAAAATTTTCAGCTAAAATTTGATATTTTATGTCGTGTACCCTATGTACACAATTAGGGTTTTAAAATATTGTATTGCTATGTTTTATAACTAAATGAGCTTAAATTAATTAATTTTATCAGCTTAACACTCTGCAATTTTTTTTACATTAATATTTTTAAGAATTCACTAAAAATAATGAAAGTAAATTTTACCTTAATAGCTTGAACGATTTTTTTTTTTTGCTTCCGAAGAACAAATTCTAATTTTTTGTCAAATGCAGCCATCTGACATGGACAAAATAAGTGTTTTTCCATTCTTTGGACTGTTCTTGATCAGGGATAGAGATCATATTGGCCAAATTCATGGCACAAAATAAGAATTACAGTGTTTTTAAGTATGTGCCAGATGTGGCACGTCGTGCAGTGAAGGGTTAAAAGAGGGCGAAAATAATAAAAGAGAAGCTACAAGTTAAAAATATACATTTTATTTAAAACTTCTTAATACTTTCCGGCTGTATTTCCCGAGCCCATCATCAGAGAATATTTTAATAACTAATTGCTGTTTACTTATAAACATTCTACTTCTTTACTTAGACTATTTCGACAGTCTAGCTACGCATTTAAAATGAAAGTGACGTATGAGAACAAAGTGATGTAATAAAATATAATGGAACTCGAATTAATATATATTTTTTCTCTACTTCAGTTCAATTCAAGGGACTGCTACTTCTACTTTCAACTCTAATAATTATTGGCTCTCTCATTTCAAAACGAAGTGACGTATTTGTATAAGTAAGCAGCAATTAGTTATTAAAATATTCTCTGATGATGGGCTCAGGAAATGCAGCCGGAAAGTATTAAGAAGTTTTAAATAAAATGTATATTTTAAACTTGTAACATAATTTTTTGTTATTTCAGACACCTTTTAAGTAAAACAGTGAGCTTTTTAAAGTTCATATTGTATATTTTATGTTTGAATCAAGGTGAAATATTGCGTTTCCTCTTATAATTTCATCTATTTTCAGAGTTTCTTTTGTTGATAATGATTTTGGAAAACATTTCCGAGTGGTTTTTATAGTGCAAAAGCAAATCCAGCGGTTTTGGTCGCGCAATAGTTCAAATATGCCAAGTGGTATTTGTGTGCCTATATTTATTAGATGAAATTATGCTGCTACGAATAATTAAAAAATGACCAATTAAGCCGCAGTTTTCCTTAACTTCATTATTACGCTTCATTAGGCGAAAATAAGACTTAAATTAATGAGAAGAACTAAAACTAATTCTAAATAAATAATAATTTAGAATGCACTTTGAAGTTTCTACGCTGATTTCACTTGAAGTTTTGAATTTTGCAGAAACCATTTTTAGCAAGTAACCATCATGCCATATTTTAAGGTTCTAGTCTAACGGTCTCCCCTCCCCCCCTCCCAGTGGTAGTGGCACCAACATAAAATATAGCCAATGTTGGAACAGGAACTATCGCCATCAATTTACCACCATTACTTTTGTAATAGGTTCGGTAGTTCCAGAGATTACCCCTTAAAAATACACAAACAAACTTTGCTTCTTTATAATATTAGTATAGATTGATTAATCACTTTTCTCAATCCGTAATATTGGGTTTTAGGATGCTATTAATTTTCAATTAAATATTATCAGCTGCACAATTGAATTTGCGAAGTCTGTCTGATAACTATCCGACCTTTATTTTTCCCGCGCGCAGTAGTGATTCTAAGGCTGTGCACATTGAAAGGAGACAGCTTAATGCGCATGCTTGAATTTTTCCTCGCTTTCCAGTGTGCCAGTCGTTGCCTGCTGACTCCCGAGTGAAGTGCTGTCATACGTGTTCGTCGGATTTTGATTTCTCTCAAGATGGCTGAACGGCTTGAGCAAAGGTACTGCATCAAACTTTGTCCAAGCTTGGTGCATCAGGTGTCGCAAGATTCATCAATTCTCCAGCTCATTCATCGCACCTGATTCAGACTTTCTTGGCAAAATATGGAATTCCATCCATTCGCCAATTTTCCTACTCTTCATTCCCCCCGAAACGTTGATATGTGCTCTCTGGAGGATTTGGAATTTTGTGTTTCCAATGATCTAAAAGCGCAATCCTCCTCACCCCCGGAATTCTATAGTATCATTCCCCGGAGCCACAGAAATTTATCCCGGAGAAAAGTGTCTATAATGACATTTTAAATAACTAATAATCCCACCTTAATCTTTTTTCTTAAAAAGTGGGCAGTCAACCGCCTGATAAAACCATCTCAGTTTAAGGTTAGGATACTGCTTTTTTAATATCAATAGAAATTTTTTATACTTGTGGTCATGGCAATTATGATAAGTTGTTTACTGTCTAAAACTTGTTTTGCGCAGTTTTATTCTTTATACATTCATTCATTTACTCCTTAGCATTATGAATAAATATAAAATACCGAGTATGGTTGCGCAAAGTATAATTAAACAACAATAAATAAATGAATATATCAAACCTATTGAAATTTAGCACAGATTGGAGGTACAATTTTGTAGTGACATCCTACCGCGGTCTCAAATATGTAACTGTCACTAGTTGCTTAAAGATGACCGCGAAAAAGAAGAAACAAGACGATCCGTTATGGAATACCGCGCAAAAAGTGAAACTGCTCCACTGAAACTAAAACTGACAAAATTCTCACAAATAAAGTTTAGGATTTACGAGGTATTTTGCAGGTCAATTTCTTCATAGTCAACGTACATATAATGCAGTATAGTAATGTTAATTTTTGGAGAAGATTAAAGCTGCACATTGATCCTAAAAACGTTCCATTCCGATCCAAATGTTTATCTTCTTCGGGATAATACAATAGTTCACACAACAGGTACGAGTATAAATAAACAAATATTTCGCATCGACTACATTCCCATAAAGATTCTGATTAACATTAATTTGAGTAAAACTTTCATCGGACAAAGAAGTCAAAGAAATTTTGTATTCATAATTCATAGGAATTCTAGTTTTTATTATACAAGAATAAAAAAAAAAAAAAAAAAAAAAAAAAACTTCCACTATGTTGAAGAAAGCGTGTAGTTGTTAAGGAAAGCTTTCGAGAAGAATAAAATTGGCATAATTTTGCTAAATAAATTTTCAAAATAATCTATTTAAAAAAATCTCCTTTATATTTTTATTCAGCTTCGTACAATTTTATGTATTACACTGGTAAAATTTTTGTATTGTGTTGAACCAAATTTTGGTGCAGTAGTGGACCCTATTCTTCCTTTGGATTCGAGGCTGTGATTTCGGAAATGTTTCCCCAAAGCACGTCACCTCACGTCACAAGAATATGCACCGTTACTGCTCTAATAAGGCATGCGCCCATGCTTTGCGGAACGAGTCGTTGCATAATTAATGGCTAAGATGCTGAGAATGTTTTCACAAAGCACATGACTTTAACGTCACAAGAATAGGGTCCCTTCCAACTAAAAAGATGGCGAAATCTTATTCCAACAAGTAGAGCTATGATTTAACCGATGCTCCAAATATTAGAACTAGATTTCACCAGTTGCAGCTACTGCACAGTACCCTTAGTATCAACATCCCTTTTTCTATGCACATATGAAATGCACAACGATGAAACAGACACCATAGGAAAGGTTTTTGAAGAGACTGGGCGAGATCTCACTTTACCTTAACCCTTTATCTACTGACAGTACTTATAAGTACCGTCAACCGGGGCTACTTTGGTCCTTTTATGAGGTTACTTTGGTCATCCCATAAAAAAAGGGTTTTATTCTTTGTATTGAACAAACAATACAAGATAATTCGGAGTTTTTGCTCTTGAAAAATATTTTAGACCCTACTATTGGGTATTTGAATAGTTTGGGGGTAATTAAAATTGTTTTAGTGGCAACACTGGATGTGTTTGTAAACAACTGTTTTCGTGAGTAGATTTTAACTCCCCAAACTTTCTATAGTGAGACAATCTGGATAAGAGATACAAATAAGGTAAGTGTCAAAATATTACCTTTAGTAACCTGTAACCCATGTGTGATCATAGTTTTTCCTTTAACTTTTTATTTTGACAGAAAATGTTTACGTTTTCATAAAGATAACATGAAAACTAGTTTTTCGGGGCTACTTTGTGCCAGGCCTTTTTTGGTCCGGAAGTAGCCCTAGCTACTCAGAAATGCATTTTATACAATCAAATCTATTAAAGAATATATTAAGTAATATTTTTTTTTCAAATTCTACTTTAGCAAAATGTTACAGTAATTATTTTTGTTCCAGTTGCTGGGGATAACATGATGAAAACTGTTTCTCGTGTCTTTAATATAAACATTTGGTTTATGGCGTTTAAATGTGAAAAAAAAAAAAAAAAACATTTGTTTATCAAGTTTGCAGTGTTAATTCATTAGCAGATACTATTGCAATCAATTGCAAATTGGTTTCAATATTCCAACATATGAATTGTACTCATTTTATATGAAAATAAGTGAATGGACCAAAGAAGCCCCCAGTAGGGCTACTTAGTTCCAAAACTTTAAAAATAATTAAAAAATAAAAAAAAAATGCCTCTTTAAAACCATGCAGCTTGCTTCATTATTCCCTGTTAATTGATTACAATTCTATTTCAATGTTAAAAAATCACATATAATATTTTTTTTTAATAATGGAATTTTTAGTGGAACCAGGAAAAATGGCCCAAAGTAGCGCCGGTTGATGGTACCATTAAAATAACTTGTTATAAAATTCATTTAATTCATCGATTAGTTGTAATACAGTTTAGAATGAGTTATAGATACATTACTTTATCTTTTTCCAAAAGCATTATTGGTTACACAAAACAAAAATATTTTTAAAAGGATGATTTCTTTTGCCTTTGCATCTTTTCAGCTTTCTCGGCGTTGGGGGTGGTGTGAGGGGATTTTTCAATTTGGAAATATTTCTATATTTCTAACGTAAGAACATTTGTACATTTCCTAATTCTAAAAAATACTAAGAAAAATATATAAAATAAAAGATGTGTGTGGGATTATAAATATTACACAAAATCCCTATAAATTCAAATTTAATTAATCCTTCAATCCTTCTAAAATCCTACTAAAATTTATTAAATGATTATGTAAATCTTCTAATTTAGAATTTAAAATGTTCATAAATGTATAATTCAGTACATAAAAGGTTAAAAAGCGTTGTTTGATTAAAAATTGCAGTTAATTAACACGTAATGAAAAAAATGTATCGGCAAATAATTTCAAAGGTTCCACTGAGAAATCCTCGCGTCACGGGTCCACTGGTATGTTGTTAATACATTTGATATCTCAGAGTCTTCTGCTACTTCTTTCGCCCAATAACATTGGGTAATGCTGAAAGTACATCTTCTGCATTTAAAATGGTTGTATACGATAAACAAGTGGATAAGTGTGAGCACAGATCGCACAGAGTGTTTCGTTTAATATTCCTCTCAAAACACTTCATTCTTTTTCAAAATCTGTTAGTTCCACATTTCGCAACCAGGGGGCGCACTCTATTCTAAACAAACCTCTATCCGAACGAAACTTCATTTTACAACCTATCCGTAAATATATTAGTCGAGGGAGTCGGGCCCATAGCACCCGAGATAGGTAGGCGCCCCCTGGCGGTAAAAAGTGGAACAAAAACATGTAAGTCTATGGTGCATAATATGAAAGACCGGTCAAAGGGGTGTCAGCAAAAGTTAGAAAAGTGCCCCCCTTGTGAAAAGGGGGGAGGATAAAAAATTGCTTAAAATACACAAGTCAGAGACCGGAGGGGTAAATATAAAACTTTTTGAAAATTTTATGATCTTTCGTGTAATGGAAAGTGTTTTGCTATAAGTATGCAAAATTTCATGTCTCCAACTTAATTAGGACCCGAGTTAGAAAAATTGCTTAAAATACACAAGTTAGAGACCGGAGGGGTAAATATAAGATTTTTTGAAATTTCTACGATTTGTCGTGTGATCGCAATTGTTTAGCTATAATTATGCAAAATTTCAAGTCTTCAACTTAATTAGGGGATTAGTTAGAAAAAAAAAAGCTCAAAATACACAAGTTAGAGCTCAGAGGGTTAAATATAAGACTATTTCAAAATTTTATGATTTGTCGTTTGATGTGAGGTGCTCAGCTATAAGTATGCAAAATTTCAAGTCTCCAACATATATAGTTTCTGAGGACAGGCACTGTGACGGACAGACAGACAGATAGAAAAGAATGAATGAATAGGGTTTCGTCAGATGAACGAAACCCTAAAAACGAAATAGGACTGTTGAAAATTTAGAAAATTGTGTTTTGCATATTGGGGTAAAAAATTATTTCTAGTGAGATGAAAATTTGTACTAATGTGTATATGACTTTTAATAAAATCATTATAGATAATATATTTGTTTTCATGTAGTAAATATTTATTTGACTAAAAAATAAGTTTAGCTATAATAAAATTTAAAACTAACGTGAGCTGTATTTACAGGTAACTAGCCTTTCATTAAAAGTGTATAATTTGGATATTTGCAGCATATTTGGAGGGGTTTTTTGACGTCCATAATTGCATACATAATTTCACTGTTTTAAGTGCGTATTATCTGCTCTCTCATAACAATAACAGATATTTGTGATGTAAATGTTCTTTTGTCAGCCAAATAAAACAGTTAAAAGATCTCTAATTGTAACGGCGAAGATATTTAAAGGAAATATTTCATAAGAATAAAAAGAAATTGAAAGATTAGAATATTTTACGACCAAGACATTACGTCCTAAATATTTTGAAGCAAATTAAAAAATTCATTGATCGTTGTAATTATCATTTCCATTTGCAATAAATAATTTTGAAGAAAGTTTTTATTTTTTAAAGAGTTTGTCAATTCTGTTCAGTGGCACATTTCATAACACTCACTGCAGAGAAATCTTTGAAGTATCCTAATTGTTAATAACCAAAGTTAATTAGCCATAAACAACGTCGCTTATTTTCTAAGAATAATTAAAATCCACGAGTACATCTTTTAGCGAAATTATCCTGGTATAAATTGTTTACTAATTAAACAAATATTCAAGACAAGAAATCAGGGTCGAAACTAGGGGGGGGGGGGATGTGCAGAGGGAGCATGTGCCCCGGGCGCCAGAACGAAAGGCGAAGGGGGCGCCAAATGAAGATTTTGTTTGTCGTTGCAAACAAAATTGTATATATATATATATATATATATATATGAAATACAAAGAAACTGCAAGCTAATGTTAAACCTGTGGGAGCATTCTTTTCAAATTTGTAAAAGTGAAAGTAACTTCATAAAAAAAAAAAAAAATCTGCAACCAAAATCTAAAAAGTAGACACTAACGCAGTTAGAATTCAATCTCAGCTATTCTAAGCAAGAACAAAGATTATTTAAAACTATTAATAAGCAAGTGAGAAACTTTAAACAGAACGCTCCCATGGGTTTAACATTATTGATCTAGTTTCTTTGCGCGACTAGTGTAGGCTCTCAACGCTTAAGCTAATGTTAATCGTATGGAAGCGTTGTTTACATATTTCTTGCTAGCATTTTAAAAATTATTAAATTATTTTTATTTTTAAGAATTTTTTCTCTTTTTTTTTGCATAGGGCACCTGCGGTCAGTAATTTTTATTGTGCGTGAGGAGGGGGAGGGCGCCAAAATCCATGTTTACCCCGTGCGCAATAAAGGCTAGTTTCAGCCCTGCAAGAAATATACAGTGATGCTACCTACAAGATGCTTCATTAAGGACTCCTGAGCTTTGAAATTCAACAATTCTTTAACTATATTAAATATAAAGATAGGAAAAGTGTCATTTTTATCAGTAAGCTCATAAATTTTACCTAAAGTAATTTAAAAAATAACTTAAATTTCTGTCAATAGATGACATTTCTCTGTTTCAAAGTGTAAGAAAACTCAAACGAAGATGTAAAACTGCATCAAAGGTATTGAATGTGTTTACTTTGTATTCCATTTAATTATTGGAACATTAAAAAATCTTTGTATTTTGAAATTTCGAAATTAGTTTAATCCTTTTTAGAATTTGTGACAACACAACGCAATCTTTTGACAGAAAATTAAACTGTTTTTTTTTAATTATTTTTTTTATATCTTTATTATACATGTCACTTATTTCATATTTATAATTATTTTAGCTAATGAATTATTGAATTTTTAAGTTAAGGAATAGTTTATGAAATACCCTGTATAAGTAACTTTTCACTTACAAAATGGGATCAATATTTTAGAGAAGCAGTATGTGTAGCTATCGCAGCCATTTAGCCCAAAATATTTGCCAGAAAACGACAAAGTTCAATAAATTCGAACTCGCATGATCATGCGAACTTGGTCTTAACCCTTTAGCGGGCGGTGTCCACAAAAAAGGACACCTAATTTTAAGAGTATTGGCGCCAGGAATATTTAATTTAGCGATGCACCGAAATCTATTCGGTAATCGGCCATGTTACCGAATATTCAGTTAGGCCGATTATCAAACTATTCGGTCTGTAAAATATTCGTTTGGCCGAATATCAAACTATTCGGTCTACAAAATATTCGGTTTTGCAGAAATATCAAACTATTCAGCCTGCCGAATATTGAAATATTCGGCCGGCCGAATATTTAAAAAACCTTTTAAAACCTTTTTAAAAACCTTACACAACTTCTACTTTTAATTGTCAACTTATAAAGACATATAGAATCATATTTAAATAAGAGAGAATGTTTTTACATTATTTATTTGCTGTTTGTAAAGTATTACTTAAGAAAATTAACCATTAATGAGGATTTTCAAAGGAATTGGTTATGTACAAATGCAAGTACCTGAACATTGTCTAGTAAATAATCTGTTTCTTGCTTTTTCACATAAAGGGTGTCTAAACAGAACAGAAAAACTTTCAGGGTTGATAATAGACATTAACCCATTAAGGACGAACCTCCTTTACACTTCTTTTAATTCTTCGACGCCAGTTTTTTTTTTTTTTTTTTTTTTGACATTTTAATGTTGAATTATTTAATCGCTCAAAATTTGAGATTAGATAATGTGAAAATTTCCAAACTAAAATACTGGCATTCAAATTTAAAAGTTTTGTTCGCCTTGCGTGGCAAGTGTTCTTGTCAACCGGCTTTAACCCTTTATCTATTAACGGTACTTATAAGTACCACTCACTTTAAACTTTCATCCCATGTTCAATAGTACTAATATTCTAATGGTACTTACAAAATCACTCTTTTAATTCCACTTTATCCGGATACATGGCAGCAGTAGTTCTAGGTTTGTTATTTTAGCGAGGGAGGAGGCTTATCTTTGACACAGACGATGTGTTTTGTGCCGACATTTTGTACAGATTATCACGCTCGTTTTTTTATTGCTGCAAACACAGTAAAGGACATAAGATAAGTGTTGGATTTTTTTTCGTGTGTTCATTATGATCTTAAAATACAGTTTGACTAGCTATTTTAAGTGAACGGTGTATGCATTTGATTTAGCAGTTGAATAACCCGGTGGAACTTATAAGTACCGCCAGTACACTGGGTGTTGGAGAAAAACTTCTTGTTTACTTTTCGTCTGTGTAGTTATCCATCGTTTTCATCTGCTTTAAAATGTAATTACTAAAATGTAGTGTAGTAATGATTTCCCTAGTATTTCTTTTCTGTTTCATTGTTATTTTTTTATAGGAAATCGAAAAAGTTGTGGCACCGGCTCGTTTTTGCTATGTTAGAAATGGCATATGTAAATTCATATATTACATATGTGGAGTTGCGAGAGAACATGTTGTCCCTGAATATAGACGTCGCATAACTAAAGGACTGCTAACAAGATCAAAACCTAAAAAGAAAAAAAAAAAAGTTTCCCTTTCAGGGGCACTTTCAATTCTAAAGTGTTGAAATAAATAATTGGCACCGGAATTTGCCAAACGATTTATTTGTAAATAAGAAAAAGCCTATATTTAGCATACTTTTTAAATCGAAAATATTTTCTGGTGCTATTTGAAATACTTTGTGGGTTTCTGTTACGATATCTTAGTCATAGTGTACTGACGGTACTTTAAAGTAACACTTTAATTAATAGCCTCTAAATAATTAAATTTCTCACGGGTGAGTATTTTTTTATGTTTATCCTTTAATTTCCATTATAGTAGCTGAAAAAAAATACTACATGAAAAAAATTGCAGTAGATCATAATGCAGTAGATAAGGGGTTAATGATTTAAGACAGACAATTTTTGTCCAGGAAACCATTATCACAATCCACCTATTCAGTCATAAATACAGTGTATCATCTCACTCGAGGACAAGCTTAGATTTTTGTTTGTTACTTTAACAATAATGAAGATACTATATTTTCAACAGACTTGCTTTAATTTCTGTGAAATATGATATCAGGATGCTGGAAATTGCCACCACTCATATCTAAACAACGATGAGCTGGACATTCCACTATTCAGAATTCAGTTGACAGTATTTATACTGTGTCACTGACAAAAATTAATAAAGTCTTATAATTATCCACTTCTTAAATAACTCACACCAGATTTTTTTCTGCATAAAGTTTACTTGAAAAAAGCTTTTGTTTATTAAAATGTAAATTTCTGTATTAAATATTATGTAAAATTGTCATAAAATTTAACGTTTTAATGCTTTTAAACTTTGAAATATAGAAGCATTTTGGCCAGCCGAATATTCAGTATTTGGCCGAATAGTTATTATTCGGCTGATCGAATATTCGGTATTCGGCACAACAGTTACTATTCGGCTACCCGAATGTTCGGTATTCGGTTTATATGTAGGCCAAATATTCGGCATTCGGTATTTGGCCAAAATCATTATTCGGTGCATCCCTAATTTAATTAAAATTTTCTTTTTATAAAGTACGGTAAAATATGCAAGTTTTTATTTTCTAATAAATTCGTTTGTAAATTTCGGTGTCAGTCCACCATTTCATCATTTTTCAAACAGAATTACTCCGCTCCGAAAAGGGTCAAGGCTGTTTTCAAATCAAAAGGGGCTACTTTCTGACGCATTTTTTATTTTCATTTTTGTTCGTAAACTCATCAAAATGGCTAGTGTTTTTATTCAAAAAACATGTAATCGAAAGACGTTTCACTTTTTCGGGTAAAACTAGATCTTTCAGAAAATACTGTCAAAGTTGACGAGGGAAAAACCAGCCATCAAGTGACCAAAATTGCTTATTACTCGATAAATAATTTGTTTATTTAAAAAAAAAAAAATAGAAGACTCATTTTCAATTCTAAATCACTTCAATAGTCATGGCCTGATAGTTTTATACCTTTACGTTTAAAAATGAGTCATAAAATGTGTCATAAAGTTTCGCATTGTCCAGTAGAGAATTTGAGAAACGCCTTAAGGATCTACTTCACTCAAGTGAAAACACCCGTTATCTAGTGTTAATACCATGGAACATATTTTTAAAATATCTCGTTGGCATTTCAATATTTTTAAATGATTTTTTTTTGCATTGGATAGCTGAGATCGATCTCTACAAAAACCCTTTTTTACTTTTTCGATTTTGGTTTGGGTTTTTTATGAGCATACTTTCACTCACTTTCGGAATTTATTTCGAAAGTGAAAGTGTCCTTACAAAAATAACATGCAATCTTAACTGAAAAAGTAAAAAACGGTAATTGTAGAGATTGACCTCAACTATCCGGTGCAAAAAAATCCTTTCAAAATATTGAATGTAAACGAGATATTTTAAAAAATATGTTCCATGGGATTAACATTAGCGAGCGGGTGTTTTCGCGTGAATGAAGTAGTCCCTTAAAAAGATAAAATCTTCGGAAAAACGTGAGAAAGCCGTGTTTCTTAAATTTCTAAAGAATTATTGGAAATATTTTCCATGTCAAGTACTATATGAGGGTTCAATAAAGGCAGCATACTTTAATAAATGAAGAATATAATGGGAAAGAATGTTCGGAAAAATATAAAAGGCAGAGGTGATGAATCAATAGCTTTTGAGGATAAACTCTTAAGGAGATGCTTCACTCACTTGAAAACACCTGTTCGCTAATGTTAAACCTATGGACAGGTTGTTTTCGAATTTCTCGTTTAAATTTCAATATTTTTAAACGATTTTTTTTTAACAGGATAATTGAGCTCGATCTCTAATAGGGCCATTTCGTATTTTTTCGATTTTGGTTGCAGATTTTTCTAAATAAAGGTACTTTCACTTTCGAAACCGGTTCCGAAAGTGAAAGTACCTTTATTAAAAAATCTACCACCGAAATTGAAAAAGTAAAAAATAGCCCTATTAGAGATCTACTTCAGCTAGCCTATGCAAAAAAGTCTTTTAAAAATATTCAAATTTAAACGAGAAATTCGTAAACATTCGGCCATAGGTTTAACATTAACTAACGTGTGTTTTCAAGTGAGTGAAGAGCTCTGATTTAAGAGAAATTACATGTAGGCACATTTATTTAGCGTCAACATTTATCCATGATGTTCTATGGCAACAATGTATGTTCACTCTGTCAGATTAGCGCAGAAGATGAATCAAAAGAAAATTCTCCTTTCAAATGTATACGAGGTCTATCTGATAAGTATCCGGGTTTTATTTTTTCCGCGCGCAATATAGTGATTCTAAGGCAGCGCCACTGTGTCACATTGGAAGAATACAGCTTAAGGGTCTCAGGACTCTTAAAATTGGAAAAAATGAAAACAAAAGACCATTTTCAACATTTTATACCTTAAAATGTATTTGATTTTAAGACACAACTTTTATTGGAATGAAAGATATAAGTATCGTTTTTTGATTTGATGTATTTAAAAAATTGCAAGATGCAGAATTAGCATTTACAGGGTGCTCCAAACGGTCACACATTTAATGAGCAGAAAATTGGCATAACAGATTACGCACAGGATTAAAAAATACATTTTGCACCTAGAATGAAAATTTTGGTGCCTACTTATACTTCAGACTGTAATAATTACCCTGAACCTAAATAAATTTGTATTTAAAGTATTTTTATATTTTCAATACAAAGCTGTATTGAGCTAATGCAAAAATTCAAAAATATCAACAGTGTAATCATATAATAAAATATTTTTTTGAACAATAAAAAGGAAATTTTAGGTCCAGTTTATACAGACTAACATGAAACATATGTTTTGAAAATTTCATGAAAAAATATTCAGAAGTTTTTGAGATATCGTGCGCTTTATGCCCAAAAACGTTATTTGGAGAAAAATGATTTCAAAGTTTCGGAAACGCTGCTTCAGCTATTGATTGGGTATAATTCTAAAACCCATAACTTCTGCTCTAATGGGAATTTCAAGGAAACAATTATAGCAAAAATTTTAGGAAATATAGGAGTTTAACATCTAAAAAAATTAAAATTTCGAAAATTATAACAGTTTAAGAGTCCTGAGACCTCTTAATATGTATGCATAATTTTTTTATCACAAACACCAGTGAGCCAGTCGTTGCCTGCTGGTCGCCGAGTGAGGTGCTGTCATACATGTTCGTCGGCTTTAGATTTCTCTCAAGATGGCTGAACGGGTTGAGTAAAGGTACTGCATCAAATTTTGTTAGATCTTGGTGATTCTCAAAGCGAAACAACTGCGAGATTCATCAATTCTCCAGCTCATTCATCGCACCTGATTCAGACTTTCTTGGTCAAACATGGAATTCCAGCCATTCGCCAGTTTCCCTACTCTTCAGATATGGCTCCTTGCGACTTCTGGTCGTTTACAAAATTGAAGACGCCATTGAAAGGGTCCCATTTTGAGAGTAGATATAAGATAAGCAGAATGCGACGGCGGAGTTGATCACCATTCCAAACACAGTTTTCCAAAAGTATTTTCGGCAGTGGCAGAAACGGTGGGCTAAGTGTGCTGAGGCGCAAAGAGCCTACCTTGAAGGGGATTGGGGTACCAATCCCGTCAGGTAACTTATATATTTTTTTTCGGACAAAGATCAGATACTTTTCAGATAGGCCACTTACCAGCAACTATATTAAACACTTTATTACATGTACTATCTGTTCCTTTACAGAAGTACTATTGAAAATACTTGAGGGAAAAAAACACGCATGAACATGAAATGTAGGGAAATATTGACTATTAATTAGTCAGTCAAATCATTACACTAAGAAATTCAAAGCAGCAAGAAAATGGACATTACAAAACAAGTGAAGGAGAAATTTGAACCAATCGATCCTTTCAAAATGGAAAAACCATCTGATTTTATTGGTAATAACGATATGTAAGCATTCAAAAAATGCTTCAGAGGCGGGTTAATTGAGAAGACAAATGAATTTCTTTGGATTCGTAATCTAAGGCGACCACGTCCGCACAATTCAACGAAATTAAGGAACAGAAGTCAAGTAGTTCACGTAGTTTTCGATTAAAAAGTTATTAAATTTTGAATTGGCTCTATAAAATTTGTTCATCTTATGAATCAGGAATTATATTAAATTTTGTGTGTGTGTGTGTGTGGGGGGGGGGGGGATGTAGAAATTCGTAAAAAAGATAACATATCTGAGGTTACTGTACCACAAACAGTCGAAGTCGTTCTTGATCTATCAACGACTATAAAAGAAAGGATGATGAGGAAATAAATTATTTATTCCATTAGATATGTTGTATAATAATTTCAGCCAGAGTTGGGCAAAGTTGTAATCTCAATTATCCGCAATGAGATTACAAGTTAATTGCATGTAATTGATTATAGTTACACTACACATATTCAAACACAGAAATTTTGTCATATAATGGAATTGGGGGCGGTTCCGGCTGCAGTGCTGCAAGAATTTTTTACAGCATGTAATTTTAACTATAATTAATTACATGCAATTAACTTGTAATTTCACTGCAGATAATTGCAATTACGAATTTGCCCAACTCTGGCTTCAGCATCTAAAAAAACACTTTTTGTACGACTTGTTTGAAATTAAAGAAACAGTTACATTACATATTAAATTTTTTTGTGGTTTATCATTGAAGCAAAATAAAATATAGTTTAATTTAAATTGAATTATGAAAATTTTATGTCTGGTTTTAAAGCCTTTTTTTCATTCAAAATGTAACATAATTTATTATAAATTTCCATTTTAAACCTCTGTGATTCAGTTTCTTTGTTCATTGTATGGAACAAGGCTCGAACAATTAATCAAGATGACTCTTCCTGAGTACTAAATGGATGGCAAGGATTTAGCTGATGTTAATCAACGTCTGCGTTAGGCAGGTTTCATTAAGATCATAACTGTTAAAGACTGAGTAAATGACATGAAGCCCTTAATCTGCGATAGGAAGTTTAATTAATTTTTATTCTTTATCGTCTTCTGTTATGATATCAGTTTGCTTCAAATATATAAGCTCTTTTGACAGTTATGTTTATATTTTCACAAGCATATGCATTAGTTCGTGATCCTATAATATGACATCAGTTAGCTTCAAACATATATTAAGCTCTTTTGATGGTCGTATTTTTAATTATCTTATTATGTGTAGACTTTTTTTTAATTTAAAGTGCGAAGTAACTAAAATAACAGAAATTTCAGTTTGCATATAAAAATGCATGTATTTGAGACGGGATCTTTAATCACTAGCATGCAAAATTTGGGTTGCGTCATATTTTTTAGGTTTTGATAATTAATTCTTATGTATTTTTTAGCACTGAATCGGAAAATGACCTTTATTTTTAACCATCACGTCAGGGTTTTTTCGCAAATCGTAAGTTACAAAGATAAAAAGTAAAGAAATAGCAATAATTTGATACTGTAAAATAGATGTGATGGTTGTGTTTTTTAGTGTTTGGTAATTGATTCTTATATATTTTGTAGTGCTTAATCCGAAAATGACCTTAATATTTTACTATCACGTCAGGGGTTTTCGTAATTCGCAAATTTTTAAAAAGTCGAAATATTGCGAAAATCCAATACTATAGCATACATGTAAAACTTTTTTTTGTCCATAATAATTTATTTATCTTTTGGCTTATACTATGCATTTTTGCAGCTAAACATTTCAAATATTGCGCGTTTAAAATCCTTAGAATTTTAATCCAAGTGTAGAAGTTTCTTTGAACCACTCATGCTCTGCCTCGCGCTTTTCCTTTTATATTTTCTATTTGGTTCATCTCGCTGCCTCTTTTATTTTGGATGTTGATAAGACTGGAAATTTGTCAACGGATGTATTTAAAACTTTTAACTTCATTTGGTAAGGCTTTGACAAATTGCTCCGACAGATTTTCGCTATTTTTTGACTTTTTAACTTTGAAATTTATGATTTGCGAAAAATCCTGACGTAATAGTTAAAAATGTAGGTCATTTTCGAATTCAGCGCTAAAAAATACACGAAACTCAGTTATCAAAAGTTAAAAAACACAACCATCACACCTATTTTATAGTATCAGATTTTCGCTATTTTTTTATTTTTTATCTTTGAAATGTACGATTTGCAAAAAATCTTGACATGATGGTTAAAACTGAAGGTCATTTATGGATTCAGCGCTTAAAAATACATTAAAATCAATTATCAAATGTTTAAAAACACACCCACCGCAGGTTTGTGTTATGCCAGTTTACGTCAAAGATATAGTCATTTTCACTGTGATATTCTTAATTTCTTCTTTTCGGACTCTTTTCAAAAAAGACATGCTAACCATATGAAGTCACACAAATTACATAGTGCAGTTTTCTTCAAAAACATGTTCATGTGGTAGAGTCAGGATTTTCTATTGTGAGGTCGGTTTTACTAAAAATCATAAAACCTCAGTGAACCTCACTAATGTGTATCAAATTCCCCATGTTTGAAATAATGCTACAAAAATAAAATACGCTACGTATAATTTCCCGCCGTATATTATTATGTAACCGAATCTTTTGTGCAACCCTGTAAATGAATGATAAATGCTTTCCACTCCATATTCTATAGAAATCAAGTTATAGCGCACATCAAAAATTCATATCAATTTCATCATGTTTGTAACTGAGTAACATCATTAAAATACGCCGCAAACGATTTTTCTCCACAGACCATAATATAACGGAATGTTTTAAGTTTTCCTGTACGAGTACTGTATATGCTAGCGATAACATATTCTATAGGAACCATCTTCCAGTGCACCCCAATAATGTATATAAATTTCATTATTTTTAAAATTGTGTAAGACTATTAAAGTAGATTGAAAGTAATTTTTTCCCATAGACAACAATGTAACGGAATACTTTTGAGAGTCCCTGTAAATGAACCATGATTATTACACCCTTCATTTACAATACCGAACATGCCATGACTAACGTCGATATCATATATCAATTATGTGTCAATACGAGTATATTTACGTGAGTTAGAGGACGGACAAACGGCAGACATACGGCAGACCAACAGCAGACGGACGGCAGACATACGGTAGACCAATAGCAGACGGACGGTAGACCAACAGCAGACGGACAATAGACATACGGCAGACAACAGCAGACGGACGGCAGACATACGGCAGGCAAACAGCAGACGGACTGCAGACAGACAAATCGAAGTCATAAACACTTTTCGGCTATTTTGAAATGTGTTAAAAAAGCACAGTTTTTGTTCCCCCTCTATTGGTCTCCTTTCAAAAATGTCTTTGCTCATTATAGAAATTGATCTTGGAAGGATATCGTAAAGCAAATCCCTCTTGGGAAGCCTCGGAAATGGCGTGCGGGTTCGACTCCTTTATAGGTTTCGGACCCCGTGCTTCCCTGGTGTCGGCTGAGGAGGAAATCAAGCGAAAGGAACATCTGGCTTTTTGGGCTGGGTAAGGTTTCTGTCGTTTCGACCGGACTTCAGTCGCTTGGACTCAAGTGGTGTGACGTGCGATGGACAGTGCACCTCCTTGGACGATTGCGGGTTGACGGCGGCATCACACGGGGCAACCCGTCCCGCGTCAGCGCCGCGCATGTATGGGCTCTTCAGAAGCCTCTATCGTCGAACGAAGGCTCGCCACTTCGCGACGAGAGCTAGTTTTACCCGTGGAAATATATAAAACAACAGTGAAGGTCTTAAATACTTTTCATACGCATCTGAACCAATTTTATAAATATGGATTAATGATTGTGTGTCTCAGGTCGCATTTAAAAGGTCGCCGGGCCGCAGGTTGAGTACGGCTGCTTTAAACTGTCCAGGGGAGAGAAAAAAAAATAGATAAAAGTAAGCAAAGATCGCACAAAGGGTTTCGTTTAAAATTCCTTTCAAAATATATATCTTTTAATTAATAAATCATGTTACGGCTTCCCTTAACCTTGGCTGTTGCGCGCTTCCACGGCACATTCTACTGTAATTTAGGTTTTGCCGTTTGGCAGCATCTATGAATCGTCAGTTGTTTGTTTATCGATGATCTATGCGGACTGCGGACCTATGGTGCGTTCGCTGGATCCACATTTCTTCGAATAATGTAAATATACCTGTAAATAACATTTTTGTATATAAATTAAATTAAAGTAATACATTGTAGTTACTGAACCAGCGACCATGAATATTCCAATACTCGCACCATTCTACATTCAAAATCGATAATTTTTAATTATTAAATACTTAATCTTTTTAACGTAACTTTAAGAATAAAGATAACAGTACCATTAAATTTTGATTTAAAATTACTACAATTGGAAGATTAAAAAAAAAAAAATCAAATTAAGAACATTCAAGAACTGCTTTTCAGACAATTGTAACAGCATATATTAGTATATCTGAAAAGCATATTTAATGACATAATTTAATTTAGGACCTTTAGGATAGGAGCACCTTTTATCGTACAGGTATGGTTTTTAAACAAAATGAATTTGAAATTTAAAATAATTTCTTGTTTGATAGAGTAAAAATTTAAATTGTCCTATGTTTAGAAGTTTAAAAAAAAATGCAGAAAAAGCGAAATTTATACGACAGCTGTTGACAACTTAATATTACGTAGTTGTAACTATAGAAAGATAATGTAAATTCAGAAAATCTAGGTCAGGAAAAATGGTTGAACATAAAAATTAATTCACCTTACTTTAAAAAAAGATATCCCTCCTATTCCAAAATTTTTTCCTCACCTGTTTTAAAAGTCTATATCGGTTTTAAGAATTTTTTAATCACAAATACAGGGTATTTCATGCTAATTCAATTTGGGTTGACGGTAATAACTTCCAAAAAAATGAAAAATATAATAATAAAACATTTAACAGACATTCTCACCTTTGTTGTAAATGTGATAACGCTAAACAAAAGTGGTAGAAGTTTGCATTATACGCGCCAACAGTATGCACTTCACGCCCCACATTTTGGACTGTGATTATCAATCCATACGGTATCATCGATTGATTGAGCAACATGTTTTTCCAGATCTTTTCATGATGTTATCACATTTCACACAAAACAAGGAACACGTGGTTGTATTTTCATTACCAGGTTTTTATTTTTCTCGAAATTATTACCGTGAACCCGGGTTCAGTTAGGATAATACACCCTCTATTAGCGACTCAATAAGTAGTTTGCGACCCCATGTTCCTATGTGATTTTTTATCTTTGCTGTATACCTGATTTGCCATGTCATTTTGTAAACTTTTTTTTTTTTTTTTTTTTTTTTTTTTTTTTTTTTTTTAAATCACCCTGTACTTGAAGGTAAACAAAATATATTTTAATCTGACTCTCAATAGCCCTTTTTTTTCCCATTAAATCAGCGGTTAAATCACTACAATGATCATTATACATTAACAATACGGGAAAAGAAAGTTTAATTTCTTTGAATCTATTAATAAACATTTGTAACCATTTGTCAAATATTTTATGACGTATCCAAACAGCAGCACAAACTGAACAGGTTGGACCTTTAGGAGCACCTTTTATCCAGGTGTCAGATAGATGTGGTTTTTACAGAAATTGAGCCCGACCAGTGGCCTAGAGGTTCTCCTCTCAAAGCTGGTAGACGGAAGGTGCTGGGATCAAACCCAATCGCGCCCGTCGGAAAAATCGATCGGAATTTTCGTAGTTTTCTTCGAACCTTGGATTTCCTTGCATAAATACGGATTAGGTTCTCTTATAAAGACCCCCAAAAGAGGGCACTCCCCTATTTTTGGCCCCATATCCCTCGTGTTGATAATCCTCGTGTTGTATCCATATGACCATTGATTAGTCCCAATATAGGATACACAATATTGCACGTACTACTGTGTTTGGATACAGCCCCTCGTCTTTTTGCTTACTTTTGGGAATAACGGATTTTGAGCTTATTCTATAAACGATTATTATCAGACTTTTCAAACTATGTTTTTGAGACTTTCACAAAAGTTGCTCTATACATTTAGCTAACACATAATGCAAATTATATTTTGATTACGTTCGAGCATGCGCAGTGAATCATTATTTAGTAAACCTGCTCATTTTTCATACAATTTTTATTATTTTTTCATTCTGATTGCAGGGTATTGTGTACAATGTTATTTATCATATTTTCAGAAAAGAACCTTTTTTTTACATTAAGAACTCTGAAAATCATAAGCAAAAAACTTGGCGAAATTTGGGACTGTTTTTATAAAAACCTTAATTTCTCTACGAGTATACATGCTATCCTCATAAAAATGAACACAGTTCATTAAAATAAGCCACTTGTTAATAATCTCGAGTTTGAACGCTTTTGCTACATTGGTTTTTACAGGGTTATCCAAAAGATATTCATTCTTTTTTAATTTGTTGACGGTCTCCTATGAGGTTTCGGGAAAAAAACTTCAGGGAAATATATGACTTATACTATACTGTTTACACACCTGCAGTTTCAGGTTAATTCCTTGTGTAATTTTCTAGATATTTAACAAGACGTCTAAAGTTGCAAGTGACCGGTCACCTCTGGCCATGTAGTGTCTATGCATATATTCAAGATCTGTTTTCAAGGAAGTGACATAAAAGGTTAATACCTAAAACAGTTTTCAAAACTGCTCAGTATTAACTTTTTTAAAAACAGGATAAAATTGAAATTATAGTTATTGTCACAGTCCTAAATACTTTATTTTTCAAATAAGCATCCAGTACCCCGCATTCATTAACTTATTTAATGCATTAGCCAAGTTAACTTTCACACGTTGCTACCAAAAGTAACATTTACTTCACCATGCATGACTAAAATAATCGCAAATTACCTGAGGTATTTCAGTCTATGTGTTAAATGAATATCGCATATTTCGCTATTATCAGTCTGCAAAGAGCAAAGGCTTCGTTAACATTGCAAAATTCATTGGAATGGGTAAATATCAGGAGACCTTTTATATGTGAAAAGATGCTTAAACTAATTTAGATTTCAGTAGCCTTTGCAATTCTGATATCAGTTCAATACCAGTTATAAATAACTTAGTTCTGAAGTTTGTCACTTTAACGAAGTTCAGTAATGATTTGGTCCAGGCTTATTTAGAACATGTTTATAAAGTAAATTTAACAATGTGTAAATCAGTTTTTATTAAGCAAAAAAGTATTCAACTTAAACTTCTGGTGCCAATGCCAAGCAATAAAATATAAAGATCCTCTGTTATTTATATGTTTCAGACATATTTGGGTATATTTACAAGGTAAGTTTAATGATGTGAATCTTATATAAATTATACGAGCAAAAATCGTGTGTGTGTAAAATTTATCTTAAAAACGGCTCTAACGATTTTGGCTAAATTTTGCACCCTACCGATTTCGGGCACGAAAATACCATTGCGCTGGGTCACATATTCGAGAAAATTCGATTAGTGGATCATTTTGGGTCATTATGAGCCAGAGTCAAATAATTACATTTAAAACAGAAAAAATGATTTAATGGGAATTGGGAATAATCTATCGAGATAAACACAAAGCTAATTTTGACCGAGCTTAGCTCGGTCATTCCTGAATAGTGTTATTTTTATAACACACAATTCTATAATCCGCGCAATCTCTTGCCTCAACGTGTGCGTTATAAAGATCTCGTACATTACATTAAAGTTGGTTTTAAAAACATTTCTTAACCATATAGGGGGGCAATTCTGGACCTGTTTTCGAAAAAGTGACATAAAACGCCAACGTCTAAAACAGTCTTCAAAACTGCTTTATATTCACTTTTATTAAAACAGGATAAAATTGAGTTATATTATCACAGTCCTAAATAATGTATTTTTCAAATAAGCATCTAGTTCTCCACATTTGTTACCTTGTTTAATCCATTTTTCACGTTTAACTTTCACACGTTGCTACTAAAAGTAAACATTTACTTCGTCATGCATGACTATAATAGCATATTACCTGAGGTATTTCAGTCTATGTGTTAAATGAATATCGCACATCGCGCTATTATTAGTTTGCATAGAACAAAGGCTTCATTAACATTTCAAAATTCATTGAGATGGATAAATATCACGAGAGCTTTTATCTGTGAAAGGATGCTTAGAGTAATTTAGATTTCAGTAGCTTTTGCAATTCTGATATCAGTTCAATGCCAGTCATAAATAAGTTAGTTTTGAAGTTTGTCACTTTGATGAAGTTCTGTAATGATTTGGTCCAGGCATATTTGTCCATGTTTATAAAATGCAATTTAACTATGTATGTGAAGTATTCCACACTACTCAAAACAATTGAAGAGCTGAGTGGAAGAACATGTTATGCTACATTTTCTAAATTATTTTATCTTTTGGACGAAGGTGTTATCAGGTATTTTATCACATGGTAAAGCTAAAATACCAAAGTCTATTTAGCCTTGAAGATTTAAGACATTATTCATTAATATTTAATATTTTAATGTTTAATAATGCAAATAATATTAATATTTTTTAATATTTAAAAATTAAATATCAATAAGTTTTTTTGATAGAGTTTAGTACCACACCTGTTAATATTTTAAACACATGGTATCAAACAGAAAATAAATCATTAAAATTGACAACAAAAACTTTCACATCAAATTTCTTCAAATGTAATTTTTGTTACTAACATGTTCGCCCACTTAGCACTTCAATTAAGGAATATTGTGAGTTTGGTAGGAAAGGACCATACATCGATAACTTTTTTAACAAAAATGAAAAGAAAGAGGTTAAAAGGGAAAATTATAACGTTTACAAAGGTGGGATTATGCAAATTTTGTCAGTGACGTAGAAAACGCGCGGTCTAGATAAAGAATGAAAAGCGACCTCGCAGCATTCCTTATAAGGAGACGAATAATAACAATTGACACGTGTTAAATGTTTTGAAACAGTGAATACGATGTCTCAACAACATGACTTAGTAGAATTGGAAGAATGGATGGCCATCGGTCGTTATATGCAGATCAGACGCAATCCGTTGTAGCAAAAGCATTCGAAGCTTTGTAAAGTGTCATTTCCAAACTATGGAATCAATTTAGGAAACTGGTTATGCTAGCCGAAGAACAGAACAAGATCGTACTCATGCAACAACACAAAATGAGGACCGGTATTTGACATTAACTGCAGGAGGAAAACGCAGTATGAACGCCACTCTATTGCAATAGCACCTTCAGAAGGCTATTCTTACCAGAGTTTCGACTCAAACTTTTCAAAACCGAATCCACCATGTTGGTTTGTATGCCCGCAGACCTATGGTTTGTGTTTCTTTAACTGCGAGCCACATTGCTGCCAGCAGAAGGGGGCACAAGAGCATCTCAGACGGGGACGTGATGAGTGGTGCAACGTGCTCTTCACAAATGAGTCCCGCTTTACTGTACAACGCGAAAATAGTCTGATTACGATCCGAAGAGAATGTGACACTCTGAAAAACCCTGCATTTGTGCACGACAGTGTCCGATTTGATGAAGGCGGAATAATGGTTTGGGCCGGTGCGTCTATAAATAGCCGCATCGACCTGTACATTATCAGGAATGAAGCACTGTCGGCTCAGTGATATAGAGATGAGATTCTCAAATCTTTTGTGATTACTTATGCTGCATCACTCGGGGATGGATTCTTTCTCATGGATGATAACGAGATGCCCTATCTTGGTCGACTAGTGAACAATTTCCTTTTCGACAAAGGAATCCTTCGAATGAATTGGCCAGCATGTTCCACGGACACGAAGCCAATAGAACATGTTTGGAACATTCTAACGAGAAGTGTTACTGCTTGCTCATCACCCCCACAAACAATTCAGATGTTTGAAATTTTTTTTCTACAGAATTGGGAGAGATTATTCTAATGCCGCTTTGATAACTTCATTGATTCCATGCTTCGTAGTTGTGTGTCATTTGCTTTCGGTCAACGGAAATCATACCCCTTATTGAAACTCAGTATCCGATAAATCACATTTTTTTTGTTTGTTTGCTCGTATGATATGCACGCATTGTGCATTTTTTGTTTACCAACAAATAAACACTTACTTATCCCATATTCGTTCATTATTTTTCTTTTCACATACCTTACAACACATATAGTTCATATAATAGTCAACAAAACATTTCCTCATCCGCAGTTTATATCAAAAATCATAATATCTCCTAATTATTTTGAGCAGTGTATGTATATTATGTTAAAAAAAGTATTCAACTTTAACTTTTGATCCCAAGCAATACAATACAAAGATCCTCTACTGTATATTAATATGTTTCAGACATATTTGGACATGTTTACAAAGTAAGTTTAATGATGTATGAAATGCGACTTATATAGCACAAAATTCTATAATCCGCACAATGTCTCCCTACAAGGTGTGCGTTATAAAGTTCTTCTACTATACATTAATTTTTTTTAAGTTATTGACCATATCAGTGGACTAAAAATCTATGCTTATCTACATACTATGAATATATACATAATACAGTGTGTCCATAAAATAATATCCCAGTTATAAACTTTAATACAGCCAACTATAAGCGTTGTAGAGCGTTGGTTCAAGGTCAAAAATAAAGAATAATTCAAACAGTTTTAGATAAGTGCATGAACAAGTACTGCTTTGTTATTGACTCGCTTTCAGTACCACATACACAAAATGGAGACTCCTGAGCGTAAAACGCTTTATGTTCTGTAATTTTCTAAGAGTGAATCCGTAATTTCAGTTCAATGTGCGTTTCATTTGAAGTTCAATTGTGATCCCTTATGTCATGTTGCAAAAATATCCGCCGATGGTATAGGCAATTCGAAACGGCAGGATGTGTTTGTAAAGGGAAAAGCACGCGACGACCAAAAGTGTCTATACAGGATGTTGATCGTACCAGAGCATCTTACCTGCATAGTCCGAAGAAACAGTGTTGAATTCCGGGGATGACTCCCCCCCCCACACTCGGAGCAATGAGCTGTCCCACCCGGAAGGTTTGAGATTGTGTGTTTTCAGTGGTCAAAAAGTACAATTTCCCCTCCGAAACTCTATAATGTCCCCCCCGGAGCCACAGAAATCCCTCTCGGAAAAAAGTGTCTGAATTTAACACTGCGAAGAAATCTGTTCGTAAAACAAATCTTAAACTTCAGTTGCCAAAGACGACAGCGTGGAAGGTTTTAAGAGCATGTTTACACATGCGTCTATGTCGGCTATTGGTACATGCTTTAAAGCGCGTTAAAGACTTTAGGTTCGATGTGTGCCGTATAGCTAAAGGTGCAGATATTGAACATTTGTAAGAAAAACTAGGTTAGTTTAGCTTCAATTTGATGTATGATTTGTTGTAAATAGTCTAAATGAAAGTGTTATAATATACCATTGAAACTGGGACATTCTTTCATGGACTTATATATGTATTCAAGATCTGTTTCCGAAGAAGTGACATAAAAGGTTAATATCTAAAACAGTTTCCAAATTGCTTTATTTTAACTGTTATTAACCCCTTCGGGACCGGCGGCTTTCACAGAAATTTTAGTTGTTTGGCACCACTTTTTTAAAGAAAGTTACCTTTACTTAAACAATCACGAAAATGTTCTAATTAAAGAAACTAAATATTATTTTTATTTTTTACTGGCGCCTAAAACAAATTCTGTGTGCTCTTTTTTGAGGGTGCATATTTGCACCCATGGTCTCGAACGGGTTAAAACAAGATAAAATTGAGATTATAGTTATAATCAAAGTCCTAAATATTTTATTTTTCAAATAAGTATCTAGTTCTTCACATTTGTTACGGTATTAAATCCATTTTCCACGTTTAACTTTCACACGTTGCTACCAACAGTTACATTTACTTCGCCATGTATGACTAAAATAATCGCGCATTACTTGAGGAATTTCAGTCTCTGTGTTAAATGAATATCGCATATTTCGCTATTATCAGTCTGCACGGAGCAAAGGCTTCATTAACATTGCAAAATTCATTGAAATGGGTAAATGTCACGAGACCTTTTATCTGCGAAAGGATGCTAAACTAATTTAGATTTCAGTAGCCTTTGCAATTCTGATATCAATTCAATGTCAGTCATAAATTTGTTAGTTCTGAAGTATATCACTTTGAAGAAGTTCAGTAATAAACTACGCCTTATTATTCATAGCGCAAGAATATTTCAGATGCCTAAGAAAATCTCGAAACTTTTATAATTTATTAGCGCAAGAATATTTTAGATATATAAGAAAACTCGAAACTTTTATAATTTATTATAAAACAGTAATTTTTTTTTCATACTTTGTTAAAAATCGTAAAAATACTGTCCAGTCTTTCAACCGTTTGTATAGATAAAGGTTACTTGACCATAATAATTTGAAACGTTCTCATTTATCAGATAGAGATAATTCCTCTTAGGTATCCGTTTTCTATAAAAACTGTTGAATGACTGGAGAGTCTGCTACTGATTTTTAACAATGTATATATGTACAGATATTGCTAGCTATGTGCATCAAAAAACTTTTTTTTTTACACAAATATGTTTTATATCATGTATTTTACATTTTTAAAACGACTATTAAGTGAATTTTTAATATATTATTATTACTTACATTTTTGCAGTTGTGATATAATATGCAGTAAAGAGTTAGAGAATTGAACAAAAAATTTTATTCCAAATTTTTAAATATGCTAACCATTACATCAATAATTTCCATAAAATCGATCGTTTTTTAATGCTGGTTAACTTATAAGATAGATTTCTATTTATTTAATTTAAAAAATCCTTGCATACGTTTGTTAAATATTAATCAAGATTTAAAAAATATATAAACATTTTAAGTGCATAATACCATCATCACTTCAATAATGGGATCAAATTATGAAAAAGTGATTTTGAGATTATCCAAATATATATTGGGGATAGTTTGCGGAAATTGGGGTATGGATTTCCCTTTAAAAAACTTATTATTGTCAGCCGACGATGCATAATTTAAGAAGGTTCATTTCAATTTTGCCCTCTTCAATCGAGTTTCAAGAAATGCAGAAGTTTTGGTAGATAGGAAATTAGGAAATAAATCGTAGACATACATGCCCATGAAATTTAGAGAAAACTTATTTATTTATATTTATCTTTATTTCCAGAGCACTGACTATTTATAAACAACTGGAAAATTCTAATTTCCTGTAAAGTAATTTTTTACAATTTAGAAGTCTAGTAAGAAATGTTTTCTGTAAATGACAGTTAATTTACTTGTACCAACCAATAGCGTAGGCAGCATTTCTTTTCGGTGGAAGGGGGTTGGTGGGGAGGACAAAACTTTTCATTAGAATGCAAACATCTTTAGTTTTATTGCATAAGGAATCCGAGGAAATATACTTAGCATTCGTTATTGTGTTTCTGAAATACTATTTTTTAGCATTTCTAAGCAATGTCAGTCTTTTGAAAATTTCATTAAAATTCCATCATTGTTTTTAGAGTTACGAATAAAAATACGTGTTTGAATTTGAAGGTAGCACCCTGTATTTTTGACTGAATAAACAGATTGCGAACCTTACTTTCCTATGCAAAAAGTTTTTATTGTGGAGTACACTCTACCTAAAATTTTGTATCGATATTTTTGAGTAGGTACAAAAAAAAAAATTATTTTTTATTTTTTTAAAACCCGGAATAATTTTAATATTTTTCCTTTCTATTATGGAGTGAGTCTGAGCACCATAGACCTCCCTACTGACTACGCTATTGACTATAATGTAATAAAATATTTTGAATTTATTTATTACTACATTTTTAGAAATCAAAATGTAGAATTTAAATGTGCATTAAAATTTTATTGAAAATTATGTTTTCAGAGTTATTACACAGTAAAAAATTTATGTAACTTTACTCCATAAAATTGGTGAAAGCCTTGCTGCCTCCATTTTATTGAGAGATTTAACCGATATAACTAGTGTTACGGTAAAGTTATGAATAATTATGTTACATTAATGTGTAATATTACACCAGTTATATCAGTTTAAATTACACCATTATATAAGTTAACTTACTACATAAAATTGGAAGCAGTATGCTGCTACCAGTTTTATGGAGTAAAGTTACATAAATTTTTTACCCGACTGCCATATTCATATATGTATATAATAAAATGTAGTCAAAACAATATAGTGCAATTGGAATATACATAAAGATTAGATGAATCTTATACGCGGCCTATACGCGAGTATATACGGTATATTATCATTATTATAAACTTAATTTTACAGTGAAATTTCTGCGAAAAGATACAAAAACATTTCCTTAGCAGAAACTTTTGTTTAAAAATTAAAAAATACATATATACAAATTAAAAAATACATAAATACAAATTAAAAATATAAATTATAAAGAACATTTTTATTGCTCATGATATAGGTACATGTCTTATGTAATTTCAGTTGTGATTAGAAACCGACAGATCAATTAATAAATTTTCTACGATCACCACCAGTTTAAAAACTCTGCTGTGAGAAAACCGCATTTATGCTTTCGATGAGGTGCTTGTTAGAACTATAGCACGATTTTATATAAATGAGCGCAAGAGAAGGCGACATCGGGGCAAAAGAAAATTTGGAATTCTTTTACACTAATAATTTTTTTCACATTTTAAACCGGCATTTCTTTTTAATCTTTAATGTGATTAATTCTCTTCTTTTCAAGACTGGCTGTAAGGTTCTCTCTTGTCTAGCACAATCTAGCAGAAAGACACTGTATTTTATCTTATGTGAAAGTTTTCAGTCTAAAAGAACACACTAATAATAAGCTAGAAGTAGCTAGAAGTAGCTAGGAGTCGTTCAGTAGCTTCATCGCCCCGAGCCCAACCCTTCCCGCTTTTCGGTGTCTTTAATTCGGTGTAATAGTTCTAACAAGCACCTCATCGAAAGCATAAATGCGGTTTTCTCACAGCAGAGTTTTTAAACTGGTGGTGATCGTAGAAAATTTATTAATTGATCTGTCGGTTTCTAATCACAACTGAAATTACATAAGACATGTACCTATATCATGAGCAATAAAAATGTTCTTTATAATTTATATTTTTAATTTGTATTTCACGTGTGTGGATTTCTTTATACCCTCGAAACATCCCAACGGCTGGATGGATTTTAATGATTGAGGTCTCTATCGATTACCTAAACCGATGGTTATAGGCTAGGTTTTGTTTTCATAAATTCAAAATGGCGGCCGTAAAATACAAGATGACGGTAGAGGCGATTTTTTTTTTTTTTTTTTCTTTTACGCACCCTATTGAGTGGCATATCATTGGATAGGTCTTTCAAAATGAAGACGATGTTTCATTGACTATTTTACAGTCAGAAACTCCGTTTAAATATTGCACAATCTGAAAGTTGTGTAGGTAGGATCTACTGTAACTCTAACATCCATAGACATGTATAGGCCTCATCAAAACAGTATTTATAGATAGGAACTAATAATTAAACACAACTTAAAAGTCATGAATACACGTAAATAAAAAAATAGGTAATTAATATAAAAAATAGTTTCGCACTGATGAGAAATAATTAATTAGTTCGCTTTTTACGCTGTCGGGTATTTTTATTTTTAAATTTAATTTTTACTTGTTACAGTGTACTTTATACTGTTTCTTGCGCGTATTATCTAAATATTTTGTTTCACTTATTTAATTAAATTTATAAAAGCAATTTTCATTTAATGAACTGAAGGTGGAGAAAACTTACCAATCATGACACATTTAATAATATTTTTTAATTTTAGTATGCAAAAAATGGTATATATCAGCTTTATGCGCCATTTCAAATTCTATTTAGCATTCAAAACTATTTATCTTTCTAAAAATAAAATAAAATTTGTCATATCTTTTAATCAATTTTGTATTAGATGGGGGAAAGGGTGTACTTTTTCTTTTATACGAGGTACGATCCAAAAGTTCAGGGACAAGGTGCTAAAATCTTACCCTGAATAGCTCACAGCACCGAAGCATATACACCTTCAAAGTAGTCACCTGAGGCGACGATACATTTCTGCCAGCGTTCGTATAACTTCTGGAAGCACTGCTGGAAGCCATTTTTCGCAACCTCTCATAAGACCTCCTGCGATGCTGCTTTCACCTCATCTGATGACACAAAACGGCGTCCCTGTAAATATTCTTTATTGATGGGAACAGGTGAAAGTCACACGGGGATAAGTACGATGAATAGGGAGGATGTGGAAGCAAATTAGTGCGAGTTTTGGCGAGGAACTGTTTTACCAATTGGAAACGATGTGCTGGTGCGCTGTCATGCAGAAGGTACCAGTCACCAGTCTGCCAAAACCGAGGCCATTTACGACTAATGGATTCCCTCAAACGACGTAAAATGCGTAAATAATGCTCCTTGTTAACTGTTCGGCCTTCGGGAATGAATTCTGAATGCACAATTCCTTGAGAATGAAAAAATTCCTCCATCATTACTTTCCCTTTGCTCCGATCCTGCCGCCATGGCAGATTCACCGTACACCTTTCTTAGCATTTCCAAAGTCTCTATTGGTTTTTTTCCTAAGCGTTGACAGAATTTAATGTTGCAGCGCTGTTCAAGAAAAGCCATCTTTCTTACGTCGCGGAACAAAGGTAACTAACATCCGAAGAAACAGCTGCGCGTGCGGTTCAATCACATGACATAGGCTAAACCAGCCTGGGCAGGTAGGGGACGTTTGGGAGAATCCATTTCAAGTGGTATAACTTTAGGTAGTTGCTTTCGTCGTCAGAAATGTCCGCAGTCCCCGAATTTTTGGATCGTCCCTCGTATATATATATGCAGACTAAGAAGTGGTGTATATAATAAAAATGCGCATTTTTTAAATAAAATAATATATTTGAGAATTTCCATGATTATGTAATTTAAAAAATATCCTCTTCGAAAATTCCAGTTTGTTTCCAGATTATTTTCCAACAGTTTCATCTAGACCTCTCAACTAAGAACCAATGAAATCTTTAAAGAAATTAAGTATAAATTTAAAAACAATTTTCCATGAAGCAAGAGAAAAAGTTAGTTAAATGTCCAGCATAGTTTGCAAAAATGCTTTATAATCGTCCATATTAAAAAAGCATAAAATTACAACTGAAGGTAATTATCACAGGCCAAAGAGCATATTTCAAATTTAAGATGTTTCGGTAATTATACGTATACTTTCCAATCCTTCACCTGTATCTTTCAAATAAGAATCAGTAGATTCTCAACACTCAAACAAATTACATATCGATTCAAGAACATAGTTTTATCAGAAGTGACAGTAAAGATTAATTAGATGTCTAACATAGTTTGCAAAATCGTTTGATAGTGAAGTGACCCGTGTTAAAACAGAATAAGATTGTTCTTAGAGTTATTATCACTGAACTAAAGTTTATTCTGTGTATAAAGCCTCCTACATATTACTATTTTTCGATTATTACGCGCATCTCTTCTATGAGATATGTAGTAAAAATAAAAAAAAATAAAAAACATTGAAAATTTCAAATTAATTGCTTAAAAGGCGCAAAGGCCAACATAGTGAAAAAGATTCCATGCCGGGACTCGAACCCGGGCCATCAGTATAGCACACTGACATTCTACCGACTAAACGAGACTAAACCACATGGAACGACACCCAGCCTGGAATCTCTCACTATTACATGTTGGCAAGGCTGCATACGCAGCACAAGATGGTCCATCTTGTGCTGCATTTGTAGCCTTGCCAACATGTAATAGTGAGAGGTTCCAGGCTGGGTATCGTTCCATGTGGTTTAGTTGGTAGAATGTCAGTGCGCTATACTGATGGCCCAGGTTCGAGTCCCGGCATGAAATCTTTTTCACTATGTTGGCCTTTTCGCCTTTTAAGCAATTAATTTGAAATCTGGTTTTCATTTGAAATATTGTATGCAAGGCGAAATTTTCTCTCTGAAAAAATTTCCAAGTATTAAACATTGAAAAGTTTAATAATTAGTACTTCCCATGTAATCTACTAACAAACATAATGTTTCTGAAAGTATTTTTAACATGTTCTTTAATATAGAAATTCCCATTTCTTGTTGTGTTTTTCTCCTTACGTTATAAATCTTCATTTATTATTATTATTATTATTATTTCGCATTTGTAAATTTTGATCCATTTTCTTGCATCAAAATCATGCATTATACGCCGCAATATACAATATTTTTCATATAAAGATTGAGAGAAAACCCGATATTCATTACCTGATGTAATCTATTTTCCACACTTAATTTTTATATGTCACTACCAAAGATGGCATTCACTAAACAATGCATAACTAAATTAACCGCATATTACCTGGGATATTTCAGTCTCTTTGTTAATGAATGTCGCAAATTTCGCTATTATCATTCTGCATAGAGCAAAGTCTTAAAAGCATTCTTGACAAGAGCCCTACATCGGGTCGGGTAACCCGATTTTACCCGAGTACTACCATCACGTCGGATCGGATTTCCTTGTGTCATATAAACGATACATTTTATCATTACAAAAGTTATGAATCGGAACATAGGTTCAAAAAGAAAAGGTGATAAGAAGATACAAACAGTGCTGTCTGTACTTCACTAATACTAGTACTACATTATTATTCATTAATTAAATGTCTAATATCGATCATAGATTCATGGTATATATTTTGAACGAGTTATTTAACTTTGTATGTACTACAAACGACTAACAGTAAATCTAATATTATTATGCAATAAAATTCGATCAGATAACATTAATTCTTTTAAAAAGCGTATTACTTTCTTAAATAATAAAAAAAAATATGACGTATTCAGGAAGGTTTCCGAAATCCACACAGAAACATTTCCGAAATCCACACACACAGACACAAACATATCCGAAATATAGTACATTAACATTTCCGAAATACGCAGAAACGATTCCGAAATACTGCAGAAACGTTCCCGAATATTTCTCCGAAATATGCGGAAACGTTTCGGGATACTTTCCGATATATGCGGAAACGTCTTCCAATTCTTAACCGAAATATGCGGAAACGTAACTGAAAATTTCAGCCACTTTGCTACCCCGTTGTTTGGAGTAACGTTTCCGATATTTTTTTTTTTTTTTTCCACAGTGTATCCTTGGCGGAGCGGAGTAGTGCTTTTTTTCGCTCTCCCTCGGGGAGAAAAAGTTGTTAAACCGATTATTTTGTCTGTTGTTAAACGTTGTAAAAATGTAATCTAAATAATCCATGATAAAGTAAAAGTTTAAGGTGTTTTCTGTAACATTTTATAATGTTAGTAATAATTAATCACGAGTGATAGTTTAAACTTTAGTTTTGTATTATTACTAATTTCCATATTTAATGTAGATTTTAGGGCGCAACGTTTTAAATTCTAAATCTCAATGCATTCAACATTGAATCCAACAACAAGAACGTATTAAGACTATTTCTATTATCAGGGTCCGACAAAACCCGGGCGCCAGGTTGCCCGGGCGACTAAAAAATTACTCTTGGCGACTAACTTTTTTACCTACTTACTAATTTAAATTACTTTTCTTTAACCAAAAAAATTCCATTTGGCAAATTTCCTTGCCATTATACTGACACTTCTTGTGTCAACAGCTTCTAGTGAAAGAAGTTTCAGCAAAATGAACATTATCAAAAGTGAACTCCGTTCAAACTTAAAAGAGGATCGTACGTACAGTTTATTGTTTATAAATTTAAATGGACCATCTTTAAAGGATTTCAATACTGAAAAATCACTTGACAAATGGTATTTCAAACCAGAATCTTAAAGGTATTATTAATTTATGTATTTAATTTCTTTTTGGGAATTAAAGGTAAGTGTATTAATTTGTCTACTGTTTTAATGTTTAATTTCATAGTTTGTTTCTATTTAATTTTTGCAATGTAAAAGTAGTATTATCTTTAAATGTTTGCTCATTTTAATTTTTTTTTATTGAATAGTTAACTTGTTCACGGCAAAATGACACATATCATTCAAAAATAGCCGAATACGATTCTGAGGAGCCAGTGTCCCATTTTGCAGGGAGTGCGTTAAAGTCAGGGAAATGATTCTTCAAGATGGCTCCTAAGAATTTTTCCTGGCGCCTGAGATTTTTCAACTTTTGTCAGTCTCTGTGCATTATACTTAATAAGAAGAAGTTTTTTTTTCTAATTAATATAAATTATGTCAAAGTTTGGTGAAATAAACTAACATAATACTTTCTACTAAATTTTGAAAATTCTATTGTTCTTAAAATTTTATCGATATTAACTTCAATGGAAATTTTATTTTTTGTAAAATGTGCGTGTGGTGGGACGCACGTTTGTAGTAAAAACATTTATTCCATGCTCATTTTTCTTTCAAATTTTGACTGTTTTTGTAAAAGCGTGCGATACGCAAAACATGAAAGACTCCTTCGCTTTTTAACATTTTAAAATAGTAAACGAATAATAGATTGTGTATTAAATTGTTATAAAAATAATGATAATTAATAATTAAAAAAGCCCATTAGATGCACATTATTGAAATAATAAGTTTTTTCAAAATTATGTATTAAAGTTACCTATATGGTTCAATTAGATTTAGAGCACGTTATGTTTTCTTATTGTCAATCATTTTAGCAGAAGGAAAATTTTGAAAATTCTATATTTCTTAAAATTTTATCGATATTACCTTCAATGGAAATTATATTTTTTATAAAATGTGTGTGTAGTGGGACGCACGCTTGTAGTAAAAACATTTATTCCATGCTCATTCTTCTTTCAAGTTTTGAGTGTTTTGTAAAAGCGTGCGATGCGCACAACATGAGAGACTCCTTCGCTTTTTAACATTTTAAAATAGTAAACGAATAACAGATTGTGTATTAAATTGTTATAAAAATAATGATAATTAATAATTAAAAAAAGCCCATTAAATGCACATTATTGAAATAGTAAGTTTTTTCAAGATTATGTATTAAAGTTACCTATATGGTTCATTTAGATTTAGTGCACGTTATGTTTTCTTATTGTCAATCATTTTAGCAGAAGGAAGGAAATACATTAATTTTTTGTGCTAAAAAAGGGGGATAGCAACCCCCACCCCCACCGATCCTGTGGCGTAAATGTATAAAACTAGCCGCTAGCCCAGATAAAAAAAGCTGATAAATATAATAATTCCAAGCGCACTTCTCCGCTATTAACCTTTAACTGATGTCACACAAATTGCCACATAACTAGTGTGAAGCGGTCTGTGAGACACCCTCCATCGAAAGATGAATAAAAGCCGCGATTAACTCACACGATGATGATTATGTACTAAACTTTTTGTACAGGAGTGTTATAATTAAAATTCACCTATTCAAAAGTCTCTGGTGATTGTACTAAAGTTCCAAACGAAAGAAAATTTCAGTAGTGTTTGTAGATAAACTGAAATTTGCAAGTTAAACTATGAAAATTGAAAAAAAAGCACCGGTCTGTGAGACTGGTAACACCAGTTAAAGGTTAACCACGAAGTATCTTGTTTCGTCATTTACTAATCTAGAACTCTTGTATTCTAGTCCCCTTGTCCGACAAAAGCTTTTATAGCAAAATTCACATGGTAGCATGCCTTTTTAGAATATAGGTGTTTAGAAAATGCTTAATTATTTGAAAAATAAAAAAAAGACAAAAAGAAAGAAAGAAAGTAAAGAAAAAATATATCAAATGTGTCAAAACTTTAAAATGTGAATTTCCTTCATTTGGTAGGAAATGTTCATAAATAAATATCGCCTCTGAAGAGCAAACTAACAGTCCGATATTTTCCATTCTGTTTCCTCTTTCATAACCCTATCATCAAAATTTGAATCCCTTATTACTGCGTAAAGCTGTCCACAGGTAAAATGTTACCTCGATCGAAACACGACAGTGCGTCTCCATTTCGTAAGCTTTAACGGCTCCACTTCTAAACAAGGGATTGTGTAGGTATACATAAGGTTTGTGTCATTCTGTAAGAATTCTTGGATGCCGTGTCATGCCGCAATTTCCCCCCCATGTCAACTGTCTGCGTGTCACGAAACGGGCGTTTTATTATCAGCAGATGAAATTTCACCCATTCAGAGACATTTTTATTGTCTACCGCTCTGCCTGGATTATTTTTATTGATTAACAAACATAATATATCCTACTCAACGCTCAAAAAGAACTTTCAGCATTCTGATATTTTTCATCTGACAGCCGAACACGGACGCCAGCAGAACAAAATTCAGGAGGAGCAAGTTTTCGAAACAGTTTTGCCTGTAATCCATAGCTTAAGCCACCTTAAAAAGAAAAATAAAAATAATAATAATAATAATAATAATAATAATACAAACATGAAATAAGCTAAGCAAAGAAATTGTTGCCAGAAACAATTTTTAAACACGTAAAAGCAATACAGAAATGTACCAAATAAGGAATATTAAAATTGAGAATTAAGCTTATTCCGACAATTTTTTAAATGGAGAATTGAAATATTTTTTTGTGTGTGAGTGTGTGTGCGTATGTGGACCTCCTGCCCCATTTTAGATAACTAACACGTATTATTTTTTCAAAACTTTTTCTATTTTTGAAATTTAATTGAATTTTTAAAATTGTTCCCGTCAAAGAATTTACATATCTTTAATTTATTCTATAAAATATTGTTTAGAGGTCGTTTTAACGTAAGTTTTATATTCATATCTCCATTCTAAGTTATCTTACGGATCGTGACATACCATGTGAAAAAATTGCAATATTAACTGAACTGTAAGTTTTATAATATTAGGAGCTCTGCCCCTTACCAGCTGCGCTCGCCAACCCCCATTCAGACACCAGAAACTCTAAAAAAAAAACCGCTAATTTGATCGGATTTAAAAAAATTGCGGAAGACTGAACTATAATTTAAAACAAAAAAAAAACAGTGGCAATCTCTCTGTAAACAGGTTTCCATTCATTTCCCCTTAATTGGGAATTTTAAGGCCGGATCAGCTGTTGTTAAACATCCACTGGCTGTTTTCCTGTTTGATTAATTAAGATAAGTTAAACATTTGAAAAAAAGGCTAATATAAAATGAACTATGTAAACAGAGTCTTTGCCTTCTGGTATTTTTTTAACAGAGCTATAAGGAAATTGTTTTAGATAACACATTTTAAATGTATCGTTTAAATCTGATGGAATTTTCAACAAAGTTTCCTTTCTATTTTTAATATTCACGCGAAAATACTTTTGTTGTTAGAAGGGAAATATTATTTTCTACTCTCAACGGTGTCCAATGGCTAATTCCTAAGCCGTTAGGCGTAGACATATAGTTTCAATTACAAAAATGTTTGAAAGGAGGCAAAGAAGCATTTTAAAAAGGATTTGTGTCAATAAAAACATTTCTTAAAAGAATTACGAAGTTTAAATTTTATATGGTTCCTCGGTCCTATAAGTTATATTTAGTAAAAATATCCTGTAACTCTAAGATGTAAGACAAAAATGTCCCATTCTTCTACGATTAAAACTGACCCAGTAATAGTTGTTTAAAGTTGAAGCCTCTTTTTTGCAGTGAAATAGCTGTCATTCACAAATTTACTAGGAATATAAATAATCGTCAGATATAAAAAAAATAATAGTTGAGAGTAAAATTAACATTACAATATAAATTGGAAATATATCTTCATTCTGACCTATTAAAGAAAAACATACAACTCGTACTAACAATATAAATAAAAAAAATAACAAAATTTCTGTTAAATGAAATTATGAAAAGCAACAGTCTATAACTCTTTACAAAAAGATACATATTTTAAAATGCTATTAAATTATCTAATCCAAAACTTAACTAATAAAAATTAAAGTGATCTTAACACTTGCTCAAAGTGACTCCCATCGGCTGCAATGCAGAAATGTACACGCAAAATAAATCCTTCTAATGTTTTAAGTACTTTGCATACGATTCTTCGAAGCATGGACAAACTTATCTGTGTTCAGATGCAAAAAATTGGCATACGTCATGCAATTCAAAGTTTCATAACTCGGTCAATTTTAGAGTTAAATGAGTAGGATTTTTTTTTTTGTCTTACTTGTTATTGTAGCAGGAAATTTTTACAAAATATCACTTATAGGACCGGGGGACTGTATAAAAATTTAAGTTTCGTAACTTTTTAAGAAATGTTTTCATTGATCAAAACGACTTTTAAAATATTTTTTTACCTCATTTAAAACATTTTTATAATTAAAACTATGACTAACTGTTTAGAAATTAGCCATTGGACACCTTGTATTATAAGTGTTTATTTTTACCTTTTATAAAGCTTGAAATAAAGCTTAAATATATTACTGAGGTTTATTTAATTTCGACAAGTATTTAAAATATCATGAAAACTCGAAACCATATCACTTTTCGCTGGCGGTGGAACTTTTCAGGACTTATGGCACTCCTTTAGGATGCTGTGATGTCAATCACATATAATTGTCTTAAATTCCGTAGGAAACATTAGTTATTAAATTACATAGCTATTTTAATCAGACACTCATTTTCTTCTGAAAAGAATCCATTTTCTATCATTAAACATTCTTTCTTTTAGCATTTCCTTTTTAAATCTTAATAAAGGGCAGATAAATGATTGTAAATTATTTTGCAACCATTACATATTTGGTAAACAAAAGCATTTGATTTTCCTGTCATATATTACTCTTTAGATTATTTTACGCGATAATATTAATTTTGTAGCTCATAAATAACCTATTTCAACATATCCGTTATGCAGTAAACATAGATAACTTGTAATTTCCTTTTATGAAAACCATTTCATAAATCAAAAAGAATTTTTTAATTTGTCAGTTGATTACAGAATCGTTTTTCATACTTTCAATTTGAATGAGTTAATGAAAATGTTACTATATTGTTTGATGAAATAATAATAAATATGTCATCAGATTGATCTTACTGAGGTTTTTATTTTTTCGCCAAATTGTGTTTTATTTTTATATTTTTGCTGAAATATTGGTGATTTTTATCTTATGTATGCCAATTCAACAAAACTCGAATACACGTCTGTGTCGTGGCAGAATATACTACAAAATTTCATAATGTAAGCGGGACACCTCCCTGCTATTTGAACAGGTAATCAACCATCAAGTAGGGTAGATCGGGGCTAGTTGGCCATAGGGGCATGTTGGCCCAGTCGCAATATTTTTTTAACTTTGCGTTAGATAACATTGTCAGTCCAGCCAAGTATGCGTTTCTTCGCTTTCCTCCTCCTACATAAGCACCATTGAAGTCGGAGCGTCCGTTAAAGAATTATTGAGAATTTTCAAAATTTTGCAAAGGTGAGTAAATTTCCTCTCTTATAAATAATCGTTTTTTATTTTTTGTAAATTACATTTTAGATTTTGATATATAATAATTCAGAAAAATAATTGATCGTAGTTATTGTAGGGCATGTTTTTTTATTGAAATACTTTCAGAATAATTCGTTACAGTCATGAAAAACAAAAATGGCGATACGGGGTTAGTTGGCCCATTTGGCACGGGGCATGTTGGCCCGCAACGTATTAAGGAAAATGTGATTTTTTTTCCTTATACAACCTCCCTCCCCCCCCCCCCCACACACACACAATTTTTTTGTTTTTAATTTCTTTTTGCTGTAAGAATTACTCCTATCAAAAGCTTGTCAATACAAAAATTGTGGATAATATTAAGAGGATTTATTGTAAACTTAAGTGAATTTGATATCTTGTGAATTGAAGAATTTTTTTATTTTTTAATTTAGGAGGCTATATTGTGTTTTCTTTCGAAAGAAATAAAAATTAAGATTTGGTAAAATTTTGATCATTTCTTAAACTTTTACACTATCAGAACATTAAAAAGTGACGTGGGCCAACTTACCTCGCAATCGGGGCAGGTTGGCCCAAGCGACTTGGTGTCAATTTGAGCTTCTAAACTAATACTTATAGTTAATATTTTCAAACTTTACTATTGTTACTTCTTCCTGAAAGTACACTGATAGTGGTAACATAAAAAAAAAAAAAAAAAAAAAAAAAAATGTTGAACTGCAATTTTTTTTTTAATTATTAGAAGAAAAAGCGGGCCAACTAGCCCCGGTCTACCCTAAAGCAAGTGTATTAGAGCTGAAGAGACTCGTGATTTAATGATTATTCTTGACTATGATTTAATGATTACTATTCAATTCCAGGCTTAATATGAAAAGTTTCCAAATGCTTTACCCACTGGATTGGAGCTGTAATGTTTGGGTTTTGCGTGAACGGGATGTACATACCCGATGCGTTTCACGGCTATCTAAAAATTTGAATGTATTGGGGGTTTCTCCCTCATACACGAGTTCTTAACCTTTTCAAGGGCGGTGGTCACCATGGGACTATTAATAAAGAGGGCTGATATATCCTTAAAATTGTGAAACTTCAACTGTAACCGCTTTCGCATGGCTTCATTACCGCCTGGAAAAATTTCCACCAGTAAAGTTAAATAGAATTTCCCCCCTATTTAAAAGCATTATTAATGAAAAAATTCAGTCATAAATAACGATAAAAACAGATATTCATTTTTACTGGTTGAAATTTACTTAGGCGGTAGTCAGGCTCTGCGTTTCCGGCATATTGTGACAACCTAGACCAGGGACGGCGAACCTATGGCACGCGTGCCAAAAGTGGCACGCGAAAGAATAATTTTGGCACGTTGTTGCTTGTGACTAAATCAATATGCAGTGATACTACACAAAATACACAAACTCAAGATGATCTAATCTTGACTAAATTTGATTTATTAGAAATCGAAGTACTTTAATTGCGACTTTTTAAAATGCTGTAAATTACCGGATTAGTAAATGTACCAATGATAAAATTATTTCAACTTAAAAATTAATTTCAGAGCTATTTAAAGAAATTGGCGTTCGATCTTTTAATATTATTTCCATCTATCTATGTTCGCAAGGCCATTAGTTTCTAAAATGAATAATACAAAATATAAATTAAAAAGCAGTTGTCACATAAATCTAGTTCAATTTGCATTCTGCTGAAATTAACTCGGTATATGAACCTGATATTAATCATTTTCCTTCCAAGTTGCAACACAATTAATGACATGTAATTTCTAGAATTTAATTTTTTTTATGATTATTATAGTGCAATACCTCGCCTGAATGTTACCCATTTGTTTTTGTTTTTGTTTTTTTTTTGTTTTTAATCTTAATTTCATTATTTAAAGTTTTTTTTTTCATGATTTTTCAATCCAATAAAATTGTTGGCACGTCAAGGTCGTGTAAAAAATTTTCTGGAAAGAAATTGGCACGCGGTTATAAAAAGGTTCGCCAACCCTGACCTAGACAGTCTCCTGTCAGTGTCAGTGAAAATGATTATATTACCTAGAGAAACTGACACCAGTAAAAAAGAATAGAAATTTTCATCATATTTGTGAGAGAAATTTTCTATGAATAAAGCTCTTTAGTAAGGCGAAATTTTCTATTCAAATTTGCTAGTGAAAGTTGGCCTCAACGGTAATAAGAAACTATTGATCAGATTTAAAAAAAAAAAAAAAAAAAAAAAAACAGTTGCCATCTTGTGTCAACCTCCACAGTTACTTCACTCGCTACTGGTAGACATCACAGTATATGTCCCCTCCTCTTTGTTCGCAACTCCATTGTAATCACACGGCGTAACCACCTAATTTTCATTCTAAACCTAACAAACAACACCAAGACTATTTTAATAAAATTCAGCTTTCATGATGAAAGCGTAGAAAAGCAGGTTTTTGTTTTCGGAAAAATTCATTTGTAAATTCTGGTAGTCCAAGAGCTGTTAAACGTTTTAGGGAAGGTATTTGAGGCACCCTGAAAATTTGTGCAACACTTCTTTTGTAATGCCTGAATACAAAATCGAATGTCTGGCTGAAGGATCGTGGCCCAAAACCTGTGCCAGACAAAAAATGGCACTTGACACGTGCCTGGCACAGTTTTTGTGCCGACTAAAGTGTCTGTCATTTTCAAAATATTTTTTTCTAAGCATAAATATTATTGTGCCTCAATCTCAGCGTGCCTCAAATACCTTTTTTGGGTAGTCAAAAAATGGCACTTGGCACGTGTCTGGCACAGTTTTTGGGCCGACTAAAGTGTCTGTCACTTTCAAAATATTTTTCTCTAAGTATAAATATTATTCTGTTTCAATCTCAGCGTGCCTCAAATACTTTTTTGGGGTAGTGTCAAAAAATGGCAACGTGTCTGGCACAGGTTTTGGGCCACGATCCTTCAGCCAGACATTCGATTTTGTATTCAGACATTACAAAAGAAATGTTGATCAAATTTTCAGGGTGCCTCAAATACCTACTCAAAAATGTTCAACAGCTCTCCTACTATGGTGTCAGTCAATTCTTTCATCCTTTTACGAACAGAATTTTTCTGCCCCTGAAAGGGTTAAGGCACCGCAAACGCATTTGTACATCTGATATAATTAATTCCTCTAATAATGTTTCATATTAAAAGTATTTATAAACCCATTCAGTAGAACTTTAATATTTTCTTTTAATTTATTGGAATAATAAAGAAAGGATATTAAAACTGAATGTTTATCCATTAACTCAACAAAACATATTAAATAGATTCTGTCAAGAATGGGAAGTAGCTGTGAAAGAATTCTTTCGATCCGCAGGAAAACTGCAGGCATTAGCTCGTACTTGTGACTTATAATCCGCTTAAATGTTACAAAATGTGATTTTAATCCTCTTAAACGTTATTTAAAGTCACAAGATATTTTTAGCTCAAAAAATTCGCTGAGCAAGAAAAAGCCATCCATATTAATCCCATTATTCCATAATTTTTTATTCTATTATTGAGTTATTTAATTACAAATAATCGCATTTTCTAGGTTTACATTTTAGTTTATTCTGTATATTTCAATCTAGTTGACAATTTTGCTCATAAATAGCATTTGCCGTCGACAAACATGTTTTGTTGTTATGTAGCTTTTAAATTGTACGTGAAGCATGTGTTAGTTTTCGAAATAGCGTGTTGCGTTTTCTGACGTTTGTCTGCAGAAGACTGTGTTCAGAATTATATTCTGTGCATAAGTTTGTCTGTTGGTTTGAGGTAACTGAGTTATATATAATTCTTATATTATTAGTTTGACGTTGAATTCTAATTTTACAAGTAAAGTTTCTGCATTAGCTACAAATGGATGGCGCTGAAAGCCGTGATTCCGAAAATTCTGATTTCAGCGATTGTGAAATTTCTGCGAGTGACTCTTGTAGTTTTTAGGATTTTTGACACGGATATACCGGAACACAGTTCTAATATTAGTACCTTTTCCAAAATTCGACTGGATGGAAAATGCAAGGCATACGTAATGAAAACGTAGGTATACGTAATGTTTCCTCTCCTACCGACATGTAAACAAAAAGCCAACTTTAAGGCGTAAATACACAAATTTATCTTTGCATACATTATTTTTATTAGGTGCGTTCGTAAATACATAAATATGCAGCACCTATAGTCGTCGTTCGGTCCGTCTGTCCGTCTATCTGTCCGCATATAACAGAGCAAAAACTACCCAACCGAATGGTGTGAAATTTTAAATATATAATTGTTGCAAAATTTTGTCGAGTCATTTCAAATTTTATGAAAATCGGTTGTATAGTTTAATTACAGGGACAGTCAAAAGTTTTCCATTACATTACTGCCAATAGGAAAAAATTATTTCAAGTGCATTTTAATGATGTTACAGCCTTTCGAACAGAATGAAATTCATATGCACTTATGAAATGCACTAAAATAAAGATTCAGTACAATATGCGGTGCAAAAAATATTTATAAAACAAGTTATAGTACGAACGCACCACATTTGCCACGTTTGACGTGCAATTTCCAACTTGTTAGGTGCGTTCGTAATTATACAAATACGTAGCAACTATAGTCGTCGTTCAGTCCTTCTGGCTGTCTGTCCGCATATAACAGAGCAAAAACTACCCAACCGAATGGTCTGAAATTTTAAATATATAATTGTTGCAAAATTTTGTCGAGTTATTTCAGATTTTATGAAAATCGGATGTATAATTTAATTACAGGGAAGTTAAAAGTTTTCCGTTACATTACGGCCAATAGGAAAAAAATATTTCAAGTACAATTTAATGATGTTACAGCCTTTCGAACAGAATGAAATTGATATGCATTTAGTGCACTAAAATACACATTCAGTACAATATGCGGTGCAATATATATATTATATTAAAATTCCTGCCGGCCGGCCTACAGGCAGAGGTAGATTTCGAAGTTAAGTATACTAATTTCACCAACAAAAACTAAATCATTATTAGATATAAATCCACTTTAACAGTTTTATCTGTCTGCTTTTGACGAGTTTTTATTTCCTTTTTATAAAATAACTGGTTTTATGAGAATCATGTTAAGGCAATATTAAAAATATATTTTTCCATACTCAACAACTCGAAATTTTCTGGCACATTTTCAGATTAATTTTTAATAAAAAAAAAATATGAAACATGCTGACGTGATTTTTGAAAAGATTTATAAGCAACCTGTGTTTTTATTTTTCTTTCAATTAATTAAAACTTGATTAATAAACAATTATTTTCTCAGTAGGGCAATATTTTTCGTTTCTAACACAATCGCTTCGGGAAATTCTGTTCAAAATGCCCACTTTGACATCATTTTTTGAAATATATTTTGCCTCTATCAAAAAATCGATCATTACTGTACATTATATAGTTTCTGAATAAGAGAATCTAGCAATTGGATGCGTTTGAGAGCAAAAATGAATTTAAAAATGAGTAAGAAAATAGACAGTTTGGATTTGAATGCACCCTTAATAAGATGATTTTTTTCTTCAACCGCTATGTATTTTTAATTTGTTTTTGCTTTAAGAATTGGCCCTATCAAAAACTTATCTATATAAATGTTGAAGACAATATTAAGAAGATATATGATAAATTCATGGAGATTTTATATCTTGTGAATTGACGGAGTTATGAAAATTTTTCTTCTTCACCCCCACCCCCTTTTTTTTTTTTTTTTTTTTTTTTTTTCTTGCGGTACGAATTGGTCCTATCAAAAACTTGTGACTATAAAAGTTGTAGATATTATTAAGGAAATGTATAATGAAATTAATTGGATTTGATATCTTGAGAACTGACGAAGTTAGGAATTTTTTTCTCAACAAAACAAAAACCCTATTTTTTTGCGTCCCTTGAGTCCATTTTTAATTTTATCAAAAATCTGTGATACATAAATTTTTGGTCCTATTTTCAGAAGTAATAAAAACTTTAAACTGATTTGATATGTACAAAAATTAAGAAGTTATGGGGTTTTTTCGGTTTTCACAAAACCCCTCCCTATTTCCATCCCCTTTGTCCGCTTTTGCCCATTAACGAACTTGACCGAGATTTTATGTCTCTTGATTTGATGTATCAGTTTGGAAGAGATTTGTGCAGAATTGCGGAAGTTATCGTGTCCAGAAGAAAGTGATAACACAATTGCTTCGGGAAATTTCGTTCAAAATGCCCACTTTGACAGAATTTTTTGAAATATATTCTGCTTCTATCAAAAAATCGATCATTGCGGTACATTATATAGTTTCTGAATAAGAGAATATACCAATTAAATGCGTTTGAGAGCAAAAATGAATTTAAAAATGAGTCAGAAAATAAGCAGTTTGGATTTGAGTGCATCCTTAATGCAATGATTTTTCCAACACAATCCGCTTCGGGAAATTCGGTTCAAAATGCCCACTTTAATAGCATTTTTTTAAATATATTCTCCCTCTATCAAAAAATCGACCATTACGGTACATTATATAGTTTCTGAGTAAGAAAACGTACCAATTGGAAGCTTTTGAGAGCAAAAATGAATTGTAAAATGAGTCAGAAAATACGCAGTTTGGATTTGAATACACCCTTACTTAGATGATTTTTTTCTTCAACCGCTATGTATTTTTAATTTGTTTTTGCTGTAAGAATTGGTCCTATCCAAAACTTGTCTATATAGATGTTGTAGACAATATTAAGAAGATATATGATAAATTCATGGGGATTTTATATCTTTTGAATTGACGGAGTTATGGATTTTTTACTTCTTCAAACCCCCTTTTTGTTTTCGTTTTTAATTTTTTTTTTGCGGTACGAATTTGTCCTATCAAAAAGTTGTGAATATGAAAGTTGTAGATAATATTAAGGAGATTTATAATAAAATTAATTGTAATTGATATCTTGAGAATTGACGAAGTTATGAATTTTGTTCTCCCAAAAACCCTAATTTTTGCGCCCCTTGAGCCCATTTTTAACTTTATCAAAAATCTGTGATACATAAATTTTTGGTCCTATTTTCAGAAGTAATAAAAACTTTAAACTGATTTGATATGTACAAAAATTAAGAAGTTATGGGGTTTTTTCGGTTTTCACAAAACCCCTCCCTAATTCCATCCCCTTGGTCCGATTTTACCCATTAACGAACTTGACCGGGATTTTATGCCCTTTGATTTTATGTATCAGTTTGGAAGAGATTGGTGCAGAATTACGAAAGTTATCGTGTCCAGAAGAAAGTGATATATATAGATAGATAGATACATACATACATAGATAGATAGATATATAGATAGATAGATAGATACATACATAGATAGATAGATAGATATATAGATATATAGATAGATAGATAAAGTTTTTTACTGAGGGTGGTTTTGGGTTCTAGGAGTCATGATCGGTGTAGATCTGCAAAAATTTTTCAGAAATTCCAACATAGGAACGATCCCAATTGGTAGTATTTCATACGAAATCTACCTAACACAAGTTATAGTACGAACCCACCACATTTGTTTTTGATCTGCAATTTTTTTTAAATATATATCCTATAAAAATAAAAATGAAAATATGATTTTTGCAATAAAAAAATAGGCATTTTTTTATGTTTTTTTTTTCAAAAATATTGAACTGGTAAGTGCATATAATGTATAAGCTTAGTGGTATAAGCATAAAATCCCAAATCTCCAAGAGGCGGTGTCTTTTCGATGTTCCAGCAAGAAATATCCTCCAGGGCCACTTTCTGAATTCAACGTTGGCTACATCAGACATGTTTTCAAAGCACTACTTAATTTGATCACCTGTTTGTAAACTTTTGTACGACTTAAAATAAATTAATAATTAAAATGAAATAAAATAAAATAAAGAACTTGAGTGTTTTTTTAACTGCGATTTTTTGTGTCATTTTAATCCTTTGTATCCTTCGCATACCTTCAACATACCCAAAAATCAATGTTACTTATACAGAAGGTTTTAAAAGACGATTTTATTTAATATAAAGGAGTGGCTCTCAGGACTCTTAAAGCTTTAAAATTTTCGAAATTTTAATTTTTTAAAATGTTAAACTCCTATCTTTTCTAAACATTTTGATATGTTTCCTTGAAATTCCTATTGGAACAGAAGTTATGGCTTTCAGAATTACACCCGCTCAATAGCTGAAGCGGCGTTTCCGAAACTTTGAAGTCATTTTTCTCCAAATGCCGTTTTTGGGCATTACGAGCACGATATCTCAAAAACTTCAAAATATTTTTTCATGAAATTTTAAAAACATATGTTTCATGTTATTTTGTATAAACTGAACCTAAAATTTCCTCTTTATTGTTCAAAAAAATATTTTTTAGGGGATTATATTGTTGAAATTTTCTAAATGTTGCATTAGCTAAATACAACTTTGTATTAAAAATATAAAAATGCTTTAAATAAAAATTTATATAGGGTCAGAATAATTATTACAATCTGAAGTATATGTAGGCACCAAAATTTTCATTCTACTTGCAAAATTTATTTTGTAATCCTGCGCGTAATCTCCCGTAAGGCATGGTGACGTCACAGCGACGTCGTTATGAAGTCACACTGTGATTTTGTGACCGTCTATGTGACGTCACGTGACGTGGACGTCACATCGACGTTTAGTCATAGTGACTAAAATGCGAGGTCGCTATATGGCCGTTTTAGAGGTCGTTTGTGACGTCACATTATGACCACTCTGTGAAGTCACGGTGTGACAAATTTGTGAAAAGTGTGTCATTTGTGACTATTTTGGCATTAACTTTGTGACGAACCTGTGACGAAAGTGACAATGCTTTGAAGTCACACCGTGACCAATTTGTGAAATATGTGTCATTTGTGACGAACTTGTCATAAACTCTGTAATGATTTCAAATGAAAATCAAATTTCAAATTAATTGCTTAAAAGGCGCAAAGGCGAGCTAGTGAAAAAGATTCCATGCTGGAACTGGAACCCGGGCCATCAGTATAGCGCACTGACATTCTACCGACTAAACCACATGGAACGATACCCAGCCTGGAAAATTTCTCACTATTACATGTTGGAAAGGCTACAAACGCAGTACAAGATGGAATATTTATCGTGAGCCACCGACATGGGGCAAACACGAAACTTAATTAAATCCAGCATCGATGGAACCTATATTAATAATTGGAAAAATTTTCCAGAGAGAAACATTCGCCTTGCATACAGTATTTCAAATGAAAATCAAATTTCAAATTAAAATTGCCTTTTGAGCTATTAATTTGAAATTTGATTTTCATTTGAAATACTTTATGCAAGGCGAATGTTTCTCTCTGGAAAAATTTCCAATTATCAAAATAGTTTCAATCGATGCTGGATTTAATTAAGTTTCGTGTTTACTCCATGTCGGTGGCTCACGATAAATATTCCATCTTGTGCTGCGTTTGTAGCCTTGTAATAGGGAGAAATGTAATAGGGAGAACATGTAATAGGGAGAAATTTTCCAGGCTGGGTATCGTTCCATGTGGTTTAATCGGTAGAATGTCAGTGCGCTATACTGATGACCCGGGATCGAGTCCCGGCGTGAATATTTTTCACTAGGTTGGCCTTTGTGCCTTTTAAGAAATTTATTTGAAATTTGATTTTCATTTGAAATATTGTATGCAAGGCAAATGTTTCTCCCTGGAAAAATTTCCAAGTATTAATACTGTGATGATTCTTGTCATAAACACTACGATAATTTTAAAGTAAAGTTTTGTTTGAAATATAAAATCTTATCTTTTTACCGTACTTTTTAGCAAAATATCGCTATTTTGGAGTCCTATTCTTCTAAAATATTTTTAATTTTCCATTTAAAAAACAATGCTTATCAACTGACATCTTTTTTTAATAAGTTCTAAGCTTGATCTTAAATTCAAGCTTAATATTAAGAATGTGTAAGCTTTTTAATGTGATGTGATTTGTCATTGCTTTATTAAATACGAACATGGAGTCTTACGGACATTAATACAACTGTTATTTATAGAACGACCGGATAAGCCCTATTTATTTAATTTTTTTATTCCCGTATATATTGTATTTTGTGAAATATGAGCTAATTAGATTTGGTATGTTTTATAGGAAAAGACTGATCTGGGAAATAGAAACAACAAGTAAGATATATCATGCGTTAAGAATAGATTATAAAGCACTTTCCAACTCTTCCTAAATGTTTTAACAAGACATCGGGGGAAATAACGTAAATAAGATAACTAAGTAAACATGAAAACGCGTAAAACATTTGAAAAACTGATTTACGCAGTTACCATCCACAGCCAAATATGTTTTCTAATTCTTTTAAACAGTCCTGTATTTGATCTGTAGATTGATATATATATACTATATAATGGAAAAATTTAGTTTATCAAGGAAACGCATAACAGGTTGAAATTCTCTTTCAGCAATTTATACTAATATATGGAAACATACTTAAATACTTTTGTACAACCCCGTAGTTTACCTAGAACCTTTATTACACGCCACTATTTAGTTAAAATTTAATTCAAACGAAAACACTCTTAAAACTGCTGAAATCACATTTCCAGAAATTATAATTTATAGACGGCAACGTATCAAATTCTTTGCGTGACCCTGTATATCATTTTATCTATATACTACAAACATTTCTTAGTAAATTAAATACAGTGCAGCGTAAAAATGCATAACTTATTTAAAAACCACCTTTAAGCAATACCCAGTAACCCTTACGAATACTTTTGTATAGTTCTGTATATGAATTATAGCATATATATATACACCATATGCTATGCATAAATGTAGTGAATCATAATTAAAAATGCATTTCCAGCAATCATCGCTAATGAACAGTACTTTGGATACAATATAGTATCTGAAATATTTTGTGTGTCCCTGTAAATGCTATATACACTTCGTATTATACATGAAATAATTCATAGTATGTAAACCTCAACGACGTATATCAATTTCATTACATATCAAATAGATTAACATAAATAAAGTACGCCGCAAACAATTCCCTCCACCCCTATATCATTATGTATTGGAATTCCTTTTTTAGCCCTGTAAATGAAAAATAACTATTCTTTTGCATCGCATATTCTACGGAATGCACATTTTAGTGCGCTTCATAAATGCATATCAATTTTATTCTGTTTGAAAGCGTGTAAAATCATTAAAAATCATTTGAAACGATTTTTTTCCCACAGGCCGTAATGTAATGGAATACAATTGACTGTTCCTGTAAATGAACTAAACATGCTACAAACTTCATTAGAAATAGGGACCTTGCTATGGTAAACGTCAATAACATCCAAAAATTTCAGGTCAATCCGAGTATATTTACGCGAGTTAGAGCGCGGACAGACGGCCAGACAAACCGAAGTCATAAACACTTTTCAACTTTATCGGGCATGAAAAACACTTTATTTCAATGCTTAAATATTATATTTTATTTTTTAATGCCAATAAAATAAATGTATCGAAAACGTAGAAAATGAGTTTACAATCAAAGAAAATTTAATAACTGATTCTGAATGTCTACAATTAAATGTTTGATTAAAATCACAAACAGCAAAAAAAAAAAAATGCTTAAATACAATTAAAAAATAATTATAACAATTTGAAAAGCACTAAATAATTAGTATTTATAATTGTACTATTAAACAACAACAAACTATATTAGATGAATTAAATGCATTTAACAATTTCTCAAAATCTTTCCATCGCCATATTGCTTCTGAAAAGAATCCCAGCTCAGTCTCATTGTATATAACATACAACTATTTAACTCATGATAATAATCTATCAAATAGGAACAAAAAATTCAAATTAAATAAGACATACCTTTTAAGTTCCATAAATATTTTAATAATATCCGTATTTTATCCTAAATTGTCAGGCATATTTCTGTTAGCTTAAAAAACTAACTTCCCGCGTCAGTAGTTCTCTGATCCTTATTTCATTCTGCGGTTTAATCGAGCGCAGACGATATTGACCAAGCAGGTGCTCCTACTGTATTATTATAATTTTTTTTTTTTTTTTTTTTTTTTTTTTTTTTTTTTTTTTTTTGTACACAGAGAGTTTAAATGCGCAATAATTTTATCTTATTTAAGAGTATCTGTAATGAAAATTTTCTATTTGAATGAAACACCTGCCTTTTTTCTTTCTTTTTTTTTAAAGTAAAGTTTGTTTTACACGTAATAAATAAATACGTATCTTCTTAATAAATGAAAAGAGAGTATACAGGATAAAAAAATTTTCTTTGTCAATCTGTCATTTTTTTCACATTCACTTTCTGTAGAATAAAACAATTTGTAAAATAACTTTTTTTAAAGTCATATCTCTAAAACACGAATTTGAAATACGAATAATTATATCATGGGTTTTGTATAAAATTTGTATACATATTTTTTCGGAAAATACTAATTTTATTTAAAAAGTCTGAAAGAAGTAGAATTAAAAAAAAAAAATAGTTATTCAAAATAGTTAAACACTAATAGGAAAAAATATGACTTGAATGCAAATTCTAAAGCAAGAAATGCTTATATGACTAAACACTGAGATTCTTTCTACGTGCTCATTAAAAGATACAGACTTAACTGTAATAGAAAATTTTATTTTGAAACCACAGAAGGGTTTCGAATACCACTGGTCGACAAAAAAATAAATAAATAAATAAATAAATAAAATAAAATAAAATAAAACAACTTCCTCCCTGCAAACTAAATATATAAAGTGTACAGATTTAATATTCCTAATTCTAAATATGTTATCCAAATTGTTCCAATACGTACCATTTTTCCGAGAAACACTTTTATAATAATAGCAATCAGTGAAGGATTAAATTGCAATGGTAGATAAAATTGAAATCATAAAAAAGTATACTTTCACTGTCTTAAATAACAAATTGATAAAATATAGCATGAAGATCTAGTTTGTCGATACTTCTACCGTGCATTTTCCTTTTTCTGCCCCCCCCCTCCCCTCTTTTCGTGTCCGAATTTACTATTTCCTATCCACTAATATATTTTCATTCCTTATGTCGCTGTAACTCGGGCATGTAATATTTCTGTTCATTTTCAAAGATTTTTGATGTCCATATTTCTGTCACACTGTGACTTACAATATGGTGATTTTTTTCGTAACATATGTGACGTGACGTACGTTACATGCAGTGTCATAACAGTGACGTCACAATTTTTTTTAATTGCCAGAAAATATAATTTTACATAAATAAAATGTTTTGAATATTTTTTGTAATTTTTTTAAGTTTTCTAAGAAGTTCACATCTCAGTCACAATGTGACATCACTGAGTGGTGGCATTTTGGTCACAGATGTGACGTGACCACAGTGACTCACAGTGACGTCACAACGACGTCACCTTGACCATGCATGCTATGAGGGCTGTTTATGTCGATTTTCTGCTCACAAAAGGTCTGACTGTTTGGATCCCCTGCAAATGCTAATTCTGAATCTTGCAACTTTTTAAATATTTGAAATGAAAGAACATACTTATATCTTTCATTCCAATTAAAATTATGTCTTAAAATCAAATACATTTTACGATATTAAATTTTGAAAATGGTCTTTTTTTTTTTAATTTTTCCAATATTAAGGGTCCTGAGACCCTTTAATTACGGCGTACGTAAGACCAACAGAGTGAAAAATGTCCAAGCCGGGAATCGAACCCGGGTCATTGGAATAACTTGCCTCTACCTTGACTCTACCATTTGAACTACGAGGGCGATACTCAGCCTGCCATACCTCACTCACATACGTCGGTTAAGGCTTCAACAGCAGCACAAGATGGAAAAGTCTTCATGACCACATGACCAGCCGGCTCCGTTGCACACTCTTTGTGGAGCCCCTGGATGTGATTCTCTGGTGTTGTAAATTTCCTTGTGCTATCTCCTCCCTGTATACCAACGATGACTTATAAGCGGGCCCTGATGTCAACCAAACAGGTCGGATGTATGTGTTCAATAAAACAAACAAACCACACGACCCTGCGGCGAAACATGAGAGAGAGAAAGAGGAAAATAAAAGGAGGGGGGGGGGGGGGAGGCCTAGCATAGGCGAACACATAATGTATAATTTTAATTAATTTTTCAATTAATTTTGAACAGTGAAATTACACCCAAAATAGGATACGCCCGAAATGTGATATTTCACGTATTTAATATTCAATAATTTTGGGCACAATTTCACTGCTGAAGATTAATTGAAAAATTAATTAAAATTATACGATTTTATTTATTGCTGCTGTCTCCCAATACACCAGTTAATGTTAATTGTTCATATAATTCTCAACAGACGACGATACTGAGTTAATTTTTATGCCAAAGTTGTAATTATCATTTGAGCAGTTTTGCATAATTATTTCTAAAATGAACTTCGTAAATTTTGTAAAATTAAAAAGCTTGGAGACTTCCAAAAATAGATGTTTTTGCAAAGGAAATTTCGTAAACTTTACAATTTTGTATTAGAAAATGGACACTATTTATGAGAAGTATATAATTTTCTGTTTATTGCAACTGTGAAAAAGAACATTTTAGTCTCATTTTTTTTTTTTATCTTCTAAAATTTTTATTATTTTTTACATGCTTAAAATGATGTATTCTAACATCAGAGTAAATATTTTCCAAATCGGAATTGTTGGGTTACAAAGGTTAAAACCAATATATTTGACACATAATTTTTTTACTAATAGGGTAAGGAAATGGTGAAAAATATTTTATTTGTTTTTAAATAAATTACATTATTCGAGTGGAATTCCGCTAAAATATGCAGATTGATATGAGGGGCTCACAACCATAGTAGACCAAGTCCATTTTGAAAAAAAATAGGAGATAGTCCATTTAGAAAGTGCATAAAATCTGTTTTATCTACTCACACAGTGAACCAAGTCTGTTTTCACATACTTTACCATATATGGCATTTGTTTACAGGCTTGGTTCACCTTCGGAGTGAATAAAACAGATTTTATGCACTTTTTAAATGTGTTATATCATTTTTTTTTTAATGGACTGGGTTTACTATGGTTGTGATGAATTCCTCATATAATATCCAGATTAACATAGAACAGTTCATTTTTGACATTGTTCGCTTGCGGACACGTGTTTGCTGTAGCTGATGACGAGCTGTTATGTTTTTAGCTCGAAACGCGTCCTGTGTATTGTTTGATTTTATGGTGATTTTTTACAAAGTTTTATTATTTTAATTGCTTCAAATCGTCAGTTTTCGGTGCTGTTTCGCTATAGAACGCAGAATTGAAGCAATAGCTCTCCTGTATATGAAAAAAAATGGCACATAATTGAAAAAGACGTGGTAAAAATGCTGAAAAAAATTGTTAAAGCGCATGTGCTCCTACAATTTGTACAAGCATGTGTGCTGCAGTTTACTTTGCGAAGCTCATGCGATAAATTGCTTCATTTTGTCAAAAAGGTCTGTTATAAATTTGCCTTATTTTCAGCGTCAAAATTGTCACGTGGATGGTGGATGTGTAAGTAAGTATGTCTCTACATCATGCAGTTCGGGGAAATTTCCATAGTCGAATCCAAAGCGAATTGACATATTTTAGAAAGCATGATTTGGCGCTGATTTTTTTTCGTTGAGGGTCCTGTTAGGGAATGATTTTTTTTTTTTCTTTTCGGATTTTGAGTGGTCGAAAATTATTTTGTGATGCTCGAGTCAAGTTTCGGGTCAAACATAGTTTTTTTTTATTATCGGGTTTAGTATTGTCCATCATATGGTTAGGGGTTGCCACTGGCGACTAATTTTATATTATATTAGCACCACTATTTTTGAAAAATAAATTTCGTAGTATATTTCTCTTGCACATGTTGTCAAAGCGCATGTGCCAAAATTTTGTTTTGAAAAAGTGGTGCGAGGTAGAAATAAAAAATAGTCGGCAATGGTCGGCAGCGCTGTCCTTACAACCACATTGTTGTCTGCATCGTTATGACGTCAACTTTACTGACGAAAACGTTTGTGCTAAATCGATATAATACTGTACAAAACGCATGCGCAAATTGAAAGAATGGTGTGGATAAATATATATATATATGTATTTTAATCCAAAGGAGAAATTTATTTAATTATTTCGCTTACTTTTATAAACATTATAAACATAAACTTTTCTCACCAATGTCAAGAATTCTATTCTTGAAAGATTAATGGTATGTGCATTAACTACAATTTTTGAAGATCAAAATCCGCTGTTAATTTTAAGCAGATTTAAATAGAGGGTGATATGTGCAAAGATAGTGAAATTAAGAAATTCTGCTTTATACAAATAAATGAAAAGTGTTGATACTTCCTCAGAAATTAACACTGTTTCTAAAAGTACACAAAATCTCATTAATCTAGATTAGCATTCTATTCAGGTAATGTAAGACAAATCAATTATTTTCGATAAAAATCTCGTTTATCCGAAGTTGAATCATAAAGTTTAGTTTTAGCTGAAAGGATTTTTAAACAAATTCCGCAGCTAATGAAAAGAATATAATGAATTTTGGCTGAATAGACCGCTTGCATGATTAAGGGAGTATAACATAACAAACAAAAGGAGAAAAGTCTGATTAAATTAATTAGTAATATTTTGAAAGAAAGCATCATTTAAAGTCTAACAACACTTTTGTTTTGATTTTATTATAAACTATTCTCTAATAACAACGAATGTATCTTTTTTACGAAAGTGACTGTATATTTTGACATTCACGCTGCTAACTCATATGCATCATTAGTGAATATATGCGTGCATTTCAGGAATAACTGTTTAATTCAGAAATACCGAATTCATACCAGAAATTCTTAAAAATAATTTTTGCTTTACTTAATGACAGTAATTTTTGCTTTACTTAATGATAGAACTTAGGGTTAGGGAGATTAGGTGGTTACCCAAAGTAAAAATTCTGTTTTCGGAATTTCTTAATAAAAAAGAAATTCCTAAAATGCTCGCATATATGCGCTAATGACACAATGAATTAAACTAGTTTATAGCCATTGCAAAATTTAATAAATACATACAGTTACGTAATAAAATATGAATATTAATTAATTCATAAAATTCTTCCTTACAAAGTGGAATTAAATTAATTTTGTAAATATTAAGGATGGGACTGCCTCGCGCCAACAGCTTCTTTCTATATTATTCTAATATATTGATTTAAATAACTCAGTTAAACATTAACGATTACTTTAATTAGTAACAATTCAATATACTATAGGAAATATAGTATGTTTATTTGAATGTAACACTGAGTTAAGTGATTAGTAAAAAATTTTTTAAAAAACACAGCACAATAACAGCCCCTGTTGAGCATTCAAACTTCAAACTTAAAATTAGATCACTAAAATATATTGAAAATTAATAATCTCAAATATAAAAATTGATGAGCTATAGAAACTGAGATAGTGGGATAGCTATAATGTTTACCGCCAAAAACATAGCATAGCATGAATCCCTGTTAAGTAATCAAAGCCAAAATTGAATCAGCATAGTTATTCAAAATAAGCATCTTGCATATTAAATTTAGTATATGATAGGCCCCGAATGTAAGCTATCTTGGTCCGGATTGTTTTTATTTTCGCATTTCATGGCCCGGTTTCGCCAGTGCAAAAGTCAGTTTTCCTGAATTAGTTTTCAACATAAGAGATAAAATTGATATTAAAAATGTGATTGTAGACCATTTTCCCATATTTGTATTAAAATACAGATTAGTTTCGTTCGTTTTAGGAACAAAATGAGGACAACGAAGGTTCAAGTATTTTGGTTTTGTTGTATCAAGACAGCCGATGATGAAGGAATCTCTTGAAATTTTAAAAATGAAGTTTATTAAACACTAATTGATATGTACAAAATTATTTACGCTTGGAAAACTATATACACTTTTGCTATTATTTAGGAACACTATAACCTTTCCACAAAATCACATATTATTTCTTAAAACAAAACTAATATTTATTCGGATGCACAACCAGCATATCACTCTCTTCTTCTCTTCACTTCAATTCACCTACGGTTGGAGAGTTGAGCTCTTCACTTCGATTTACTTAAGTAAGAAAAAAAGGATCTTAAAAATACAGATTATCAACAATTCTAGAAACCTCAAATACTACAGACACATTTCACAATATTGAAGAACAATTAATGTCTCATCATTTTCAACTGAATCAGCCAATTCAACAAGATAATATCCACGAATTTATTAACCAGCAATCTCCAACCAGTGATTTCTCAGCACAAGATAGAATTTCATTTAGAGAATTAAAATTCTGTAATCCATCAACAAAACAACAGAAAAAACCCCGGATACGATAATATTGAATCAAAATCTACTAAAATTTATTGATCAAAAATCTACTCAAGATATTCCCATCCTTAATGATTGATCTATACAATAAATATTTTGAATTACAACATTTTCCGACTCCATGAAAAGAAGGGCTAGTAATTTTCTTTGGAAGAAAGAATAAGGACTCTCAACAACTGAAAGCCTACAACCCCATCACTTTATTGCCTATGTTGGGAAAGTTCTGCAGAGACTCATAAAGTTAAGAACAATGACTCATTTGGAATCGCTAAATTTTTTCCATTCAGCCCAATTCGGTTTTCGCAAAAAGAAAAGCACAGCAGATGCACTAGACAACATTATTGAGTTAAGTTATTGAGAAAGTTGACGAATTATTACAACGTAAAAAATATTGTTCTTTGGTATCTTTTGATATCGATTCAGCCTTCGATACCATCAACTGGTTTACCATCTCTGAAATCATAGATATCTCCAGATTGTTGTTACTGTAAATTATTAAACTGCTATCTAAAGGCAAAACATAATTTTAAGTAATTTTTGCTAATGTTAAGCCTTAATCTAAATACATAACAATCGAAAAAAAAAGTTTAAAAAATAAATAAATACTATTAATAACACCAAAACATTTTACGATTTCATGTATGAAATTTTATATTCTTTAAAATTTCTTTTATTTCGTGAATGAAAATGGTTCATAATTACTACAACTCGAAATAAAAATCCTTTGTTCTTTCTTACAAAAGACAAATGAGCAAGCCAGTGTCAAGTGTTGTTCAAGTATACATAGTCAATACTAATTAAGTCTAACTTACTTCAATAAAGTGCATGGTAATCACTTGGATTAAAGCAGAATAAGAGTATTTTTGCATCACTGAGAAATAAACGTCACAAATAAACTTTACATGTGAAAGCTGGACTTTATTTATTTGTTTGATACTGTTTTAATGTTTAGCTTCAAGAACTTACCCTTAAAATATTACCTACATAGCGAAATAAACGCAGAATTTTAATTAAAGGCGTTTCAGATTAAATCTTAACATGATTATAATATATATATATATATATGTAACCATTAATAACTATTACATATTACCAACAAAGATTGTGAAAGTATAAATAATAAAGACTGATCCCCTTAACAATTTCACCATGTATTATAAAAACATTTTAAAAATAGGATAAAAGGAATATAATACAAATGTGTAGAACCAAGGCAGATTTATCAGGCCCTAAATGCCTTGATTACTACAAATAAAGTGTGTGGTTTCATCTTCGCATTAGCCATAAAAAAGCTAAATAATACGAATTTAGGGCTACATTGCACAATAAATCCAGAAATAAAATATTGGAAAACAATTAAGTTAAAAATAAATTTTTATGAAAATGGATTGAAAAAAAAAAGAAAAAAACATATTACCACTTTGAGAGCCTTACTTACCAAAAATGATGCAGCAAAAACAATAACAACAACAACAACAAAACAAGCGTAGGATCATTTGCACATGTTGCCAAAAAATTTTTTTTAAAGGATGATTGACCAAGGAGTAATAATGTACGGTATAGTCAGGTACAAACATCAATATATGGGACCAGCTCCCTCTATAGAACATTTAAAAATGAATTTCACTTTGTTATCCAAGGAATCAATAACATATATATATATATGTGTGTGTGTGTGTTTGTGTGTGTAACGAACGGAACACTACTCTCTTCTGACTGGGTGTTAGATTTGTGTTAATTAGAAATGTTCGCAGGTGAGATACGTAGAGGAAATAAAAGTTAGACTTTAGGACCTGATTTATTATCCTTTATGTTATATGTCCCTTTTTAATAATCAGGTGAAACCTGTTCGAGAGACGTTAGTTGTTACATAAGGCTTCCAAAAACGCTCAACCAAGCGAAGTTATTTAACTTAGCAATTCCTAATGGGAAAAGCCACAGTCCGTCCTGCGTATAAAAAGACGTAGTTTACGTTATACCCAGCATAGTGCGCACTAGTCAAGAAAGGAGGAAACTTTAATTTTATTGGCTAATTATCTATTAATTGATGGTCTGGGCCTCAATGATGAAGCTAGGCTTGGTCGCGGTGCATCACTAACCAAAAACGGTTGCAAAAAAGTAAAAGCTCAGCAAAATTTATCTTAGTTATTCTTTCATATATATATGTATGTACAAGCTGTTAATAATACTGCAAGATATTTTACAATTTCATCTATAGCAGAGGTCACCATGACAAACTTTTGAGGATCCGTAGAAACCTTTTAACATTATTTGCATTTTTCATGCTTAATTGATAATAGAACAAAAATAATACTTTAATAAATTATTATACTTGTATAATTTTAGATGTTTAATTTCGAAAATTAAAATTATAGCAGGAAATCTATATTTACTTTAAAATATGTGACTTGTTATTTATTTACAAAAGCAGTAACTTTTATTTTATCATTATATAAAGGCCTTATATTTGATTCTGCATAAAATGTAAATAGTACTTATCGCTGAGTGAAAATTTTGATTCAACTTTCAACAACATACTTGTGCGGAAACTAATTCTCATCTGTTACAGCAATTAAAACTCAGTCTCGACTTGACATGTAAATGTCCCTCTGGCTTGCACTTGCGGTAACGTTATTGGAACGGACCCAAAAATCCATGAACTTATTTCGAACAAGAAGTAAAAAAAATTCACACTAAAAATATGTTATACTTAAATGAGGTTCTATTATTTTGTAAAGATTAATATAACTTTGATAATTTTGTTACAATTAAACAACGTTTAAAACATTTTGTTGCGGTTAAATAAGTATTTGTGATTTTCTTATAATTAAATAAATATTTTCTTATATTAAATAGGTGCATTTGATATTAATAAGATAAAAGTTCTCGGATTATTATTGTACAAATGCATTTATATGATAAAAAAAAAGGTATTAGTGATTCTAAAGTTATGCATTTAGTGATAGTCCAGATCCGAAAGGCAAGTGTGTTTCATAAAGATTCTCTAATTTTAGCATTCAATAATGCATTAGCTATAACATGCATTATAACTAATGCACTAACTATGGGGAGATTCTCAAAAGGTGGGATCATTAAACGTTAACTATATGTAACTTTTAAAATTTTCAAATTTAAGGCCAAATTTTTTTAATAGTATAGTATTTTGTCTATAAATATAATATATAAATATTTTAATAGTATGTCTACAAAAATATACACAAACATTAAAAGACAGCAACTATTCTGGAAAATTAATGATTAAAGCATTTAATTAGCAGTTGTGTACGTTACAAATTTTGGACTAAAAGATTTTGGACGTTGCTCTTAGTATTTAAAAAATTCTTAAGACTAAGAATGTAGTAAATGTGTCTGTATACATATATATGTTGCATTCTAGCAACATTGGATTGGCTTTATCGTTGAAAATGCCGTACTGGCTGTCACGATAGTAGCTGTGGATCACATGCAGCGATAATAACGTAAAAGAAGTGGTCAGAACAGATAATTCGAATCTGTTATGTTAGTAGAACCAATTGCTGAAATGCAGTTGTCGAGTGAAAACAATGGAATGCATCGTTCTGTGGAGATTCCCCAGAAGAAATTGAAACAACTCATAATCAACTAAGCACTTTATTAGAACATCTTTCAAAAAGTGCAGTTTCCACCAAGATAATTAGCCATCGCTCCGTAGTAGTAATTAGGTTTAAACAAAGTTCCAGATAATCGAATAACAGGACGGTGACCAGGGGATGAATGAAAACTGGAAATACGACTCAAATCTGCTGAAACACAGCAAGTATCAACTTTTTGTTCCTCACGTGTAAGGATACAAATATGACGTAGGTCGCGCTCACAACCAATGAATAATTAAGAATGTCACGTGATATAAAGAGTGCGAACAGAACTAGCTGATGAATTTGGAGGAAAAAAGGATAACATCAGAAATGCGCGGGAAAGTAAAAATGGAAGCTAAAAGAATAATCTCGAAAGAAAAAAGCGCGGGAAGGGAACATTTAATTTAAGAATACTAAAAGCGTAATATTTAAGCGATTAAGACAAGTGAGACATTAAATTAAAGGGAATTTAACAGAGTTAACGATAGAGATTATTTAAGGATAAGGATTTAGTGAATATAAAGTAGTAATTTAGAATAAGATAAGGAAATCGCGGAATTAGATCTAATAATGTAACATATATATGTATAATTAACTTTTTGTTATCCAATAATAATAATAATAAAATCAAATGCTTTGTTACGTACGTTACTTTCGGACATAACAAAATACAGAAAAATGCTTTATAGAAAAGTCCTTCTATCTTCAAAAAAGTAATAAATCAGCCTGCTATCTCTTAACGAAATTATCAATAAATCATCCGTTTCCTTTATGCATTCGTTGTTTACCATTAGAACCACCTGGAAAAAAGTTAAAACTCATTTTCTTGGTTGTACATTGGAGCGTTAACGTTATGAATGTCCGAAATTGGCCTCTTTAGCATACAATAATAAAATTTTAAGATATTTATACAAAGCTTTTACAACAAATTATGTCATTTTCTATCTCTGAATAGAATTAAAAACTAAGTGTAAAAAAAAAAAAAATAAATAAAGTCAATGATAATTAAAGTTATGTTTGAAAGGCTTAAAGTTATGACTTGTGATCAGTGCCCACCTTTTGAGAATCGCCCTATGGCGTAAGTGATATGTTTACTAGAGAGCTCATAAATTTTGTGTACGGTCATTTAAAAAATACTTCACATTTTCCTCAAAAGAGGGCACTGTGCTATCTCAAACTATAAGAATGCTCAAACTTACGTGCAAAACAGCATCAAAGATTTCTTGAATTCTACTTTTTATTCCACTTAGCTATTGAAACGGGAAAAAAATTCGATTTCAAAGTCAATTTGAACATTCTTAGAGATTGAGATTGCTCATACAGTACTATCTACAGATAAAATAGGAACTATTTTTAAAAGTATTCCATAAAACTTTTATGAGCTTCCTGATAAACACTTCGCTTGTTTTATCTTTATATTATATATATATATATATACACACTCATGTTCAAAATTAATAGAATTTTCAGATTTGGTCGATTATCTCCAAAACTACTGGACAGACTTTAACGAAAATTCATCAGCATCAGAAGGTACAGAGTGTGTCTCAAAAGTAAGTTGAATAACTCCAGGAAAAAAGATTTATTGCAGATAAAGGTACAAGCAACTAAAATTCTACAAGGTAGCTTCCTTCTGTGTCGGAAAAGCACGCCAGCATTTTTCTCAGGCGCTGAAGGCACCCTGGAAGGCGTCGACTGGTACCTTCTTCAAGAACCTCCTCGTCGGTTCCTTGACGGCTTCCAAAGTCCCGAAATGGTGGTCCTTGAGTTCCATCTTGATCCTCGGGAACAAGAAGAAGTCCGGTGGTGCAAGTCAGGGCTGGACGGCGGCCGGGGCAGTGTTGCCACACTGCATTTCCAATGCCATCCTTCTGTTCATCGGAAAGCATCTTGAGGACCAACTTCGCGCAGATCTTCCGCATGCCCAAATCGTTGGTAACAATGCTATACAGTGTACTTTTAGGGATATTACACTCATCTGTCAGCATTCTAACACACAGGCGTCGATCAGAATTCAACATGTCCGTCAATTTCTTCACATTTTGGTCGGAATGTGACGTAGACGGGTGTCCAGAGCGGTCTTCGATCTCGGCGTCCTCTCTGCCCTCCCGTAACATCTTGTGCCAGCGGTAAACAATATTTTGGGACATGGTGTTATCGCCATAAGCTTCCGTCAACATGGCAAAGGCCTCAACGCCCCTTTTCTTGAGCGCAGTACAAAATTTTATCGGGAAACGCTGCATCTTGAAGTTCCGACGAGTCACTAAATCAGGGTTCGAATTAACAGCGATGCGCACTATGAAACAGCCTGCAGGCAACTGACGGGAATATGGTTCGCCTCCTTAACCCCCCCCCCCCACCTTTCTCGTCACTGCGCATCCATTTCGCTAGCGGCTTGCTTCGCGGTGCGAGGTCATTCAACTTACTTATGGGACAGACCCTGTATAAAACAGAGCTTACAATATTAAACCAAAAAATGGCTTGATAGGGGATATGGTTCCCTCTTACAGTTATACAGCTCTCACAAAGTTGAACTAAAACTAGAAATCAGGCAGTTTATGGGTCCCTGTGTAGTTAGTCTCACTTGTCCAGCAACTCTGTTTTCAGACGTAGGGTGGTTCTGGGAGGCGGAAAATTCCAATTTTCCTCCCCAGACATGCTCTATATGGTTTAGGTCTGGATCTGGCCGGCCAATCCCTCAAGAGAATATCCTCACTTTCCAGAAAGTTATCAACCAGATGACCTCTATCTAGGTTAAAGTTGTAGTCCATTAAAATGAAATCAGGGCCAACTGCATCTCTGAAAAGGCAAACATAGGGTACCAACGTATCATCCCTACACGTCACACTAGTCATAGAGCCTTTGCCAAGCACAGACAGGGGTGTGCGTCCATTTAACATGATGCCTGCCCAGACCATCAAACTTACGCTGCTATAGTGGTCTTTTTCTCGAAAATTGGAAGGCAGGTAGTGGATCCCTGGTTTTCTCGAGATGAAAGTACGTCGAGAATTTGTATTTAGGCTGAACAGAGATTAGTGAATAGAATGGTCCCTCATTGATCTCTTGTCCAAAGCCAATGACCTCTGCACCATGCTAAGTGGGTTCTCCTGTGTGCTGTAGTGAGGTGGACGCAAGAAGCAGGTCTTACTACAAACAGTCCTCTGTCATGTAGCTTTCTGCAAACAGTAACCTTCGAAACTCGACTGCCTGTGGCCGCATAAAGGTCACGAGAGAGCTGAGAAGCTGTTGCTCTCTTGTTACCCCTCGCTGTAATGGGCAAATAGTGATCTTCGTTGGCCATCTTGGCTCTTGGACGATCTTGCCCAGGTTTTCTCTCTATGGATCCAGTGTCTTTAAACTGTTTCCTCAAGTCGGACACGACGCTGGGCGTACATTGAAATCTCTAGGAATCTGCACTTGACACTGCCCTGTTTCCGGTCTCCCCGAGATTTTCCACCTCGTAAAAATTTCCACCTCACAAACGCGAAAATTGTCACGCTCGCTTATAAAGCCTTTTCCTCTAGAGCAGTGGTTTCCAACCTTTTATTGGCCACGCCCCACCAAAACATCTATAAAATCTCTATGTCCCCCCCTCCTCACTTTGTAAATTATGTCTCTTTTTATTTAAAAAGTGAACTCTATTCACACGGTGGAAGCGTAACAGCGCTTTAACAATAACTATTTATTTCACATTTTTTTGTCTTGTCAAAGAGGTGACTTTTCTGTTACAAACGTGTTTTTTTATATAATTCTATAAATACAATGAGGCTATACATCTCCGCCTTTGTGCCTAAAAATGTTTTGTATTACTTTTCCAACTTACCTCAGTGTCAAAGAAAAGTTTCATACGGTCTGTGTTTTTATCTTTTGAAAACAGACTTACATTTAGCGTTAAAATTGATTACATTTACACACTTTATAATTCCTTTTTGTAATTTATTAAGATGTTGTAGAAAAGCTATGGATACTATTTTTTTTTCTATGGATATCACCCACAATACACAAGAAGTATTTCAAGATTCTCATCTTTATCAATTTTGAATAGCCATTATTTCCCATCACAACACATTTTCTTTTTCCCAATACCATCACTTGTCTTCCACGTATATGTGTCATCATGTAAATTTATTTACTATGTAGGTCGCCTGCGTTAGAGCCATAGATGTTTACTATCTACTCATTTCCTTTTCTAATGCTTTTTTAAGATTTATAAATTTTGTATAGTTAGTAGTACCACGTTCAGATATTTCATTTATTTTTTAAGTTACACATGTTTAAGAAAGCCAGATTTATGTATAAATTTAAGTAGTTTCACATGTAAAAGATTCTTTGTGTGGCATATAGCAGAGCGTAGCTTATTAATGCTCAATCTATAAATATTCGGAACAGCTGCTAAAAAATTTAAAATAAAATAACAGTTAGAAGCCAGAAGAATTTGGAAATTTTTAATACTAAAAAAAAATATATCAAAATAATTAAAAAAATTACTCGTATAATTATTCTGGTGCGGATTCTATTTTAAACTTTTGATTGCTAATATTTTAAAATTCAATTAAAAAGCTAATTTTTTAAATTTTGCTTTTATTTATTCATATTTAGTCTACAACATTACTTCAAAAAGAAAAAAAACTGATAGCGAATAGGTGAGTAGCAAATTTGAAATTGCCCCCTAAAAAGACAAATTGCCCCCCCCCCCCCCCCAGTGGAGCGCACGACCCACGTTGGGAGCCACTGCTCTAGAGTCTTCTAGACACTCCACCCATGTACACGTGTGCGCTTGCGCATTCGACACTAAATAGTTGCATCTTTGTTTCGAAGCATTAGTTTCACCTTTCGTTCCGCATTTTTCATAAAATTCGACAAAGTATGCAAATTCTCTTAATTTTGAACATGGATGTATTATAGTTAATGAACTATTGAACTTCAAAGTCCATTAACTTAGTATTCTTTAGGTAAGTTAGGGAGTCCTTTGTCTAGATTTGTAAAAATACATAGTTTTTTACAATACATGAAACCATGTTTGGTGTTTCATATGCACTACGATGAAAATTAAAACTCACTGTTCTAAAGTGATATTACAAAAGACAAAATGTACTAGCCAATATCCACTATTATTCAAGTATCTACAGTGCGTGCCAAAAGTTTAAGCACAAAATAAAATTTTATTACTGACTAAAAGTTACTTTTCTTTTCCCATGACCTACAAATTATAGTTTTAAAAAGATGTTTAACAGATTTATGCTTTAAAATTTATCTCATATGGTAGAATTTGTCAAAAGAACAAAAATGAGCGTGTCAAAAGTTTAAGCACAGTAGTTCTTCCCTCTTTAGTACATCAAGAATTAAAAAAAAAAAAAAAATACTTGAATATTGCTCCATTCTTCTGAATTACTTTAAATATACGGTCTTCCATCGATAAAAAATATCCCTCCATAAAGTGAGGTTCTGTATTGTTTCTGGTTCAATTTTAAACCACGTGTTCTCAATAGCATCTTTCAAATCTTTAACTGAAGAATAGTCCTTTCCATTTGGATAAACTGCATGAGTGAGAATACCCCACATATTTTCTATAGGGTTTAAATCAGGGGTAATTGCCGGCCATTTCAAAACAAATACGTTTTTCGACTTAAGCTACGTTGAAGTTGAGTTTGAGGTATGGATCGAAGCATTATCATAAGCATTTTCCTCCGCCCTCCCCCTCCCCCCAAAAAAACCTCGGTAACAGGGAGCAAATGATTGGCAAGTGTCTCTTGATAGTCCTCAGAGTTTTCACGACCATTGATGAATGCTAGAGATGACGGACCATTGAAAGAAATAGCCCCCTAACCCATACAATTACACAACCACCACCATGTTGTCGGCTAAATATACTCCAAGGTTCTTTGCGGAGATCATACCAATAGAACTTAAACCCACCACGACCATCGAGGTTCCATTTTTTTTCATCACTGACATTCAGCCACTTATGATCAAATGACATATTCTCTGTGGCCTACTGCAACCTAACTTCTTTATGGTGTCGTTTCAGACATGGTAACCGAGCCATTTTACGGTTTTTGATATATTCCGATTCCAAAAATCTTCTGCGAGTATGAACAATTTTTTCGATATTTGTCCTCTAACTGCATGGTTTATTTGAGAAAAGAGAGTAATTACCAGTTGAAGCCAAGTTTCTGATGCTTCGGTCTTCGCGCGAAGTTGTCACTATCGTGACCTTCCTGAACTGAATTTTTGTTTGAAATCATCACCACGAGACAAAACTTGATGAATACATCGTTTCGATCTTTTTTAATGCACTTACAATTTCAGAATCAGACATGTTTTGCTCTCATACTCTAGATATTTATAACCTCTTCTGAAAATTCTTCCGACTTAGGCATTTGTACTAACTCAAAAACAAAAACTGACCACTTCTTATACACCCAAATATCGTTTGCGTGCGCAACCGCTTACATCAGTTTGTAAAATTTGCATAAAAACGATTTTGTGCTTAAACTTTTGACACGGTTATTTTTGTTCTAATCTTAAACTCCATGGTTTGAAATAAAATTTAAAAGATAATTTCATTGAATATGGTGTTAAAACTGCTGTTATTAACATATACAAGACAGATATTGAAATAAAGTGAATATTTAAAGTTTTATTCACAGTCAGATTTTTTTTAATAATACTATGGCCTCTGCCCCCTACGAGCTACGTTCGCCAACCTCACTTCAAACACCGCAGATTCTAAAAACCCGCTAATTTGGTCGGTTTTAAAAAGATTACAGAAGAGTGGGTTGTAATTAAAAATCAGTGGGGATCTCCTTTTCAACGGGTTTCCATTTTATTAATTCAAGACATCCTATTCATACTTTTATATAGACATTATTCATATAAACATTTTATTCTATTAATTCAAGTCAAGGAATATCTGGAGTTTGATTATGAAATTTTTAGAGTTAATCAGTTGCTGTTAAGACATCCAATGCATGTTTTCGTGTTTGGTTAATGAACATCAGTTCAACATTTGAAAGTAAGCTAATATAAAATGAATTAAGTAAACAGAGTCTTTGCTTCCCGGTATTTTTAATCAACGCTATAAAAAGAATGTTTTAAATAAGACATCTCAAATATGTCATTTTAAATTTGACCTAATGTTCACCAAAAGTTTTCTTTCTCTTTTTAACATTCTCATGAAAATACTTTTGTTTTTAGAGAGGCAATATTATTATTTGCGCTGTCTTAGAATTGGTAAACAAACGTTAAAAAATCATCTCGAAATACAAAATAAATTACTCGTAAATATATTTTTTAATTTAAACTGTTTGGCAGTATTATTATTTGGCCATTTTAAATAAACGTACCCCCCCCCACCCCCATTTACTACTTTTAACGCATATTAAGAAATTTATTATTTTAAAATTTTCTTTATCTTTTAATAGTTAGTGTAAAAACAATTTTTATGACGTAATTTTCAATTTTTTCCTGCTTTTAAAAGCAGGAAATATAATAATAATTTAATTAATTTAATTCTAATCATTTAATTCTAATTTTTTTCTGTCTTTAATAATCACGTTTAAATAAATTTTTAATCGTAAGGAAATATTATTTTTTGCGATGTTTTTATGAATGGCAACAATTTGAAATAATAACCTTTTCTAAAATATGAAAAAAATATTTCTTGATATGATGAAAATTTGATGAAAATAAAAACGAAATTATTATTATTTATTATTACTACTACTATTATTATTATTTAATGAATTATTTTATCAAATTTTCCTGAAAAACATAATTTAATCACAATATTGTCTTCACTTTCGATTGAAATAAAAGATAATTTCAATTTCAATTTGAATATGGCGAAAAAAAAACAGAAACTGAATAATACCTATATTTTTCCCTTTCCTACCTATTTCCCACAAAAATGGAGCCATTTAGTTGCCATCATTACATAAATATCATTAAAATTAGAGAAAAATTAATATCTCGAAAACTAATTCAAATTTAAAACTTCCATTAATAATACCATTTTTTATATGCGCGTATCAATACGGATAATTGGAGTTGATTTCACCGCCAAAGTTTCGATATTTTAATAAGAATAGCTGAGAAACATAATCAGTCGTTTCATAAAATCGTTTCATAAATTCGTTTCATTAGGATTTTTTATATGTAGGGTAGATATGACATTTAGATAACTCTTTTAACTGATACTGATTAATATTGAATAACACAGTATAAAATAAACTGATTTAATAAATCAGTAGTCAGCCGGTACTTTTTGTAAATATTTACAAGAATAATTAAATTAATAAAAATATATATTGTTATAGAAATGCCACAATTCTTATAAAAAATATTTTTTGACCCTGTCTGTAAATGGGAATATTTCAGTAGTGGCAAATGTTTCATATAACATTTTTTTTTTTAATGTAAACGGCTGAGAAAATAACCACTTTTAAAAAATATTTAGCTTTGACTGTTTCTCTGAGATTTCTAAATGTCATCGAGCAAAGTAATTTGTATGAAAAGTAAAATCTGCTTTATGTTAATAGATTAAATAAATTTTAATTTTTCTTTAATCGTACTTAAAAGTACCATTGGTTACCATAAATGGTTAAAGTAGAATAAGCGATTTACTATATAAGAGTATTTTCACGTCACTGCGAAGTAAATTTCTCAAATAAGCTTTCGGTGCGAATATTGAACTTTATTTAGATATTTTATTACTTCAAAGTAGAATTCGAATTACTACGAACATCCGAGTCTGAATCAGGATTCGAACCAGTTATTTCGTTTCTTGTAGACAGACTCTTGACCATTAGCTAAGAAGTCATACTCAAACTGAAAGTGTCCGTCATAAAGTATATAGGGTTAGATCGGGTAATTATGACCAGGGGGTAATTATGACCGCCGTCATACTGGAGATAACTGTGATGGTAAAATTTTGTTTCAAGATTAGATATTAACCTCATAATGTATATTTCATCATAGGTATTCTTTATTACTAGTCTGAAGCCTTTTTGAGATCAAAATAGCAATTTGAAACTAAGTCTATAAAATTTTTGATAAACGGATTTGTCTCTTTGGAGTTCAAAGTGGTCATAATTACCCCAAACATATGTGTATTGGCAAGTATAAAGAGAAGATATAGTGGTCATAATTTCCCCACTAGTGGTCTTAATTACCCCAAACTTATGTGATTGTGAGTTTTTGGTGGGGTAATTATAACCACCCTTTTAACTTTAAAAGAAAAACAGCTATGATAATTAAATTTTTTAAAATGTGTTCTTAAAGGATCAAAGTTACTTCCTATGTACTAAAAACAGCACTTTTCCAAATAGAAATAAGCAAAAAAAAAGTAGCAAAGTTGAAAATGTAAAAAGTGGTCATAATTACCCCTCCTGACTATAGTTAGTTAAGTTTGAAATGCGCTATTTCGTGCGCATAAAGTATAGTTAGTTAACTTTGAAGTATGTAACTTGATCATACCACAAGCACTCGTCTATAAAATAACTGAGGACGTGTGTTTCAAAACTCGCCTAATCAAAAAAAAAAAAAAAAAAAAAGTGTTTTCTATATAAATCTATTTTACTGGTAAATCTGCGTCGAAAAACACAGGAATCTGCCAAAAAACTAGTTTTAACGTGTATTTCTGGCATTATAAAATTTTTCATTTACAATGAAAACCATTGGGCACAGAGGGAGGTTTCTTCCGAATTCCCAAAATTTGATTTTCTGGGTAAAACGAGTTTTGAAACTCGCGTCTTCAATTGTACTTAAGGAGACGGTGGACGTTATTTTTTTTTTTTCTAATTTTCATCATAGATATATGAAATTTTGTGATAATATACATTTCATCATAAGTACATAGAACACCTTAAAAGAAATTTTCACTCTTATTATAATTTTAAGATTTATTAAAAAATATAAAATTTTAAAACGAAATTTTAAAATGCTCCATGCGTTTTAATTTTTGAGATATTTTCTCGATTTTGTATTTCAATCACTTAAACCTCTATTACAAACAAACCTGAGTATCGATTTTTTAATCCCTTGAATAGTTAATTTTTTAAAGACATTTTCTGGATTCCATAAAAAAAGTTCTAAATTTTCATCAAAATTTGTTCTTTTAATAAGTAAAAAATCAAATTTAATAATCTTAATGAAGTCGAATTTTAAAATGCATACACAGTTTCTTTTTAAGTAATATCAGTATTCTTCCTTATCAATTTTAGGAATTTCGATAAAAAATTAAAATGCATGTAGCATGTCAAAAATCTAAAAACATTGAAAAATCAATTTTGAGAAAAACAGATTTAAAGTATATTAAAGGGCCAAAAAAATTGTTTGTGTAAAAAAATTCAAACACTTTAAATTTGCGAAAAATACTCGCATCTGTATGCGGTTTTTCGCAAATGTCTCAGAACAATACTGAGAATAATAATGTGTACAAAAATAATTTTCGATTTTTGGATTGATTTTTGCTCAAATAAAAGTCCACGGCCCCCTTAACAGAAAAAAAGACCAGATCAAGAGCAATTCCATGGGCATTACATTTGTTAAATTGCTTCGAATTATGTGTTTATGTTATTATTATTATCATTATTATTTTTTTTTTTTTTAAAGAAAGAAAAAATACTTACAATTTTAAAGATCTAGGATGAATATTATCTGCACTACCCTCTTCATAAAATGAATTTAAAGCGAGAACATTCAGATTCTCATTATTGTTTAGTAGATTTTGTATTTCTTTTAACAGTGATATTGTTATTGATATGGGTAATTTTATTGCTACCTAAAGAGAAAACGTACGTTTAATTAAATTTTCTTAACGTTAAGCCTTAATCTGAATAGATAACAAACAAAAACAAAATAGATACTTTTGATAACACTCCAGAAAATGTTAAAATTTCATATTCTTTACGATTCCTTTACTTTCGTCAAAGAAGGTGCTTCGTATTTACTACGAATAGAAATGAAAATCCTGTGTTCTTAACCTATCTTACAAAAGGCAAATGAACAGTACTATGTCAACTGTTATTCAAGTACCCATAGTCAATACTAATTAAGTCTACCTTTCATCGAGAAAGTGCTTGGTAATCACTTGCATTAAAGCAGAGTAAGATTTGTATAAGGGTATTTTACATCACTGAGAAATAAACGTCACAAATGTGAAAACAGGACTTTATTTAGATATTCTATCCGGTTTTAATGTTTAACTTCAATATGTTACCTTCAAATTGTTATGTGAAGTGTATACACGGCTAAATAAACGTAAAATTATAATTAAAGATGTTTCAGCTCCTGTTCTGAGTGATTTTCGGATATTTTGTTATATTTTGGTGAGCTGCGATGAGCAAAGCTACATTATTCTTGTTAAATGCTCCTAGCTGAATACATACGAAGTTATTCACCTATGCTAAAGATGTTTGAATTAATTAAAAACATCGTATATAAGCAAACTGTCTATTAAAGTTAGCTTTTGGAATGCACATTGGTGCATATTTTAGTTATATTCTATTATAGATCCCTATTTATCATGAAATTTATGTTCTTTTAAGCACATATATGTATGGCAATAGAGTCATTTTTGATGGTTAAAGCACTTCAACAGCTAAATCTTTAATATTTTGTCACTTTCTTCCATATTCACAAGAAACACAATTGGATTAATGAAAATTTTTTACCTGGATACGATTTCACTTTTTACGGACCGACATTTGCCTGTCTGTCTGCATATTACACAAGTTATGAATGCTGTAACTGAAGATCTAATGCATAGACTTCCATCAAATGTTATGTTATGTTGGTTCACTTTTGGTGTATATCGCTCACTAGACGTGGCGTTTCCATGTCTTGTTTTCATGATGGGCGCGATAGTTATAACATCGGAATCTATTGGATGGAATATTACGTAACATAATATGTGAGAAACTTATAAAAAGCTGTGTTGATTTAATTTTGATATAAACCCTTCACCTCTAGTGTATCCACTAGTTGATACATGCTACGTTCGAATTATTCCATCCGGGCCCGCAACGGGTTCGGACAAAACTTTTATACCAATTTTCATGCTAGGGCGGACTAGGACTCATTTATACACAAACTAGAAAAATAAAAAATCAATTTGCCTGATACTATTTCAGAAACATTAATGTAATCTACATTTTTAAAAGTTTTTTACAATCCTCTAAAAATCAGTTTGAGGGAGATTTGAATTGTTATTGATAGTATATAAAGAGAAGCATTCTGTTAAAAACTTGTCACGGTCAATTTTTGTAACATAAAAATACCGTTGTATATCCTCTCTTTCTGTTTGAAATCCTTTTTCAGAATTACAGGAAAACACAATTAATATATTTCTGGCACGGTTGTAGAACGATATTTTATAAAATAATACAAATTGAAACCTTTACGGATTACTGCCAGTGGTTGGGTTTAAATAACAATGTTGCTATTTTAGGCAGATTTTCAAGAAAATGAATATCAAGAAATGTCGTCACGTCGTATTTAGGATTATTAGTTATTTCTATGTAAGAAAAAAATTTTAATTGAAAAAAATAATCTTGAAACTTAAAATGATTTAAACAATTTTCTACAGCGTAATGTCGGTATAGGGCTCGGCATCTGATGACACAAAAGTTTTCGGGCTCGGTCATAATCTTATTTCAAATCGTTGGGCTCAGACTCCGAAAAAATACCCCGAATTTATCTCAACTATATACATTATAGCTGTATCTCTCACAGTACCCAGACTTCTTATTTGAGATCATTAACATAAGTAGGCCTCATTTTTGATTATGAGGACCGAACAGTGTGGGAAGGGGTGTGGTGATGTTGTGGAGTGTTTTTTTTTTCTCACTAATTAATGTAACTCCGCATTAAATTCAAAGAAAAATATAATGCATATATGATATATGTATATACAGGGTGTCCGGTCTCAACGGTGTCCAATGGCTAATTCCTAAACCGTTAGTCATAGACATATAGTTCTAATTACAAAAATGTTTTAAATCATGTAAAGAAATATTTTAAAAGCGATTTGGGTCAATAAAAACATTCCTTAAAAAATTACGAAATTTAAATTTTTATACGGTCCCCCGGTCCTATAAGTTATATTTAGTGAAATTTTCCTTTTACACTGACAAGTAATACAAAAAAAGTCCCGTTATTCTACGATTAAAATTGACCGAGTAATAGCTGTTTAAAGTTTGAGCATATTTTTTGCTGCAAATTGGGGGCCATTCACAAATTTAGTCGAAATATAATTTCGTCAGATATAAAAAATGTTTGGGAGTAAAATTAACACTGCAGTATAAATTTGAAATCTTTAATCATTCTGACATATTAATGGAAAATATACAATTTGTAATAAACATTTAAGAAGAATGAAAAAACAGAATCTTTGTTAAATAAAATGATTCTAAATTAACAGCCTCAATTCTTAAAAAAGGATACGTATTTTAAAATATTATTAAATTGCACAAGCCTGCAAAAGTTGGGTTATGTCATGTTTTTTACCTTTTGATAATTGATTCTTATACATTCTGTACAGCTGAATCCGAAATTGACCTTCATTTTTAACCATCATATCATTTTTCGCAAATTGCCAATTTCAAAGTTAAGAAGTTCAAAGTTAAAATTGAATTTCCTCCCCCATCTCATCGGACCACACAGCTGTTTAGCTGTAAGAATCCCACTATAAGCAAAAATATAGAATAAATTTTTTAATAAAATAAAATAAAATAAAATAAAAATGTTTTACATATGTTTTATAGTATGAGATTTTCGCTATATTTTAACTTACACATTTGCAATTTGCAAAAAAATTCTAACGTGATGGTTAAAAATGAAAGTCATTTTCAGATTCAGTGCTAAAAAGTGCGTAAAAATCAATTATCAAAAGTTAAAAAACACAACCATCTCCTCTACTTTATAGTATTCGATTTTTGTTATTCTTTAAATTTGAAAATTTATGATTTGAGAAATAGCCTGACATGATGGTTAAAAATTAAGGAATTTTCGGATTCAGTGCTAAAAAATACATAAAAGTTTAAAAAAAACCCAACAATCGCAGTTTTGTATTATCTAATCTAAAACTTTTTCTTAAATTCCTTGGCAGAAATCTATCCGAAATTTTTTTTGTGTTATCCTGTAAAATAAGTATAAATGGTAACCACCGAAAATCTTAATAATATTAGATTGTTATCGGATTTGCGCCAATATGTAAAATGCAATCTCGATCGGATATTTAAAAGTGGGTTAAAGTTCGAGTACAAATTTTGAACTGGATTGACATACATACGATTGTTGAAGTAACATAAAAACTTATAAAAAAAAAAACATAATTTTTGTTAAAAGAAATCATAAGAGAAACAGTCTCAAATCCTGACAAAATAAAACATATGTTATTTTAGCCAATTTGAGACTTAATCATAATACTTGTAGGATTTTTTTTCAAAGCGCAGATACACATGAAGTAAGATCTTCGAATACTTTAAACACTTGGTATATGATCCCTCAAAGACAAGCCGAACTCATTTGTTTTCAGAGTAGAAAAGTGGCATAAGTCATGCATTTTTAAATTTCATAACTCGCTCAAATTTAGCGTTATATGAATGGGACTTTTATTGTCTTACTTGTCAGTGTAATAGGAAAAAATTACTAAATATAACTTATAGGACCGGGGGACCGTATAAAAATTTAAATTTCGTAATTGTTTAAGAAATGTTTTTATTGACCCAAATCGCTTTTAAAATGTTTCTTTACCTGATTTAAAACATTTTTGTAATTGGAACTATATGTCTATGACTAACGGTTTAGGAATTAGCCATTGGACACCGTTGAGACCGGACACCCTGTATATATATATATGTGCGTGTGTGCATTATGCATATATTATTCATATATAATTGTTAGCGATTGAGCTGAAATTGCTATGTTAGACGGATACAGAGGGAAGTTTCGTGATGCTTCCAGCATATTAGTTACATTTTTAGCAGGTTTAAAGAAGAAAAAAAAAACAATGAAAACACTATTATATCGAGCAGCTGGGTAACCGCAGTTATTGTTAATTATTTCTCTGACACATTCCGTTATAATCCTCAGAAAATCACTTCTATTCAAACAAAATAAGATTTATACACAAGATTTATATACTTTTATGAAATAAACTTTGAGTGAAAGTTTAGTTTGATTTAGGTGCTTTATCCGTTTTCAACATTTAACTTCACAATGTTACCTGCAATATATAATACTGTAACTACATGTGAAATTATAAATGGAAGTAATTCAGCTTTTGTGCTGAATTCAAGTTGCATATTTTGCTATTATTAGTCGAAGACTGCAAAGTTACGTCAACATCGCAGAGTACTCAGTCTGAATACATAATATGAAGTGACATTCATGTGAAGTTCATTTGTGACAAAGATGTTTGAATTAATCACTATATCACGAGGCTTATAATTAGGATACCTGTTTAGTAAGTGATACAAGTGCTGTAAGCGTTGGTATTCAAAAAATGACCTTGAAGATAGGTTCTTTATTTTAAGATTTATTCAAAACCACGTATGTTCATTTCCTTTGATAAAAATGATACATTTCGGAAAATATTTTACTTATTTTTTTTCTCGTTCTTGGTTGTTAGTAAGTAAGTAAAATACGAATTGTACTAATAGTATGGTGCTTTATTCGATTTTACTATTTCGCTTTGAAATGCTATCAGCAAAGGTGTAATTTGCAACGCACCAGATTTTCTAACATATGTATATATGTTATAAAATTGATAAGATGCTCTATAACCTTTTTAAATTAGTATACCTTCCCCTTAGTTGCTAACTCAATTTCTACATCTGTCCCAAGTAGCACTTCAAATCGTTAGAACCCCATAAGAGATATTACCAAGTATAGCCTATTTTCGATAATCATCAGTGCAGACATATGTTCGATGTCTTGACACATCTCAAATATCATAATTTCTGGCTACTTCAAGTCCCAATTAAATTCAGAAGTAACTTGCAACACATGGCCCAATTATCAAGTATTTATAACGTTTAAGTCAAGCAGAGCATGAATACTTATACTGTACTAAAGTAAAAGCCAATTATCCAAGATTACTCGGTAGCATCTAATATAAATCAGTCTAAGGCTATAAATTGTAATAAAGTAGATCTTCAAGTAGTGATCTTCTCTTAGAACTTAAAACTCACGCAAATTCCTGCGAGCAGCCTTTGTGAACAGACACGGTATTGGGATGGTCTCCGGCTAATATGTTCTCTATGCGCAATAAAACAATGTATATGAACGAATTGTGTGTGTTTTATAAGTAAGTATGTCGCCAGCCACGACTCCAAAACCTAGTTTTATATCACACACACACACACACACATATATATATATAACCTTTTTTTAAATTAACACTTAGGCACAATATACGAATGTATGAAATAATATTGTAACTATAGTCAAGTTCCTAGCGCTCTCTGTCGAAAAAAAAAAAGATCGGGGCTGCTTCATAACGTCATGCTGTCAGATTACTGTTTTCTGCCAATGGACCTTATGCACGTGAAATCACTTTCCAGAGCTGGCGGCAGCTTGATACGTTATTCTATCTGCTGTACCACAAGAATGGCAGTATGCGCAGCCACCAAGGCCGCCAGCAGGCGACTTTTAACCTCGACCCAGGTTACGTACATAAAGTTTAGCCGAAATTTTGAAAATTTAGCAAATATGGACACTATTCATGTGGCGTCACAATGGGAATCACGTGGTGCAAAAAATTGCGACTGGCGCATTTGTTTACCTTATTGCATCATTTGATACAGATCATTGCGTCATTTGAATACAGATAAATGCATGCTTAAAATACCCAGATTTATTTTGTACGAATTATTTTTTTATATAAAATACATATTTACCAAAATACATATGCACTTATTAATAAAAATTTTAAATTTTCATTTTATAAATAAAATTTAAAATATGCATACAATTGCTTTAAAATAAAGAAAAGAATTCTTGTATAACACGTACCTGTCCCTGAAAAAATCTAAAATTCCATATAAAAATAAAATATAAGCATAAATTTTTTAAACACAATGCTTTTCAATGACGCGGTTATAGGATGTTATTCCCAAGCAGACGAATTTTTGTAGCCTCGAACCCAAAGGGAGAATATGGTCTATTATCGGGTACACAGAACAACAGTTTGAATTTACTGGATATCCCAAAAATGACTGATGGATTTTAAAATTCCATAACTTGCAAACGGTGACAGATATTAAAAAAATTCTTGCAGGAGTGTTATGTAAGATGGCAAGAGTTTTTATGCTGCGATTCTCAGTTTTAGTTACAAATAACATCGATAGATGGCGCTGCAAACAATAACCGCTAAATACAGGCCCTATTTTTCGGCCTGTCTTCTTCCATGCGAAAAAAGAAGATTAAAATATATTTAATCGATCCCGAAGTACCAAAAATCGGGTCTGGACTGAGCGCCTATTGCTTTCAGCGCCATCTATTGTTTGAAATTCGAACTAAAATCAAGAATCACAGTACAAAAACTCCTGACATCATAAATAACCCTCCTGCAAGAATTTTTTAATATCTGTCAGGGTTTGGAAGTTATTGAATTTTAAAATCCATCAGTCATTTTTGGGACACCCGGTATATTACAATATATTAAGTATCTATTGACACAATAATTAATATTTTTGTGGTATTTTTAAAAAAAGAACATTAATAATACATACTTCCATAGAACGCTGAGCTAATATTTAAAAGTAAGTACCGCCAGCAGACGAGTTTTAGCCTCGACCTCATGTCGCGTGCTTAAGGTCTATTATTCATTTGTTCTTCGTCAGTTGTTTCACGGGTTATATGTCCTGTGGTCCTGATACCTGTTGTCTCTGTGAGGTGATATTAACTGCTCCTTAGAAGGAAAGTATTAATTAATTCAAAGCAAGTTTAAATCTGAGTATATTTAAAACTAATTCAGGTCCTGTTGGTGAATGAATGTCGTACACTTAGCTATTTATTGGAGAACTACGTTGTACAAAATTTCATGCACATTGCAAAATTGGTTCTGACTGAATACTTAATATGAAATTATTCACTTTCACAAAAATATTTTAATTAATTACTATTACAGTAGATTTACAATTATGATATCAGTGTATTACAGGTCATAAGTACAATAAACATTGCCAATCAACACTGTTAAAAGAAAAAATACTCAAAATTAGCCCAACTACATCATTAGCGAACATTTTAGGAATTTCTCTTTTATATAGAAATTACGAATTAATACCAGAAATTCTGAATAGTAATTTTTGCTTTATTTAATAACAGACGTCTCTTGATTACATAAAGTAAAAATTCTTTTCGGAATTTCTGAATAAAAAGGAAATGCCTGAAATAACGCATACGTACGCAATTGATGCAAATGGATCAAAACCTGAAACTACTATTAAAAAATATATAAGTTTGTGAAGTATAATTGTATTATAAACCAATGTATAATATGGTCAAATAGAAATAACCATACCTACTGAAAAATAACCTGGTTGATAAATGTAAATATGGTATTGCATTACTCATTTCATACATTGTAGATCTGAAGATTTTTTTTTAAATAAATCTACAGTCCGGGGGGGGGGGCGGATATTATCACCTACTAACTCTGCAGGAAATCATCGTATAAAAATATGACTGGTACTGTTACCAATTGATTAATAAAGTCTATAATTAAATTCTATAGTTATATTTTGGATACTTTTCTGTTAGCTGGATGCAAATCTCGCCAACAGCATTTTTTCCTTCCCTGGCTTTTAATTTGGGGTGTGTAAATAGAAACAGTACTTTGATATTGAAGTAAAGTGTTTTGTTTTTTGCTATTATTAAAAATAATTTTACTTAAAAAAATTATTTATTGTATTTCAAATAAAATGAGTTAAATACACGTATTTTAAACATATGTGTTTTAAATTAAGATTATGCATTTTAAATGAATGAATCTCCTAATGTTAAATTCATTTTTAATCGTTGCAAAACACATAGCAATCCTGATTGTTTTCTCAGCATAACACTACTATTCAAAATGAGCTGCAATTTTGTATTCGCTTATTTAAAGCTTCTAGAAATCGATTTCTATTAACCCTTTATTCCCCAAACTATGAATTCATGAAAATTTCATCTTCTAAAGCATTTTTCGTGAATTTTTGAAACTACACTAGAAAATTTACACAATCATTTAATAAAATTTAGAAGGATTTTGCCAATAAAAATGAATTAATTAAATTTGAATTTATAGGGATTTTGTGCAATGTTTATAATTCCACTCAAATCTTTTATTTCAAATATTTTTTGCAATATTTTGTAGAATTAGAAAATGTACAAATATAATGTTCTTACAATAGGAATGTTTTCGAAGTCCCCCCCCCCCCCCCCCCCTCAATCTTACAACGTCAAGAAAGCTAAGAAGATGCAAAGGCAACAGAAATCATCCTTTAAAAAACATTTTTATTTTGTACAACCAATAATGCTTTTGGAACAAGATAAAGTACAGTATCTATAACTCATTACAAACTGTATTACTACTAATCGATGCATTAAATGAATTTATTTCAATGTTGCTTTAAAGTACCACACAGATCACGGGTTACAGTTCGTATTTGTTTCGGAATTACATTTATATTATATTTATTATACTTATAATTTTGAAATTATATTTATTTCAAAATTAATATTTAAAAACATATTTTTATGCAATCATTTACAGAAGAGATAGTAGGGAGTGGTTTCCCTTTTTTTTCCAGGACTGTACATGTGCAATTCGGAAATATTTTGTCCGAATAATTTGGAGAATAAAAGATGTTCACTTCAAACTTAACTGTATCTTATAGTAGACGTATTGGGTCTATATGTAGCTATTAGTAAATATTAGCTATTAGTATTATACATTTGTCTCTTTTTGTTTACATTTATATTTATTATTTCTTTACATAAGTATCACTCACTTTAAACTTTCATCCCATAGTGAATATTACTAATATTCTAATAGTACTTTTCAAAAACACTCTTTTAACTCCACTTTTTTAAGATACATAGCAGCAGTAGTTCTAGGTTCGTTATTTTAGCAAGGAAGGAGGCACAATCTTTGACAGTCCATGTGTTTTCTGACGACATTTTGTACAGATTGTCACGCTTGTCTTTTTATTGCAGCAAACATAGTAAAGGGCATAAAAGTGTTGGATTTTTTTTATGTGTTCATTATGATCTTAGAATACAATTTGAGTAGCTATTTTAAATGAACGGTGTATGTATTTGATTTAACAGTTGAATTACTCGTTGGTACTTATAAGTAATGCCAGTACACTGGGTGTTGGAGAAAAACTTCTTATTTACTTTTCGTCTGTGTAATTATCCATCGTTTTTATCTGCTTTATAATGTAATTACTAAAATGTAGTGTAGTAATAATTTCCCTGGTATTTCTTTTCTGTTTCATTATTATTTTTTATATTAAATCGAGAAAGTTGTGGCACCGGCTTTTTTTTTTTTGCTATACTAGAAATGGCATATGTAAATTCATATATTGAGTATGTGGAGATACGGGAGGACCTGTTGTCCCTGGAATTTAAGCGTCGCATAACTAAAGGACTGCTAAGAAGATCGAAATCTAAAAAAAAAATAGTTGTTTTAATGCCATAACGTTTCAATTTTTACTCATTTTTCATGTGTAAAATAAAACTATGTCAATTTAATATTTTTTTATTGTTAACTTGCGAGTGTCTTCTTGTTATTTAGCATTTTTATGAGCTTGAACTTTATTTGAAATACCATGTGGATTTTCTGTTACGAGAATATTTTACGCCTAGTATACTGACGGTACTTTAAAATACCACTTTAATTAATTACCTCTAACGAATTAAATTTCTCACGGGTGAGTATTTTTTTATGTATATCCTTTAATTTTCATTGTAGTAACTGAAAAGAAAATTGCATGAGAAAAATTGCAGTAGATAAAGGGTTAAAAAGTCGCAAGGAAACGTGTTCAATCTTCTCATCATTTAAGGCTTCGGACATACCGCGCCAGAATTCCAATGCTGCATTCTAAACTGATCTCAAAAGAGAAAAAATCAACCTGCTAATCCATTTCGTTAATTGAATAGTGACTTTTTTTTTATCCTTCCGCGTAATCTGATGAGCAGAGCTCATCATACGATGCAGAAAAGAAAAAAAAAAAAAAAAAAAAAAAACTGAAATTGGATTGAAATTAGTGCAAATGGTATTGAATATATAATTGTCCACAACAATGTATTCGGAAACTTCTAATCTATCCATGGGATTTCAATTAAATTCAGTTTTAGTTTTTTCGAAAGAGACCTTTAATTATTCAAAGCAAAAAGAAAATGTCCTTCCCCCGGAAAATTTTACCAGAAAGAGTTTATGTTTCTGAAATTATATAGATGCAATGTCTTAGTGATTTCATGTATTAAGGGAACTCCTTAGTTTTAAATCTTGGGGGGAAAAAAAACAGATTTTTCTTGTAATTTTTTTTTTTCAGAAATATTTATACAATTCTGAATAGAACAAAACAAAACGAATGAAAATATTCAAATTAGAACCAGATCAATTTAAAAGTGAAAATGTGTACTTTAATACTAATTTAAAAAATTGTATGCAGTTTTCTCAAAACTTTCTAACACGAGTTCTACCTATGGTGGCTGGATTTTCAGTGTACTATGGTACTTTAGGTGATTGGTAAAGACGTAAAAACCAAGTAGAATGGCAGCCATAACTCAAAAAACCAAATTTTTGAGTTGTGGCACTTCTGAAGCAACGGTGCGATTGTACATCTTTCATCTAGGGGAGGTAGGGGAGGTATGATACACTTTTTTTTTACTAATTTTTTACAGAAACCTATTTTAAACAAATTTTCCGTGTTTTCTTATAAAGTGACCTTTTATTCATTTATTAAAAATATTGTGAATTTAAAAAATAATCATTCAAAAAATATATTCCAATTATTGTGAATGGCTATTACTGTATCAAATCTCCCCATTGCTGGGGAGAATTGATACACTAGCAAGGGAGGTTTGATACATTGTTATTTAAATTGAAAAAAAAAATGCAGACAACTCAATTTATTTATCATACAATTTTATATGATAAATCTTGAACTATTTAAGTAAAATTTAAAAAGAAATGACATTGACATATTTTTGTTTCAGAAATGTTTTTTACAAAAATATTTAAACAATCCCTATTATTTAAACAATTCTATTAATACACTTTTTAGAAAATAAATAATGAAAAAAAAACCCTAGAGATCTTGCTGCAAGAAAAAATGAAGTGAACATTGCTGATTTGCGAACAATTTAACATAAATTTAGCACATTTAAGATTTCTTTAACCCTTTCAAGTCAAAGCATTTTCAATACTAAAGTGTTGAATAAATCAATGGCACCGGAATTTACCAACAAATTTAATTGGAAATAAGAAAAGGGCTATATTTCACTTTCATATTAAATGAAAAATATTTTACAAAATGCTGGTGCCAATGTGGCGTTTGGGAATTAAAATTAAGTGGTTTCATAAACATACCACCACCCTGAAATAGTTAAAATTAAAAAATAATAACTCTATCATTTTGGTAAGTAAAATCCTGTGGATTTAATGTTTTTTTAATTTGCCCTTCGTCAATTATAGAAACATCTTCCTTTTCAGGCCATTTAAACTTTTTCCCTTCTACATGACGAGCAAAACGAACTAACCATCTATCATCACACTGATTTTCTATGTAACATACATAATGTCTATGAATAGTCTCTTTGTTCTTCCTTATCAATTTCAGTAGCTCTTGCTGTAAAACAAAAATCAATTTTACAGTCCTATATTAATTTACAACTTAAAAAAACTATTAAATTTCAAATATACAAGTGTATCATTTCTCCCCAGCACTAATGTATCATTTCTCCCTATCATGCCTTATTGGATTTTCAATCACTTTGTACAAATGCAGTTGCAAAATGCCAATCTGCTTTCTGGTAAAACTCACCCTAACAATGTGCGTTACAAATAAAAAAAATTACAAGATATAATCTTCACAATAATAAGAGTTATAAAAGAAAATCAATATTAAAAAAAAATTACATTGACATTCCAAAAGTCTTCAAAATTAAAAGAAAAAAAAAACGTTGTCAGTTCTTCACTGCTAAGTCCAGCTAATGATGACCTCTGCTAATAAAAGAAGACTTTACATCTGTTACAATGGCTGTTAATGTCATTTGTTGAGAAAAATTGTCAATGTATCAACCCTCCCTATGTATCAAACCTCCCCTACCTCCTTTACTGTTTTGTCAATTAATCGACGTAAATTTTGTCGCAATTATAACGTGTTTTTAAGGCGTATAATAATGCAATCAAAATATGAAAAACAAAAAATCTATTCTTTTAAATATTTAAACTAATGAATCTTCTTAAAATATATAATAAGAGATTATATACGAGAATTTTAACATCTTCTAAAACAAATTTAGCAAATAAATTTTAAGCGGAATTTGGACGTTAGTTATATTTCCTATACAATTGTAATATTTAACTTCTAAATGTGATCGTCAAAGGCGTTTCTAGAATAGATGAATACTGTCAAATAAACGTAAAATCATAATTGGAGATGTTTCAGCTTTTGTGTTAAATGAGAGTTTACATACTTCGCTTCCTTGTCGAGTGGTGCAGCAGGCAAAACTTCATTAACATCGCAAAGTGCTTCTGATTGAATACATAACATACAGTTATTCACCAGCGACTTAATGTTCAAATTCATCACCAGAATTGTATTTATTCATGATACCTATTTACCTAAATCGAAAATTTTCTAAAATTTAAAATTCAGAAAGGAAATGTGACAGCATTATGTTCATTTTAAGACGTACATTGAAAACTAAAAACACCTAATACAGATCATTTTTTAAAAATATTTATCTTATCTGATTTCATTTGTTGCCAGAAATGTAAAACAACAGTTGGGTACTGTAACGAAAGAAAAAAAATCATACAAATACGAAAATTGTAGCGGCAATCGATTTCCCAGGACAGTTTCGATATATTTACTGTATTTGTTTGTCAAGTGATAATAACGATGTAATTAGACTTTTAATACTGTTGTCTCATTAAAATTTTTTCAAAACCATATTGACCGGTTTATGATACATTGACAAAATCGCTTTAACCCGGAATATATATGTAATTATATAGAGAGAGGAAGTTCGGGTTTTATGGAATGGTCAGACAATATGGAATACTTCGATATCTGACACGTAAGGTGTTGCAGCCAAGCGTAAATCTGCCATACGACTTCGTAGTACGTACTCCTCTGAGGCACAGTGCTCAGATACTTTTGGATACCTGTTGTTGGAGTAGAACGGTAAAATAAAATCTTATTCTCAATTTTTGCAGTTTCTTGCAGATAAATTTAATAAATTTCGTATTAATTATAAAATCTTATTGTGAGTGATATTGATCAAGTTCAGTATAAAGTTAAGAAGTTATATTTATTGAGGTCTATGCTAATTTGCTGACGAGTGAAGAGATTGTGTTTTTCAAGATGGTGTGTCGGGTAATATGGAATATTAGTTAGACAACTGTTTTTAACTAAGACGAATCTAAAAATTAAAACAACTTTTCAAAGAATTTGAGGATTTATAAATGATGTACTAAGGTTTACTCATTAAATAATTTTGGTTATTCTTTTAAATCGTGTTTTTTCTTGCAATTTTAATATTCCTTATGAACCTACTCTATATTAGCCGACTGACTACCGTTACCCGAAAGGTACAATTTTTTTAAAGCTAACTATTGGCATGTAATTTTTCTTCTACATTAAATGCATTAAAAATGTGTTAAGAAATAGTCAAAGTTTGTTCTTTACTAACTTTGAATGTAACTCATTTTTTTCCGGTTGACTTACAATGAAAAAACGTTACTCTATATAGTAAGTACATTAAGAAAAAAAATATGGTTCTTGCATCTAGAATCTAAATTGTGGCTCAAGAAAAAATCGTTCCATGTCATCCCTATAAATTCTTGTTCCCTTTGCTAGAGAGTTCTAGAGTCTCCTACCAGAATTCAAGAGCATTTTCCCATATTCTCGTGGTCAAACTTATTTAAAAAATTCTACAAATAGATGCGAAAACAAGAGATCAGTTTTAGTAACTATTATTCTAGTTTGTGAAACCATTCCAGAAATCAAGCGATAATTTCTCGCTACTAAAACAATTCATTATTGTGTCGTCACCTAACAAGGAACAAGAAATTCTTGTTTCCTAGATCCTTTTCTATTAAACTTTTTTTTCCCTAGATTCTAGATCCTTTTGTCTATTAAACTTAGTTGTCTACCCTATTCGCATAGCTCGGAAATCTATATTTTTAGTTTAAGGATTCAGAAAATGACTACCTATTTATTCTAGATGAAGGCGGTATTTTTGTTTTCTGAGTGTAAGGTTGTTTTTTTTTTTTTTTTTTTTTCAAATAATAAAAGTTGTCAAATCATCATTTGAATGCAGTCTCAGTCGAGAAGATGAAAATACGAAATTATTCTGCATTTTCCAAATAATTAGTTAAGCGCGTTGAAACAAATTTATTTGAGAATAAACATAAGAAAATGATAAGAAAGTATTCGAAGATCCCAGATGTTAATTTATTCCTCAGGTAAACTGGGTGGCGTAGAATGTATTGCCAGAGCAAAAACCTTAAAAAGTTCTATCCGAGCTTCTGCACAAATGTTTTATAGCGCGTGCATAGGGTCACAAATAAATGTATTTTGAGAGAACGAATATCCATCGAGAAAACGAATTACCATTGTGCTGCATCAAAACGCTGTAAAGCGGTTTGATTTAGGCGGGGAAAACAATGTTCTGGAATCATCTAGAGAGAGAACAATCGAATTCGAGAAAATAAAATAAAAAGGAAGATTTTAAAAGGGAATTTTGTAGAGGGGGAAAAAAATCTGTCGCAAATTCAAAATGAAATAAAGACGAGTAAACCCAATTAAATTTTTGAAAGAATAAAAAGAATAAACAATTAAATTTAAAAAATCAAAAAACCCGACTGCGTAAAAAGCGAACTAATTAATTATTTCTCATCAATGTGAAACTATTTTTTCAATTCCTACTATTAGCTCACACTCTCGCTGTATATATCTTGTTCAAATTTTCAATCGTTAATAAAATACTTATTTTTAAACTTGTAGTAGATGACACTTGATGTTAATCCAGTTTTTTTTTTCAGATATTAATTCATTAATTAAATTAAATTAATTAATTTTCAATAATCGAGAGAGCCCTCTTCTTGATCAAGGTATTTCAAGACCGAGAGAGCCCTCTTCTTGATCAAGGCATTTTAAGCGCCACTCAAGAGGGAAGAAGAATGGGAGAAAAAAAAATTCTCTTATTGACCTAAGTAGGAATTGACTTAATTTTTTTTTATATTATTTGTTTATATTACTTACCTATTTTTTTTTATTTACTTCTATTGATGACTTTTAAGTTGTGTTTAATTGTTAGTTCCTATCTGTAAAAACTGTTTTGATGAAGTCTATAAATGTCTATGATGGTTAGAGTTGCAGTAAAGCTAGAGAGCCTAGATACACAACTTCAATGTTGCATAATATTTTAACGGAGCTTCTAATTGTAAAATAGCCAATGAAACATCGTCTTCATTTTGAAAGACCTATTTAATGATATGCTACTCAATAGGGTGCGTAAATTTTTTTTCGTCTCTACCGCCATTTTGTACTTTACGGCCGCCATTTTGAGTTTTTAAAAACAAACCCTAGCCTATAACCATCGGGCCGTTAAGACGAATTGATAGAGACCTCATTCATTAAAATCCATCCAGCCGTTGGGATGTTTCGAGGGTATAAAGAAATCCACATACCCAGATACACGTGAAACACATAACCCTTCTTTTCAGTCGGGTAAAAAGGGAATAATAATATTTTAAGACGAAAATAGTATAATTAAAGGAGGAAAATTTAGAATAATCTTTAGATAGGCAAACTATTAAAATATGTATATTATCCCTCCCCACAAAAAGATCGATGAGTCTTAGAGAACCAATAGGCCTACAAACTCATAAAGACTGCACGAATTTGGATTCACAAAGTTCGTACATTTCCGAGAAATGAACATTAAATATTTACTTATAAGTTAAACATTTTGCTAATTTCATATTACTAAAATCTATTTTTAATAGATGACTGAAGATCTCCCTTTTAGAAAAATACAAAAATACACATGATGACTAAAATGTGAAATACATCACATTAAAAAATAATATTGCACACCAATACAATCTTGGCTCATTATAAGGAAATATTCATCATACTTGCTGTACGGAGGTGTTCTAAATTAAAAGAGAAATTAGCGGACTGTTAACATAAATGTTTTAATGAAGACTAATGGCGACTTGTTGCCGCAGAGGTTGTTCCTCTTACACTGATGCGTACTCAACCCGTGAACCGGGTTCAACGAAAGGGTTACATTAAAAGGATTGATTGCCAATTGGCATAGATGCGGGGGTGGTGTTCCGTCGCCAAAGGCGAATTACAATGTTTGTTACAGGTACGGAACATCCCGCCCGGCGTTGAAATATTATATTTCAATATGTATAAAATGCAATACAGATAAAAAAAAAAAAAAAAACACAACATAGTACAGATTATAAGCAAAGAAATAAAATAAACACAATTAATACACAATGAAACACAATTACAGTCCAGATTTTTGTTAATCATTGTCATTTATGGGTAATATGCTTATTTGGTTAACAGAACGTTTAAAATTGCCCTTAGCGGTGCGTAGTTCTACTACTCTGACCATTCCGTCAGCACCTGGGATTACCTTAGTAATGCGACCTAGAGACCAGGTGCAAAGTGGGAGTTGAGTGTCCTTTAATAGGACCAACATGCCTGGCAAAATATTTTGTTTTTTAAACATCCATTTGTTTCTCTCCTGTAAATTACTGAGATAATTGTTTTGCCAGCGTTTCCAAATCGTTTGGGTTAATTTTTGAGTCCTTTGCCACTTGTTAAGCAAGTTATCCTTTACCTCCATCAAATTAGGTTCAGGAATTAAATTAAGGGGCCTGCCTATGAGAAAGTGGCCTGGAGTTAACACCTGAAGATCGTCAGCATCTGTGGACAAGGGACAAAGCGGTCGCGAATTTAAAATCGCTTCGATCTGTGTTATTACGGTTAGAAATTCTTCGATCGTGAGATGAGCGGAACCTACTGCTCTTTTTAAATGGTATTTGAAGGCCTTAACTCCTGCCTCCCAAAGTCCACCAAAGTTGGGTGCTCTAGGAGGGGAGAATTTCCAGTTAATGCCTTCTGAAGCTAAAAAGTTACAAACTTCATCACTGACTACAAGTTTACGTAAACGCTTCAGTTCTGCTGAAGCCCCAACAAAATTAGTAGCGTTATCGCTAAAAATTACCGAACTCCTCCCACGACGAGCGAAGAATCTCTTTAGCGTTGCTATTATCGCCTCGGATGTCAAGTCGGAGACAAAATCCAAGTGTACAGCTTTAGAGGCCATACACACGAAAATGGCAACGTATATTTTTTGGAAGGTACCCTTTCTCTGACCCTTATATTTTATTTCAAAGGGGCCACACAGATCTAATCCTACTCTGGAAAATGGTGAACTGGGCGTTATTCTTTCAGGAGGGAGATCTCCCATTACTTGATTAGCCAGCATAGGCTTAATTTTAAAACATTGCACACATTCATGTACTACCTTGCGAGCTGTGTTTCTACCGCTAAGAGGCCAATATTTTTGGCGCACAGTGTTCAAAAGAGCCTGGGGCCCGACATGAAAATCTCGTACATGATAATACTGGAATATGATTCTCGTTAAGCGACAGCTCGCTGGTAGCACTATAGGAAATTTGTGATCAAATGGTAAGTTAGATTTAGCCAATCTACCTCCCACCCTTATCAAGCCATTCGAATCAATAAAGGGGTTCAAAAATTTTAACTTACTTGAACCATGCACCGAAGATCCCCCTTTCAGGGCGGAGATTTCCTTGGAAAAATACATTACCTGCACATGCTTAATCAAGCACGCTTCTGCCCCCATTAATTCCTCCAGTAACAGAGGGCCTGTTGCAGTTGCTACCCTCTTACACTTTAAAAAAAACCTAAAAATATATGCTACAATTCTAATTAATTTAAGAAAATTATTTGTTAAAGTCAACAAGTTATCAAAAAAATTAATGTCCATATTGTTGATTAAAGTCACTTGTCTACTGGCTTTGAGTTCATTGGAATAATAACTGTTCGAGCAGTCAGTAAGACTAGAAATAGGTTTCTCTATTGCTTCTTTAAGAATTTGAAGTGGCGGCCCATTCCACCATAGTTCACTGGAGGCAAGGTTTTTCACATCCATTCCCCTGGATATCAGGTCTGCGGGGTTATGCTCCGATGGTATATGGTGCCATGGAATGTTCCTTGAAATGTCCTTTATTTGCTCTACACGGTTGCCGACAAAAGTTTTCAGTGAATGTGGAGCAGTGTCCATCCAAGCTAAGGCAATGGTCGAGTCTGAAAATAGTCGCACAGCATTCACCTGTTGGTTTAAAGCAACTAAGACCTTACAGGTTAATTTTGCAAGAAGAAGACACGCTGATAGTTCCAAGCGAGGTACGGTTATCACCTTTGTAGGGGCCACTCGTGACTTGCTGCAAAGAAGGTGACTAACCGTTTCGTTGGAGTTAGATATAGTTTGCACATAAATAACTGCACCGTATGCCTTTGAAGAAGCATCGGCGAAGCCATTAAGTACCACTGATTGGACGTGCACCTTTAAGAAGCATCTCGGTACGTTGATGGACTCGAGCTCTGGCAATGTTGCGATAAAGGTTTTCCATTGTTTGGAAATTTGCGAAGGTAAAGTATCATTCCATTGTAATTTAAGCAACCACAATTGTTGCATGAATATCTTTGCCTTTGCGATCACTGGCCCTAAGAGACCAAGAGGGTCATAAAGCCGGGCAATTTGCGATAGCACCTCTCGTTTGGTGAAAGTACTTGTTATTTTAACGTTGACTTTGTATGTAAATGTATCGCTAGAACTGTTCCAAAGCATGCCTAAAGTTTTAACCATTATTTCTTCTGAATTTCTATCCAAGGGAAATATCAGATTGTCAGTAGATTGGACCTTATTAGTACACCATTTATGCAAAATCATCCCCCCCCCCTCTGAAGGAGTTGTGTTAATTCTGCTTGCATTAAATTAAATTCCTCTAAATTGGATGACCCCGACAAGCAATCATCCATATAGAAATCTTTCAGTACAATATTGGAAGCTAATGGAAAAGCCTTTTGCTCATCTAAGGCGAGTTGTTGTAAGACCTTGGTGGCCAAAAATGGGGCGCAAGCTGTTCCATACGTGACCGTTGATAATTGAAAGACCTTAACCGGGGATGATGCACTGTCTTTCCACAGACTTTTTAGGAATTTGTATTGGGACGGATTTATCTCTATCATTCGAAACATTTGTTTGATGTCGGCGGTAAATGCATAAATATGCTTTCTAAATCGAACCAATATCGAAAAGAGATCGTCCTGTAGCACACCACCCTTGCACAATAAATCATTCAATGAGTATCCATTACTACTTTTTGCGCTTGCGTCATATACGACGCGCAATTTAGTTGTCGCGCTAGATGGTCGTAAAATTCCGTGATGGGGTAAATAATAGCCGTCCTCAAATTCATTAGTTTCCTCTATTTCATGCATGTGATTAAGAAACTGATATTCATTAAGAAATTGTGTATATAAATTCCGCATTATAGGGTCACGATCTAGACGTTGCCATAGATAATTTAATCTTTTCAATGCAACGATTTTTGAATTTCCTAAATTGGGCTCGGAAATTTCCGGTTTGAAAGGCATTTCTACCACATATCTGCCATCCGGATTTCTAAAATGCGTTTTATCGAAGTGCCTATTGCAATATTCTAACTCTTTGCTATCACAAGGTTTTAAATTTCCCACCTCTTCTATCTCCCAAAAAGATTTCAATGTGTTATCTAAAGCTTCTAAATTTTTCGTTAAGAAACAATATTTTTTCGTATTGTTTACTACATTGTTATACACACAACCAGAAATTAGATAACCAAACACACTTTCCTGTAAATATAAGTGCTTTCCTAACTTTATTTTGTCTACCTTTAATAATTCAAAGAACAGTTCCGCACCTAATAAAATTTCAACCTTATTTGGAATAAAAAACTGTGGGTCAGCTAAACAGATGTTCGAAGGAATGTTTAATTTATTTATGTTTATTTCCTTTCCAGGAGTGAAATCTGTGATTCTCGGGATGATCAACAAGTCCAGATTCCATCGCAAATCGCCTCTCTTATTATTAGAGACACACGCCTTCACTTTAGATTTCAAGGACATCGGTGAATTATTAAGACCTGCAACGGGAATGTTAATTGATTGTTTTTTCAAACCTAAAGTTTCAGCTGCTCTTAAACTTATAAAATTATTCTGTGAGGCACTATCCAATATTGTACGAAAAGGCTTATTTATACCATTAATGTCTGCTATATAAACAATCGCAGTATTTATTAAGACAGATTTATGGCTCTTTTCATGTGAAAAAAATGAATGAACTACATTTTCATTTTGCGCTGAATCTTCGGGAGCTAAATTTTTATTAATTGCCTCTTCAGCAGCCAGATTGTTTATAGATTTTGACGGCTCATAAATTCGAACATCTGGTGATGAGTAATTATGCAACGAAGTATGATGTTTGGAGCTGCAAACAAGACATCTGCTCTTTGAAGTACATTGATGAATTATATGAAAAAAACTAAGGCAATTAATACAAAGCTTATTTTTCTTTACAATGTTTAGACGATCGCTTAGTTTCATACTTTTATACTTCTCGCAATGATATATTGGGTGACTTTCTGTTTTACATAAAATGCACATTTTATTTTGTGATTTGGTGGTACGGATAAATAAAGATTTATTGGTGGTTTTTGAAGCATTCGCAGAAGTAATACTACTTAAAATTTGGCATCTGCGCTCTAAAAATTCTAAAAATTCATCGAAATTAGGCACTTCCTTATCCTTTAGTGTTAATTCAAATTGCTTACGAGTTTCTCGATCAATTTTTCCTAATATTATGTTCAACAAAATAGCGTTTGAAAAGGTGTCTCTATCGAATTCCAAGACCTTTAACGCTCTCAAATTCTTTTTTACCTGATCTACAAGGTTTCTCAGTTCTTTTGCTGACTCTTGTTTGATTACATAAAGATTTAATATATTTTTAATATGGCAATCCACAATAATTCTTTTGTTTTCATAGCGCTCTTCCAGCTCTCTGAAGAGTGAGCTAAAGGTGTCATCTGAGGTTTGTAAACCTTTCGGTTCACCCGTTAATGCCCCTCTGAGATAAAACAGTTTTTCGTTGTCTGTTAAATGAGGATTGCTATTGATCAATTCGTTGAAGGTGGTCTTAAATGTAGACCATTCTTCAAATTTGCCACTAAAAATCGGAAGTGGAATTTTAGGGAGCTTTATGCTGACCCCTCTGGCAATAACTTGATCATGGGATTTTGATTCAGACGTGCTGTCTATTTTACTATTTTTTTCTTCATTTTGTTTGTGAAAAGATGATTTAAGGCTTACCTCTAATTTCTGTATCTCCTCATCCAATTGCGAGAGTTGTTCTTCCGCTTCCTCAATCTTTTCTTCGTCCATAATTTTGTAGTATTCATGTTTGATCACTTCGAATTTTTCTTCGATTTTGTGAAGGAGCTCTAGTTGAGCCTTGGTTTCCGCAATTGAGAAACTTTTACCCTCGGTGGCGTTTACGATCTTCGTTAGCTGGGCCTTGATGTTGCCACGCCGCCGATTCAGTGCTGTAATGTCCGAGTCTGCCATCCTTTCGTCTTGTTGACGAAACTGACATAAATTAAATTAAATTAGTTTGCGCTGGTCTTACCTCCGGGTCGATAGGACCAAAATGTACGGAGGTGTTCTAAATTAAAAGAGAAATTAGCGGACTGTTAACATAAATGTTTTAATGAAGACTAATGGCGACTTGTTGCCGCAGAGGTTGTTCCTCTTACACTGATGCGTACTCAACCCGTGAACCGGGTTCAACGAAAGGGTTACATTAAAAGGATTGATTGCCAATTGGCATAGATGCGGGGGTGGTGTTCCGTCGCCAAAGGCGAATTACAATGTTTGTTACAGGTACGGAACACTTGGACATATTAACTTTTAAAAGCGTCATATTTCAAAAAAAATTTAAGTAGGTTCAGTAGGGTATCGTTTCTTATGTGTATTTTTATTCTGAATCGAATCACACCATCCGCAAGTCTATACGATATTTTTTTACAAAGTCAAGAATTATACTTTATGCAGGTAAAATAGATTTTTACAGTAACAATTGATGGCCATTCACGAAAATTTGGAAATAACATCATTTTGGCACTAGAAATGAAGATCCGATGAGTCCGCAAAAAATGAAGTTGTTTTACCGTGCTTTGGAAGTCAAAGAGGCCGCATTTTAACTTCGGGGGTGGGGGGGCACAATTTTGTAATTAGGCCAAGTGGTGGTTTTATATATATTATTATTTATTTTACTTATTGTGTATTTTTTAATTCTGAATGGAATTATACCATTTGAAAGTCAATACGATCATTTATTACGAAGTTATGGTATGTTTTATGAATACAAAGTTGATTTTGAAAATGTCACCGTTGGTGCGACGAAACGATCGTCAATCTTAATAAATGATATTTTATCACTTTATAGTATTATTTTACTTAATCTGTTTATAAGTGATCATTATACATGTTTTTATACATGTTTTTACAAAGTTGAAAGTTATACTTTTATTAAAGTACATTTATTTTACGTTCAAAACCTGTTCTTTACATCATCAGAAATTATATCTCCTCAAAATAGCAATAGTCAAAATCAGGATCAACTGAGTCTTCAATCAAGGTCATTAAAGTTTTCAAAATCCGTGCATTCATAATTTTGTATTCATAAAACTAATCCTGACTTTGTATTCATAAAATCTTCCTAACTTTGTGATTAATTATCGTATATACTTGCGGATGATGTCATTCGATTCAGAATTAAAAAACACATAACAAAAAATACCTCCCCCCTTGATCTAATTAAAAGAGGTTAAATTCAAATCCCCCCCCCCCCTGAGTTAAAGTGCCCCAGTTTGTCCTCCCCAAAACATGGTAAAACAACTTTGTCTTTTGGGGACTCATCGGATCTTCATTTCTAATGCCAAAAGGATGTTCTTCCAAAGTTTTATGAATGGCCCTCAATTGTTACTCTAAAAAACTATTTTAACCTGCATAAAGTATAATTGCGACTTTGTATTCATAAAACCTGTCATAGCTTTGTAAAAAATTATCGTAGTCCCGGCTTGCGGATGATACCATTCGATTGTGAAATTAAAAATTTCATAATAAACGATACCCAACTAGACATACTTATATATATATATTTTTTTTTTTCCTGAGGTAAAATTGTCCCTTTTTGCCCCACTTAAAACAGGCTAAAACAACTTTATTTTTAAGGACTTATCGTATCTTCATTTCTAGTGCCAGTTTCCCCCAAATTTTCGTAAATGTCCATCAGTTGTTGTATTTCACTCAATTTTTGGTCTATTTTACCTGTACTAAGAGTTATTAATCTTCCCTCGGATTGCTACAGAAAGCTCACATGTTTTCGGCCCCATCCTTACGTTTGAGAGACTGTAGACAATCATTTATAATTAACATTTTTACATGTTCCTGTAAAAAAAGAAAAAAAAAAGTAAAAAGAAGAAAGAAAGAAAAGGGAAAGAAAGAGGACATCCAAATATTTTAATCACGAAACTGTTCTAGAAAAGAAAAGAGAGAAATAGCCATTGGAAAGGAAATTATATATCTTTTTTTTTTCATTTATGAATTTGAAAAAAATAAGCTTAGGAGTTCGTCTTCAAATTGAATATGTACTAATCTCTGAAATTTTCTATACGAGCACCAAATTTTCAGATCAGATTTGGATGATTTGGTAAATTTTACCTTAGGATACAAAACAAGAAGTCATTCGGTAAAGAAGTTTGGCCCATTAGAAGTTTTGAACCCTTAATGTTAAATTTATTATTTGTAACTGGCAATTAAGATGAGACTTGACGCAGTATAACATATGCAGATAAAACAGTGTTTTAAGCACTAGAACTTTTTAACTGATTACATACTAGTTTCGGTAGCGGTCAGCGTACCGCCATCAGTGCAAAGAATGATGGAATTTTGCCCATATACATGGATTAGAAGCGGGTAAGAGCGATAGGTTTATTAACCAATATATTTACAAGAAATTACAGGGACCAGCTAGTCTACAATTAGTTAAATGTTGAGGTGCTTAAAAAGCTACTTCACTCACGCGAAAACACCCGCTTGATAATGTTAATCCTATGGAAGAATTTTGTAAAGATATCTCGTTTGCATTTCAATATTTTTAATTCAATATTTCAATTCCATAATTCAATTTCAATATTTTTCATTGGCTAGCTGAGATCTATCTGTACAAAGGCCTTTTTTTTTACTTTTTCGATTTTGCTTACCTTTTTTTTTAATCAGGATATTTCTACTTTCGGAAGTGAAAGTATTCTCATTTTAAAAAACCTGCAAATAACATCGAAAAAGTAAAAAACGGCCTTTGAACAGATCGACTTCAGCTACTCAGTACAAAAAAGAAAATCGTTTAAAAGTATTGAAATGCAAACGAGCTATCTTAAAAAAATTCTTCTATAGGATTAACATTAGCGAATGGGTGTTATAGCGTGAGTGAAGTAGCCTCTTAAAACGTTGTTTGTCATTATTAATAGTTGAAAAACGAACTAGCATACCTGCAATTTTTTAAGCATAACCCAAAAACTACCTGGCGGAATAAGATGGTATTTTTGATTCGCCTATTTGGAGATTCTATAAATCCATTTCTGTAAAGAAATTTACAGGTTACATTTCATATTTTTTATTTTAATTTATTTACAAAATATATTTTTTAATTGGTTTTCAAAAGAAAATATTTGTAACCCATGATGTTTTAAAGAGAAATCGATTTTTAGAACGTTGAAATTTACGAATATATAATTATAACTCATTTCTCCAGTAGTTTTTGAGTTATGTTTAAAAGATTACCCTCATTGCAGTCTGTTTTGTAATTATTACAAATTAACATTAGGAATGTCAAGCTTTAAACCCCCATAATTCCTAAACCACTTGCCCAAATGAACTTTCCATTTGGTTTCCTAAGGTAAAATTTACCAAAAAAGCTGAATAAGCATGACAAAATTAGGCGTCCCCCCCCCCAAAAAAAAATAAAATAAAATAAAATAAATAAATAAATAAAACAATTTTTAAACATTAATTGTAAGTGCAGTCGAACGGAATATTTTTTATTAACTTATTTATTTTTAATTTATTTACATTTTTATTTTTATTTTGGTTGGCAATGCATTAATGCTCAAATTTGGTGACGATTTACTAAATTTTATAAAAACTAGAGCCTAGAAAGAAAAAAAAAAGAGCAAAATTATATATTAGGTAAAAATTATGAAACACTTTCCAACACTTTCAGAATACTGTAATAAAACTTCACGGTTTATTAATGTGAGAGATGATGTCTAAATAAACAAAGGATGACCGCCCCGAGATGTCTAAATAAACAATTTAGAAAACGCATAAAGCATTTGGAAACCCAATTTCTGCTATTACCATCTATATAGTCGGAAAAATATCCGCTTTTTTGTGCAGCCCTGTATATGATCCGTAGATTTCTATGTATGCTAAAAGTAAGTTCAGTTAAACAAATAGAACAAGTTGAAAATTTCCATTCAGAAATTTCCACGAATGTACGGAAATGTACTTAAGAACTTTTGTGCAGTCCTGTATATAATCTATAGAATTTATACATCAAATAATATTTAAAAAAAAAATCAATTTAAAAACGCGTACCACAACTGAAAACGCGCTCCCAGCAATTATTGTTCATAGGCTTCAATAGATCAATTATTCTTCGATTTATTCTGTAGCCAAATGCTTTTAACAGTGCCTCTAACTGAACGATAAATTCTATGCATACAGTAAGTACCGTGTAGTGCATCTCAGTGATATATACAGTACAGCACCGATTATCCGAAAACGCTACAGAATAAAACGCTTAAAATACATACATATGCACAGTACATCAGAAACTTTTGCTTTACGTCTAAATTACTAAAATAAAGAACAGTAAACAAGAAACAGTGCCATATATACTGTACAAAAAGAGCTGAGTTACACCTTTAAAAAAAAATCAGTCACTTGTTTTTGCTTCTTACTTTGGAAACACCTTTTCTTTATTCTAAATTGTAAACTATTGTTTTTCTTTTAGTATAGAATAATTTTTGTTCTATGTTTTTTTTTCTAAGTTATTCTTTACATGCTCTCTTGGAATTTATCATAACAGTCTTATTTACTTGTTAAATATTTTAATTGCTGTGTTTACGTTTGGTTAATAAAATCAAGAAAAGACATTAAGACTTTATATCCGATATTTCAAACATGGCAACCGAATCTAGAAATATTCTTCTATTACTTTCAAATATATCAATTTTTCTGTTTATATTTATTAGTAGGGCTTATGGTATTTTTTTTTTTGCTGTTGGCTTGAATAAAAAATAAATAAATAAATAAATAAATAAATCGTTTCGCGGATAAACCGCACCGCGGATAATCGAGACTGTACTGTATATAAATTTCAGTGTGTTTAAAATAGTGTAATACCATTAAAATAGACCGCAAACGTTTTTTCCCCGTAGACAGTAATAAACCGTGATTCTTTTGAGTGTCCCTGTAAATGGACCATAACTGCTAACACTTCATTTTCAATACCGAAAATACCATCGTAAACCCAAATAACATTTATTAATTACATCGCAATCCCATCATATTTACGACAGTTAGAGCACGGACAGACGGCAGACAGATAAACCGAAGTGAATACTTTTCAACTAGTTTGGAAACTGTTAAAAAAGAGACACTACTAACGATCTTTTTCCAACGATAACACGAATATGATAATCGATACATCTGATCAAAAGCATTTGTGCATCCGATCAAAAGCATTTGTTGACATACAATTAAGTAAATTAAACACTCAAACGAATTGATATCCTTCTTTGTCGGAAGTTATTTAAAACAATGTAGAATGATTTAAACATTAATTTTAGCTTTTATCCGTGTATTAACAGAAAATGTTAATTAATCCGCTGACATATATTGATATATAATGCTTCCTAACCACTTGCATTGAAGCAGAACAAGACTTGTACATGAGTATTTTCACATCACTTACCAAACAAACATCAAATAAACTATAAGTGAAAAAAAAATCGAACATGATTTAAGTATTTTATGCGGATTCGATATTTAACTTCAAAACGCTCCGATCAAAGGTGTTATTTACAATGTATAACACATAAAAGTAAACGTAAAATTATAATGGGTAATGATTCAGCTTTTGTGCTGAATGAGAGTCAAGTATTTTTCTATTACGGGTCGAGGGCTGCAATAGACAAAGTTTAATTTATAACGCAGAGTACTGCATTCTGAATACATATAATGAAGCTATTCACGTGTGACAAGATGTTTGAATTAATTACAAGGCGTTATTACGGTACAGTCGTGGAAAAAAAAGTAAACATCCCTTACCAACTCCTTAACAAATTATCGTAGGAGAAATTTACCTGTACCGAACGATTGGAAATAAAGCCTACTTTTAAATTATGCATATAAAATTTGCTTAGGGGGCCATCTACATATTAAAACGAACCATAACTTCATTTTTTTTCAATGGTAATACCCAATTTTAACGAGATATTTCAAATCTTCGGTTCAAACTATGTCTAGACACCAAATTTTAACTCATTTGAATGATAAGTTTTTGAATTATAAACATTCAAAATTTAGTGCTTCTAATGTTAAATTACATTTTCATATTTTCATTTATATCTCCTGAAATTATACTCCTAATGTGCTAATTTTTTGTGTAGCAATAATACTAAAATACCCAAACATAAATACGTCGAACTTGCAATTTTTATAATTTTATTATATGAAATATGAATTATGAAATTAATATTCGAAAAAATTATGAATTGCAACCTACAATTTTTTTGACGGATTTAGACTTATTAAGTCCTGCTTTATGGAAATCCAAAATTTCACATTCTTCTTCCAAGTAGTTTTCAAATTATGCTTAAAAAATAGCAAAATGATGGTATGAGGCTCCCACTTCGAATTGCAATATTGAAAGAAAAAAATTTTTTTTTGTTAATTCCGGCACCTAATAGGGATAGCATATGTCGATACATTTACTATTATGACTTTACTTATGTTTCAGCATTTAATAACAATAATATTAATAAAAGTTTTATTAATTATTAGTAAACCGTTGGCTTTTTTTTTAAAAATTCAAATATATGTTTCACTCTTTAAATTTAAATTAGGGATTTTTTTTCTGAATTAGTAATTTGTGATAAAAGATAAAATATACCACTAAATTTTTTATGTTTGTTTAATCTACGACATTTTCCATACGTATTAAAAAATTCTTCCTTAGACTATTTTTACATGAAAAACACGCAACATAACTACATTCGTTAAATTTCTGTAAAGAACACATTCGTTAAATTTTAGAAAACTCTAACTTCTGTGATTTCGATAGCTACTTTTAATTTTGTTAGCGTAAGAGTATTTTTTCCCAAAATTGGAAAAAAAATTCAGTGCCGAGAGGGTTAAGGGGATGTCTGTGATTGAAGTGACTAGATATTTTGACATTTCTGATGCTATCCTGTAATCTAGCAGTCTTCAATGATTACTTGAGTGTGGTTTAAGATGCCTTGATCAAGTAGGGGGCTCTCTAGATCAGCAATCGAGTACCGAACTTCAATTTGGATACAGCCCCTAAAATACGCCCGTTTTAAAATAATTAATTTCTCGGAAACTTGCATAACTACAACTTGCATAAAAATTTGTTTTTAGGCTAATTGAAGGGTGTAGAGTTCATTTATGTTGTCAGAATTGTGTACTGCTATTGAAAAAAACAAAGTTATGTAGATGGCCCCTAAGGAAATTTTATATACATCATTTAAAAGTAGACTTTACTACCAATCGTGTGGTACCAGTAATTTTCTTCTAGGATAATTTTTTGCAGAGTTAGTAAGGGGTGTTTACTTTTTTTTTCCACGACTGTACATGAGTATTTTCACATCACTACCAAACAAACATAAAATAAACTATAAGTGAAAAAAAAATCGAACATGATTTAAGTATTTTATGCGGATTCGATATTTATCTACAAAACGCTCCGATCAACGATGTTGTTTAGAATGTATAAGCACATAAAAGTAAATGTAAAATTATAATGGGTAATGATTCAGCTTTTGTGCTGAATGAGAGTCAAGTATTTTGCTATTACGGGTCGAGGGGTGCAATAGACAAAGTTTCATTTATAGCGCAGAATACTCCATTCTGAATACATATCATGAAGCTATTCACATGTGACAAGATGTTTGAATTAATTACTAAGCGTTATTATGGTACCTGTTTATTACAAGAGTCATAACTATTGATATTCAAAAAATATGCTGTTGGATTCAAGATTTTTTGGAAACTACATATCGCACATTTTTTTCTAAAATAACAGAATTCAAAAATCGTGATTTTTGGAACGTTAATAGGAGTGAATCACAAACATATTTTTCTATATCTATCTATATTATAAAGGACAAACGTGTCTGTCCGTAACTCCGGCGTCATATTGCGAATGTTAACAGCAGACGATCAAATTTAACTTTTGTTTACTTTTATTGCGAATTTTTAAATTACAAAATATCGCACATATTAAATTTTTGCACCGTCGAATAAAGAAAAAAATGTACTTTCAAATGCAATTTGATTGAAAACTATATTGCAATTTGTTTGAAAACTGTATCGCAATTTACTCATTTTTTTAATGTTTTTAAAATAATCTTCAAGCATGCACTGTAAATAAAAATGTCTGAAATTCAAACACTTAAGTGTCTGAAACAGAGTGTTCAATTTTCAGACATTTTAAAATGTCTTAATTTTTTCAGACACTTTTTGCGTCTGAATTTCAGACACTTCAAACGTCTGAAAGGCATCCATTTGTTTGTAAGCATAATACGTAGCCATGTTTGACCACGTTGAATCCTGGAAAATATTTGGCTGTGGTCCTACCCCTTCCACCCCCCATAAGCCAGATTTTTTTTTTTTTTTTTTTTTTTTTTTTTTTTTTTTTTTGTGCTATCAATTTTGGTATGCAATTTTCGTTAAACTGATAATTTAAATCTTTTACGACATTGTGCTGATTTTAATCAATATCTTGAACTTCAGGAGTAGAACAAGATTAATGACAAAAAATATTTATTTAAATATTAGATATTTTTTAATTCATTTTTTTTTGTAATATTATTTCACCTTAAAAGTTCAAAATATTGATTATAATCAGTACAGTTTTGAAACAGATTTAAAATATAAGCTTTACAAATATTGCACATCAAATTTGGGGGCTCTACAATCGTAGGGGGACGGGGCACTGCCCAGTATACCCATGCTTTAATCAAGAAGTTTTTTTTTTTTTTTTTGTAAAAAATGCAACCCTGCATTATGGTTATCTAAATTGAGATGTCCGGTATTTGGGAGTATCCGTTGTGGAAGTTAATGGACATTCCCGAATAGCGGACACCTCTATTTAACGAATACTTTTTTAATCCGCAAGACATACATATTTGTATATTTTTACCTCACAAAAGCAGATATCTCCGTTTATCGGACAAATTCCGTGGTCCCGAAGTTGGCGCTATTAAGGGCTTTTAAGGTACATAGGATAAATATTTTTTTTTTATAATCTTGTCCTACTCTAAAAGTTCAAAATATTTATTATACTCGGTTGAATGTCGAAAAAGATTTACAATATCAGATGTACAGAATTTGCAAAAATCCCACCCCCCTCCAAAAAAATGAACATTCATATAATTTAAAAATTAGATTTAACAAAAAATTATATTGCCACATAGGCAATTTTACATATATACTATGTCAGGTGATACAGCTATTTATACAACAGCTATTTAACTATGAATAAAAAAAAATAATAATATTCTACTTTAATAACATTGAGAAAAAAAATTATTCGGTATTTTGTTAAATATATTTGCATTTTTAATTTTGTCTTACTCTAAAAGTTCAAAACTTTCATTATAATCAGTGTAAGATTTAAAATATCAGCTTTACGAAAATTTCATACAAAATCCCCCCCCCCCCCCGAAAAAAATGAAAATACTTATCATTTAAAATTAGATTTTTTAAAAATTTATATTGCCACATGGGCAACTTTTTTATGTAGATCAGAGGGTAATCACAAAAGCTATTCAACTATCAATAAAAATAAATAAATACATATTCTATATTAATAACATGATGAAAAAAATAACTTATAGTTTCCAATCTTCTTTCGTCTTAAATATATATAGTAACATCTAACTGTCATTTTTGTATTTATCATGTAAGTGCATATAAATAAAGTTATTTTAAGTGCAAAATCTAGTTATAGCCTTTTACTTTTTTCCATTATAAATTTCAAATTACTTTATTTATTAAAAATAATCAAAAAATCAATATTAGAGTGTATTGCAAATCAAATACATATGAATATTTTCACTGGCAGCTTCACATAATAGACGAGTTTCATGTACTTTATTTATCATTTTTTAATCTGCGGTTTTATGCCAGGAAGTAAGAAAGCATTTGGTGATCTTTCAAAGCTTTTATTTTTCTTTATTGCCTTGTGGTCGTCGTTTACTGTGAGATAAGAATTAGCTATTGAAACTAAATCTGCCATTGAATATATGATTTGTTATAAATGACAGCATCATAAGTTTAAAAATATATACTTCTAGAATTAGTGGGGGTTTTTTTGCGAACAGATTCAAAACTAATTGAATTTCATGCAAGATTTTGTACAATAAATAAAATCATAAAAGACACTAATTTTAGTACTATAAAGAAATTATGGCACTTACTTCAAACGCTGTTTGCAAGAGGTAAGAAAAATTCCTCGATTTGGAATTTTAAAAACTACCACCGTGCGGCAGAAAGACTTGCATCATTTTAGAAGAAAATTACATAATGTATCCGACTAGCCATATTTAAAGAATGAATTATTTCATCCTCAAAATAGGACCCGCCAGACAATTTTTTTTTCTTGGCAGCTTTGACAGGATGAAGACGAATAACACAATATTATTGAAACAATACAAATTAGCACTAAGTCCATTGCACACGCTTTGTAGAGTTTCCGGGTGTAATCTTCAAGTTGTTGTTTACTCTATCACGCCCTTATATTGACGACAGCTTATAAGAGACATTTGGTGTCAAGCACACACGTTAGATGTATGTATTCAATTTATAAATAAACTAAGTAAATACGAATTAAAATCACAGTACTTCACATTCCGCAAAAAACGAATTAAAATACACGCGTACATAAAAACAAACTTTCCGTTTGAATTACAACGTATACTAATTCGAACAAAAGACATCTAAAATGCATGCGTAACTGAGAGTGTCCCCTGGTGGTTATTTCGTTGGAAGAATCAAAACGTCTTAAATTAAGACACGTTTGAAGCAACGAAGTGTCTTAAAATAAGACGTTTGCGGATATTTTAGACACTATTCTCAGTTCGTTTACACCATGATCATAGTAATACTCTTATGTATCTTAAATTAAGACATCTATAATGTCTTAATTTTCAGAATAAGACACTTAAGTGTCTAAAATTCTTTTTCAGTCACATATGTGTCAAATTTTAAGACGCCTCTATTTGCAGTGTGAGATTTGTTAAATCTATTTCTGTCACTTGCAGGCAGAAGATTTCAAAAGATAAGTATGTGTGCACTTAAACTAATATAGATAAAATAGTTCAGTATTTGTTCCCGGTTTATATTCCATAATGAAATTTAAACTTTATCAGTCCATAAATAAAAAAATAATAATAAAACACAAATTAAGACATGTAAACAAACCACGCTTATAACGCTGAAATTATTAGTATAAAAAAGAATAGCAATCTTTGGCGATTTCTTCGACTGTTAATTCTTAGCACGAGGCCAATACGAAAGTATCGCTTTTAATAAATTTCGAAATTTCATTTGAATGCATAATTGATAACATATAAAAATAATTGTTGGTATTGTTAGAGAAAAATCATTTATATATCATTAAATATATATATTAAATGTAAAAAATCTATTTAGAGTTTTCAATAATAAAAAAAAAAAACCCATATATATTGTATTTTGTAACCCGAGAAGCCCGGGTTTGAACTCCTTGTGTCATTTAAGGGGACCAGCTAAGCGAAATTTGGAAAAGAAATCGATTTTTACTTTTTTATATCATTAAATAAATTAAACTTTATCTTTACAACGATGTGTCACACATGTTCATATATTTAAAAAAGAAGTGTTGGAATTATTCATTCTTTCTAAGAGTGCTTCACAGCTTAACACTAGAACGCCGAGCAGGTGTCGCATGTCGATTCGACGCCGACTAATTGTCGATTCGAACCAGAATTTTTTTCATAAAATAAGTTAAATATAAATTACACTGTATTAAGTTAAAGAAGTAACCTAAATAATTTTAAATACATTTTCTGGTTTAAAATATTTTTTATAAAACTTACGCAAAATTTCCCGGCGTTCTAGTGTTAATGGCCATTTAAATCTTTAACTGACTTTTTTTCAAAACTTGGATTTTTCATGTTTGTGTTACTTTTTTTCAATATCTATTAAACTTAAAAACTCAAATTTTTTTTAATACTTATGTTATATTGTATACTTTAACAGAGGGATTTAATGATTTGTTGAGAATTATTTATTTTAGGCAGTGAAATCTTACCAAAAATGCTAATTTAAAAATGCCTTTCAATAAATAATTAATAATTAATTTTCAGGTTCACTTAGAAAGAAAATGGTTTGTTAAAATACGTAAAGCATGTTACTCAAACTACTCTAAAAATTCTAGACCTCTATATTTCACCATTTCTGAGAAAAAAGAACATAAAGTTGGTGTATTTTAACATGGCGGAGATAGAGCTTACACGGTCCCCTTAACGCGTGTTGAACTGCAGCTTTTTCATTTAAGGCGACTTTTAAAGCGAAACTGACTACTTTCTGATACATTTTTAAATTCAGTTTTGTTCACAAATGCATGACGTTGACCGGTGCACTTATTTAGAAACTACGCAATGGAACAATTTTTTTATTTTTGGATAAAAGCAGAAAATCTTTAAGAAAACGCTGTCTAAGTGGGTGTTTTGAACCGAATTTTAGGACGCGATAGCGCGCGAGAGAAAAAAACTGTCGTCAAGAGAGAACAATCGCTTAGGACTCGTGTTGAAATTCGCTTGTAACTCATGATGTAGAAAAAATGAAAAACTGTTCGGTTACGAATCAGTTTAATAATCATGCCTACAAGTGACATGCATTTACGCAGAGGCGGATTACCCATTATTAGCGGCTGACTAGACTGTAGCCTAGGGGCCCATTAATGGAAACAAGCCGCGATGCTATGATTTTCTTTCCGATTTTTTCTTTATTTCGGACTAGTATTTTATATAAAAAAGAAATTATGTGCAATGTTCCTTGCTTCACTGATTAATTGAATCTTGTAGTTAATTAACAAACATATAGTATTTCAAATGCTACTCCCCCTCTTAATTTTTATGATATTCATAAAAAGAAAATATTTGATTCTTGCAGCATTTTTCAGCATCCAGTTTGTGATGGATTTACACAGAGGCTACTTTTATAGCCCCAGCATCCTTTGAGGAATTTTCTCAGCATCTCTACAAATGATATCTTTTAAAGAAGCTGTTCAATTTTAATAAAGCATTTTGTCTATTTTTTACCCTTTAATTTTTAGCGCCCTGGCCGATCACCCAACCTTGCCCCCTTATTCTAGTAAAATTTATTATCAAAGTAAGAAAGTTCTTTTGATGTTAGAGACCATATAAATGTTTGTGTGAAAAATAGATTAATTTTTAAATTTACTTATTGTAAGTCCATTCCGAAGAAAAAAGCGTACAAAAGATTCAGATATATTCTTAGAAGCTTTGGAGATTATTGTTTTAGCTGCTGACGATAGAACCATTCTTCCAATATGAAAAAAGCGTACAAATCAAGTATAGCGATTTTTTATAAAGTCCCTGGGTCCCAGTAACTTATATTTAGAAAAAATATTATTCTACATCTTGGAAGGAAATGTTAAAAATCCCATTAGCCCAAAACTTCCCGAATTATGACATTTTTAATTTTATGAAATTTCAATGTTACCTGCACTAAAAGTACTTCTTTCCATTTTTAGTGACAGAAAGTAGTGAACTATATCGCTTTGAAGGGAGGGAAAGGGAACCCCCAAAAAATCTAGCATAGAGACCAAGGAGGTCGTTGATCTGTTTTTGTTTTTACGTTTAAAAATGAGTCAGAAATTTTCTCGTTGTTGAGCGGGATATTTTTTGAGAACTGCATTAATATATTCTTTTCGGTAATATATATACATTTTATTTTTATTTTTATTTTTATTTTTTTATTTTATTTATTTATTTTTATTTTTTTATTTATTTTTTTTTTTTTTGATATAAACAAAAGGACTACGTCTGAATTCATTCATATTTATAAAAACTTTTCAAAATAACAGACATTACATTACATTACAAGATAAAATTCATTCTGAATTCGAAACGTCCTTTTATATTGTTTTTAGTGTTTCTATCTTGCAATGTAATGTAATGTCTGTTATTTTGAAATTTTTTTATAAATATATACATTTTTATTTATTTTTAATGTATTAAAATTACATATGTATAAATATATATGTATTTAATATTTTTAAATTAAAGTATAGCTGTACAAGAATAAACTCATATACACATATACCAGCATTGTAAATTCATCATTCACGTTTTCAAATGCAGGTATTCAACCACATGTCTGCAATGCCTAATTTTTCCAGACATTTTATGCTTTCGTAAAGGTATAAAATATCATTAGTGGTGATGCGTGGGCGTTTATGATGGGAAATTCTAAATAATGTGGATTTTATATATATAAAACACTGCACTAGTTGATTTAATCTGCATATTTAAACTGCACTGAAATACATAAAAGTTAATATCAGAAATATTTTCTATAACTTTCTATTTTAATTAAATTTCTATAATTTCTATTTTAAAATAACAATCCGGAGAAGAATTTAAAAAGTGTCATCAACAAAAATATACACTACTGATTTTGAATCATTTATCGGAAAACGAGAAAAAAATATATATCCAGCATTTTTTACTCTAAACTATTTCCTCTTTCGCTATATTTTCTCCCTTTATATTGAAAGAAGACGGAGAGATTTTTAAAGAAATTTGGTTCTTTTCGTTAGTATCAAATATTGGACTTTTGCTCATTGGTTTTTATGCTCCTTTTACAAGGGCACAGGCTCGGACTGGCCCGCCGGCCCATCGGCCCGATGGCCGGTGCGCCCTCTCCCAGGGAAAACGTCGCGCCCCTAAGTGCCTAAGCCGCTCCAATATTTTTTCGCTTGTTGTATACATACATTCTGATTAGTGTACTAAATTTCAAGAATTCGTTTAGGGATAATCATCAATTAATAGACAGCACAAGAGATGTATTTTTTATTATTACCACAAATAAATTAAAGATATATCGTAGCAATTTCAGGATCGGAAACCAAAATGGACATCTTTGCATGCGATTGAAAGAGAAAATATGCACCCAACGAAAGCTTTAGTAGCCATTGCACCCTGGACGAAATTTTTTTCATCGCTTTTTTTCATGATATGTTTTAGAATTTACATATTTTCAGTCCTTTTGCTTTTAGTACTCTGCGCCCCCTTTCCTTATAGCCGCCCTTAAATGCACATATAATGGTGCTTTTTGAAAGAGAGAAAAAAAAAGAGAGACGTATCAGAAGGCAAAAAACTTTTTGTATGGCTTTTGTTTTTGATTGGAAAACATGATGATCTTTCTTTTCGGGGAATACAAAGTTGATGATACTTTTGGATTGCAATCGCTGCAAGCTGTGGTATCTCGCGGACAGCGTTTTCTCATTCACAAAATCTGCCGTTATTTTCGGATAGTAATCTCGCGCCTAGTTTATGAGTAACCAGTGAAATTACATAAAAAATATACATATGCGTCGAAATGAGAATCTCCTTCCTTTTTTAAAGTCGATTAAAAAGTACTGGTTATGTACCCTGCGGCTTGCATGAATACAATCCCTGGGGCACTTACACTCAAGTACGGAAACTTAAATATTTCCCTTGATCTTTAACAATGATAAAAGTTTTGCAATCATGGGAAGAGTGTGCTGGGAATAGTAAATTTACTTAATTGTTTTAGGGATTTTAGACTAGCAAAGCAATGTTTTAGGGTGTACTTTTTCTGTAGAAACCTTTTCATAATGTGATATCAATTCAGTTCTTTATGGACGCATAATAGTAATTTTTTAAGTATAAAAAATATCAATTATTTTCACAAGCAAGTATTATTTTCACATTCAAATAGCTTTATATTTCAGCATTCCAATACCCTATAATACGTGGTACAAAAGAAGCTTGAGATTTAGTTTTCAAAATTTCTATTTCCAAACGGAAAGTATATTTTTGTTCTAATTATAAATATTTTTTAGACGAAGTTTGCATACCGAACGTTTCTTGTGTGTTGAAGGAGATATTTGTAGATACCACATGTAAATATGCTACTTGGTTAATAATATGAATAATAACAAAACAGTAGATAGTGGCTCTCAGATTGTAACAGAAATTGAATTTATGACATTTTAAACTGGCTTGATAACTAATTCCTATTACATTAAAAAAAAAAAAAAAAAAAAAAAAAAAAAAAGTTTGAAGACCTTAGCAGCACCGCAGCAACCCTATTTGGCGCTAGGTGCAAAGGTGCAAAAAACAGTGTTAGCTTTTCTAAGGATCCTCAGTGCATCAATGGTGATAGTGGAAAAAAATATGGTTTACAGCTTACAAATTCTGCAAAAAATAATCGTAAAAAAATATGTAGGTACCAATCAACTGAAAATAATATCTACTAGTTATTGTTATGCATAAATTATGTTTCCGAAGTCGTATACTTATTGAGAATTCTACCAACTTTTATTTTTCAAGCAATAATACCCCATTTTTGACACATTATTTGAGTTTCTTGGATCGAGACAGCCCGGAAAAAGGCATAGTTTATATGCATTAAATTAAATCATGGTAGAGTTAGAAGGATTTAAATTTGAGGATGTTAAAGATAAATCCATTTCAGAAACTTAGTTTTTAACTTCGTAAAAATTATCTGATGATTTTTTATTAATTCATTAGAGATATAGTGAATAGACCCAAACTTATTTCAAACTTTTTTTCTATTCAAAAACTTTTCTTAATTAGAAATTATTAACAAAGTCATTTAAAAAAATATATATTATGAACTAACCATAATTGTTAAAAACATTCATGTGTACAATTCATTTGAATAATTGGTTTTGGAGCTATCGAGAAATTTTTCTTTTCCATAAATTAAGGGGTCCGTATTCCGCTATCAAAGGAGCCACAAAAAAATCGTAGAAACTTACAAGAAATATTTTGTAGGATTTTTTTTAATATAAAGTTTTTAATAAATTTATTATTCTAGTAAAATTTTACTGGGGACTAATTGAGAGTTTTTGGTACTTTTTCTTGTAAGATCTTCAATTTATTTTCTGAAGTTTAGGGTTAAACCCCTAACGCATTTTCTTTTATAACAGTATTAAGATTTAAGAAAAGCATATAAGCTATATCTCTTTCCTGGCTAGAAAGGAACTCAAACAGGGTGTCAAAAGTGGATGTTACCATTTGAAAAATCAATGTTCGTGTATGTAATATGTAGACAGCCTCCAAAGCAAAATTTACGAAAAGTATTTAATAGTAAATATTATTCCTAATCAATTGTTATCCTAATCAATCCTATGTTTTTTTCATACAGTGATTTTGAGGAAAATTGGTAGGGGCGATGATTTTTTTTTTCTGCAAGGTGTCTATCGATAGAAGAAAATAAGAAAGCTCTAGTCTTGATATCAGTAATCTACTACAAGTTAATCTGTATTCAACTTGCTGGAGCTTTTAGATGTTATGTGATGTGGTTTAAAAAATTGCGTAATATTGTGTAGGATTGATGGAATTTTAAACATGCACGGAGAATATTGCGAAGTCTTTTATCTAGAGTTAAAGATTTAATTTAAGCCATTATCCTTTACTTGGTGCTATACAAGTGTGTTAAACCTTATCAAGCCAGATACAACACAAGCAAGTCAAATTGACTTGAGTTCGTTAAAATTTTTGCGCCCTCTAAAAATCCAAGGTCTGCGCCCTTTACACTGACCCAGTCCGACCCTGCAAGGGCAATGTCAGTCGGTGTGAATGGTTGTCAAGGGAACGAGGCGAGCCATGAAAAGAAACAATAGCGATTTTCGCTAGTGATTTATCTCTGATAAATGACACTTTGTATTAGATTCTATCTTAAATAATTATTTTTTTTTTACATAAGGTCATTAATCATAATTTTTATTCTGTTCACACCAGGGAGACACTATGATATTATTTTCTTTCCATAGTACTTCAGTTATATATATTTTTTAAAGATTTTTCAATGTAAGGTCAAGTAAGGGGAATTTATCAGTACTATAATTTACATATAATTTTAGACATTGCTTAATAATAATGAAAAAAAAATTAATAAGCACTGCATAACGACATAGAGCTACGAAACACAATGACAATAGACAATGACAATGACAATAGAGCTACGAGAAAATCGGGAAAATTATAGAAATTTCGCTATCCATAGCCAAAAACATGCACAAATAATTTGCTTCAATTTTATGCATAACCTCATACACTTTTCGATGGTACAATAATAAAAATGGCTCCACCCCATAACCCCCTTCCGGCAGAATATTTCCATATTAAAGGAGGACCTCTGCTGGCCATATCCAAAAACATACTCAAAAAATTTGGTTAAATTCTATGCATAACTTCATACACTTTTCGATTATACAATAATGAAAATGGCACAAAAATCACTATTATAGCGCCCCCTTCCGGCAGAATGTTTCCATATTGAAGGAGAATCTATCTGTTTGCCGTTACCAAAAATACACAAAAATTTTGATTCAATTCTATGCATAACTTCATACACTTTTCCATGGTAAAATGACGACACACGGACAGACAGACATTTTGTATAAGCATGTTTTGGGGGATCTCTGAGCCCTAAAACGTGTAAATCCGTCGAAAACCGGAAGGCGGAAAAAAATTTAGATTACAATACTTTCTTCTATTGGAGATAGAAGAAAGAAAAAGGTAGTTGCAAATAAGAGATAAAGTTAGCTTAATGTATTCATAAAATTGTTTATATAAATTATAAAAGAAATATAACTAACTACATTATTACACATACTGGGCAAAATGAGGTAAATGTAAATTTCGACTACAATTTTGAAATAACACTGGAACAACAACAGATAAAGCATCATGTAATACCTTGAGAATAACATGAATTCTTTTTTTACTAAATGAAATAATTCGCCTTGCATACAAATTCTGAAAAGATCCTGAAAAATTCCACGAAAACCGAGAACAAACGTACAAGAAATTACCTTCACAAAATTAGACTAAGAAAATGTACAAACTTAACTGTTTAAACCAGTCGCATGTTTTATTTATGAAGGCGTTTATTTTCATAAGCGTGAAACTGCAACAATAGTAAATTCCAAAGGGAAAAATACAACGTTCTGTAAATTTTTAATTAAAGACAGCATACTAATTTTATTTGCTGAAAGGGATAAATTAAAAGTTTAAAAACAGTAAAAATAGGTTTATTCGATAACCGAGTCATTTTCAAAACAAATAAATAAAAATATTCTAAAATTGCACTGTTTATGTAAGATTTTTATTTATTTGTTTTAAAAATGACTCGGGTGGAGTCGAAACATGTAAACAGTTGGATAAACCTATTTTTACTATTTTAAAGTTTTAATTTACATCTTTTATAGGGCGATAGCAAAGCGCAGACAATCACCTCATCGAGTTCACGGATGAAATTCTAGGATTAGTTAAATCTTGATTCCCATATTAAAATGCAATGGGTCTGCCAAGTCATATCTTGGTGGAAAACACCTGAAAACCCGATTTTAGCGGCCGACTCGTATGTTTACCATTGTGTTTTCCTGCTCCCAGTCCTCCATGTTTCCATACCTTTGGGTGCAGGAAAACACAATGGTAAACCTACGAGTCAGCCGCTAAAATAGCGATTTCAGGTGTTTTCCACCAAGATATGACTTGGCAGACCTATTGCGTTTTATATGCGAGTCAAGATTTAACTAATCCTAGAATTTCATCCGTGAACTCGATGAGGTAATTGTCTGTGCTGTCGGCTCCTGGTCTATTAGTAATTAAAATTAGTATATTATTACAAGGTGTTAATTTGTTATATATTTAAAGACAGCATTTTTAACGAATTAGAGTTGCTCGCTCAACTTTTAAAGAGGAAATATTGACTAAATATGAAGTTTATAAAATTTCTGCTCTAAGGTATCAGAAAGCTTTAAATCAACATAATTTTTTTTAATCATTCACTCGTATAATAATTTGATTAATTTCTAATTTTATGAGCAAATTCTAATTTCTGGTACACAAAATTTCGCGTTTGAACAAATGTTATGGAAAATCAAAACTTTAATTATCACCATATTTGTCAAAAAAGGCTAATTTTTAAACTCATTTTTTTCAAAACGGTTATTTAAGCTTGCGTGGGTATGATTTTGTGGAAATGGTTAACCCGATTATATCTGAAACGATCTAAGAATTTTAATCCTTTACTTAATGTTCTTAAAATGTACATTATTAGTTAAAAAAGTTTCCCAATTTCTTTTTTCTATGAAATATTTATTTGTTGTTATTTTTCTAAAAGAGTACTAATTTTATTTTACAATAGGTCATTTTAATTGGGCATTATTTTTATAAGAATTAGAATATATACTACATGGTGTCCGCAAATTCATGGGCCAGAGTATAAGGGAAGGTAAAGTAGATATATAGAAGCAATTTTGGTATACCAATGTGATGTCGGAAATGAAAAGTTTTGGCGAAAAACAAGAAATGTGGAGGAAATGAAAACAAGAGTTTGGTTTGATTTGATTTGATATCCTGAGAGGGATTGCTCAGACCAGGGCCTAGTCTGGAGAGCATATTATCCTTCCCGGTCACCTTTATTAAGGTTTAAAAAAAGAAAAAGAAAATTACAATGAAAAAATTACAATGTTCAGCTGGAGCTGTACCCGACGTTAAGCGCGACAAGGGACCGGTTATAAAATAAGTTGGGTCAAGAAAAAATAGTGATTACAAACTATTTTCAAAGACCAGATCGCCTATGGGGAAAAGTATTAACTGTCTCATAGTTTAAAATCCATTGAAGATTCCATTTGATCCCATGAAATCCATTGATGAACTCTTAAGTTATACACTAGTAGATTCCATAAGCACTGTATCTACATGAAGACAGCAATGATATCAATCACACCGATGACACTATGAGATACCCGAACGCACACCTTGAAGATTTATAGATAATATGAACACACACATGTTGAAATAAATAACACTGATGCCCACATGGTGAAGACTTACACACACTGATGACACACGGATGACCAAAATATAAATGCTGGATACTGGAAGATAAAATCCAATGAATTGTTGATATAGATGAAACAACTGGAACCTTCGAAAGGGTACGCCAATCACTTGCTAAATGCTGCCAGGTATGTGAGGGTCATTCTCCCAAAAGTGTACATATTCAATACAAATTATTTTTCCTGTAGAAAATTTTTGTTTTGGAAGACAAATGTTATTTTTAGAAACTTATCCCTTACTGCAAGAAAAAATCAGCAATGGCCCAGCTACATTATATTTTCTTTTTTTTCAGAAACACAGTTTTTTTAATTAACATCATTCACGGAGGTGAACTTTATGCTACAGTTATGTTTGTGTAGTGAGACAAAGCATAAAAAACTATTTATTCTATTAGATGTATAACTAAGGATTATAGCTATATAAGAATGCCTAATGAATTTATTTGGAATGAATATAAAAAAAAAAACCCACAAAATAATCATCTCCCATCTGGAGCTTCTTTTGATCACTGATCTTTTATATGCTATTCAATCCTTCCCTTTTTAAGTTTTGAAACTATCTTTTTTGATTTAAAGTCATTGTAAATTCTTGTTAAGTATTTTCCTCTGAAATATACATTTTCAAAATTGAGAGTTTAACGGAGGTGAAGAACATGCTCTAAATATTAACCTACATATTTATTATTTTGAGAAAAATAATTTTAGTTCTTTAAATCAATATCTGTTGATATAATTACATAAGCAATATATAAGCATGTATCTTAGTGTTGATTTAGCCACCTTGAAGCATAGTTCACGGATGTGAGAATCTCCAATAACCATCGTTGCTTTTTTTATAAGAAAATCTAACACCTGAGTATAAAAACAAAATTTCTAACTTGTAATTTAACAACAGCAAACATACGGGCTAACTTTAGCATCATGAAAAACAAAATCTGACGATAATTTTGCCATCTATTAACATTAAAATGCAACTTAATGTTTGGTTCATGGAAGTTAGAATTTATTGTGTGACACTCCTTTCCGTACTCAGAAACAAACTAAAATGCAAAGGAAGCAATTAACTATGCTAAGTTACTTTCCTCTTGAGATAGTAGCAGCTATAATTATAATTATTTAACTATTTTGTTTCCAGTTAAATAAGTAATCACACATTTTTCTTAGTAACATTGGGTGTGCGACATGACACGGAGGTGAGATCTCACATACTGTGTTCTAAGAAATAAAAAATATAAACTGTGAAAAATGTATGCTCACCACACATTGAGTCTCCTTTCACTTTCAATAACAAACGTAAATTAATTCAAAAATATTCATGCCAAATACTGTAAAAGGCTTTGTGACTGGGATGGTACACTTTTGGGAGAATGACCCATGTATCGATGTTGGTGGTGACACATTTGAGCACTCAATGTAATTATTATGTGAATAAAACACTTGTTTTCATTTCCTCCGCATTTCTAGCATTTCGCCAAAACTTTCCATTTCCAACTCCACATTGCTATACTTAAATTGCTTCTTTATGTGTACTTTACCTTCCCTTACAGTGCCCATGAATTTGGGGGCACCCTGTAGTTTAAGCGGCAGAGTTATGAGAATGTTATAATGCGTCTATTGTATCAGTTGATGGAAAATTATGCATCTATTTCAATCTTAAAATTAATGAAAATCAGGGTACGCTGATTTAAATCAGCTTGATTTTAACCTTTAAGGGTGTATTCGAAAAAATATTTTTCCACCCTCAACAGCTCGAAATTTTCTGAGACATTTTCAGACTCATTTTTAAAAGTAAAAACATGAAACTTGCTGGGGTGATTTCTGAAGACATGTTTAACATGCCGTGTGATTTCATTTTCAGCTCAATTAATTAGAATTTGATTTCTAAACAATTATTTTCTCAGTATGACCATTTTTTTCATTCCCAGATCGCCCGCTTTGGAAAATTCGGTTCAAAACGCCAACTTTGACAGCGTTTTTTACAGTATTTTCTGCATTTATCAAAAAATTAAGAAGCACCGCACATTATATAGTTTCTAAATAAGAGAATTTCCAAGTTTGATGCGTTTGAGAGCAAAAATGAATTTTAAAATGAATCAGAAAATAAGCAGTTTGGATCGGAATACACCCTTAACTGATGTTACCGATCTCTCAGACCGCGGAGTTTTTCAATTTTTATAATTTAACTTGCAATTTTCAGTTTAACTTCAAAAACTACCGAAATTTTGTTCCGTTTGGAACTTTAGTACTATCACCAGAAACTTTTGAATCGGTGAATTTTAATCATAAGAGTCCTGTGCAAAAAGTTTAGTTCAAAAACACCATCCTATGAGTTAATCGTGCCTTTTATTCATTTTTCGTTGCAGCGGTCTCACAGACCGCTTCACACTAGTTACGTGACAATTTCTGTGACATCAGTTAAAGGTTAAACATGATTAAAATCCTGATTTTAATCACTTGATTTTTTTTAAAAAAATCATTGATTAAAATGACACAATTATATTTAATTGTTTTTTAATTAATAAAGTTTAACTATACTCTAAATCAAAATAATTTTGAAACGAGTACATTTTATTTAAATCAAAGAAAACAAAAAATAAAGGTGTATGTTCTCAATACACTCTGACAATGTTCTTTCATTTTCAACAGCAATCCTCTGCTTGCTTTTTCATTTGTAAATACTCACTAGAGAGATAAGGGAATTTATTGGTTGAGGTAACAGTGGTCTCCCAGAGTAAATACATAACAAAGAATTTCTTTCTTTTGACCACTGACCAATAGGTATTAGTTACAGACCTGTTTTTCAACCTCACTTGAGGTAAAGTACTTGAATCAACTTTTGCTTGAAGTTACTCATACTGAACTGCTGGGCCCGACTTAGGCTATGGGGGACCCGGGGCAAAAATCATTCAGGGGGGCCCCCTTCTATCTATCTCTAGAATTTTGTTTTGCGAATAATGTGCAAGTAGCTACTACTAAGCTTCATACATATTGTAAGTATGCATAAATTTTGTACCCGGTACTACTCACATTTGTATACAGAGTATCACAAAAAATGGTCACAACTTTAAGAAAAAATGCTAGTATGATAATAGTAGAAAAAAAAGATAGATTGGTTGACACGAGTATTTCTTTACAAACTTCGCTTATCTACGTACGTTATAAGATGTCTAAAAGAAAATGCGCCAAATGCATCATAATGAATGGTTTTAACTTGCCATGTTACGTAGAAAACGTTAATAAAGAATTTCTTTTGAAAACAATATAATACTAAGTTGTCATAATGGAATTTCAACAATTAGTTTTCTAATGATATAGTTTGTTTTTTGCTTGGGTGGCGGGGTACTGAAAGCAGAGAAGGGGGGGGGGGACTGCACTCCCTTCCTAAATGTTTGAAAATAGATGAATTTTTGTTACTTTTGGCTAATTTTAATCATTTGGCACCTTTTAATGAAGAAAATCTTGATTACTCTCATGAGGGCCCCTAAAAAGGGGGGCCCGGGGCAGCTGCCCCGCATGCCCCTGCATAAGTCGGGCCCTGCTGAACTGTAGATTAGATAGCAGTATTTGATGTAGTACAGGATAAATTGGAAAAAAAATTGTAACATAAAGATGGCAGGTAGGAAAATGCATCCCATATGGCTCGACTTTACAGAAATTGCAACAGTTTCTGGTAAAGCTAAGCTAAAAATTTCATGATTACATTTCCCGATTTAAAGTAAATAAATAATTGGTTACCTTGATACTTTGTTCATTTTTTTCTCTGAAAATGTCGGTATAAGGAATTTCTTTTATTAAAAGAGTTTAAAAGGACTTATGTTTATAATATTGGCCAGCTATAAAATTAGTATTTTTATTGTTATTTTGATTTTGATTTGCAAAAAAAATATTAGTTACACTGAAGAAAGAAGTCATTAGTGCTTTTCTGAATGTTTATCCTTTTCGCTACCTGGATCCACATATGTGGACCTTTATTCTTTTCCCCATAAAAAAACTAAACTGTTTGATTTTTTTACATTTTGACTTCATTTATTAATAGCTGAATGTTTTTTGCTTTAAAAGCAAACCAATAAATGGCAAAATCTATGCTGATGAATTATATGCTATGATTAAATACTAGTTTCAAACTTCTGTCTTAATTGCATTTGTAAAACTATTAAAAATGGCATGCTATAACCTTCAAAGTTTAATATAAAATTGTTAGATAATTTTAGTTAAAAAAATCTGATTTAAATAAAATGAATCCGATTTTTTTTTTTTTTTTATCGGGATTTTTTATACCCTGAAAAAAATTAAATGGATTTAATTTCTTAAAAAATAAAATTCAAAATAATAGAATTATATAAATATTCTTTGAAGTTTATGAAGCAGTTAATGTAACATTTTTTAATATAAAACTTCTCTAAAATTTAAATTGTATTTTGACGTTTCACAGGTAGCTGATTCTTTAAAATAATTATATTAACATTATATTTAAATGGTACTAAATTTTACGTTTTATCAATTTTATTTTTAAAGTTTTCCGTTTCAGAACCTAATGTAATTCTCCTGTTCAATTTTTTTTTTTTTTTTTACGTTTTCAGATATCACCTTACTTACCTTACTGTTTAAAGATAGGGTATAGAAAAATAATATTCACCACGATCACATAATAAAAATATATCAAATAAACGTAACGAACTTTGGTGAAATTTGATACTTTACAGACATTTACCCATAAAAGATTACTTACTCGGTAAACGATATAAACTTGGTTAGGCAGGTGGAGGGAGGGGGGGGGGGGTTATTAATGCTACCGGCATAACCATATCAAAGACTCATTTTACATGTTTTTCTTTTTCTAAGCATAGTAATACCTATATATATAAATAACGGAAAAATATAACAATAACGGACAGTTTGGAAAATGAGAATCGCGGATCTATGTTTCGACTTTACAATAAAAAAATCTACCGCTGAAACTAGGTTTAAGACAAGTAACTGAACTACTTCGCAGTTTCTTTTTTTTACCATATTGTGTTAAACAATAGGTACATTTTGATAAAAGTTTTTATATTAAAACGATTATACAAATTCAAATCAGCAATCAAAGCTCTTAGAAGAATTGGATATATTAATTTATGCGATTATTTTTTTCATAAAAAATGTCATTTTTACATAAAGATGGATGCCTAACCAGTAGTTGATAATTTCTGCTCTCAGAAACCTGGTAGACGGGAGTACAGGCATCCGTCGACTTAAAGACTAGGTTGAGCAAAAAGTTCTGGGAAATTTGTGAAAGTTGCGTTGTTATGCGCAAATTAACAACAAAAGCAACAAGGACTGTTCTCAAAGTAGAGACCATCATAGTCCACGACTTTATGTCATCGTTCTGCCAGGTTCCGGGTTTGCTGGAAGTATCATGGTGGCTCCTTCGAATAAAAAAACTCTTGACATGCTACTTCAACTTCATTAAAGGATTCAAATCAACGCCCTTGAAAAAGTGTAGCATTGATCGAAAGAGGCCATAATCGAATTCCTGAACTCCTATTATAGATATAACACTAGTACTCATGTATGCGATACAAATTCTGGTAACTATTAGATTAAAAATTTCCCAGAACTTTTTGCTCAACCTAATATTACTTACGTAAATTCGCAGTTACGAAATAAATCTCGAAAATTATATTATATAAAACTAGCACGTTTGATATGCATTTGCATACTTTTGATAATTATTTTATAAGTAAAATATGCAGATAAAAACCAAAACCATAATATAGTAATATAGTTTTATATATTAGTGAGAATCATATTTTCATTAGGATATACAATCAAATATAACAAAACAAACTCAAATCTAATTAAAATGAGACAAAAAAAATCTGGAGTTCAATCGTAACAATTATGTTAGCTGAATTCAAACCAGAACGAAAACTAATTTTAAAGTTTCAATGAAGAGGAGCGAGTGTATTTTTTTCTTCTAGCTTCACCTGTTCGTTTGATATAGATTGAAAATTGTTTAAATTAATTCATCAATGTTAAATTTATAAATCCCGCATTCCATAAGAGGTTTTTAATTTGAAAAGTGTTCTTTCAGTTTGTTTTTATGTTTTTTTCATTCTTTTAAAGTTTATATCCGAGTAAATACTTCTTCAGGATACTTTATAAAATAATACTGTGTAAATAATATATAGTATAAGTATTCATAAATAAAGTACTGTACTAAATTATAAGTCGTTAAAAATTGTCATCGTCCTTATCGTTAATATATATATATATAATGAATATTGCAGTTTCTTACGAAATTTTACCTAATCAATTTACAAATTCGACTTAAGTAAAATTCAAGTTACGTAAAAGTTTGCGGAACGCATTACTTGCGTAAGTCGGGGGATTCGTGAACTGGGTTAATAGGTAGCTTATTTGACTTTTATGTTGTGTTTATCCCCGATTTAGACCTATTAAATTTTAATTGATAAATCTTTAAGATTTCTCTTTTTTTTCCCTTAACAATGCATAAATTATCTATAGAGGGATAACTTAGACATAGACTAAAAAACCGATTATTTCTTTGTTATACCCCGAATTGCCTCTCCGACAGGATAATAAAGTTATTTTATAATTTAAAGTTACGCATTCAATTTTTATACTGAAATTATCCTGATAGACCGATTGCCTGTCAAAAATCATCTTTTTTGAGATGAGTTTTGAAATACTGAGTGTGCATTTGCACAGTCCTACATCGCAATCGGTATTGAAATATGAGGGATTCACAATCACAGTAGATCAAGACCATTTTGAAAAAAAAAAAAATGAGATACTCCATTTAGAATCTGCATAAAATCTGTTTTATCTGCACCCACAGTAAACCAAGTCTGTAAACAGATAACATATATGAGAAAGTATTTGAAAACAGACTTGATTCACTGTGGGAGCGGATAAAAGAGATTTTACACACCTTCTAAATGGACTATCTCATTTTTTTTTTCAAAATGGACTTTGGGTCTACTATGGTTGTGAACCCCTCACATATGATTTGTTTTCTCACTCAATTTCAACTATCGTTTATTTCATTAATAACAAATAGCCCAGTCAAATTAGAGTTTGAAGTGGACTATTCTGGTGTAATTGTTTTTAGTGTCTTACTTTATATTTTCGGGGGTGCTGAATACGAATCTGAAGTTGTCCAACAAAATTTCTCTCGGCAAATATGAAAAATCGTGAAAAAACCACTAAAAATCGCAGATTTTTCAAGTTTTTTGCTTATAACTTGCAAAGTAAGCTTTTTACGCAAAAGGTGACCCTATATTAAAATACAGACGAGAAAATTACCTACAATTCATGTTCTTATAATTTTTTTTGTACGATAAACGGCTTCCATAGAGGCGTTGAAAAAAAGGCGAAAACCAGTAATTTTGGAAAATCCCAAAACAGATATTCTTACCCTTTCCGTTCATAACACTAAAAGTAAGCATTTCACTGTAAACATTTGCAAACTTACTCACTTATTATTAGGTTATACATTTTTATGATGTAGGTATGCAGTGTGACCTCGAAAATCCGGCAACTTAAAAAATCCGGCATCAAAGTCATCTTTCTCCGCTCCTTTTTTCACTTCCAACTTACGGCAAAAGTAAAAACAGCAATTATTTTAGAATTAAAAACTGAGATAAAAAACAATGCATTAGCTGACAGCTATATCGCTGACGCGGTGCCAAATAGAGCCATCGATAACACTCGTAGCAGCTCAGAGGAACGAGGTAAGGACCTGGCAGAAGATAAGGTCTCACCAAAAAATACGCGTACATTTGACCGGAAAATTAACATCATCTTCAAAGAAACAAGACTGTATTTCCGAAATTGATACAATTCTCTACAATTTATGTGCAAGTAATTTATTTGGACCTCAAATAGTTATGAGAAAAACAATGATGAATGCACGAAGTATTCAGCTGCCTCTTTATTGAAAACATACTAAATGCATCATTAGACTTCTGTACACATATTTGAAACGTAAACGTTAGGTTTTATGGATACAACAAAAAGATAAAAAGTGATTAATGATCGGTTAGTGTTTAATGTTATACAGTATAATGAAATACGTAGGTAAGTATATATATATATATATATTTTTTTTTTTTTTTGCAGCACTTATTATTAAATGATTATTGACTTGAAATGACACTCATTAGTCAAACCGACCCCTCTTGGCTAAAGGTTTCATGATTGCAGGCATGTCTTCCAATTCTTCTACACCTAAAAAAATAATTAAATATAATATTTATTTAAGCACCTGGGCGCGAAAGAGCCCTTTTCGTCCCGAGGGAGAAGATTCCTGCCCCAGACGTAGGCGAAGGCTGCAAACACCCAAGGATCGAAGCTTAGGCTTCTGAGCAGCTCTGGTACATGTAGTATTTTAAAAAACGGTGGAACGAATTGTAATGAATTAAGTAAGTAATGATTCATGCAACATTTTTACGTCTTTCTTTTGTTACCCCTCTTTTACAACTCAAGTCATGAATAGGTTACTTTTGGACCTCAATTTAGGAAACATAGCCTATTATTTTACGAACCACCGTTTAAAAAAAATAATTTATGATTTAGTTCCAATTGTTTGAAAATTGAGTAGTTATACCACTGTATTAAGATAAATATTTTGCTCACAAAATTAAAAAAGTTAGTGAAAAAGTAATGGTAAAATGGAATTATTTATACATATTTACCTTCAAGTACTTCAGGGTATTCCGGATCATCCTCGTCTTCCTCAATTTCAGTAAGAGGCATGTTATTGCAACTGCTTTTGCAGTTTATACACATATTGGAACACTTGAGGCCTGATTTTTTGCATCCACGGTTTTTCTAAGGTCTTCTTGCATTTGCAAGAAATGAGTTTCAAAACGGCTTGAGGTGCTGGTGGCTGTAGTGTGGTTACTCGCTCCAGACCATTTTTCATTTTCTTCGAACCCCATTGTTCAGGATCTTTTTTATTCCCAAACCAATGTTGAACTTGAAAATCTACCCTAAAGGAATGTTGCTGAGCTGCAGACTCAGTAGGAGGTAAGGCCACCAAATGGATTGATGTCTTGTATGCAGACCTAAGGTAACATAAATACCTCAAATTGTTTAATTACGTGACTTCCTTGTCATCAAATTTATACAATGAGACCAAAAAACGATTGCCAGCATTAGTAACTGCATCAGCATCTGCCATAGGGTCTTTAAAAACCTCAATGGTATTAGTTAATGCAAAGTTTTTCTTGAGAGCGAAGAAACCTCATTTTTCCTACTTTGAACAAGGCTGAAGTAGTATCACAGCCTCCCATGGCATGCAAAAAATAATATGTTGTTAGCAATCGATTGATCAAGTTTGTAGTCAGAAGAAAAAATGAGTTGTGAAACTATCCCTTTGCCTAGCTTTCGAAAGTATACATTTGAATGTACACCCCTACAGCGACAAATCATAATAACTCGCAAATCGACGCCTTCACCCACAATAACTACAGGGTTATGTTGTTGTGCAATGTCTCTTGCTGTGGTGACAATAAGTGTATCAGCATCCTCTCGTGCCTGTTTTGTGTGAATGTCAGCTACTGCAAATTTGTAATTGATTTTTGAAAATTACAGATTTCGGAAAAAAATATCAAAAGTACTTACGATTTTCTTGAGAGTGACATTTATTCGTTATTTAATACATACCCAAATGATATTGACGTGAGAAAAAGAGAAAATTCAATGTTTAAAAAACTTAATTTATTTGATATTTTATGTATTAAAAAAAATCTGATAAGTAGTGCTGCCATTTCTTCTCATGTAATTTCTCAAGCATCAATGTCAAGTAACTATCTTCTTTCTTGAATTTTATACAAGTGACGAATATCGATTTCGGAAATACAGTCTTGTTTCTTTGAAGATGACGTTAATTTTCCAGTCAAATTTATGCATTTTTTCGGTGATAACTTATCTTCTGATAGGTCCTTGTCCTCGTTCCTCTGAGCTGCTACCAGTATTATCGAGGATTCTATTTAGCACAGCGTAAGCGATCTCGCTGTCCGCTAATCCATAGTTTTTACCTCGGTTTTTAATTCGAAAATAACTGCTATTTTTGCTCTTCCCGTAAGTTGGAAGTGAAAGAAAAGGTGGGGAGGGGGGGGATTTTTAAGTCGCCGGATCTCTAAATGCCGGATTTTCAAGGTCACACAGCATACCTACATCACAATAATATACAACCTAATAATAAGCGAGTACGTCAGCAAATGTTTACAGTGAAATGCTTACTTTTAGTGTTATGAACGGAAAGGGTAAGAATATCTGTTTTGCAATTTTCCAATATTACTGGTTTTCGCCTTTTTTCAACGCCTCTATGGAAGCCGTATATCGTACAAAAAAAATTATAAGAACATGAATTGTAGGTAATTTTCTTGTCTGTATTTTAATATAGGGTCACCTTTTGCGTAAAAAGCTTACTTTGCAAGTTATAAGCAAAAAACTCGAAAAATCTGCCATTTTTAGTGGTTTTTTTCACGACTTTTCATATTTGCCGTGAGAAATTTTGTTGGACAAATTCAGATTCGTGTTCAGCACCCCCAAAAACATAAAGTAAGACACTAAAAACAATTACACCAGAATTTTCCACTTTAGGCCCTTTTTTAACCTAATTTGACTGGACTAAAAGCTCGGTTGCAATTTCTAGCGATTTCAGCAATAGCTTAATCCTAGAATGACACACTGGGGTCTCACAAACCTATAGATTAAGGACCAAGATGGGACATTTACGGCAAAATCTGTAATGGCAACAGTACTGGCGTCACTACCGACAAGGGGGAAGAATTAACAAGCCTCCAAAATTTACCTATGTTGAAGAAATATGTTTACCCTCTATGCTTTGAATATCTATTCTTTCCTAAAACGAAGCAGGTGTCAGACGATATTCTAATCATGTTTGCTTTATTTATTTAGCTGCTTTTTTTATATACCGTACTTCTATTGGGCACCTTCAACTTACAAAATGATAATTAGAATAATAATATAAAAGAAAAACCATAGAAAATTCTGTTAATAACGTAAATATGTAAGTTTATGAGATTAAATTGTAAAAAATCAAATTCAGGTATTGTGTTAATTTATTCATATCGAACAAAACTTCATTGAGTGTAATGTCAGTACCTCTATTTATTTTTAACTGTTAGATTTATATAATTCTAAAAATTTGTCGAAATGAATTTTTCTCCATCTGTAATTTTATTATTATTTCTTATATGTTAATATTATAAATATTATTGAATTGATTGTATGTTTAGATTAAAAACTATATTTTTACTTTATCTGTAAGAAAGTGAAAATGCGTAAATTTTAAAAGATTATTGTAACGATTGTTTAATACGTTAAACTTTATAAATTAATAAAACATCGGCAAAAAAAAAAAAAAAAAAATTCCTACCGAATGGGAATATTCATGAAATTTTCTGGGATTTGTAGAGTGCAATACTTCGTATATTTTTATATTGCACCATTACTTTATGTAGCTTTAAATCCAATTATACCATATTTACTTCACAGATAGCATTCAAGACGAAATCATTCGTCAACCCTCCTTCATCCCATGATATCGCTATCAATATCTAAAAATTATTTTATTTTTAGATTCTTTTTCGTTCTTTTTATACGTTTACATTGATGTACACATATGAATGTACATTTATTAGTTGCATACTTTACGGATTCAAGAAGTCAATAAAATATCAATAAATGAAATAAATTTATATAAAATAACATCTAAAAGAGTTAGTTACTATTTAAAAGTATTTATTAATAGCATATTGTTACATAATGTATTCAAAAGTAATATTGTCTTCTTGCACTAGCCCCCTGCCCGGGGAGTTAAAAGCAGAACTTATCAATACAAGGCTTGAACAGGCGACTAATTTTTTTAATTCTACCCCAGAACACTTTCTCAAAAAAAAAAATAATACTAATAATAATAATAATAATCTCTATAATAATACCCTAACTCATGTGACTGTCATCAATAGTTCCCGGTTGACCGCTTCACTTTTTATATGCCAAACAGCCAATTTGGTAATTTAATGTTAGGCGGGCGCAGTTGATAAATCGCCAAATATTGTTCCATCGCCATCATATCATCAGTATTATAATAGTCCATCGCATGCGACTGTCATAAACAATTTTTCAAGAGGTAAATTGAAACAAAGCTTTGATTTTGAAATTAAATGTCATAGTTTATAGTATTAAACATAGTTTATAGTATTAAACATAGCTTATAGTATATTTAATACTTTTTTCTTTTCTTTTCATTCTTTTCTTTTTTCTTTTTTTTTTAAAGAAATAAGAGAAAATTGAGAGTCATAAACTTTAATCATTTCAGTTTTAAATTAAAGTTATGTATTTTAAATAAAATGAGTGAAAGTAATAAAATTAATGAAATAAGAAAAAATACGACGGGTACAATGTTTGGCGATACATCACCTGCACTAGGTTAACATAAAAATACCGAGTTCTTGATTTCTGTTATCAGAATCTTCCGATTTGGCGAAGGATTGAGCAAGCAAATAAAATTATGAATAAAAGTAACATGATACAATGCTTAGCATAGATTGAAAGGAGACCAAACTGGTCGCCAAGGGCGGCTAGTAATAATAATAATCACATACTGTTAGATAACATTTGCAAGAAAAATATGCTATGCAAAATCTTTTTTTTTTATATATATAGAGGTGCGAACAGAATAGAAAAATAGTCGCCTGTGGCAGCACTGTCTATAAAACATTGGACAACATTCTTTGTCATTCTTTACTGGTAAACGCAAGTACCATTTCCTACATATTATGTTCCTGATTTCTCTAATAACGAATTATATGCGTATATGGCAAAAGAACAGGAATGCCAAATGTTGGCGTATTCCAAATTCTTGAACGAAATGATTTTATAAACATTTAATGGCTTTATTAATAGCTCTGTATTTTCATAAGAACATATTAAAATAATAATAATAAAGGTAGCAGTCTATTTGGATAAGAAAAAGTTTCTAAAAAAAAGAAAAGTTTGATTGGATCAAAAATGATAACAATATCATAAAGCAAACTCCTCCCCCACCCCTAAAGTGATAACGTTGAATATGCACAGCCACTTTTCTAGTATATACAGCTATAGCCTATACCTAATCCTACATTCTATAGTTTTTTTACGAAATCTTATTATTCTTTTAGCAGCGTTTTTTTTTTTAATAATACAGTTAATAATTCATATATTTATTGTACGGAACCCTCTGAGCGCGAGTAATACTCGCACTTGACTATTTAATTTTTTTCATCTTTTTTCTTATCGCTTAATAGTCCACCCAATTATGTTCTTATCAATAAAAAAAATTCTTGTTAAGCGAAATAGACCCAAATGCGTTTGATTTGTTCGAAAAAAACATATGTGGGTAATTCTTTCGTTAATACACAATATTTTTTGTCAAATATACTTTATTTGCCTGTTTTTGTTTTTCTAACCTTTTTTTTATCGTTTAGTCTATATAAAACTACCACAATTATGTTTTCATCATTAAAAAAAAAGTCAAAAAACATTTTGGAGTTTTGTAGACCCTAGTGTGTCAGATTTGTTCGAAAAATATATCTGAGTCATTCTACGGTTTAGAAAATGTATTTCAGTCAATCTACTGGTCAAGTCTGAAATACAAAAGTGAGTATTCAACTTCCATATTCCTATACAGAACCAAAGCATTCCACTGTGGTGCAATAGCTAAAAGTCATTTGTAATAAAAATATCGAAATATACGTGCTAATCAATGGATCGGTGTAGAAAAAAGAGCTGCCGGATTCCCTGTTTAGGCAAATCACCGATATCATCTTTTCAAATGCTTTTCACACCTTTTTATAATAATCGAATTTGAGTATTTTTCTTTCGTAAAGCGCAAATATACAGCTTTCGATCCATTGTTTATTTTCCAGTGTCCTTTTAAAGCAAAGAATATTTTTAACGATGCAGACAATAATTAAACAATAATGCGATATAGGTTTTTTTTTTATTTATTTACCGTATATTTCCGTGCATAAGCCGAGAATTTTTGGACATTTTTTTGGCTCGGCTTAAAAAGGGGGTCGGCTTATACATGAGTCTAAGACAATTTCAAAAATTTTTTTAAATAAAAAGTATGGTAAATAATAAAAAAATATATAAAATACCTAAAAAATTCTAAAAATAATACTCTATACTTTTATAATGAAACAAGTCACCAATGATCTTTTACTGTCCAAATCATTATCTGAATTTTCAAGCAACTCCTTAAAATTGCTTTCTCTCATTGGTACATCAGGATGAATATCGTCAGTATCTAGTTCATCATCGCCATCTTCTTCAAAAATGGCATCATCCTCAGTTCCACCCATTGCATTACTGATGCAACATTTTTTAACCCGGGAGAACTCGCTAGTGAGAATGCCCAATTGCTTTTCTTTTACTTTACATTCATATAATATCAACTTTTTTTGGTTAGTTTAGTACTTTTATTCACAAAATAGGTAAAATAATTGAAAAACATTTTGAAATTTTAATTAAAATGAAAAATGATTTAAATAAGAGTCTTAAAAAAGTACGACTGTGAGAGAAAATCTCATGCAGCGAGTTCTCCCGGGTTAAAAATCGGGACGATTATTTCTTAAGGCAATTTAAGCTAAGCTTCTTTCACTCATTCAAAGATAGCAACGATGTCAACTTTTTTTTAAAATTATGTATCTCCATTTGATACAGGTGCATCCCCAGGTGACATCCATTCAGTCGATTTCGAACGGAGCCTGACTTTAAATGACTTATTTAGAAAAACGTCTGAGTGTTGAAGAATATAAGTAAGGCCACTACCGGGTATTTACCGAAAATCTCTAGGAGATATCAATAATTTCGTAGAGCGCATTTTTTTAATTAGCTATCAGGGGGTCCCAGCGCTGCTCCAGAAATGGCCGATTGCTACCACTAAATTTTAATAGTATTTTTTGACTTGTTTAATGACAGAATTTATGACATTTAAATAAGGACAAGAATGCTAATAAAATTTAGTGGTAGCAATCGGCCATTTCTGGCGCAGCGCTGGCACCCCTGAGCTATGCAAAAGTAAAAAGTGCTAAGTTTTCGCTAGCTGAATTTTTCATCACGTTTGTTTCGGCTTACATACGGGTTTCCGATTTTGGACTATTTTTCACTGAAAAGTGGTATACTCAACTTATATACGTATCGACTTATACACGGAAATATACAGTAAATTTAAATCATAGATAATCAAAATTGTTACAAAACTGTGTGAAGATCCTCTGTACAACTGACTCCACGAATGTGTCAGAAAGTATCAAGTTTGGATGTGTGAAAAGAATAACCAAAAAAGAGAAGTAAGGCCACTACCGGGTATTTACCGAAAATCTCTAGGAGATATCAATAATTTCGGAGAGCGCATTTTTTTTATTAGCTATGCAAAAGTAAAAAGTGCTACGTTTTCGCTAGCTGAATTTTTCATCACGTTTGTTTCGGCTTATGCACGGGTTTCCGATTTTGGACTATTTTTCACTGAGAAGTGGTATACTCAATTTATATACGTATAGACTTATACACGGAAATATACAGTAAATTTAAATCATAGAGAATCAAAATTGTTACAAAACTGTGTGAACATCCTCTGTACAACTGACTCCACGAATGTGTCAGAAAGTATCAACTTTGGATTTGTGAAAAGAATAACCAAAAAAGAGAAGTAAGGCCACTACCGGGTATTTACCGAAAGTCTCTAGGAGATATCAATAATTTCGTAGAGCGCATTTTTTTAATTAGCTATCAGGGGGTCCCAGCGCTGCTCCAGAAATGGCCGATTGCTACCACTAAATTTTAATAGTATTTTTTGACTTGTTTAATGACAGAATTTATGACATTTAAATAAGGACAAGAATGCTAATAAAATTTAGTGGTAGCAAACGGCCATTTCTGGCGCAGCGCTGGCACCCCTGAGGTATGCAAAAGTAAAAAGTGCTAAGTTTTCGCTAGCTGAATTTTTCATCACGTTTGTTTCGGCTTACATACGGGTTTCCGATTTTGGACTATTTTTCACTGAGAAGTGGTATACTCAACTTATATACGTATCGACTTATACACGGAAATATACAGTAAATTTAAATCATAGATAATCAAAATTGTTACACAACTGTGTGAAGATCCTCTGTACAACTGACTCCACGAATGTGTCAGAAAGTATCAAGTTTGGATGTGTGAAAAGAATAACCAAAAAAGAGAAGTAAGGCCACTACCGGGTATTTACCGAAAATCTCTAGGAGATATCAATAATTTCGGAGAGCGCATTTTTTTTATTAGCTATGCAAAAGTAAAAAGTGCTACGTTTTCGCTAGCTGAATTTTTCATCCCGTTTGTTTCGGCTTATGTACGGGTTTCCGATTTTGGACTATTTTTCACTGAGAAGTGGTATACTCAACTTATATACGTATCGACTTATGCACGGAAATATACAGTAAATTTAAATCATAGAGAATCAAAATTGTTACAAAACTGTGTGAACATCCTCTGTACAACTGACTCCACGAATGTGTCAGAAAGTATCAAGTTTGGATTTGTGAAAAGAATAACCAAAAAAGAGAAGTAAGGCCACTACCGGGTATTTACCGAAAATCTCTAGGAGATATCAATAATTTCGTAGAGCGCATTTTTTTAATTAGCTATCAGGGGGTCCCAGCGCTGCTCCAGAAATGGCCGATTGCTACCACTAAATTTTAATAGTATTTTTTGACTTGTTTAATGACAGAATTTATGACATTTAAATAAGGACAAGAATGCTAATAAAATTTAGTGGTAGCAATCGGCCATTTCTGGCGCAGCGCTGGCACCCCTGAGCTATGCAAAAGTAAAAAGTGCTAAGTTTTCGCTAGCTGAATTTTTCATCACGTTTGTTTCGGCTTACATACGGGTTTCCGATTTTGGACTATTTTTCACTGAGAAGTGGTATACTCAACTTATATACGTATCGACTTATACACGGAAATATACAGTAAATTTAAATCATAGATAATCAAAATTGTTACAAAACTGTGTGAAGATCCTCTGTACAACTGACTCCACGAATGTGTCAGAAAGTATCAAGTTTGGATGTGTGAAAAGAATAACCAAAAAAGAGAAGTAAGGCCACTACCGGGTATTTACCGAAAATCTCTAGGAGATATCAATAATTTCGGAGAGCGCATTTTTTTTATTAGCTATGCAAAAGTAAAAAGTGCTACGTTTTCGCTAGCTGAATTTTTCATCACGTTTGTTTCGGCTTATGTACGGGTTTCCGATTTTGGACTATTTTTCACTGAGAAGTGGTATACTCAACTTATATACGTATCGACTTATGCACGGAAATATACAGTAAATTTAAATCATAGAGAATCAAAATTGTTACAAAACTGTGTGAACATCCTCTGTACAACTGACTCCACGAATGTGTCAGAAAGTATCAAGTTTGGATGTGTGAAAAGAATAACCAAAAAAGAGAAGTAAGGCCACTACCGGGTATTTACCGAAAATCTCTAGGAGATATCAATAATTTCGGAGAGCGCATTTTTTTTATTAGCTATGCAAAAGTAAAAAGTGCTACGTTTTCGCTAGCTGAATTTTTCATCACGTTTGTTTCGGCTTATGTACGGGTTTCCGATTTTGGACTATTTTTCACTGAGAAGTGGTATACTCAATTTATATACGTATAGACTTATACACGGAAATATACAGTAAATTTAAATCATAGAGAATCAAAATTGTTACAAAACTGTGTGAACATCCTCTGTACAACTGACTCCACGAATGTGTCAGAAAGTATCAAGTTTGGATTTGTGAAAAGAATAACCAAAAACGAGAAGTAAGGCCACTACCGGGTATTTACCGAAAATCTCTAGGAGATATCAATAATTTCGGAGAGCGCATTTTTTTTATTAGCTATGCAAAAGTAAAAAGTGCTACGTTTTCGCTAGCTGAATTTTTCATCCCGTTTGTTTCGGCTTATGTACGGGTTTCCGATTTTGGACTATTTTTCACTGAGAAGTGGTATACTCAACTTATATACGTATCGACTTATGCACGGAAATATACAGTAAATTTAAATCATAGAGAATCAAAATTGTTACAAAACTGTGTGAACATCCTCTGTACAACTGACTCCACGAATGTGTCAGAAAGTATCAAGTTTGGATTTGTGAAAAGAATAACCAAAAAAGAGAAGTAAGGCCACTACCGGGTATTTACCGAAAATCTCTAGGAGATATCAATAATTTCGTAGAGCGCATTTTTTTAATTAGCTATCAGGGGGTCCCAGCGCTGCTCCAGAAATGGCCGATTGCTACCACTAAATTTTAATAGTATTTTTTGACTTGTTTAATGACAGAATTTATGACATTTAAATAAGGACAAGAATGCTAATAAAATTTAGTGGTAGCAATCGGCCATTTCTGGCGCAGCGCTGGCACCCCTGAGCTATGCAAAAGTAAAAAGTGCTAAGTTTTCGCTAGCTGAATTTTTCATCACGTTTGTTTCGGCTTACATACGGGTTTCCGATTTTGGACTATTTTTCACTGAGAAGTGGTATACTCAACTTATATACGTATCGACTTATACACGGAAATATACCGTAAATTTAAATCATAGATAATAAAAATTGTTACAAAACTGTGTGAAGATCCTCTGTACAACTGACTCCACGAATGTGTCAGAAAGTATCAAGTTTGGATGTGTGAAAAGAATAACCAAAAAAGAGAAGTAAGGCCACTACCGGGTATTTACCGAAAATCTCTAGGAGATATCAATAATTTCGGAGAGCGCATTTTTTTTATTAGCTATGCAAAAGTAAAAAGTGCTACGTTTTCGCTAGCTGAATTTTTCATCACGTTTGTTTCGGCTTATGTACGGGTTTCCGATTTTGGACTATTTTTCACTGAGAAGTGGTATACTCAATTTATATACGTATAGACTTATACACGGAAATATACAGTAAATTTAAATCATAGAGAATCAAAATTGTTACAAAACTGTGTGAACATCCTCTGTACAACTGACTCCACGAATGTGTCAGAAAGTATCAAGTTTGGATTTGTGAAAAGAATAACCAAAAAAGAGAAGTAAGGCCACTACCGGGTATTTACCGAAAATCTCTAGGAGATATCAATAATTTCGGAGAGCGCATTTTTTTTATTAGCTATGCAAAAGTAAAAAGTGCTACGTTTTCGCTAGCTGAATTTTTCATCACGTTTGTTTCGGCTTATGTACGGGTTTCCGATTTTGGACTATTTTTCACTGAGAAGTGGTATACTCAACTTATATACGTATCGACTTATGCACGGAAATATACAGTAAATTTAAATCATAGAGAATCAAAATTGTTACAAAACTGTGTGAACATCCTCTGTACAACTGACTCCACGAATGTGTCAGAAAGTATCAAGTTTGGATTTGTGAAAAGAATAACCAAAAACGAGAAGTAAGGCCACTACCGGGTATTTACCGAAAATCTCTAGGAGATATCAATAATTTCGGAGAGCGCATTTTTTTAATTAGCTATCAGGGGGTCCCAGCGCTGCTCCAGAAATGGCCGATTGCTACCACTAAATTTTAATAGTATTTTTTGACTTGTTTAATGACAGAATTTATGACATTTAAATAAGGACAAGAATGCTAATAAAATTTAGTGGTAGCAAACGGCCATTTCTGGCGCAGCGCTGGCACCCCTGAGCTATGCAAAAGTAAAAAGTGCTAAGTTTTCGCTAGCTGAATTTTTCATCACGTTTGTTTCGGCTTACATACGGGTTTCCGATTTTGGACTATTTTTCACTGAGAAGTGGTATACTCAACTTATATACGTATCGACTTATACACGGAAATATACAGTAATTTTAAATCATAGATAATCAAAATTGTTACAAAACTGTGTGAAGATCCTCTGTACAACTGACTCCACGAATGTGTCAGAAAGTATCAAGTTTGGATGTGTGAAAAGAATAACCAAAAAAGAGAAGTAAGGCCACTACCGGGTATTTACCGAAAATCTCTAGGAGATATCAATAATTTCGGAGAGCGCATTTTTTTTATTAGCTATGCAAAAGTAAAAAGTGCTACGTTTACGCTAGCTGAATTTTTCATCACGTTTGTTTCGGCTTACATACGGGTTTCCGATTTTGGACTATTTTTCACTGAGAAGTGGTATACTCAACTTATATACGTATCGACTTATACACGGAAATATACAGTAAATTTAAATCATAGATAATCAAAATTGTTACACAACTGTGTGAAGATCCTCTGTACAACTGACTCCACGAATGTGTCAGAAAGTATCAAGTTTGGATGTGTGAAAAGAATAACCAAAAAAGAGAAGTAAGGCCACTACCGGGTATTTACCGAAAATCTCTAGGAGATATCAATAATTTCGGAGAGCGCATTTTTTTTATTAGCTATGCAAAAGTAAAAAGTGCTACGTTTTCGCTAGCTGAATTTTTCATCCCGTTTGTTTCGGCTTATGTACGGGTTTCCGATTTTGGACTATTTTTCACTGAGAAGTGGTATACTCAACTTATATACGTATCGACTTATGCACGGAAATATACAGTAAATTTAAATCATAGAGAATCAAAATTGTTACAAAACTGTGTGAACATCCTCTGTACAACTGACTCCACGAATGTGTCAGAAAGTATCAAGTTTGGATTTGTGAAAAGAATAACCAAAAAAGAGAAGTAAGGCCACTACCGGGTATTTACCGAAAATCTCTAGGAGATATCAATAATTTCGTAGAGCGCATTTTTTTAATTAGCTATCAGGGGGTCCCAGCGCTGCTCCAGAAATGGCCGATTGCTACCACTAAATTTTAATAGTATTTTTTGACTTGTTTAATGACAGAATTTATGACATTTAAATAAGGACAAGAATGCTAATAAAATTTAGTGGTAGCAATCGGCCATTTCTGGCGCAGCGCTGGCACCCCTGAGCTATGCAAAAGTAAAAAGTGCTAAGTTTTCGCTAGCTGAATTTTTCATCACGTTTGTTTCGGCTTACATACGGGTTTCCGATTTTGGACTATTTTTCACTGAGAAGTGGTATACTCAACTTATATACGTATCGACTTATACACGGAAATATACAGTAAATTTAAATCATAGATAATCAAAATTGTTACAAAACTGTGTGAAGATCCTCTGTACAACTGACTCCACGAATGTGTCAGAAAGTATCAAGTTTGGATGTGTGAAAAGAATAACCAAAAAAGAGAAGTAAGGCCACTACCGGGTATTTACCGAAAATCTCTAGGAGATATCAATAATTTCGGAGAGCGCATTTTTTTTATTAGCTATGCAAAAGTAAAAAGTGCTACGTTTTCGCTAGCTGAATTTTTCATCCCGTTTGTTTCGGCTTATGTACGGGTTTCCGATTTTGGACTATTTTTCACTGAGAAGTGGTATACTCAACTTATATACGTATCGACTTATGCACGGAAATATACAGTAAATTTAAATCATAGAGAATCAAAATTGTTACAAAACTGTGTGAACATCCTCTGTACAACTGACTCCACGAATGTGTCAGAAAGTATCAAGTTTGGATGTGTGAAAAGAATAACCAAAAAAGAGAAGTAAGGCCACTACCGGGTATTTACCGAAAATCTCTAGGAGATATCAATAATTTCGGAGAGCGCATTTTTTTTATTAGCTATGCAAAAGTAAAAAGTGCTACGTTTTCGCTAGCTGAATTTTTCATCACGTTTGTTTCGGCTTATGTACGGGTTTCCGATTTTGGACTATTTTTCACTGAGAAGTGGTATACTCAATTTATATACGTATAGACTTATACACGGAAATATACAGTAAATTTAAATCATAGAGAATCAAAATTGTTACAAAACTGTGTGAACATCCTCTGTACAACTGACTCCACGAATGTGTCAGAAAGTATCAAGTTTGGATTTGTGAAAAGAATAACCAAAAACGAGAAGTAAGGCCACTACCGGGTATTTACCGAAAATCTCTAGGAGATATCAATAATTTCGGAGAGCGCATTTTTTTTATTAGCTATGCAAAAGTAAAAAGTGCTACGTTTTCGCTAGCTGAATTTTTCATCCCGTTTGTTTCGGCTTATGTACGGGTTTCCGATTTTGGACTATTTTTCACTGAGAAGTGGTATACTCAACTTATATACGTATCGACTTATGCACGGAAATATACAGTAAATTTAAATCATAGAGAATCAAAATTGTTACAAAACTGTGTGAACATCCTCTGTACAACTGACTCCACGAATGTGTCAGAAAGTATCAAGTTTGGATTTGTGAAAAGAATAACCAAAAAAGAGAAGTAAGGCCACTACCGGGTATTTACCGAAAATCTCTAGGAGATATCAATAATTTCGTAGAGCGCATTTTTTTAATTAGCTATCAGGGGGTCCCAGCGCTGCTCCAGAAATGGCCGATTGCTACCACTAAATTTTAATAGTATTTTTTGACTTGTTTAATGACAGAATTTATGACATTTAAATAAGGACAAGAATGCTAATAAAATTTAGTGGTAGCAATCGGCCATTTCTGGCGCAGCGCTGGCACCCCTGAGCTATGCAAAAGTAAAAAGTGCTAAGTTTTCGCTAGCTGAATTTTTCATCACGTTTGTTTCGGCTTACATACGGGTTTCCGATTTTGGACTATTTTTCACTGAGAAGTGGTATACTCAACTTATATACGTATCGACTTATACACGGAAATATACCGTAAATTTAAATCATAGATAATAAAAATTGTTACAAAACTGTGTGAAGATCCTCTGTACAACTGACTCCACGAATGTGTCAGAAAGTATCAAGTTTGGATGTGTGAAAAGAATAACCAAAAAAGAGAAGTAAGGCCACTACCGGGTATTTACCGAAAATCTCTAGGAGATATCAATAATTTCGGAGAGCGCATTTTTTTTATTAGCTATGCAAAAGTAAAAAGTGCTACGTTTTCGCTAGCTGAATTTTTCATCACGTTTGTTTCGGCTTATGTACGGGTTTCCGATTTTGGACTATTTTTCACTGAGAAGTGGTATACTCAATTTATATACGTATAGACTTATACACGGAAATATACAGTAAATTTAAATCATAGAGAATCAAAATTGTTACAAAACTGTGTGAACATCCTCTGTACAACTGACTCCACGAATGTGTCAGAAAGTATCAAGTTTGGATTTGTGAAAAGAATAACCAAAAAAGAGAAGTAAGGCCACTACCGGGTATTTACCGAAAATCTCTAGGAGATATCAATAATTTCGGAGAGCGCATTTTTTTTATTAGCTATGCAAAAGTAAAAAGTGCTACGTTTTCGCTAGCTGAATTTTTCATCACGTTTGTTTCGGCTTATGTACGGGTTTCCGATTTTGGACTATTTTTCACTGAGAAGTGGTATACTCAACTTATATACGTATCGACTTATGCACGGAAATATACAGTAAATTTAAATCATAGAGAATCAAAATTGTTACAAAACTGTGTGAACATCCTCTGTACAACTGACTCCACGAATGTGTCAGAAAGTATCAAGTTTGGATTTGTGAAAAGAATAACCAAAAAAGAGAAGTAAGGCCACTACCGGGTATTTACCGTAAATCTCTAGGAGATATCAATAATTTCGTAGAGCGCATTTTTTTAATTAGCTATCAGGGGGTCCCAGCGCTGCTCCAGAAATGGCCGATTGCTACCACTAAATTTTAATAGTATTTTTTGACTTGTTTAATGACAGAATTTATGACATTTAAATAAGGACAAGAATGCTAATAAAATTTAGTGGTAGCAAACGGCCATTTCTGGCGCAGCGCTGGCACCCCTGAGCTATGCAAAAGTAAAAAGTGCTAAGTTTTCGCTAGCTGAATTTTTCATCACGTTTGTTTCGGCTTACATACGGGTTTCCGATTTTGGACTATTTTTCACTGAGAAGTGGTATACTCAACTTATATACGTATCGACTTATACACGGAAATATACAGTAATTTTAAATCATAGATAATCAAAATTGTTACAAAACTGTGTGAAGATCCTCTGTACAACTGACTCCACGAATGTGTCAGAAAGTATCAAGTTTGGATGTGTGAAAAGAATAACCAAAAAAGAGAAGTAAGGCCACTACCGGGTATTTACCGAAAATCTCTAGGAGATATCAATAATTTCGGAGAGCGCATTTTTTTTATTAGCTATGCAAAAGTAAAAAGTGCTACGTTTACGCTAGCTGAATTTTTCATCACGTTTGTTTCGGCTTACATACGGGTTTCCGATTTTGGACTATTTTTCACTGAGAAGTGGTATACTCAACTTATATACGTATCGACTTATACACGGAAATATACAGTAAATTTAAATCATAGATAATCAAAATTGTTACAAAACTGTGTGAAGATCCTCTGTACAACTGACTCCACGAATGTGTCAGAAAGTATCAAGTTTGGATGTGTGAAAAGAATAACCAAAAAAGAGAAGTAAGGCCACTACCGGGTATTTACCGAAAATCTCTAGGAGATATCAATAATTTCGGAGAGCGCATTTTTTTTATTAGCTATGCAAAAGTAAAAAGTGCTACGTTTACGCTAGCTGAATTTTTCATCACGTTTGTTTCGGCTTATGTACGGGTTTCCGATTTTGGACTATTTTTCACTGAGAAGTGGTATACTCAATTTATATACGTATAGACTTATACACGGAAATATACAGTAAATTTAAATCATAGAGAATCAAAATTGTTACAAAACTGTGTGAACATCCTCTGTACAACTGACTCCACGAATGTGTCAGAAAGTATCAAGTTTGGATTTGTGAAAAGAATAACCAAAAACGAGAAGTAAGGCCACTACCGGGTATTTACCGAAAATCTCTAGGAGATATCAATAATTTCGGAGAGCGCATTTTTTTTATTAGCTATGCAAAAGTAAAAAGTGCTACGTTTTCGCTAGCTGAATTTTTCATCCCGTTTGTTTCGGCTTATGTACGGGTTTCCGATTTTGGACTATTTTTCACTGAGAAGTGGTATACTCAACTTATATACGTATCGACTTATGCACGGAAATATACAGTAAATTTAAATCATAGAGAATCAAAATTGTTACAAAACTGTGTGAACATCCTCTGTACAACTGACTCCACGAATGTGTCAGAAAGTATCAAGTTTGGATTTGTGAAAAGAATAACCAAAAAAGAGAAGTAAGGCCACTACCGGGTATTTACCGAAAATCTCTAGGAGATATCAATAATTTCGTAGAGCGCATTTTTTTAATTAGCTATCAGGGGGTCCCAGCGCTGCTCCAGAAATGGCCGATTGCTACCACTAAATTTTAATAGTATTTTTTGACTTGTTTAATGACAGAATTTATGACATTTAAATAAGGACAAGAATGCTAATAAAATTTAGTGGTAGCAATCGGCCATTTCTGGCGCAGCGCTGGCACCCCTGAGCTATGCAAAAGTAAAAAGTGCTAAGTTTTCGCTAGCTGAATTTTTCATCACGTTTGTTTCGGCTTACATACGGGTTTCCGATTTTGGACTATTTTTCACTGAGAAGTGGTATACTCAACTTATATACGTATCGACTTATACACGGAAATATACCGTAAATTTAAATCATAGATAATAAAAATTGTTACAAAACTGTGTGAAGATCCTCTGTACAACTGACTCCACGAATGTGTCAGAAAGTATCAAGTTTGGATGTGTGAAAAGAATAACCAAAAAAGAGAAGTAAGGCCACTACCGGGTATTTACCGAAAATCTCTAGGAGATATCAATAATTTCGGAGAGCGCATTTTTTTTATTAGCTATGCAAAAGTAAAAAGTGCTACGTTTTCGCTAGCTGAATTTTTCATCACGTTTGTTTCGGCTTATGTACGGGTTTCCGATTTTGGACTATTTTTCACTGAGAAGTGGTATACTCAATTTATATACGTATAGACTTATACACGGAAATATACAGTAAATTTAAATCATAGAGAATCAAAATTGTTACAAAACTGTGTGAACATCCTCTGTACAACTGACTCCACGAATGTGTCAGAAAGTATCAAGTTTGGATTTGTGAAAAGAATAACCAAAAAAGAGAAGTAAGGCCACTACCGGGTATTTACCGAAAATCTCTAGGAGATATCAATAATTTCGGAGAGCGCATTTTTTTTATTAGCTATGCAAAAGTAAAAAGTGCTACGTTTTCGCTAGCTGAATTTTTCATCACGTTTGTTTCGGCTTATGTACGGGTTTCCGATTTTGGACTATTTTTCACTGAGAAGTGGTATACTCAACTTATATACGTATCGACTTATGCACGGAAATATACAGTAAATTTAAATCATAGAGAATCAAAATTGTTACAAAACTGTGTGAACATCCTCTGTACAACTGACTCCACGAATGTGTCAGAAAGTATCAAGTTTGGATTTGTGAAAAGAATAACCAAAAAGAGAAGTAAGGCCACTACCGGGTATTTACCGTAAATCTCTAGGAGATATCAATAATTTCGTAGAGCGCATTTTTTTAATTAGCTATCAGGGGGTCCCAGCGCTGCTCCAGAAATGGCCGATTGCTACCACTAAATTTTAATAGTATTTTTTGACTTGTTTAATGACAGAATTTATGACATTTAAATAAGGACAAGAATGCTAATAAAATTTAGTGGTAGCAAACGGCCATTTCTGGCGCAGCGCTGGCACCCCTGAGCTATGCAAAAGTAAAAAGTGCTAAGTTTTCGCTAGCTGAATTTTTCATCACGTTTGTTTCGGCTTACATACGGGTTTCCGATTTTGGACTATTTTTCACTGAGAAGTGGTATACTCAACTTATATACGTATCGACTTATACACGGAAATATACAGTAATTTTAAATCATAGATAATCAAAATTGTTACAAAACTGTGTGAAGATCCTCTGTACAACTGACTCCACGAATGTGTCAGAAAGTATCAAGTTTGGATGTGTGAAAAGAATAACCAAAAAAGAGAAGTAAGGCCACTACCGGGTATTTACCGAAAATCTCTAGGAGATATCAATAATTTCGGAGAGCGCATTTTTTTTATTAGCTATGCAAAAATAAAAAGTGCTACGTTTACGCTAGCTGAATTTTTCATCACGTTTGTTTCGGCTTACATACGGGTTTCCGATTTTGGACTATTTTTCACTGAGAAGTGGTATACTCAACTTATATACGTATCGACTTATACACGGAAATATACAGTAAATTTAAATCATAGATAATCAAAATTGTTACAAAACTGTGTGAAGATCCTCTGTACAACTGACTCCACGAATGTGTCAGAAAGTATCAAGTTTGGATGTGTGAAAAGAATAACCAAAAAAGAGAAGTAAGGCCACTACCGGGTATTTACCGAAAATCTCTAGGAGATATCAATAATTTCGGAGAGCGCATTTTTTTTATTAGCTATGCAAAAGTAAAAAGTGCTACGTTTACGCTAGCTGAATTTTTCATCACGTTTGTTTCGGCTTATGTACGGGTTTCCGATTTTGGACTATTTTTCACTGAGAAGTGGTATACTCAATTTATATACGTATAGACTTATACACGGAAATATACAGTAAATTTAAATCATAGAGAATCAAAATTGTTACAAAACTGTGTGAACATCCTCTGTACAACTGACTCCACGAATGTGTCAGAAAGTATCAAGTTTGGATTTGTGAAAAGAATAACCAAAAACGAGAAGTAAGGCCACTACCGGGTATTTACCGAAAATCTCTAGGAGATATCAATAATTTCGGAGAGCGCATTTTTTTTATTAGCTATGCAAAAGTAAAAAGTGCTATGTTTTCGCTAGCTGAATTTTTCATCCCGTTTGTTTCGGCTTATGTACGGGTTTCCGATTTTGGACTATTTTTCACTGAGAAGTGGTATACTCAACTTATATACGTATCGACTTATGCACGGAAATATACAGTAAATTTAAATCATAGAGAATCAAAATTGTTACAAAACTGTGTGAACATCCTCTGTACAACTGACTCCACGAATGTGTCAGAAAGTATCAAGTTTGGATTTGTGAAAAGAATAACCAAAAAAGAGAAGTAAGGCCACTACCGGGTATTTACCGAAAATCTCTAGGAGATATCAATAATTTCGTAGAGCGCATTTTTTTAATTAGCTATCAGGGGGTCCCAGCGCTGCTCCAGAAATGGCCGATTGCTACCACTAAATTTTAATAGTATTTTTTGACTTGTTTAATGACAGAATTTATGACATTTAAATAAGGACAAGAATGCTAATAAAATTTAGTGGTAGCAATCGGCCATTTCTGGCGCAGTGCTGGCACCCCTGAGCTATGCAAAAGTAAAAAGTGCTAAGTTTTCGCTAGCTGAATTTTTCATCACGTTTGTTTCGGCTTACATACGGGTTTCCGATTTTGGACTATTTTTCACTGAGAAGTGGTATACTCAACTTATATACGTATCGACTTATACACGGAAATATACAGTAAATTTAAATCATAGATAATCAAAATTGTTACAAAACTGTGTGAAGATCCTCTGTACAACTGACTCCACGAATGTGTCAGAAAGTATCAAGTTTGGATGTGTGAAAAGAATAACCAAAAAAGAGAAGTAAGGCCACTACCGGGTATTTACCGAAAATCTCTAGGAGATATCAATAATTTCGGAGAGCGCATTTTTTTTATTAGCTATGCAAAAGTAAAAAGTGCTACGTTTTCGCTAGCTGAATTTTTCATCACGTTTGTTTCGGCTTATGTACGGGTTTCCGATTTTGGACTATTTTTCACTGAGAAGTGGTATACTCAATTTATATACGTATAGACTTATACACGGAAATATACAGTAAATTTAAATCATAGAGAATCAAAATTGTTACAAAACTGTGTGAACATCCTCTGTACAACTGACTCCACGAATGTGTCAGAAAGTATCAAGTTTGGATTTGTGAAAAGAATAACCAAAAAAGAGAAGTAAGGCCACTACCGGGTATTTACCGAAAATCTCTAGGAGATATCAATAATTTCGGAGAGCGCATTTTTTTTATCAGCTATGCAAAAGTAAAAAGTGCTACGTTTTCGCTAGCTGAATTTTTCATCCCGTTTGTTTCGGCTTATGTACGGGTTTCCGATTTTGGACTATTTTTCACTGAGAAGTGGTATACTCAACTTATATACGTATCGACTTATGCACGGAAATATACAGTAAATTTAAATCGTAGAGAATCAAAATTGTTACAAAACTGTGTGAACATCCTCTGTACAACTGACTCCACGAATGTGTCAGAAAGTATCAAGTTTGGATGTGTGAAAAGAATAACCAAAAAAGAGAAGTAAGGCCACTACCGGGTATTTACCGAAAATCTCTAGGAGATATCAATAATTTCGGAGAGCGCATTTTTTTTATTAGCTATGCAAAAGTAAAAAGTGCTACGTTTTCGCTAGCTGAATTTTTCATCACGTTTGTTTCGGCTTATGTACGGGTTTCCGATTTTGGACTATTTTTCACTGAGAAGTGGTATACTCAATTTATATACGTATAGACTTATACACGGAAATATACAGTAAATTTAAATCATAGAGAATCAAAATTGTTACAAAACTGTGTGAACATCCTCTGTACAACTGACTCCACGAATGTGTCAGAAAGTATCAAGTTTGGATTTGTGAAAAGAATAACCAAAAACGAGAAGTAAGGCCACTACCGGGTATTTACCGAAAATCTCTAGGAGATATCAATAATTTCGGAGAGCGCATTTTTTTTATTAGCTATGCAAAAGTAAAAAGTGCTACGTTTTCGCTAGCTGAATTTTTCATCCCGTTTGTTTCGGCTTATGTACGGGTTTCCGATTTTGGACTATTTTTCACTGAGAAGTGGTATACTCAACTTATATACGTATCGACTTATGCACGGAAATATACAGTAAATTTAAATCATAGAGAATCAAAATTGTTACAAAACTGTGTGAACATCCTCTGTACAACTGACTCCACGAATGTGTCAGAAAGTATCAAGTTTGGATTTGTGAAAAGAATAACCAAAAAAGAGAAGTAAGGCCACTACCGGGTATTTACCGAAAATCTCTAGGAGATATCAATAATTTCGTAGAGCGCATTTTTTTAATTAGCTATCAGGGGGTCCCAGCGCTGCTCCAGAAATGGCCGATTGCTACCACTAAATTTTAATAGTATTTTTTGACTTGTTTAATGACAGAATTTATGACATTTAAATAAGGACAAGAATGCTAATAATATTTAGTGGTAGCAATCGGCCATTTCTGGCGCAGCGCTGGCACCCCTGAGCTATGCAAAAGTAAAAAGTGCTAAGTTTTCGCTAGCTGAATTTTTCATCACGTTTGTTTCGGCTTACATACGGGTTTCCGATTTTGGACTATTTTTCACTGAGAAGTGGTATACTCAACTTATATACGTATCGACTTATACACGGAAATATACAGTAAATTTAAATCATAGATAATCAAAATTGTTACAAAACTGTGTGAAGATCCTCTGTACAACTGACTCCACGAATGTGTCAGAAAGTATCAAGTTTGGATGTGTGAAAAGAATAACCAAAAAAGAGAAGTAAGGCCACTACCGGGTATTTACCGAAAATCTCTAGGTGATATCAATAATTTCGGAGAGCGCATTTTTTTTATTAGCTATGCAAAAGTAAAAAGTGCTACGTTTTCGCTAGCTGAATTTTTCATCACGTTTGTTTCGGCTTATGTACGGGTTTCCGATTTTGGACTATTTTTCACTGAGAAGTGGTATACTCAATTTATATACGTATAGACTTATACACGGAAATATACAGTAAATTTAAATCATAGAGAATCAAAATTGTTACAAAACTGTGTGAACATCCTCTGTACAACTGACTCCACGAATGTGTCAGAAAGTATCAAGTTTGGATTTGTGAAAAGAATAACCAAAAAAGAGAAGTAAGGCCACTACCGGGTATTTACCGAAAATCTCTAGGAGATATCAATAATTTCGGAGAGCGCATTTTTTTTATTAGCTATGCAAAAGTAAAAAGTGCTACGTTTTCGCTAGCTGAATTTTTCATCCCGTTTGTTTCGGCTTATGTACGGGTTTCCGATTTTGGACTATTTTTCACTGAGAAGTGGTATACTCAACTTATATACGTATCGACTTATGCACGGAAATATACAGTAAATTTAAATCATAGAGAATCAAAATTGTTACAAAACTGTGTGAACATCCTCTGTACAACTGACTCCACGAATGTGTCAGAAAGTATCAAGTTTGGATTTGTGAAAAGAATAACCAAAAAAGAGAAGTAAGGCCACTACCGGGTATTTACCGAAAATCTCTAGGAGATATCAATAATTTCGTAGAGCGCATTTTTTTAATTAGCTATCAGGGGGTCCCAGCGCTGCTCCAGAAATGGCCGATTGCTACCACTAAATTTTAATAGTATTTTTTGACTTGTTTAATGACAGAATTTATGACATTTAAATAAGGACAAGAATGCTAATAAAATTTAGTGGTAGCAATCGGCCATTTCTGGCGCAGCGCTGGCACCCCTGAGCTATGCAAAAGTAAAAAGTGCTAAGTTTTCGCTAGCTGAATTTTTCATCACGTTTGTTTCGGCTTACATACGGGTTTCCGATTTTGGACTATTTTTCACTGAGAAGTGGTATACTCAACTTATATACGTATCGACATATACACGGAAATATACAGTAAATTTAAATCATAGATAATCAAAATTGTTACAAAACTGTGTGAAGATCCTCTGTACAACTGACTCCACGAATGTGTCAGAAAGTATCAAGTTTGGATGTGTGAAAAGAATAACCAAAAAAGAGAAGTAAGGCCACTACCGGGTATTTACCGAAAATCTCTAGGAGATATCAATAATTTCGGAGAGCGCATTTTTTTTATTAGCTATGCAAAAGTAAAAAGTGCTACGTTTTCGCTAGCTGAATTTTTCATCACGTTTGTTTCGGCTTATGTACGGGTTTCCGATTTTGGACTATTTTTCACTGAGAAGTGGTATACTCAATTTATATACGTATAGACTTATACACGGAAATATACAGTAAATTTAAATCATAGAGAATCAAAATTGTTACAAAACTGTGTGAACATCCTCTGTACAACTGACTCCACGAATGTGTCAGAAAGTATCAAGTTTGGATTTGTGAAAAGAATAACCAAAAAAGAGAAGTAAGGCCACTACCGGGTATTTACCGAAAATCTCTAGGAGATATCAATAATTTCGGAGAGCGCATTTTTTTTATTAGCTATGCAAAAGTAAAAAGTGCTACGTTTTCGCTAGCTGAATTTTTCATCCCGTTTGTTTCGGCTTATGTACGGGTTTCCGATTTTGGACTATTTTTCACTGAGAAGTGGTATACTCAACTTATATACGTATCGACTTATGCACGGAAATATACAGTAAATTTAAATCATAGAGAATCAAAATTGTTACAAAACTGTGTGAACATCCTCTGTACAACTGACTCCACGAATGTGTCAGAAAGTATCAAGTTTGGATGTGTGAAAAGAATAACCAAAAAAGAGAAGTAAGGCCACTACCGGGTATTTACCGAAAATCTCTAGGAGATATCAATAATTTCGGAGAGCGCATTTTTTTTATTAGCTATGCAAAAGTAAAAAGTGCTACGTTTTCGCTAGCTGAATTTTTCATCACGTTTGTTTCGGCTTATGTACGGGTTTCCGATTTTGGACTATTTTTCACTGAGAAGTGGTATACTCAATTTATATACGTATAGACTTATACACGGAAATATACAGTAAATTTAAATCATAGAGAATCAAAATTGTTACAAAACTGTGTGAACATCCTCTGTACAACTGACTCCACGAATGTGTCAGAAAGTATCAAGTTTGGATTTGTGAAAAGAATAACCAAAAACGAGAAGTAAGGCCACTACCGGGTATTTACCGAAAATCTCTAGGAGATATCAATAATTTCGGAGAGCGCATTTTTTTTATTAGCTATGCAAAAGTAAAAAGTGCTACGTTTTCGCTAGCTGAATTTTTCATCCCGTTTGTTTCGGCTTATGTACGGGTTTCCGATTTTGGACTATTTTTCACTGAGAAGTGGTATACTCAACTTATATACGTATCGACTTATGCACGGAAATATACAGTAAATTTAAATCATAGAGAATCAAAATTGTTACAAAACTGTGTGAACATCCTCTGTACAACTGACTCCACGAATGTGTCAGAAAGTATCAAGTTTGGATTTGTGAAAAGAATAACCAAAAAAGAGAAGTAAGGCCACTACCGGGTATTTACCGAAAATCTCTAGGAGATATCAATAATTTCGTAGAGCGCATTTTTTTAATTAGCTATCAGGGGGTCCCAGCGCTGCTCCAGAAATGGCCGATTGCTACCACTAAATTTTAATAGTATTTTTTGACTTGTTTAATGACAGAATTTATGACATTTAAATAAGGACAAGAATGCTAATAAAATTTAGTGGTAGCAATCGGCCATTTCTGGCGCAGCGCTGGCACCCCTGAGCTATGCAAAAGTAAAAAGTGCTAAGTTTTCGCTAGCTGAATTTTTCATCACGTTTGTTTCGGCTTACATACGGGTTTCCGATTTTGGACTATTTTTCACTGAGAAGTGGTATACTCAACTTATATACGTATCGACTTATACACGGAAATATACAGTAAATTTAAATCATAGATAATAAAAATTGTTACAAAACTGTGTGAACATCCTCTGTACAACTGACTCCACGAATGTGTCAGAAAGTATCAAGTTTGGATGTGTGAAAAGAATAACCAAAAAAGAGAAGTAAGGCCACTACCGGGTATTTACCGAAAATCTCTAGGAGATATCAATAATTTCGGAGAGCGCATTTTTTTTATTAGCAATGCAAAAGTAAAAAGTGCTACGTTTTCGCTAGCTGAATTTTTCATCACGTTTGTTTCGGCTTATGTACGGGTTTCCGATTTTGGACTATTTTTCACTGAGAAGTGGTATACTCAATTTATATACGTATAGACTTATACACGGAAATATACAGTAAATTTAAATCATAGAGAATCAAAATTGTTACAAAACTGTGTGAACATCCTCTGTACAACTGACTCCACGAATGTGTCAGAACGTATCAAGTTTGGATTTGTGAAAAGAATAACCAAAAACGAGAAGTAAGGCCACTACCGGGTATTTACCGAAAATCTCTAGGAGATATCAATAATTTCGCAGAGCGCATTTTTTTTATTAGCTATGCAAAAGTAAAAAGTGCTACGTTTTCGCTAGCTGAATTTTTCATCCCGTTTGTTTCGGCTTATGTACGGGTTTCCGATTTTGGACTATTTTTCACTGAGAAGTGGTATACTCAACTTATATACGTATCGACTTATGCACGGAAATATACAGTAAATTTAAATCATAGAGAATCAAAATTGTTACAAAACTGTGTGAACATCCTCTGTACAACTGACTCCACGAATGTGTCAGAAAGTATCAAGTTTGGATTTGTGAAAAGAATAACCAAAAAAGAGAAGTAAGGCCACTACCGGGTATTTACCGAAAATCTCTAGGAGATATCAATAATTTCGTAGAGCGCATTTTTTTAATTAGCTATCAGGGGGTCCCAGCGCTGCTCCAGAAATGGCCGATTGCTACCACTAAATTTTAATAGTATTTTTTGACTTGTTTAATGACAGAATTTATGACATTTAAATAAGGACAAGAATGCTAATAAAATTTAGTGGTAGCAATCGGCCATTTCTGGCGCAGCGCTGGCACCCCTGAGCTATGCAAAAGTAAAAAGTGCTAAGTTTTCGCTAGCTGAATTTTTCATCACGTTTGTTTCGGCTTACATACGGGTTTCCGATTTTGGACTATTTTTCACTGAGAAGTGGTATACTCAACTTATATACGTATCGACTTATACACGGAAATATACAGTAAATTTAAATCATAGATAATAAAAATTGTTACAAAACTGTGTGAAGATCCTCTGTACAACTGACTCCACGAATGTGTCAGAAAGTATCAAGTTTGGATGTGTGAAAAGAATAACCAAAAAAGAGAAGTAAGGCCACTACCGGGTATTTACCGAAAATCTCTAGGAGATATCAATAATTTCGGAGAGCGCATTTTTTTTATTAGCTATGCAAAAGTAAAAAGTGCTACGTTTTCGCTAGCTGAATTTTTCATCACGTTTGTTTCGGCTTATGTACGGGTTTCCGATTTTGGACTATTTTTCACTGAGAAGTGGTATACTCAACTTATATACGTATCGACTTATGCACGGAAATATACAGTAAATTTAAATCATAGAGAATCAAAATTGTTACAAAACTGTGTGAACATCCTCTGTACAACTGACTCCACGAATGTGTCAGAAAGTATCAAGTTTGGATTTGTGAAAAGAATAACCAAAAAAGAGAAGTAAGGCCACTACCGGGTATTTACCGTAAATCTCTAGGAGATATCAATAATTTCGTAGAGCGCATTTTTTTAATTAGCTATCAGGGGGTCCCAGCGCTGCTCCAGAAATGGCCGATTGCTACCACTAAATTTTAATAGTATTTTTTGACTTGTTTAATGACAGAATTTATGACATTTAAATAAGGACAAGAATGCTAATAAAATTTAGTGGTAGCAAACGGCCATTTCTGGCGCAGCGCTGGCACCCCTGAGCTATGCAAAAGTAAAAAGTGCTAAGTTTTCGCTAGCTGAATTTTTCATCACGTTTGTTTCGGCTTACATACGGGTTTCCGATTTTGGACTATTTTTCACTGAGAAGTGGTATACTCAACTTATATACGTATCGACTTATACACGGAAATATACAGTAAATTTAAATCATAGATAATCAAAATTGTTACAAAACTGTGTGAAGATCCTCTGTACAACTGACTCCACGAATGTGTCAGAAAGTATCAAGTTTGGATGTGTGAAAAGAATAACCAAAAAAGAGAAGTAAGGCCACTACCGGGTATTTACCGAAAATCTCTAGGAGATATCAATAATTTCGGAGAGCGCATTTTTTTTATTAGCTATGCAAAAGTAAAAAGTGCTACGTTTACGCTAGCTGAATTTTTCATCACGTTTGTTTCGGCTTACATACGGGTTTCCGATTTTGGACTATTTTTCACTGAGAAGTGGTATACTCAACTTATATACGTATCGACTTATACACGGAAATATACAGTAAATTTAAATCATAGATAATCAAAATTGTTACAAAACTGTGTGAAGATCCTCTGTACAACTGACTCCACGAATGTGTCAGAAAGTATCAAGTTTGGATGTGTGAAAAGAATAACCAAAAAAGAGAAGTAAGGCCACTACCGGGTATTTACCGAAAATCTCTAGGAGATATCAATAATTTCGGAGAGCGCATTTTTTTTATTAGCTATGCAAAAGTAAAAAGTGCTACGTTTACGCTAGCTGAATTTTTCATCACGTTTGTTTCGGCTTATGTACGGGTTTCCGATTTTGGACTATTTTTCACTGAGAAGTGGTATACTCAATTTATATACGTATAGACTTATACACGGAAATATACAGTAAATTTAAATCATAGAGAATCAAAATTGTTACAAAACTGTGTGAACATCCTCTGTACAACTGACTCCACGAATGTGTCAGAAAGTATCAAGTTTGGATTTGTGAAAAGAATAACCAAAAACGAGAAGTAAGGCCACTACCGGGTATTTACCGAAAATCTCTAGGAGATATCAATAATTTCGGAGAGCGCATTTTTTTTATTAGCTATGCAAAAGTAAAAAGTGCTACGTTTTCGCTAGCTGAATTTTTCATCCCGTTTGTTTCGGCTTATGTACGGGTTTCCGATTTTGGACTATTTTTCACTGAGAAGTGGTATACTCAACTTATATACGTATCGACTTATGCACGGAAATATACAGTAAATTTAAATCATAGAGAATCAAAATTGTTACAAAACTGTGTGAACATCCTCTGTACAACTGACTCCACGAATGTGTCAGTAAGTATCAAGTTTGGATTTGTGAAAAGAATAACCAAAAAAGAGAAGTAAGGCCACTACCGGGTATTTACCGAAAATCTCTAGGAGATATCAATAATTTCGTAGAGCGCATTTTTTTAATTAGCTATCAGGGGGTCCCAGCGCTGCTCCAGAAATGGCCGATTGCTACCACTAAATTTTAATAGTATTTTTTGACTTGTTTAATGACAGAATTTATGACATTTAAATAAGGACAAGAATGCTAATAAAATTTAGTGGTAGCAATCGGCCATTTCTGGCGCAGTGCTGGCACCCCTGAGCTATGCAAAAGTAAAAAGTGCTAAGTTTTCGCTAGCTGAATTTTTCATCACGTTTGTTTCGGCTTACATACGGGTTTCCGATTTTGGACTATTTTTCACTGAGAAGTGGTATACTCAACTTATATACGTATCGACTTATACACGGAAATATACAGTAAATTTAAATCATAGATAATCAAAATTGTTACAAAACTGTGTGAAGATCCTCTGTACAACTGACTCCACGAATGTGTCAGAAAGTATCAAGTTTGGATGTGTGAAAAGAATAACCAAAAAAGAGAAGTAAGGCCACTACCGGGTATTTACCGAAAATCTCTAGGAGATATCAATAATTTCGGTGAGCGCATTTTTTTTATTAGCTATGCAAAAGTAAAAAGTGCTACGTTTTCGCTAGCTGAATTTTTCATCACGTTTGTTTCGGCTTATGTACGGGTTTCCGATTTTGGACTATTTTTCACTGAGAAGTGGTATACTCAATTTATATACGTATAGACTTATACACGGAAATATACAGTAAATTTAAATCATAGAGAATCAAAATTGTTACAAAACTGTGTGAACATCCTCTGTACAACTGACTCCACGAATGTGTCAGAAAGTATCAAGATTGGATTTGTGAAAAGAATAACCAAAAAAGAGAAGTAAGGCCACTACCGGGTATTTACCGAAAATCTCTAGGAGATATCAATAATTTCGGAGAGCGCATTTTTTTTATCAGCTATGCAAAAGTAAAAAGTGCTACGTTTTCGCTAGCTGAATTTTTCATCCCGTTTGTTTCGGCTTATGTACGGGTTTCCGATTTTGGACTATTTTTCACTGAGAAGTGGTATACTCAACTTATATACGTATCGACTTATGCACGGAAATATACAGTAAATTTAAATCGTAGAGAATCAAAATTGTTACAAAACTGTGTGAACATCCTCTGTACAACTGACTCCACGAATGTGTCAGAAAGTATCAAGTTTGGATGTGTGAAAAGAATAACCAAAAAAGAGAAGTAAGGCCACTACCGGGTATTTACCGAAAATCTCTAGGAGATATCAATAATTTCGGAGAGCGCATTTTTTTTATTAGCTATGCAAAAGTAAAAAGTGCTACGTTTTCGCTAGCTGAATTTTTCATCACGTTTGTTTCGGCTTATGCACGGGTTTCCGATTTTGGACTATTTTTCACTGAGAAGTGGTATACTCAATTTATATACGTATAGACTTATACACGGAAATATACAGTAAATTTAAATCATAGAGAATCAAAATTGTTACAAAACTGTGTGAACATCCTCTGTACAACTGACTCCACGAATGTGTCAGAAAGTATCAAGTTTGGATTTGTGAAAAGAATAACCAAAAACGAGAAGTAAGGCCACTACCGGGTATTTACCGAAAATCTCTAGGAGATATCAATAATTTCGGAGAGCGCATTTTTTTTATTAGCTATGCAAAAGTAAAAAGTGCTACGTTTTCGCTAGCTGAATTTTTCATCCCGTTTGTTTCGGCTTATGTACGGGTTTCCGATTTTGGACTATTTTTCACTGAGAAGTGGTATACTCAACTTATATACGTATCGACTTATGCACGGAAATATACAGTAAATTTAAATCATAGAGAATCAAAATTGTTACAAAACTGTGTGAACATCCTCTGTACAACTGACTCCACGAATGTGTCAGAAAGTATCAAGTTTGGATTTGTGAAAAGAATAACCAAAAAAGAGAAGTAAGGCCACTACCGGGTATTTACCGAAAATCTCTAGGAGATATCAATAATTTCGTAGAGCGCATTTTTTTAATTAGCTATCAGGGGGTCCCAGCGCTGCTCCAGAAATGGCCGATTGCTACCACTAAATTTTAATAGTATTTTTTGACTTGTTTAATGACAGAATTTATGACATTTAAATAAGGACAAGAATGCTAATAAAATTTAGTGGTAGCAATCGGCCATTTCTGGCGCAGCGCTGGCACCCCTGAGCTATGCAAAAGTAAAAAGTGCTAAGTTTTCGCTAGCTGAATTTTTCATCACGTTTGTTTCGGCTTACATACGGGTTTCCGATTTTGGACTATTTTTCACTGAGAAGTGGTATACTCAACTTATATACGTATCGACTTATACACGGAAATATACAGTAAATTTAAATCATAGATAATCAAAATTGTTACAAAACTGTGTGAAGATCCTCTGTACAACTGACTCCACGAATGTGTCAGAAAGTATCAAGTTTGGATGTGTGAAAAGAATAACCAAAAAAGAGAAGTAAGGCCACTACCGGGTATTTACCGAAAATCTCTAGGTGATATCAATAATTTCGGAGAGCGCATTTTTTTTATTAGCTATGCAAAAGTAAAAAGTGCTACGTTTTCGCTAGCTGAATTTTTCATCACGTTTGTTTCGGCTTATGTACGGGTTTCCGATTTTGGACTATTTTTCACTGAGAAGTGGTATACTCAATTTATATACGTATAGACTTATACACGGAAATATACAGTAAATTTAAATCATAGAGAATCAAAATTGTTACAAAACTGTGTGAACATCCTCTGTACAACTGACTCCACGAATGTGTCAGAAAGTATCAAGTTTGGATTTGTGAAAAGAATAACCAAAAAAGAGAAGTAAGGCCACTACCGGGTATTTACCGAAAATCTCTAGGAGATATCAATAATTTCGGAGAGCGCATTTTTTTTATTAGCTATGCAAAAGTAAAAAGTGCTACGTTTTCGCTAGCTGAATTTTTCATCCCGTTTGTTTCGGCTTATGTACGGGTTTCCGATTTTGGACTATTTTTCACTGAGAAGTGGTATACTCAACTTATATACGTATCGACTTATGCACGGAAATATACAGTAAATTTAAATCATAGAGAATCAAAATTGTTACAAAACTGTGTGAACATCCTCTGTACAACTGACTCCACGAATGTGTCAGAAAGTATCAAGTTTGGATTTGTGAAAAGAATAACCAAAAAAGAGAAGTAAGGCCACTACCGGGTATTTACCGAAAATCTCTAGGAGATATCAATAATTTCGTAGAGCGCATTTTTTTAATTAGCTATCAGGGGGTCCCAGCGCTGCTCCAGAAATGGCCGATTGCTACCACTAAATTTTAATAGTATTTTTTGACTTGTTTAATGACAGAATTTATGACATTTAAATAAGGACAAGAATGCTAATAAAATTTAGTGGTAGCAATCGGCCATTTCTGGCGCAGCGCTGGCACCCCTGAGCTATGCAAAAGTAAAAAGTGCTAAGTTTTCGCTAGCTGAATTTTTCATCACGTTTGTTTCGGCTTACATACGGGTTTCCGATTTTGGACTATTTTTCACTGAGAAGTGGTATACTCAACTTATATACGTATCGACATATACACGGAAATATACAGTAAATTTAAATCATAGATAATCAAAATTGTTACAAAACTGTGTGAAGATCCTCTGTACAACTGACTCCACGAATGTGTCAGAAAGTATCAAGTTTGGATGTGTGAAAAGAATAACCAAAAAAGAGAAGTAAGGCCACTACCGGGTATTTACCGAAAATCTCTAGGAGATATCAATAATTTCGGAGAGCGCATTTTTTTTATTAGCTATGCAAAAGTAAAAAGTGCTACGTTTTCGCTAGCTGAATTTTTCATCACGTTTGTTTCGGCTTATGTACGGGTTTCCGATTTTGGACTATTTTTCACTGAGAAGTGGTATACTCAATTTATATACGTATAGACTTATACACGGAAATATACAGTAAATTTAAATCATAGAGAATCAAAATTGTTACAAAACTGTGTGAACATCCTCTGTACAACTGACTCCACGAATGTGTCAGAAAGTATCAAGTTTGGATTTGTGAAAAGAATAACCAAAAAAGAGAAGTAAGGCCACTACCGGGTATTTACCGAAAATCTCTAGGAGATATCAATAATTTCGGAGAGCGCATTTTTTTTATTAGCTATGCAAAAGTAAAAAGTGCTACGTTTTCGCTAGCTGAATTTTTCATCCCGTTTGTTTCGGCTTATGTACGGGTTTCCGATTTTGGACTATTTTTCACTGAGAAGTGGTATACTCAATTTATATACGTATAGACTTATACACGGAAATATACAGTAAATTTAAATCATAGAGAATCAAAATTGTTACAAAACTGTGTGAACATCCTCTGTACAACTGACTCCACGAATGTGTCAGAAAGTATCAAGTTTGGATTTGTGAAAAGAATAACCAAAAACGAGAAGTAAGGCCACTACCGGGTATTTACCGAAAATCTCTAGGAGATATCAATAATTTCGGAGAGCGCATTTTTTTTATTAGCTATGCAAAAGTAAAAAGTGCTACGTTTTCGCTAGCTGAATTTTTCATCCCGTTTGTTTCGGCTTATGTACGGGTTTCCGATTTTGGACTATTTTTCACTGAGAAGTGGTATACTCAACTTATATACGTATCGACTTATGCACGGAAATATACAGTAAATTTAAATCATAGAGAATCAAAATTGTTACAAAACTGTGTGAACATCCTCTGTACAACTGACTCCACGAATGTGTCAGAAAGTATCAAGTTTGGATTTGTGAAAAGAATAACCAAAAAAGAGAAGTAAGGCCACTACCGGGTATTTACCGAAAATCTCTAGGAGATATCAATAATTTCGTAGAGCGCATTTTTTTAATTAGCTATCAGGGGGTCCCAGCGCTGCTCCAGAAATGGCCGATTGCTACCACTAAATATTAATAGTATTTTTTGACTTGTTTAATGACAGAATTTATGACATTTAAATAAGGACAAGAATGCTAATAAAATTTAGTGGTAGCAATCGGCCATTTCTGGCGCAGTGCTGGCACCCCTGAGCTATGCAAAAGTAAAAAGTGCTAAGTTTTCGCTAGCTGAATTTTTCATCACGTTTGTTTCGGCTTACATACGGGTTTCCGATTTTGGACTATTTTTCACTGAGAAGTGGTATACTCAACTTATATACGTATCGACTTATACACGGAAATATACAGTAAATTTAAATCATAGATAATCAAAATTGTTACAAAACTGTGTGAAGATCCTCTGTACAACTGACTCCACGAATGTGTCAGAAAGTATCAAGTTTGGATGTGTGAAAAGAATAACCAAAAAAGAGAAGTAAGGCCACTACCGGGTATTTACCGAAAATCTCTAGGAGATATCAATAATTTCGGAGAGCGCATTTTTTTTATTAGCTATGCAAAAGTAAAAAGTGCTACGTTTTCGCTAGCTGAATTTTTCATCACGTTTGTTTCGGCTTATGTACGGGTTTCCGATTTTGGACTATTTTTCACTGAGAAGTGGTATACTCAATTTATATACGTATAGACTTATACACGGAAATATACAGTAAATTTAAATCATAGAGAATCAAAATTGTTACAAAACTGTGTGAACATCCTCTGTACAACTGACTCCACGAATGTGTCAGAAAGTATCAAGTTTGGATTTGTGAAAAGAATAACCAAAAAAGAGAAGTAAGGCCACTACCGGGTATTTACCGAAAATCTCTAGGAGATATCAATAATTTCGGAGAGCGCATTTTTTTTATTAGCTATGCAAAAGTAAAAAGTGCTACGCTTTCGCTAGCTGAATTTTTCATCCCGTTTGTTTCGGCTTATGTACGGGTTTCCGATTTTGGACTATTTTTCACTGAGAAGTGGTATACTCAACTTATATACGTATCGACTTATGCACGGAAATATACAGTAAATTTAAATCGTAGAGAATCAAAATTGTTACAAAACTGTGTGAACATCCTCTGTACAACTGACTCCACGAATGTGTCAGAAAGTATCAAGTTTGGATGTGTGAAAAGAATAACCAAAAAAGAGAAGTAAGGCCACTACCGGCTATTTACCGAAAATCTCTAGGAGATATCAATAATTTCGGAGAGCGCATTTTTTTTATTAGCTATGCAAAAGTAAAAAGTGCTACGTTTTCGCTAGCTGAATTTTTCATCACGTTTGTTTCGGCTTATGTACGGGTTTCCGATTTTGGACTATTTTTCACTGAGAAGTGGTATACTCAATTTATATACGTATAGACTTATACACGGAAATATACAGTAAATTTAAATCATAGAGAATCAAAATTGTTACAAAACTGTGTGAACATCCTCTGTACAACTGACTCCACGAATGTGTCAGAAAGTATCAAGTTTGGATGTGTGAAAAGAATAACCAAAAAAGAGAAGTAAGGCCACTACCGGGTATTTACCGAAAATCTCTAGGAGATATCAATAATTTCGGAGAGCGCATTTTTTTTATTAGCTATGCAAAAGTAAAAAGTGCTACGTTTTCGCTAGCTGAATTTTTCATCCCGTTTGTTTCGGCTTATGTACGGGTTTCCGATTTTGGACTATTTTTCACTGAGAAGTGGTATACTCAACTTATATACGTATCGACTTATGCACGGAAATATACAGTAAATTTAAATCATAGAGAATCAAAATTGTTACAAAACTGTGTGAACATCCTCTGTACAACTGACTCCACGAATGTGTCAGAAAGTATCAAGTTTGGATTTGTGAAAAGAATAACCAAAAAAGAGAAGTAAGGCCACTACCGGGTATTTACCGAAAATCTCTAGGAGATATCAATAATTTCGTAGAGCGCATTTTTTTAATTAGCTATCAGGGGGTCCCAGCGCTGCTCCAGAAATGGCCGATTGCTACCACTAAATTTTAATAGTATTTTTTGACTTGTTTAATGACAGAATTTATGACATTTAAATAAGGACAAGAATGCTAATAAAATTTAGTGGTAGCAATCGGCCATTTCTGGCGCAGCGCTGGCACCCCTGAGCTATGCAAAAGTAAAAAGTGCTAAGTTTTCGCTAGCTGAATTTTTCATCACGTTTGTTTCGGCTTACATACGGGTTTCCGATTTTGGACTATTTTTCACTGAGAAGTGGTATACTCAACTTATATACGTATCGACTTATACACGGAAATATACAGTAAATTTAAATCATAGATAATCAAAATTGTTACAAAACTGTGTGAAGATCCTCTGTACAACTGACTCCACGAATGTGTCAGAAAGTATCAAGTTTGGATGTGTGAAAAGAATAACCAAAAAAGAGAAGTAAGGCCACTACCGGGTATTTACCGAAAATCTCTAGGTGATATCAATAATTTCGGAGAGCGCATTTTTTTTATTAGCTATGCAAAAGTAAAAAGTGCTACGTTTTCGCTAGCTGAATTTTTCATCACGTTTGTTTCGGCTTATGTACGGGTTTCCGATTTTGGACTATTTTTCACTGAGAAGTGGTATACTCAATTTATATACGTATAGACTTATACACGGAAATATACAGTAAATTTAAATCATAGAGAATCAAAATTGTTACAAAACTGTGTGAACATCCTCTGTACAACTGACTCCACGAATGTGTCAGAAAGTATCAAGTTTGGATTTGTAAAAAGAATAACCAAAAAAGAGAAGTAAGGCCACTACCGGGTATTTACCGAAAATCTCTAGGAGATATCAATAATTTCGGAGAGCGCATTTTTTTTATTAGCTATGCAAAAGTAAAAAGTGCTACGTTTTCGCTAGCTGAATTTTTCATCCCGTTTGTTTCGGCTTATGTACGGGTTTCCGATTTTGGACTATTTTTCACTGAGAAGTGGTATACTCAACTTATATACGTATCGACTTATGCACGGAAATATACAGTAAATTTAAATCATAGAGAATCAAAATTGTTACAAAACTGTGTGAACATCCTCTGTACAACTGACTCCACGAATGTGTCAGAAAGTATCAAGTTTGGATTTGTGAAAAGAATAACCAAAAAAGAGAAGTAAGGCCACTACCGGGTATTTACCGAAAATCTCTAGGAGATATCAATAATTTCGTAGAGCGCATTTTTTTAATTAGCTATCAGGGGGTCCCAGCGCTGCTCCAGAAATGGCCGATTGCTACCACTAAATTTTAATAGTATTTTTTGACTTGTTTAATGACAGAATTTATGACATTTAAATAAGGACAAGAATGCTAATAAAATTTAGTGGTAGCAATCGGCCATTTCTGGCGCAGCGCTGGCACCCCTGAGCTATGCAAAAGTAAAAAGTGCTAAGTTTTCGCTAGCTGAATTTTTCATCACGTTTGTTTCGGCTTACATACGGGTTTCCGATTTTGGACTATTTTTCACTGAGAAGTGGTATACTCAACTTATATACGTATCGACATATACACGGAAATATACAGTAAATTTAAATCATAGATAATCAAAATTGTTACAAAACTGTGTGAAGATCCTCTGTACAACTGACTCCACGAATGTGTCAGAAAGTATCAAGTTTGGATGTGTGAAAAGAATAACCAAAAAAGAGAAGTAAGGCCACTACCGGGTATTTACCGAAAATCTCTAGGAGATATCAATAATTTCGGAGAGCGCATTTTTTTTATTAGCTATGCAAAAGTAAAAAGTGCTACGTTTTCGCTAGCTGAATTTTTCATCACGTTTGTTTCGGCTTATGTACGGGTTTCCGATTTTGGACTATTTTTCACTGAGAAGTGGTATACTCAATTTATATACGTATAGACTTATACACGGAAATATACAGTAAATTTAAATCATAGAGAATCAAAATTGTTACAAAACTGTGTGAACATCCTCTGTACAACTGACTCCACGAATGTGTCAGAAAGTATCAAGTTTGGATTTGTGAAAAGAATAACCAAAAAAGAGAAGTAAGGCCACTACCGGGTATTTACCGAAAATCTCTAGGAGATATCAATAATTTCGGAGAGCGCATTTTTTTTATTAGCTATGCAAAAGTAAAAAGTGCTACGTTTTCGCTAGCTGAATTTTTCATCCCGTTTGTTTCGGCTTATGTACGGGTTTCCGATTTTGGACTATTTTTCACTGAGAAGTGGTATACTCAATTTATATACGTATAGACTTATACACGGAAATATACAGTAAATTTAAATCATAGAGAATCAAAATTGTTACAAAACTGTGTGAACATCCTCTGTACAACTGACTCCACGAATGTGTCAGAAAGTATCAAGTTTGGATTTGTGAAAAGAATAACCAAAAACGAGAAGTAAGGCCACTACCGGGTATTTACCGAAAATCTCTAGGAGATATCAATAATTTCGGAGAGCGCATTTTTTTTATTAGCTATGCAAAAGTAAAAAGTGCTACGTTTTCGCTAGCTGAATTTTTCATCCCGTTTGTTTCGGCTTATGTACGGGTTTCCGATTTTGGACTATTTTTCACTGAGAAGTGGTATACTCAACTTATATACGTATCGACTTATGCACGGAAATATACAGTAAATTTAAATCATAGAGAATCAAAATTGTTACAAAACTGTGTGAACATCCTCTGTACAACTGACTCCACGAATGTGTCAGAAAGTATCAAGTTTGGATTTGTGAAAAGAATAACCAAAAAAGAGAAGTAAGGCCACTACCGGGTATTTACCGAAAATCTCTAGGAGATATCAATAATTTCGTAGAGCGCATTTTTTTAATTAGCTATCAGGGGGTCCCAGCGCTGCTCCAGAAATGGCCGATTGCTACCACTAAATTTTAATAGTATTTTTTGACTTGTTTAATGACAGAATTTATGACATTTAAATAAGGACAAGAATGCTAATAAAATTTAGTGGTAGCAATCGGCCATTTCTGGCGCAGTGCTGGCACCCCTGAGCTATGCAAAAGTAAAAAGTGCTAAGTTTTCGCTAGCTGAATTTTTCATCACGTTTGTTTCGGCTTACATACGGGTTTCCGATTTTGGACTATTTTTCACTGAGAAGTGGTATACTCAACTTATATACGTATCGACTTATACACGGAAATATACAGTAAATTTAAATCATAGATAATCAAAATTGTTACAAAACTGTGTGAAGATCCTCTGTACAACTGACTCCACGAATGTGTCAGAAAGTATCAAGTTTGGATGTGTGAAAAGAATAACCAAAAAAGAGAAGTAAGGCCACTACCGGGTATTTACCGAAAATCTCTAGGAGATATCAATAATTTCGGAGAGCGCATTTTTTTTATTAGCTATGCAAAAGTAAAAAGTGCTACGTTTTCGCTAGCTGAATTTTTCATCACGTTTGTTTCGGCTTATGTACGGGTTTCCGATTTTGGACTATTTTTCACTGAGAAGTGGTATACTCAATTTATATACGTATAGACTTATACACGGAAATATACAGTAAATTTAAATCATAGAGAATCAAAATTGTTACAAAACTGTGTGAACATCCTCTGTACAACTGACTCCACGAATGTGTCAGAAAGTATCAAGTTTGGATTTGTGAAAAGAATAACCAAAAAAGAGAAGTAAGGCCACTACCGGGTATTTACCGAAAATCTCTAGGAGATATCAATAATTTCGGAGAGCGCATTTTTTTTATTAGCTATGCAAAAGTAAAAAGTGCTACGCTTTCGCTAGCTGAATTTTTCATCCCGTTTGTTTCGGCTTATGTACGGGTTTCCGATTTTGGACTATTTTTCACTGAGAAGTGGTATACTCAACTTATATACGTATCGACTTATGCACGGAAATATACAGTAAATTTAAATCGTAGAGAATCAAAATTGTTACAAAACTGTGTGAACATCCTCTGTACAACTGACTCCACGAATGTGTCAGAAAGTATCAAGTTTGGATGTGTGAAAAGAATAACCAAAAAAGAGAAGTAAGGCCACTACCGGGTATTTACCGAAAATCTCTAGGAGATATCAATAATTTCGGAGAGCGCATTTTTTTTATTAGCTATGCAAAAGTAAAAAGTGCTACGTTTTCGCTAGCTGAATTTTTCATCACGTTTGTTTCGGCTTATGTACGGGTTTCCGATTTTGGACTATTTTTCACTGAGAAGTGGTATACTCAATTTATATACGTATAGACTTATACACGGAAATATACAGTAAATTTAAATCATAGAGAATCAAAATTGTTACAAAACTGTGTGAACATCCTCTGTACAACTGACTCCACGAATGTGTCAGAAAGTATCAAGTTTGGATTTGTGAAAAGAATAACCAAAAACGAGAAGTAAGGCCACTACCGGGTATTTACCGAAAATCTCTAGGAGATATCAATAATTTCGGAGAGCGCATTTTTTTTATTAGCTATGCAAAAGTAAAAAGTGCTACGTTTTCGCTAGCTGAATTTTTCATCCCGTTTGTTTCGGCTTATGTACGGGTTTCCGATTTTGGACTATTTTTCACTGAGAAGTGGTATACTCAACTTATATACGTATCGACTTATGCACGGAAATATACAGTAAATTTAAATCATAGAGAATCAAAATTGTTACAAAACTGTGTGAACATCCTCTGTACAACTGACTCCACGAATGTGTCAGAAAGTATCAAGTTTGGATTTGTGAAAAGAATAACCAAAAAAGAGAAGTAAGGCCACTACCGGGTATTTACCGAAAATCTCTAGGAGATATCAATAATTTCGTAGAGCGCATTTTTTTAATTAGCTATCAGGGGGTCCCAGCGCTGCTCCAGAAATGGCCGATTGCTACCACTAAATTTTAATAGTATTTTTTGACTTGTTTAATGACAGAATTTATGACATTTAAATAAGGACAAGAATGCTAATAAAATTTAGTGGTAGCAATCGGCCATTTCTGGCGCAGCGCTGGCACCCCTGAGCTATGCAAAAGTAAAAAGTGCTAAGTTTTCGCTAGCTGAATTTTTCATCACGTTTGTTTCGGCTTACATACGGGTTTCCGATTTTGGACTATTTTTCACTGAGAAGTGGTATACTCAACTTATATACGTATCGACTTATACACGGAAATATACAGTAAATTTAAATCATAGATAATCAAAATTGTTACAAAACTGTGTGAAGATCCTCTGTACAACTGACTCCACGAATGTGTCAGAAAGTATCAAGTTTGGATGTGTGAAAAGAATAACCAAAAAAGAGAAGTAAGGCCACTACCGGGTATTTACCGAAAATCTCTAGGTGATATCAATAATTTCGGAGAGCGCATTTTTTTTATTAGCTATGCAAAAGTAAAAAGTGCTACGTTTTCGCTAGCTGAATTTTTCATCACGTTTGTTTCGGCTTATGTACGGGTTTCCGATTTTGGACTATTTTTCACTGAGAAGTGGTATACTCAATTTATATACGTATAGACTTATACACGGAAATATACAGTAAATTTAAATCATAGAGAATCAAAATTGTTACAAAACTGTGTGAACATCCTCTGTACAACTGACTCCACGAATGTGTCAGAAAGTATCAAGTTTGGATTTGTGAAAAGAATAACCAAAAAAGAGAAGTAAGGCCACTACCGGGTATTTACCGAAAATCTCTAGGAGATATCAATAATTTCGGAGAGCGCATTTTTTTTATTAGCTATGCAAAAGTAAAAAGTGCTACGTTTTCGCTAGCTGAATTTTTCATCCCGTTTGTTTCGGCTTATGTACGGGTTTCCGATTTTGGACTATTTTTCACTGAGAAGTGGTATACTCAACTTATATACGTATCGACTTATGCACGGAAATATACAGTAAATTTAAATCATAGAGAATCAAAATTGTTACAAAACTGTGTGAACATCCTCTGTACAACTGACTCCACGAATGTGTCAGAAAGTATCAAGTTTGGATTTGTGAAAAGAATAACCAAAAAAGAGAAGTAAGGCCACTACCGGGTATTTACCGAAAATCTCTAGGAGATATCAATAATTTCGTAGAGCGCATTTTTTTAATTAGCTATCAGGGGGTCCCAGCGCTGCTCCAGAAATGGCCGATTGCTACCACTAAATTTTAATAGTATTTTTTGACTTGTTTAATGACAGAATTTATGACATTTAAATAAGGACAAGAATGCTAATAAAATTTAGTGGTAGCAATCGGCCATTTCTGGCGCAGCGCTGGCACCCCTGAGCTATGCAAAAGTAAAAAGTGCTAAGTTTTCGCTAGCTGAATTTTTCATCACGTTTGTTTCGGCTTACATACGGGTTTCCGATTTTGGACTATTTTTCACTGAGAAGTGGTATACTCAACTTATATACGTATCGACATATACACGGAAATATACAGTAAATTTAAATCATAGATAATCAAAATTGTTACAAAACTGTGTGAAGATCCTCTGTACAACTGACTCCACGAATGTGTCAGAAAGTATCAAGTTTGGATGTGTGAAAAGAATAACCAAAAAAGAGAAGTAAGGCCACTACCGGGTATTTACCGAAAATCTCTAGGAGATATCAATAATTTCGGTGAGCGCATTTTTTTTATTAGCTATGCAAAAGTAAAAAGTGCTACGTTTTCGCTAGCTGAATTTTTCATCACGTTTGTTTCGGCTTATGTACGGGTTTCCGATTTTGGACTATTTTTCACTGAGAAGTGGTATACTCAATTTATATACGTATAGACTTATACACGGAAATATACAGTAAATTTAAATCATAGAGAATCAAAATTGTTACAAAACTGTGTGAACATCCTCTGTACAACTGACTCCACGAATGTGTCAGAAAGTATCAAGTTTGGATTTGTGAAAAGAATAACCAAAAAAGAGAAGTAAGGCCACTACCGGGTATTTACCGAAAATCTCTAGGAGATATCAATAATTTCGGAGAGCGCATTTTTTTTATTAGCTATGCAAAAGTAAAAAGTGCTACGTTTTCGCTAGCTGAATTTTTCATCCCGTTTGTTTCGGCTTATGTACGGGTTTCCGATTTTGGACTATTTTTCACTGAGAAGTGGTATACTCAACTTATATACGTATCGACTTATGCACGGAAATATACAGTAAATTTAAATCATAGAGAATCAAAATTGTTACAAAACTGTGTGAACATCCTCTGTACAACTGACTCCACGAATGTGTCAGAAAGTATCAAGTTTGGATTTGTGAAAAGAATAACCAAAAAAGAGAAGTAAGGCCACTACCGGGTATTTACCGAAAATCTCTAGGAGATATCAATAATTTCGTAGAGCGCATTTTTTTAATTAGCTATCAGGGGTCCCAGCGCTGCTCCAGAAATGGCCGATTGCTACCACTAAATTTTAATAGTATTTTTTGACTTGTTTAATGACAGAATTTATGACATTTAAATAAGGACAAGAATGCTAATAAAATTTAGTGGTAGCAATCGGCCATTTCTGGCGCAGCGCTGGCACCCCTGAGCTATGCAAAAGTAAAAAGTGCTAAGTTTTCGCTAGCTGAATTTTTCATCACGTTTGTTTCGGCTTACATACGGGTTTCCGATTTTGGACTATTTTTCACTGAGAAGTGGTATACTCAACTTATATACGTATCGACTTATACACGGAAATATACAGTAAATTTAAATCATAGATAATCAAAATTGTTACAAAACTGTGTGAAGATCCTCTGTACAACTGACTCCACGAATGTGTCAGAAAGTATCAAGTTTGGATGTGTGAAAAGAATAACCAAAAAAGAGAAGTAAGGCCACTACCGGGTATTTACCGAAAATCTCTAGGAGATATCAATAATTTCGGAGAGCGCATTTTTTTTATTAGCTATGCAAAAGTAAAAAGTGCTACGTTTTCGCTAGCTGAATTTTTCATCACGTTTGTTTCGGCTTATGTACGGGTTTCCGATTTTGGACTATTTTTCACTGAGAAGTGGTATACTCAATTTATATACGTATAGACTTATACACGGAAATATACAGTAAATTTAAATCATAGAGAATCAAAATTGTTACAAAACTGTGTGAACATCCTCTGTACAACTGACTCCACGAATGTGTCAGAAAGTATCAAGTTTGGATTTGTGAAAAGAATAACCAAAAAAGAGAAGTAAGGCCACTACCGGGTATTTACCGAAAATCTCTAGGAGATATCAATAATTTCGGAGAGCGCATTTTTTTTATTAGCTATGCAAAAGTAAAAAGTGCTACGTTTTCGCTAGCTGAATTTTTCATCCCGTTTGTTTCGGCTTATGTACGGGTTTCCGATTTTGGACTATTTTTCACTGAGAAGTGGTATACTCAACTTATATACGTATCGACTTATGCACGGAAATATACAGTAAATTTAAATCATAGAGAATCAAAATTGTTACAAAACTGTGTGAACATCCTCTGTACAACTGACTCCACGAATGTGTCAGAAAGTATCAAGTTTGGATTTGTGAAAAGAATAACCAAAAAAGAGAAGTAAAGCCACTACCGGGTATTTACCGAAAATCTCTAGGAGATATCAATAATTTCGTAGAGCGCATATTTTTAATTAGCTATCAGGGGGTCCCAGCGCTGCTCCAGAAATGGCCGATTGCTACCACTAAATTTTAATAGTATTTTTTGACTTGTTTAATGACAGAATTTATGACATTTAAATAAGGACAAGAATTCTAATAAAATTTAGTGGTAGCAAACGGCCATTTCTGGCGCAGCGCTGGCACCCCTGAGCTATGCAAAAGTAAAAAGTGCTAAGTTTTCGCTAGCTGAATTTTTCATCACGTTTGTTTCGGCTTACATACGGGTTTCCGATTTTGGACTATTTTTCACTGAGAAGTGGTATACTCAACTTATATACGTATCGACTTATACACGGAAATATACAGTAAATTTAAATCATAGATAATCAAAATTGTTACAAAACTGTGTGAAGATCCTCTGTACAACTGACTCCACGAATGTGTCAGAAAGTATCAAGTTTGGATGTGTGAAAAGAATAACCAAAAAAGAGAAGTAAGGCCACTACCGGGTATTTACCGAAAATCTCTAGGAGATATCAATAATTTCGGAGAGCGCATTTTTTTTATTAGCTATGCAAAAGTAAAAAGTGCTACGTTTTCGCTAGCTGAATTTTTCATCACGTTTGTTTCGGCTTATGTACGGGTTTCCGATTTTGGACTATTTTTCACTGAGAAGTGGTATACTCAATTTATATACGTATAGACTTATACACGGAAATATACAGTAAATTTAAATCATAGAGAATCAAAATTGTTACAAAACTGTGTGAACATCCTCTGTACAACTGACTCCACGAATGTGTCAGAAAGTATCAAGTTTGGATTTGTGAAAAGAATAACCAAAAAAGAGAAGTAAGGCCACTACCGGGTATTTACCGAAAATCTCTAGGAGATATCAATAATTTCGGAGAGCGCATTTTTTTTATTAGCTATGCAAAAGTAAAAAGTGCTACGTTTTCGCTAGCTGAATTTTTCATCCCGTTTGTTTCGGCTTATGTACGGGTTTCCGATTTTGGACTATTTTTCACTGAGAAGTGGTATACTCAACTTATATACGTATCGACTTATGCACGGAAATATACAGTAAATTTAAATCATAGAGAATCAAAATTGTTACAAAACTGTGTGAACATCCTCTGTACAACTGACTCCACGAATGTGTCAGAAAGTATCAAGTTTGGATTTGTGAAAAGAATAACCAAAAAAGAGAAGTAAGGCCACTACCGGGTATTTACCGAAAATCTCTAGGAGATATCAATAATTTCGTAGAGCGCATTTTTTTAATTAGCTATCAGGGGGTCCCAGCGCTGCTCCAGAAATGGCCGATTGCTACCACTAAATTTTAATAGTATTTTTTGACTTGTTTAATGACAGAATTTATGACATTTAAATAAGGACAAGAATGCTAATAAAATTTAGTGGTAGCAATCGGCCATTTCTGGCGCAGCGCTGGCACCCCTGAGCTATGCAAAAGTAAAAAGTGCTAAGTTTTCGCTAGCTGAATTTTTCATCACGTTTGTTTCGGCTTACATACGGGTTTCCGATTTTGGACTATTTTTCACTGAGAAGTGGTATACTCAACTTATATACGTATCGACTTATACACGGAAATATACAGTAAATTTAAATCATAGATAATCAAAATTGTTACAAAACTGTGTGAAGATCCTCTGTACAACTGACTCCACGAATGTGTCAGAAAGTATCAAGTTTGGATGTGTGAAAAGAATAACCAAAAAAGAGAAGTAAGGCCACTACCGGGTATTTACCGAAAATCTCTAGGAGATATCAATAATTTCGGAGAGCGCATTTTTTTTATTAGCTATGCAAAAGTAAAAAGTGCTACGTTTTCGCTAGCTGAATTTTTCATCACGTTTGTTTCGGCTTATGTACGGGTTTCCGATTTTGGACTATTTTTCACTGAGAAGTGGTATACTCAATTTATATACGTATAGACTTATACACGGAAATATACAGTAAATTTAAATCATAGAGAATCAAAATTGTTACAAAACTGTGTGAACATCCTCTGTACAACTGACTCCACGAATGTGTCAGAAAGTATCAAGTTTGGATTTGTGAAAAGAATAACCAAAAAAGAGAAGTAAGGCCACTACCGGGTATTTACCGAAAATCTCTAGGAGATATCAATAATTTCGGAGAGCGCATTTTTTTTATTAGCTATGCAAAAGTAAAAAGTGCTACGTTTTCGCTAGCTGAATTTTTCATCCCGTTTGTTTCGGCTTATGTACGGGTTTCCGATTTTGGACTATTTTTCACTGAGAAGTGGTATACTCAACTTATATACGTATCGACTTATGCACGGAAATATACAGTAAATTTAAATCATAGAGAATCAAAATTGTTACAAAACTGTGTGAACATCCTCTGTACAACTGACTCCACGAATGTGTCAGAAAGTATCAAGTTTGGATTTGTGAAAAGAATAACCAAAAAAGAGAAGTAAAGCCACTACCGGGTATTTACCGAAAATCTCTAGGAGATATCAATAATTTCGTAGAGCGCATATTTTTAATTAGCTATCAGGGGGTCCCAGCGCTGCTCCAGAAATGGCCGATTGCTACCACTAAATTTTAATAGTATTTTTTGACTTGTTTAATGACAGAATTTATGACATTTAAATAAGGACAAGAATTCTAATAAAATTTAGTGGTAGCAAACGGCCATTTCTGGCGCAGCGCTGGCACCCCTGAGCTATGCAAAAGTAAAAAGTGCTAAGTTTTCGCTAGCTGAATTTTTCATCACGTTTGTTTCGGCTTACATACGGGTTTCCGATTTTGGACTATTTTTCACTGAGAAGTGGTATACTCAACTTATATACGTATCGACTTATACACGGAAATATACAGTAAATTTAAATCATAGATAATCAAAATTGTTACAAAACTGTGTGAAGATCCTCTGTACAACTGACTCCACGAATGTGTCAGAAAGTATCAAGTTTGGATGTGTGAAAAGAATAACCAAAAAAGAGAAGTAAGGCCACTACCGGGTATTTACCGAAAATCTCTAGGAGATATCAATAATTTCGGAGAGCGCATTTTTTTTATTAGCTATGCAAAAGTAAAAAGTGCTACGTTTTCGCTAGCTGAATTTTTCATCACGTTTGTTTCGGCTTATGTACGGGTTTCCGATTTTGGACTATTTTTCACTGAGAAGTGGTATACTCAATTTATATACGTATAGACTTATACACGGAAATATACAGTAAATTTAAATCATAGAGAATCAAAATTGTTACAAAACTGTGTGAACATCCTCTGTACAACTGACTCCACGAATGTGTCAGAAAGTATCAAGTTTGGATTTGTGAAAAGAATAACCAAAAAAGAGAAGTAAGGCCACTACCGGGTATTTACCGAAAATCTCTAGGAGATATCAATAATTTCGGAGAGCGCATTTTTTTTATCAGCTATGCAAAAGTAAAAAGTGCTACGTTTTCGCTAGCTGAATTTTTCATCCCGTTTGTTTCGGCTTATGTACGGGTTTCCGATTTTGGACTATTTTTCACTGAGAAGTGGTATACTCAACTTATATACGTATCGACTTATGCACGGAAATATACAGTAAATTTAAATCGTAGAGAATCAAAATTGTTACAAAACTGTGTGAACATCCTCTGTACAACTGACTCCACGAATGTGTCAGAAAGTATCAAGTTTGGATGTGTGAAAAGAATAACCAAAAAAGAGAAGTAAGGCCACTACCGGGTATTTACCGAAAATCTCTAGGAGATATCAATAATTTCGGAGAGCGCATTTTTTTTATTAGCTATGCAAAAGTAAAAAGTGCTACGTTTTCGCTAGCTGAATTTTTCATCACGTTTGTTTCGGCTTATGTACGGGTTTCCGATTTTGGACTATTTTTCACTGAGAAGTGGTATACTCAATTTATATACGTATAGACTTATACACGGAAATATACAGTAAATTTAAATCATAGAGAATCAAAATTGTTACAAAACTGTGTGAACATCCTCTGTACAACTGACTCCACGAATGTGTCAGAAAGTATCAAGTTTGGATTTGTGAAAAGAATAACCAAAAACGAGAAGTAAGGCCACTACCGGGTATTTACCGAAAATCTCTAGGAGATATCAATAATTTCGGAGAGCGCATTTTTTTTATTAGCTATGCAAAAGTAAAAAGTGCTACGTTTTCGCTAGCTGAATTTTTCATCCCGTTTGTTTCGGCTTATGTACGGGTTTCCGATTTTGGACTATTTTTCACTGAGAAGTGGTATACTCAACTTATATACGTATCGACTTATGCACGGAAATATACAGTAAATTTAAATCATAGAGAATCAAAATTGTTACAAAACTGTGTGAACATCCTCTGTACAACTGACTCCACGAATGTGTCAGAAAGTATCAAGTTTGGATTTGTGAAAAGAATAACCAAAAAAGAGAAGTAAGGCCACTACCGGGTATTTACCGAAAATCTCTAGGAGATATCAATAATTTCGTAGAGCGCATTTTTTTAATTAGCTATCAGGGGGTCCCAGCGCTGCTCCAGAAATGGCCGATTGCTACCACTAAATTTTAATAGTATTTTTTGACTTGTTTAATGACAGAATTTATGACATTTAAATAAGGACAAGAATGCTAATAATATTTAGTGGTAGCAATCGGCCATTTCTGGCGCAGCGCTGCCACCCCTGAGCTATGCAAAAGTAAAAAGTGCTAAGTTTTCGCTAGCTGAATTTTTCATCACGTTTGTTTCGGCTTACATACGGGTTTCCGATTTTGGACTATTTTTCACTGAGAAGTGGTATACTCAACTTATATACGTATCGACTTATACACGGAAATATACAGTAAATTTAAATCATAGATAATCAAAATTGTTACAAAACTGTGTGAAGATCCTCTGTACAACTGACTCCACGAATGTGTCAGAAAGTATCAAGTTTGGATGTGTGAAAAGAATAACCAAAAAAGAGAAGTAAGGCCACTACCGGGTATTTACCGAAAATCTCTAGGTGATATCAATAATTTCGGAGAGCGCATTTTTTTTATTAGCTATGCAAAAGTAAAAAGTGCTACGTTTTCGCTAGCTGAATTTTTCATCACGTTTGTTTCGGCTTATGTACGGGTTTCCGATTTTGGACTATTTTTCACTGAGAAGTGGTATACTCAATTTATATACGTATAGACTTATACACGGAAATATACAGTAAATTTAAATCATAGAGAATCAAAATTGTTACAAAACTGTGTGAACATCCTCTGTACAACTGACTCCACGAATGTGTCAGAAAGTATCAAGTTTGGATTTGTGAAAAGAATAACCAAAAAAGAGAAGTAAGGCCACTACCGGGTATTTACCGAAAATCTCTAGGAGATATCAATAATTTCGGAGAGCGCATTTTTTTTATTAGCTATGCAAAAGTAAAAAGTGCTACGTTTTCGCTAGCTGAATTTTTCATCCCGTTTGTTTCGGCTTATGTACGGGTTTCCGATTTTGGACTATTTTTCACTGAGAAGTGGTATACTCAACTTATATACGTATCGACTTATGCACGGAAATATACAGTAAATTTAAATCATAGAGAATCAAAATTGTTACAAAACTGTGTGAACATCCTCTGTACAACTGACTCCACGAATGTGTCAGAAAGTATCAAGTTTGGATTTGTGAAAAGAATAACCAAAAAAGAGAAGTAAGGCCACTACCGGGTATTTACCGAAAATCTCTAGGAGATATCAATAATTTCGTAGAGCGCATTTTTTTAATTAGCTATCAGGGGGTCCCAGCGCTGCTCCAGAAATGGCCGATTGCTACCACTAAATTTTAATAGTATTTTTTGACTTGTTTAATGACAGAATTTATGACATTTAAATAAGGACAAGAATGCTAATAAAATTTAGTGGTAGCAATCGGCCATTTCTGGCGCAGCGCTGGCACCCCTGAGCTATGCAAAAGTAAAAAGTGCTAAGTTTTCGCTAGCTGAATTTTTCATCACGTTTGTTTCGGCTTACATACGGGTTTCCGATTTTGGACTATTTTTCACTGAGAAGTGGTATACTCAACTTATATACGTATCGACATATACACGGAAATATACAGTAAATTTAAATCATAGATAATCAAAATTGTTACAAAACTGTGTGAAGATCCTCTGTACAACTGACTCCACGAATGTGTCAGAAAGTATCAAGTTTGGATGTGTGAAAAGAATAACCAAAAAAGAGAAGTAAGGCCACTACCGGGTATTTACCGAAAATCTCTAGGAGATATCAATAATTTCGGAGAGCGCATTTTTTTTATTAGCTATGCAAAAGTAAAAAGTGCTACGTTTTCGCTAGCTGAATTTTTCATCACGTTTGTTTCGGCTTATGTACGGGTTTCCGATTTTGGACTATTTTTCACTGAGAAGTGGTATACTCAATTTATATACGTATAGACTTATACACGGAAATATACAGTAAATTTAAATCATAGAGAATCAAAATTGTTACAAAACTGTGTGAACATCCTCTGTACAACTGACTCCACGAATGTGTCAGAAAGTATCAAGTTTGGATTTGTGAAAAGAATAACCAAAAAAGAGAAGTAAGGCCACTACCGGGTATTTACCGAAAATCTCTAGGAGATATCAATAATTTCGGAGAGCGCATTTTTTTTATTAGCTATGCAAAAGTAAAAAGTGCTACGTTTTCGCTAGCTGAATTTTTCATCCCGTTTGTTTCGGCTTATGTACGGGTTTCCGATTTTGGACTATTTTTCACTGAGAAGTGGTATACTCAATTTATATACGTATAGACTTATACACGGAAATATACAGTAAATTTAAATCATAGAGAATCAAAATTGTTACAAAACTGTGTGAACATCCTCTGTACAACTGACTCCACGAATGTGTCAGAAAGTATCAAGTTTGGATTTGTGAAAAGAATAACCAAAAACGAGAAGTAAGGCCACTACCGGGTATTTACCGAAAATCTCTAGGAGATATCAATAATTTCGGAGAGCGCATTTTTTTTATTAGCTATGCAAAAGTAAAAAGTGCTACGTTTTCGCTAGCTGAATTTTTCATCCCGTTTGTTTCGGCTTATGTACGGGTTTCCGATTTTGGACTATTTTTCACTGAGAAGTGGTATACTCAACTTATATACGTATCGACTTATGCACGGAAATATACAGTAAATTTAAATCATAGAGAATCAAAATTGTTACAAAACTGTGTGAACATCCTCTGTACAACTGACTCCACGAATGTGTCAGAAAGTATCAAGTTTGGATTTGTGAAAAGAATAACCAAAAAAGAGAAGTAAGGCCACTACCGGGTATTTACCGAAAATCTCTAGGAGATATCAATAATTTCGTAGAGCGCATTTTTTTAATTAGCTATCAGGGGGTCCCAGCGCTGCTCCAGAAATGGCCGATTGCTACCACTAAATTTTAATAGTATTTTTTGACTTGTTTAATGACAGAATTTATGACATTTAAATAAGGACAAGAATGCTAATAAAATTTAGTGGTAGCAATCGGCCATTTCTGGCGCAGTGCTGGCACCCCTGAGCTATGCAAAAGTAAAAAGTGCTAAGTTTTCGCTAGCTGAATTTTTCATCACGTTTGTTTCGGCTTACATACGGGTTTCCGATTTTGGACTATTTTTCACTGAGAAGTGGTATACTCAACTTATATACGTATCGACTTATACACGGAAATATACAGTAAATTTAAATCATAGATAATCAAAATTGTTACAAAACTGTGTGAAGATCCTCTGTACAACTGACTCCACGAATGTGTCAGAAAGTATCAAGTTTGGATGTGTGAAAAGAATAACCAAAAAAGAGAAGTAAGGCCACTACCGGGTATTTACCGAAAATCTCTAGGAGATATCAATAATTTCGGAGAGCGCATTTTTTTTATTAGCTATGCAAAAGTAAAAAGTGCTACGTTTTCGCTAGCTGAATTTTTCATCACGTTTGTTTCGGCTTATGTACGGGTTTCCGATTTTGGACTATTTTTCACTGAGAAGTGGTATACTCAATTTATATACGTATAGACTTATACACGGAAATATACAGTAAATTTAAATCATAGAGAATCAAAATTGTTACAAAACTGTGTGAACATCCTCTGTACAACTGACTCCACGAATGTGTCAGAAAGTATCAAGTTTGGATTTGTGAAAAGAATAACCAAAAAAGAGAAGTAAGGCCACTACCGGGTATTTACCGAAAATCTCTAGGAGATATCAATAATTTCGGAGAGCGCATTTTTTTTATTAGCTATGCAAAAGTAAAAAGTGCTACGTTTTCGCTAGCTGAATTTTTCATCCCGTTTGTTTCGGCTTATGTACGGGTTTCCGATTTTGGACTATTTTTCACTGAGAAGTGGTATACTCAACTTATATACGTATCGACTTATGCACGGAAATATACAGTAAATTTAAATCGTAGAGAATCAAAATTGTTACAAAACTGTGTGAACATCCTCTGTACAACTGACTCCACGAATGTGTCAGAAAGTATCAAGTTTGGATGTGTGAAAAGAATAACCAAAAAAGAGAAGTAAGGCCACTACCGGGTATTTACCGAAAATCTCTAGGAGATATCAATAATTTAGGAGAGCGCATTTTTTTTATTAGCTATGCAAAAGTAAAAAGTGCTACGTTTTCGCTAGCTGAATTTTTCATCACGTTTGTTTCGGCTTATGTACGGGTTTCCGATTTTGGACTATTTTTCACTGAGAAGTGGTATACTCAATTTATATACGTATAGACTTATACACGGAAATATACAGTAAATTTAAATCATAGAGAATCAAAATTGTTACAAAACTGTGTGAACATCCTCTGTACAACTGACTCCACGAATGTGTCAGAAAGTATCAAGTTTGGATTTGTGAAAAGAATAACCAAAAACGAGAAGTAAGGCCACTACCGGGTATTTACCGAAAATCTCTAGGAGATATCAATAATTTCGGAGAGCGCATTTTTTTTATTAGCTATGCAAAAGTAAAAAGTGCTACGTTTTCGCTAGCTGAATTTTTCATCCCGTTTGTTTCGGCTTATGTACGGGTTTCCGATTTTGGACTATTTTTCACTGAGAAGTGGTATACTCAACTTATATACGTATCGACTTATGCACGGAAATATACAGTAAATTTAAATCATAGAGAATCAAAATTGTTACAAAACTGTGTGAACATCCTCTGTACAACTGACTCCACGAATGTGTCAGAAAGTATCAAGTTTGGATTTGTGAAAAGAATAACCAAAAAAGAGAAGTAAGGCCACTACCGGGTATTTACCGAAAATCTCTAGGAGATATCAATAATTTCGTAGAGCGCATTTTTTTAATTAGCTATCAGGGGGTCCCAGCGCTGCTCCAGAAATGGCCGATTGCTACCACTAAATTTTAATAGTATTTTTTGACTTGTTTAATGACAGAATTTATGACATTTAAATAAGGACAAGAATGCTAATAAAATTTAGTGGTAGCAATCGGCCATTTCTGGCGCAGCGCTGGCACCCCTGAGCTATGCAAAAGTAAAAAGTGCTAAGTTTTCGCTAGCTGAATTTTTCATCACGTTTGTTTCGGCTTACATACGGGTTTCCGATTTTGGACTATTTTTCACTGAGAAGTGGTATACTCAACTTATATACGTATCGACTTATACACGGAAATATACAGTAAATTTAAATCATAGATAATCAAAATTGTTACAAAACTGTGTGAAGATCCTCTGTACAACTGACTCCACGAATGTGTCAGAAAGTATCAAGTTTGGATGTGTGAAAAGAATAACCAAAAAAGAGAAGTAAGGCCACTACCGGGTATTTACCGAAAATCTCTAGGTGATATCAATAATTTCGGAGAGCGCATTTTTTTTATTAGCTATGCAAAAGTAAAAAGTGCTACGTTTTCGCTAGCTGAATTTTTCATCACGTTTGTTTCGGCTTATGTACGGGTTTCCGATTTTGGACTATTTTTCACTGAGAAGTGGTATACTCAATTTATATACGTATAGACTTATACACGGAAATATACAGTAAATTTAAATCATAGAGAATCAAAATTGTTACAAAACTGTGTGAACATCCTCTGTACAACTGACTCCACGAATGTGTCAGAAAGTATCAAGTTTGGATTTGTGAAAAGAATAACCAAAAAAGAGAAGTAAGGCCACTACCGGGTATTTACCGAAAATCTCTAGGAGATATCAATAATTTCGGAGAGCGCATTTTTTTTATTAGCTATGCAAAAGTAAAAAGTGCTACGTTTTCGCTAGCTGAATTTTTCATCCCGTTTGTTTCGGCTTATGTACGGGTTTCCGATTTTGGACTATTTTTCACTGAGAAGTGGTATACTCAACTTATATACGTATCGACTTATGCACGGAAATATACAGTAAATTTAAATCATAGAGAATCAAAATTGTTACAAAACTGTGTGAACATCCTCTGTACAACTGACTCCACGAATGTGTCAGAAAGTATCAAGTTTGGATTTGTGAAAAGAATAACCAAAAAAGAGAAGTAAGGCCACTACCGGGTATTTACCGAAAATCTCTAGGAGATATCAATAATTTCGTAGAGCGCATTTTTTTAATTAGCTATCAGGGGGTCCCAGCGCTGCTCCAGAAATGGCCGATTGCTACCACTAAATTTTAATAGTATTTTTTGACTTGTTTAATGACAGAATTTATGACATTTAAATAAGGACAAGAATGCTAATAAAATTTAGTGGTAGCAATCGGCCATTTCTGGCGCAGCGCTGGCACCCCTGAGCTATGCAAAAGTAAAAAGTGCTAAGTTTTCGCTAGCTGAATTTTTCATCACGTTTGTTTCGGCTTACATACGGGTTTCCGATTTTGGACTATTTTTCACTGAGAAGTGGTATACTCAACTTATATACGTATCGACATATACACGGAAATATACAGTAAATTTAAATCATAGATAATCAAAATTGTTACAAAACTGTGTGAAGATCCTCTGTACAACTGACTCCACGAATGTGTCAGAAAGTATCAAGTTTGGATGTGTGAAAAGAATAACCAAAAAAGAGAAGTAAGGCCACTACCGGGTATTTACCGAAAATCTCTAGGAGATATCAATAATTTCGGAGAGCGCATTTTTTTTATTAGCTATGCAAAAGTAAAAAGTGCTACGTTTTCGCTAGCTGAATTTTTCATCACGTTTGTTTCGGCTTATGTACGGGTTTCCGATTTTGGACTATTTTTCACTGAGAAGTGGTATACTCAATTTATATACGTATAGACTTATACACGGAAATATACAGTAAATTTAAATCATAGAGAATCAAAATTGTTACAAAACTGTGTGAACATCCTCTGTACAACTGACTCCACGAATGTGTCAGAAAGTATCAAGTTTGGATTTGTGAAAAGAATAACCAAAAAAGAGAAGTAAGGCCACTACCGGGTATTTACCGAAAATCTCTAGGAGATATCAATAATTTCGTAGAGCGCATTTTTTTAATTAGCTATCAGGGGTCCCAGCGCTGCTCCAGAAATGGCCGATTGCTACCACTAAATTTTAATAGTATTTTTTGACTTGTTTAATGACAGAATTTATGACATTTAAATAAGGACAAGAATGCTAATAAAATTTAGTGGTAGCAATCGGCCATTTCTGGCGCAGCGCTGGCACCCCTGAGCTATGCAAAAGTAAAAAGTGCTAAGTTTTCGCTAGCTGAATTTTTCATCACGTTTGTTTCGGCTTACATACGGGTTTCCGATTTTGGACTATTTTTCACTGAGAAGTGGTATACTCAACTTATATACGTATCGACTTATACACGGAAATATACAGTAAATTTAAATCATAGATAATCAAAATTGTTACAAAACTGTGTGAAGATCCTCTGTACAACTGACTCCACGAATGTGTCAGAAAGTATCAAGTTTGGATGTGTGAAAAGAATAACCAAAAAAGAGAAGTAAGGCCACTACCGGGTATTTACCGAAAATCTCTAGGAGATATCAATAATTTCGGAGAGCGCATTTTTTTTATTAGCTATGCAAAAGTAAAAAGTGCTACGTTTTCGCTAGCTGAATTTTTCATCACGTTTGTTTCGGCTTATGTACGGGTTTCCGATTTTGGACTATTTTTCACTGAGAAGTGGTATACTCAATTTATATACGTATAGACTTATACACGGAAATATACAGTAAATTTAAATCATAGAGAATCAAAATTGTTACAAAACTGTGTGAACATCCTCTGTACAACTGACTCCACGAATGTGTCAGAAAGTATCAAGTTTGGATTTGTGAAAAGAATAACCAAAAAAGAGAAGTAAGGCCACTACCGGGTATTTACCGAAAATCTCTAGGAGATATCAATAATTTCGGAGAGCGCATTTTTTTTATTAGCTATGCAAAAGTAAAAAGTGCTACGTTTTCGCTAGCTGAATTTTTCATCCCGTTTGTTTCGGCTTATGTACGGGTTTCCGATTTTGGACTATTTTTCACTGAGAAGTGGTATACTCAACTTATATACGTATCGACTTATGCACGGAAATATACAGTAAATTTAAATCATAGAGAATCAAAATTGTTACAAAACTGTGTGAACATCCTCTGTACAACTGACTCCACGAATGTGTCAGAAAGTATCAAGTTTGGATTTGTGAAAAGAATAACCAAAAAAGAGAAGTAAAGCCACTACCGGGTATTTACCGAAAATCTCTAGGAGATATCAATAATTTCGTAGAGCGCATATTTTTAATTAGCTATCAGGGGGTCCCAGCGCTGCTCCAGAAATGGCCGATTGCTACCACTAAATTTTAATAGTATTTTTTGACTTGTTTAATGACAGAATTTATGACATTTAAATAAGGACAAGAATTCTAATAAAATTTAGTGGTAGCAAACGGCCATTTCTGGCGCAGCGCTGGCACCCCTGAGCTATGCAAAAGTAAAAAGTGCTAAGTTTTCGCTAGCTGAATTTTTCATCACGTTTGTTTCGGCTTACATACGGGTTTCCGATTTTGGACTATTTTTCACTGAGAAGTGGTATACTCAACTTATATACGTATCGACTTATACACGGAAATATACAGTAAATTTAAATCATAGATAATCAAAATTGTTACAAAACTGTGTGAAGATCCTCTGTACAACTGACTCCACGAATGTGTCAGAAAGTATCAAGTTTGGATGTGTGAAAAGAATAACCAAAAAAGAGAAGTAAGGCCACTACCGGGTATTTACCGAAAATCTCTAGGAGATATCAATAATTTCGGAGAGCGCATTTTTTTTATTAGCTATGCAAAAGTAAAAAGTGCTACGTTTTCGCTAGCTGAATTTTTCATCACGTTTGTTTCGGCTTATGTACGGGTTTCCGATTTTGGACTATTTTTCACTGAGAAGTGGTATACTCAATTTATATACGTATAGACTTATACACGGAAATATACAGTAAATTTAAATCATAGAGAATCAAAATTGTTACAAAACTGTGTGAACATCCTCTGTACAACTGACTCCACGAATGTGTCAGAAAGTATCAAGTTTGGATTTGTGAAAAGAATAACCAAAAAAGAGAAGTAAGGCCACTACCGGGTATTTACCGAAAATCTCTAGGAGATATCAATAATTTCGGAGAGCGCATTTTTTTTATTAGCTATGCAAAAGTAAAAAGTGCTACGTTTTCGCTAGCTGAATTTTTCATCCCGTTTGTTTCGGCTTATGTACGGGTTTCCGATTTTGGACTATTTTTCACTGAGAAGTGGTATACTCAACTTATATACGTATCGACTTATGCACGGAAATATACAGTAAATTTAAATCATAGAGAATCAAAATTGTTACAAAACTGTGTGAACATCCTCTGTACAACTGACTCCACGAATGTGTCAGAAAGTATCAAGTTTGGATTTGTGAAAAGAATAACCAAAAAAGAGAAGTAAGGCCACTACCGGGTATTTACCGAAAATCTCTAGGAGATATCAATAATTTCGTAGAGCGCATTTTTTTAATTAGCTATCAGGGGGTCCCAGCGCTGCTCCAGAAATGGCCGATTGCTACCACTAAATTTTAATAGTATTTTTTGACTTGTTTAATGACAGAATTTATGACATTTAAATAAGGACAAGAATGCTAATAAAATTTAGTGGTAGCAATCGGCCATTTCTGGCGCAGCGCTGGCACCCCTGAGCTATGCAAAAGTAAAAAGTGCTAAGTTTTCGCTAGCTGAATTTTTCATCACGTTTGTTTCGGCTTACATACGGGTTTCCGATTTTGGACTATTTTTCACTGAGAAGTGGTATACTCAACTTATATACGTATCGACTTATACACGGAAATATACAGTAAATTTAAATCATAGATAATCAAAATTGTTACAAAACTGTGTGAAGATCCTCTGTACAACTGACTCCACGAATGTGTCAGAAAGTATCAAGTTTGGATGTGTGAAAAGAATAACCAAAAAAGAGAAGTAAGGCCACTACCGGGTATTTACCGAAAATCTCTAGGAGATATCAATAATTTCGGAGAGCGCATTTTTTTTATTAGCTATGCAAAAGTAAAAAGTGCTACGTTTTCGCTAGCTGAATTTTTCATCACGTTTGTTTCGGCTTATGTACGGGTTTCCGATTTTGGACTATTTTTCACTGAGAAGTGGTATACTCAATTTATATACGTATAGACTTACACACGGAAATATACAGTAAATTTAAATCATAGAGAATCAAAATTGTTACAAAACTGTGTGAACATCCTCTGTACAACTGACTCCACGAATGTGTCAGAAAGTATCAAGTTTGGATTTGTGAAAAGAATAACCAAAAAAGAGAAGTAAGGCCACTACCGGGTATTTACCGAAAATCTCTAGGAGATATCAATAATTTCGGAGAGCGCATTTTTTTTATTAGCTATGCAAAAGTAAAAAGTGCTACGTTTTCGCTAGCTGAATTTTTCATCCCGTTTGTTTCGGCTTATGTACGGGTTTCCGATTTTGGACTATTTTTCACTGAGAAGTGGTATACTCAACTTATATACGTATCGACTTATGCACGGAAATATACAGTAAATTTAAATCATAGAGAATCAAAATTGTTACAAAACTGTGTGAACATCCTCTGTACAACTGACTCCACGAATGTGTCAGAAAGTATCAAGTTTGGATTTGTGAAAAGAATAACCAAAAAAGAGAAGTAAAGCCACTACCGGGTATTTACCGAAAATCTCTAGGAGATATCAATAATTTCGTAGAGCGCATATTTTTAATTAGCTATCAGGGGGTCCCAGCGCTGCTCCAGAAATGGCCGATTGCTACCACTAAATTTTAATAGTATTTTTTGACTTGTTTAATGACAGAATTTATGACATTTAAATAAGGACAAGAATTCTAATAAAATTTAGTGGTAGCAAACGGCCATTTCTGGCGCAGCGCTGGCACCCCTGAGCTATGCAAAAGTAAAAAGTGCTAAGTTTTCGCTAGCTGAATTTTTCATCACGTTTGTTTCGGCTTACATACGGGTTTCCGATTTTGGACTATTTTTCACTGAGAAGTGGTATACTCAACTTATATACGTATCGACTTATACACGGAAATATACAGTAAATTTAAATCATAGATAATCAAAATTGTTACAAAACTGTGTGAAGATCCTCTGTACAACTGACTCCACGAATGTGTCAGAAAGTATCAAGTTTGGATGTGTGAAAAGAATAACCAAAAAAGAGAAGTAAGGCCACTACCGGGTATTTACCGAAAATCTCTAGGAGATATCAATAATTTCGGAGAGCGCATTTTTTTTATTAGCTATGCAAAAGTAAAAAGTGCTACGTTTTCGCTAGCTGAATTTTTCATCACGTTTGTTTCGGCTTATGTACGGGTTTCCGATTTTGGACTATTTTTCACTGAGAAGTGGTATACTCAATTTATATACGTATAGACTTATACACGGAAATATACAGTAAATTTAAATCATAGAGAATCAAAATTGTTACAAAACTGTGTGAACATCCTCTGTACAACTGACTCCACGAATGTGTCAGAAAGTATCAAGTTTGGATTTGTGAAAAGAATAACCAAAAAAGAGAAGTAAGGCCACTACCGGGTATTTACCGAAAATCTCTAGGAGATATCAATAATTTCGGAGAGCGCATTTTTTTTATTAGCTATGCAAAAGTAAAAAGTGCTACGTTTTCGCTAGCTGAATTTTTCATCCCGTTTGTTTCGGCTTATGTACGGGTTTCCGATTTTGGACTATTTTTCACTGAGAAGTGGTATACTCAACTTATATACGTATCGACTTATGCACGGAAATATACAGTAAATTTAAATCATAGAGAATCAAAATTGTTACAAAACTGTGTGAACATCCTCTGTACAACTGACTCCACGAATGTGTCAGAAAGTATCAAGTTTGGATTTGTGAAAAGAATAACCAAAAAAGAGAAGTAAGGCCACTACCGGGTATTTACCGAAAATCTCTAGGAGATATCAATAATTTCGTAGAGCGCATTTTTTTAATTAGCTATCAGGGGGTCCCAGCGCTGCTCCAGAAATGGCCGATTGCTACCACTAAATTTTAATAGTATTTTTTGACTTGTTTAATGACAGAATTTATGACATTTAAATAAGGACAAGAATTCTAATAAAATTTAGTGGTAGCAAACGGCCATTTCTGGCGCAGCGCTGGCACCCCTGAGCTATGCAAAAGTAAAAAGTGCTAAGTTTTCGCTAGCTGAATTTTTCATCACGTTTGTTTCGGCTTACATACGGGTTTCCGATTTTGGACTATTTTTCACTGAGAAGTGGTATACTCAACTTATATACGTATCGACTTATACACGGAAATATACAGTAAATTTAAATCATAGATAATCAAAATTGTTACAAAACTGTGTGAAGATCCTCTGTACAACTGACTCCACGAATGTGTCAGAAAGTATCAAGTTTGGATGTGTGAAAAGAATAACCAAAAAAGAGAAGTAAGGCCACTACCGGGTATTTACCGAAAATCTCTAGGAGATATCAATAATTTCGGAGAGCGCATTTTTTTTATTAGCTATGCAAAAGTAAAAAGTGCTACGTTTTCGCTAGCTGAATTTTTCATCACGTTTGTTTCGGCTTATGTACGGGTTTCCGATTTTGGACTATTTTTCACTGAGAAGTGGTATACTCAATTTATATACGTATAGACTTATACACGGAAATATACAGTAAATTTAAATCATAGAGAATCAAAATTGTTACAAAACTGTGTGAACATCCTCTGTACAACTGACTCCACGAATGTGTCAGAAAGTATCAAGTTTGGATTTGTGAAAAGAATAACCAAAAAAGAGAAGTAAGGCCACTACCGGGTATTTACCGAAAATCTCTAGGAGATATCAATAATTTCGGAGAGCGCATTTTTTTTATTAGCTATGCAAAAGTAAAAAGTGCTTCGTTTTCGCTAGCTGAATTTTTCATCCCGTTTGTTTCGGCTTATGTACGGGTTTCCGATTTTGTACTATTTTTCACTGAGAAGTGGTATACTCAACTTATATACGTATCGACTTATGCACGGAAATATACAGTAAATTTAAATCATAGAGAATCAAAATTGTTACAAAACTGTGTGAACATCCTCTGTACAACTGACTCCACGAATGTGTCAGAAAGTATCAAGTTTGGATTTGTGAAAAGAATAACCAAAAAAGAGAAGTAAGGCCACTACCGGGTATTTACCGAAAATCTCTAGGAGATATCAATAATTTCGGAGAGCGCATTTTTTTATTAGCTATGCAAAAGTAAAAAGTGCTACGTTTTCGCTAGCTGAATTTTTCATCCCGTTTGTTTCGGCTTATGTACGGGTTTCCGATTTTGGACTATTTTTCACTGAGAAGTGGTATACTCAACTTATATACGTATCGACTTATACACGGAAATATACAGTAAATTTAAATCATAGATAATCAAAATTGTTACAAAACTGTGTGAAGATCCTCTGTACAACTGACTCCACGAATGTGTCAGAAAGTATCAAGTTTGGATGTGTGAAAAGAATAACCAAAAAAGAGAAGTAAGGCCACTACCGGGTATTTACCGAAAATCTCTAGGAGATATCAATAATTTCGTAGAGCGCATTTTTTTAATTAGCTATCAGGGGGTCCCAGCGCTGCTCCAGAAATGGCCGATTGCTACCACTAAATTTTAATAGTATTTTTTGACTTGTTTAATGACAGAATTTATGACATTTAAATAAGGACAAGAATGCTAATAAAATTTAGTGGTAGCAATCGGCCATTTCTGGCGCAGCGCTGGCAACCCTGAGCTATGCAAAAGTAAAAAGTGCTAAGTTTTCGCTAGCTGAATTTTTCATCACGTTTGTTTCGGCTTACATACGGGTTTCCGATTTTGGACTATTTTTCACTGAGAAGTGGTATACTCAACTTATATACGTATCGACTTATACACGGAAATATACAGTAAATTTAAATCATAGATAATCAAAATTGTTACAAAACTGTGTGAAGATCCTCTGTACAACTGACTCCACGAATGTGTCAGAAAGTATCAAGTTTGGATGTGTGAAAAGAATAACCAAAAAAGAGAAGTAAGGCCACTGCCGGGTATTTACCGAAAATCTCTAGGAGATATCAATAATTTCGGAGAGCGCATTTTTTTTATTAGCTATGCAAAAGTAAAAAGTGCTACGTTTTCGCTAGCTGAATTTTTCATCACGTTTGTTTCGGCTTATGTACGGGTTTCCGATTTTGGACTATTTTTCACTGAGAAGTGGTATACTCAATTTATATACGTATAGACTTATACACGGAAATATACAGTAAATTTAAATCATAGAGAATCAAAATTGTTACAAAACTGTGTGAACATCCTCTGTACAACTGACTCCACGAATGTGTCAGAAAGTATCAAGTTTGGATTTGTGAAAAGAATAACCAAAAAAGAGAAGTAAGGCCACTACCGGGTATTTACCGAAAATCTCTAGGAGATATCAATAATTTCGGAGAGCGCATTTTTTTTATTAGCTATGCAAAAGTAAAAAGTGCTACGTTTTCGCTAGCTGAATTTTTCATCCCGTTTGTTTCGGCTTATGTACGGGTTTCCGATTTTGGACTATTTTTCACTGAGAAGTGGTATACTCAACTTATATACGTATCGACTTATGCACGGAAATATACAGTAAATTTAAATCATAGAGAATCAAAATTGTTACAAAACTGTGTGAACATCCTCTGTACAACTGACTCCACGAATGTGTCAGAAAGTATCAAGTTTGGATTTGTGAAAAGAATAACCAAAAAAGAGAAGTAAGGCCACTACCGGGTATTTACCGAAAATCTCTAGGAGATATCAATAATTTCGTAGAGCGCATTTTTTTAATTAGCTATCAGGGGGTCCCAGCGCTGCTCCAGAAATGGCCGATTGCTACCACTAAATTTTAATAGTATTTTTTGACTTGTTTAATGACAGAATTTATGACATTTAAATAAGGACAAGAATTCTAATAAAATTTAGTGGTAGCAAACGGCCATTTCTGGCGCAGCGCTGGCACCCCTGAGCTATGCAAAAGTAAAAAGTGCTAAGTTTTCGCTAGCTGAATTTTTCATCACGTTTGTTTCGGCTTACATACGGGTTTCCGATTTTGGACTATTTTTCACTGAGAAGTGGTATACTCAACTTATATACGTATCGACTTATACACGGAAATATACAGTAAATTTAAATCATAGATAATCAAAATTGTTACAAAACTGTGTGAAGATCCTCTGTACAACTGACTCCACGAATGTGTCAGAAAGTATCAAGTTTGGATGTGTGAAAAGAATAACCAAAAAAGAGAAGTAAGGCCACTACCGGGTATTTACCGAAAATCTCTAGGAGATATCAATAATTTCGGAGAGCGCATTTTTTTTATTAGCTATGCAAAAGTAAAAAGTGCTACGTTTTCGCTAGCTGAATTTTTCATCACGTTTGTTTCGGCTTATGTACGGGTTTCCGATTTTGGACTATTTTTCACTGAGAAGTGGTATACTCAATTTATATACGTATAGACTTATACACGGAAATATACAGTAAATTTAAATCATAGAGAATCAAAATTGTTACAAAACTGTGTGAACATCCTCTGTACAACTGACTCCACGAATGTGTCAGAAAGTATCAAGTTTGGATTTGTGAAAAGAATAACCAAAAAAGAGAAGTAAGGCCACTACCGGGTATTTACCGAAAATCTCTAGGAGATATCAATAATTTCGTAGAGCGCATTTTTTTAATTAGCTATCAGGGAGTCCCAGCGCTGCTCCAGAAATGGCCGATTGCTACCACTAAATTTTAATAGTATTTTTTGACTTGTTTAATGACAGAATTTATGACATTTAAATAAGGACAAGAATTCTAATAAAATTTAGTGGTAGCAAACGGCCATTTCTGGCGCAGCGCTGGCACCCCTGAGCTATGCAAAAGTAAAAAGTGCTAAGTTTTCGCTAGCTGAATTTTTCATCACGTTTGTTTCGGCTTACATACGGGTTTCCGATTTTGGACTATTTTTCACTGAGAAGTGGTATACTCAACTTATATACGTATCGACTTATACACGGAAATATACAGTAAATTTAAATCATAGATAATCAAAATTGTTACAAAACTGTGTGAAGATCCTCTGTACAACTGACTCCACGAATGTGTCAGAAAGTATCAAGTTTGGATGTGTGAAAAGAATAACCAAAAAAGAGAAGTAAGGCCACTACCGGGTATTTACCGAAAATCTCTAGGAGATATCAATAATTTCGGAGAGCGCATTTTTTTTATTAGCTATGCAAAAGTAAAAAGTGCTACGTTTTCGCTAGCTGAATTTTTCATCACGCTTGTTTCGGCTTATGTACGGGTTTCCGATTTTGGACTATTTTTCACTGAGAAGTGGTATACTCAATTTATATACGTATAGACTTATACACGGAAATATACAGTAAATTTAAATCATAGAGAATCAAAATTGTTACAAAACTGTGTGAACATACTCTGTAGTACTGACTCCACGAATGTGTCAGAAAGTATCAAGTTTGGATTTGTGAAAAGAATAACCAAAAACGAGAAGTAAGGCCACTACCGGGTATTTACCGAAAATCTCTAGGAGATATCAATAATTTCGGAGAGCGCATTTTTTTTATTAGCTATGCAAAAGTAAAAAGTGCTACGTTTTCGCTAGCTGAATTTTTCATCCCGTTTGTTTCGGCTTATGTACGGGTTTCCGATTTTGGACTATTTTTCACTGAGAAGTGGTATACTCAACTTATATACGTATCGACTTATGCACGGAAATATACAGTAAATTTAAATCATAGAGAATCAAAATTGTTACAAAACTGTGTGAACATCCTCTGTACAACTGACTCCACGAATGTGTCAGAAAGTATCAAGTTTGGATTTGTGAAAAGAATAACCAAAAAAGAGAAGTAAGGCCACTACCGGGTATTTACCGAAAATCTCTAGGAGATATCAATAATTTCGTAGAGCGCATTTTTTTAATTAGCTATCAGGGGGTCCCAGCGCTGCTCCAGAAATGGGCGATTGCTACCACTAAATTTTAATAGTATTTTTTGACTTGTTTAATGACAGAATTTATGACATTTAAATAAGGACAAGAATTCTAATAAAATTTAGTGGTAGCAAACGGCCATTTCTGGCGCAGCGCTGGCACCCCTGAGCTATGCAAAAGTAAAAAGTGCTAAGTTTTCGCTAGCTGAATTTTTCATCACGTTTGTTTCGGCTTACATACGGGTTTCCGATTTTGGACTATTTTTCACTGAGAAGTGGTATACTCAACTTATATACGTATCGACTTATACACGGAAATATACAGTAAATTTAAATCATAGATAATCAAAATTGTTACAAAACTGTGTGAAGATCCTCTGTACAACTGACTCCACGAATGTGTCAGAAAGTATCGAGTTTGGATGTGTGAAAAGAATAACCAAAAAAGAGAAGTAAGGCCACTACCGGGTATTTACCGAAAATCTCTAGGAGATATCAATAATTTCGGAGAGCGCATTTTTTTTATTAGCTATGCAAAAGTAAAAAGTGCTACGTTTTCGCTAGCTGAATTTTTCATCCCGTTTGTTTCGGCTTATGTTCGGGTTTCCGATTTTGGACTATTTTTCACTGAGAAGTGGTATACTCAACTTATATACGTATCGACTTATGCACGGAAATATACAGTAAATTTAAATCATAGAGAATCAAAATTGTTACAAAACTGTGTGAACATCCTCTGTACAACTGACTCCACGAATGTGTCAGAAAGTATCAAGTTTGGATTTGTGAAAAGAATAACCAAAAAAGAGAAGTAAGGCCACTACCGGGTATTTACCGAAAATCTCTAGGAGATATCAATAATTTCGTAGAGCGCATTTTTTTAATTAGCTATCAGGGGGTCCCAGCGCTGCTCCAGAAATGGGCGATTGCTACCACTAAATTTTAATAGTATTTTTTGACTTGTTTAATGACAGAATTTATGACATTTAAATAAGGACAAGAATTCTAATAAAATTTAGTGGTAGCAAACGGCCATTTCTGGCGCAGCGCTGGCACCCCTGAGCTATGCAAAAGTAAAAAGTGCTAAGTTTTCGCTAGCTGAATTTTTCATCACGTTTGTTTCGGCTTACATACGGGTTTCCGATTTTGGACTATTTTTCACTGAGAAGTGGTATACTCAACTTATATACGTATCGACTTATACACGGAAATATACAGTAAATTTAAATCATAGATAATCAAAATTGTTACAAAACTGTGTGAAGATCCTCTGTACAACTGACTCCACGAATGTGTCAGAAAGTATCGAGTTTGGATGTGTGAAAAGAATAACCAAAAAAGAGAAGTAAGGCCACTACCGGGTATTTACCGAAAATCTCTAGGAGATATCAATAATTTCGGAGAGCGCATTTTTTTTATTAGCTATGCAAAAGTAAAAAGTGCTACGTTTTCGCTAGCTGAATTTTTCATCCCGTTTGTTTCGGCTTATGTTCGGGTTTCCGATTTTGGACTATTTTTCACTGAGAAGTGGTATACTCAACTTATATACGTATCGACTTATGCACGGAAATATACAGTAAATTTAAATCATAGAGAATCAAAATTGTTACAAAACTGTGTGAACATCCTCTGTACAACTGACTCCACGAATGTGTCAGAAAGTATCAAGTTTGGATTTGTGAAAAGAATAACCAAAAAAGAGAAGTAAGGCCACTACCGGGTATTTATCGAAAATCTCTAGGAGATATCAATAATTTCGTAGAGCGCATTTTTTTAATTAGCTATCAGGGGGTCCTAGCGCTGCTCCAGAAATGGCCGATTGCTACCACTAAATTTTAATAGTATTTTTTGACTTGTTTAATGACAGAATTTATGACATTTAAATAAGGACAAGAATTCTAATAAAATTTAGTGGTAGCAAACGGCCATTTCTGGCGCAGCGCTGGCACCCCTGAGCTATGCAAAAGTAAAAAGTGCTAAGTTTTCGCTAGCTGAATTTTTCATCACGTTTGTTTCGGCTTACATACGGGTTTCCGATTTTGGACTATTTTTCACTGAGAAGTGGTATACTCAACTTATATACGTATCGACTTATACGCGGAAATATACAGTAAATTTAAATCATAGAGAATCAAAATTGTTACAAAACTGTGTGAACATCCTCTGTACAACTGACTCCACGAATGTGTCAGAAAGTATCAACTTTGGATTTGTGAAAAGAATAACCAAAAAAGAGAAGTAAGGCCACTACCGGGTATTTACCGAAAGTCTCTAGGAGATATCAATAATTTCGTAGAGCGCATTTTTTTAATTAGCTATCAGGGGGTCCCAGCGCTGCTCCAGAAATGGCCGATTGCTACCACTAAATTTTAATAGTATTTTTTGACTTGTTTAATGACAGAATTTATGACATTTAAATAAGGACAAGAATGCTAATAAAATTTAGTGGTAGCAAACGGCCATTTCTGGCGCAGCGCTGGCACCCCTGAGGTATGCAAAAGTAAAAAGTGCTAAGTTTTCGCTAGCTGAATTTTTCATCACGTTTGTTTCGGCTTACATACGGGTTTCCGATTTTGGACTATTTTTCACTGAGAAGTGGTATACTCAACTTATATACGTATCGACTTATACACGGAAATATACAGTAAATTTAAATCATAGATAATCAAAATTGTTACACAACTGTGTGAAGATCCTCTGTACAACTGACTCCACGAATGTGTCAGAAAGTATCAAGTTTGGATGTGTGAAAAGAATAACCAAAAAAGAGAAGTAAGGCCACTACCGGGTATTTACCGAAAATCTCTAGGAGATATCAATAATTTCGGAGAGCGCATTTTTTTTATTAGCTATGCAAAAGTAAAAAGTGCTACGTTTTCGCTAGCTGAATTTTTCATCACGTTTGTTTCGGCTTATGTACGGGTTTCCGATTTTGGACTATTTTTCACTGAGAAGTGGTATACTCAATTTATATACGTATAGACTTATACACGGAAATATACAGTAAATTTAAATCATAGAGAATCAAAATTGTTACAAAACTGTGTGAAGATCCTCTGTACAACTGACTCCACGAATGTGTCAGAAAGTATCAAGTTTGGATTTGTGAAAAGAATAACCAAAAACGAGAAGTAAGGCCACTACCGGGTATTTACCGAAAATCTCTAGGAGATATCAATAATTTCGGAGAGCGCATTTTTTTTATTAGCTATGCAAAAGTAAAAAGTGCTACGTTTTCGCTAGCTGAATTTTTCATCCCGTTTGTTTCGGCTTATGTACGGGTTTCCGATTTTGGACTATTTTTCACTGAGAAGTGGTATACTCAACTTATATACGTATCGACTTATGCACGGAAATATACAGTAAATTTAAATCATAGAGAATCAAAATTGTTACAAAACTGTGTGAACATCCTCTGTACAACTGACTCCACGAATGTGTCAGAAAGTATCAAGTTTGGATTTGTGAAAAGAATAACCAAAAAAGAGAAGTAAGGCCACTACCGGGTATTTACCGAAAATCTCTAGGAGATATCAATAATTTCGTAGAGCGCATTTTTTTAATTAGCTATCAGGGGGTCCCAGCGCTGCTCCAGAAATGGGCGATTGCTACCACTAAATTTTAATAGTATTTTTTGACTTGTTTAATGACAGAATTTATGACATTTAAATAAGGACAAGAATTCTAATAAAATTTAGTGGTAGCAAACGGCCATTTCTGGCGCAGCGCTGGCACCCCTGAGCTATGCAAAAGTAAAAAGTGCTAAGTTTTCGCTAGCTGAATTTTTCATCACGTTTGTTTCGGCTTACATACGGGTTTCCGATTTTGGACTATTTTTCACTGAGAAGTGGTATACTCAACTTATATACGTATCGACTTATACACGGAAATATACAGTAAATTTAAATCATAGATAATCAAAATTGTTACAAAACTGTGTGAAGATCCTCTGTACAACTGACTCCACGAATGTGTCAGAAAGTATCGAGTTTGGATGTGTGAAAAGAATAACCAAAAAAGAGAAGTAAGGCCACTACCGGGTATTTACCGAAAATCTCTAGGAGATATCAATAATTTCGGAGAGCGCATTTTTTTTATTAGCTATGCAAAAGTAAAAAGTGCTACGTTTTCGCTAGCTGAATTTTTCATCCCGTTTGTTTCGGCTTATGTTCGGGTTTCCGATTTTGGACTATTTTTCACTGAGAAGTGGTATACTCAACTTATATACGTATCGACTTATGCACGGAAATATACAGTAAATTTAAATCATAGAGAATCAAAATTGTTACAAAACTGTGTGAACATCCTCTGTACAACTGACTCCACGAATGTGTCAGAAAGTATCAAGTTTGGATTTGTGAAAAGAATAACCAAAAAAGAGAAGTAAGGCCACTACCGGGTATTTATCGAAAATCTCTAGGAGATATCAATAATTTCGTAGAGCGCATTTTTTTAATTAGCTATCAGGGGGTCCTAGCGCTGCTCCAGAAATGGCCGATTGCTACCACTAAATTTTAATAGTATTTTTTGACTTGTTTAATGACAGAATTTATGACATTTAAATAAGGACAAGAATTCTAATAAAATTTAGTGGTAGCAAACGGCCATTTCTGGCGCAGCGCTGGCACCCCTGAGCTATGCAAAAGTAAAAAGTGCTAAGTTTTCGCTAGCTGAATTTTTCATCACGTTTGTTTCGGCTTACATACGGGTTTCCGATTTTGGACTATTTTTCACTGAGAAGTGGTATACTCAACTTATATACGTATCGACTTATACGCGGAAATATACAGTAAATTTAAATCATAGAGAATCAAAATTGTTACAAAACTGTGTGAACATCCTCTGTACAACTGACTCCACGAATGTGTCAGAAAGTATCAACTTTGGATTTGTGAAAAGAATAACCAAAAAAGAGAAGTAAGGCCACTACCGGGTATTTACCGAAAGTCTCTAGGAGATATCAATAATTTCGTAGAGCGCATTTTTTTAATTAGCTATCAGGGGGTCCCAGCGCTGCTCCAGAAATGGCCGATTGCTACCACTAAATTTTAATAGTATTTTTTGACTTGTTTAATGACAGAATTTATGACATTTAAATAAGGACAAGAATGCTAATAAAATTTAGTGGTAGCAAACGGCCATTTCTGGCGCAGCGCTGGCACCCCTGAGGTATGCAAAAGTAAAAAGTGCTAAGTTTTCGCTAGCTGAATTTTTCATCACGTTTGTTTCGTCTTACATACGGGTTTCCGATTTTGGACTATTTTTCACTGAGAAGTGGTATACTCAACTTATATACGTATCGACTTATACACGGAAATATACAGTAAATTTAAATCATAGATAATCAAAATTGTTACACAACTGTGTGAAGATCCTCTGTACAACTGACTCCACGAATGTGTCAGAAAGTATCAAGTTTGGATGTGTGAAAAGAATAACCAAAAAAGAGAAGTAAGGCCACTACCGGGTATTTACCGAAAATCTCTAGGAGATATCAATAATTTCGGAGAGCGCATTTTTTTTATTAGCTATGCAAAAGTAAAAAGTGCTACGTTTTCGCTAGCTGAATTTTTCATCACGTTTGTTTCGGCTTATGTACGGGTTTCCGATTTTGGACTATTTTTCACTGAGAAGTGGTATACTCAACTTATATACGTATCGACTTATGCACGGAAATATACAGTAAATTTAAATCATAGAGAATCAAAATTGTTACAAAACTGTGTGAACATCCTCTGTACAACTGACTCCACGAATGTGTCAGAAAGTATCAAGTTTGGATTTGTGAAAAGAATAACCAAAAAAGAGAAGTAAGGCCACTACCGGGTATTTATCGAAAATCTCTAGGAGATATCAATAATTTCGTAGAGCGCATTTTTTTAATTAGCTATCAGGGGGTCCTAGCGCTGCTCCAGAAATGGCCGATTGCTACCACTAAATTTTAATAGTATTTTTTGACTTGTTTAATGACAGAATTTATGACATTTAAATAAGGACAAGAATTCTAATAAAATTTAGTGGTAGCAAACGGCCATTTCTGGCGCAGCGCTGGCACCCCTGAGCTATGCAAAAGTAAAAAGTGCTAAGTTTTCGCTAGCTGAATTTTTCATCACGTTTGTTTCGGCTTACATACGGGTTTCCGATTTTGGACTATTTTTCACTGAGAAGTGGTATACTCAACTTATATACGTATCGACTTATACGCGGAAATATACAGTAAATTTAAATCATAGAGAATCAAAATTGTTACAAAACTGTGTGAACATCCTCTGTACAACTGACTCCACGAATGTGTCAGAAAGTATCAACTTTGGATTTGTGAAAAGAATAACCAAAAAAGAGAAGTAAGGCCACTACCGGGTATTTACCGAAAGTCTCTAGGAGATATCAATAATTTCGTAGAGCGCATTTTTTTAATTAGCTATCAGGGGGTCCCAGCGCTGCTCCAGAAATGGCCGATTGCTACCACTAAATTTTAATAGTATTTTTTGACTTGTTTAATGACAGAATTTATGACATTTAAATAAGGACAAGAATGCTAATAAAATTTAGTGGTAGCAAACGGCCATTTCTGGCGCAGCGCTGGCACCCCTGAGGTATGCAAAAGTAAAAAGTGCTAAGTTTTCGCTAGCTGAATTTTTCATCACGTTTGTTTCGTCTTACATACGGGTTTCCGATTTTGGACTATTTTTCACTGAGAAGTGGTATACTCAACTTATATACGTATCGACTTATACACGGAAATATACAGTAAATTTAAATCATAGATAATCAAAATTGTTACACAACTGTGTGAAGATCCTCTGTACAACTGACTCCACGAATGTGTCAGAAAGTATCAAGTTTGGATGTGTGAAAAGAATAACCAAAAAAGAGAAGTAAGGCCACTACCGGGTATTTACCGAAAATCTCTAGGAGATATCAATAATTTCGGAGAGCGCATTTTTTTTATTAGCTATGCAAAAGTAAAAAGTGCTACGTTTTCGCTAGCTGAATTTTTCATCACGTTTGTTTCGGCTTATGTACGGGTTTCCGATTTTGGACTATTTTTCACTGAGAAGTGGTATACTCAATTTATATACGTATAGACTTATACACGGAAATATACAGTAAATTTAAATCATAGAGAATCAAAATTGTTACAAAACTGTGTGAACATCCTCTGTACAACTGACTCCACGAATGTGTCAGAAAGTATCAAGTTTGGATTTGTGAAAAGAATAACCAAAAACGAGAAGTAAGGCCACTACCGGGTATTTACCGAAAATCTCTAGGAGATATCAATAATTTCGGAGAGCGCATTTTTTTTATTAGCTATGCAAAAGTAAAAAGTGCTACGTTTTCGCTAGCTGAATTTTTCATCCCGTTTGTTTCGGCTTATGTACGGGTTTCCGATTTTGGACTATTTTTCACTGAGAAGTGGTATACTCAACTTATATACGTATCGACTTATGCACGGAAATATACAGTAAATTTAAATCATAGAGAATCAAAATTGTTACAAAACTGTGTGAACATCCTCTGTACAACTGACTCCACGAATGTGTCAGAAAGTATCAAGTTTGGATTTGTGAAAAGAATAACCAAAAAAGAGAAGTAAGGCCACTACCGGGTATTTACCGAAAATCTCTAGGAGATATCAATAATTTCGTAGAGCGCATTTTTTTAATTAGCTATCAGGGGGTCCCAGCGCTGCTCCAGAAATGGCCGATTGCTACCACTAAATTTTAATAGTATTTTTTGACTTGTTTAATGACAGAATTTATGACATTTAAATAAGGACAAGAATGCTAATAAAATTTAGTGGTAGCAATCGGCCATTTCTGGCGCAGCGCTGGCACCCTTGAGCTATGCAAAAGTAAAAAGTGCTAAGTTTTCGCTAGCTGAATTTTTCATCACGTTTGTTTCGGCTTACATACGGGTTTCCGATTTTGGACTATTTTTCACTGAGAAGTGGTATACTCAACTTATATACGTATCGACTTATACACGGAAATATACAGTAAATTTAAATCATAGATAATCAAAATTGTTACAAAACTGTGTGAAGATCCTCTGTACAACTGACTCCACGAATGTGTCAGAAAGTATCAAGTTTGGATGTGTGAAAAGAATAACCAAAAAAGAGAAGTAAGGCCACTACCGGGTATTTACCGAAAATCTCTAGGAGATATCAATAATTTCGGAGAGCGCATTTTTTTTATTAGCTATGCAAAAGTAAAAAGTGCTACGTTTTCGCTAGCTGAATTTTTCATCACGTTTGTTTCGGCTTATGTACGGGTTTCCGATTTTGGACTATTTTTCACTGAGAAGTGGTATACTCAATTTATATACGTATAGACTTATACACGGAAATATACAGTAAATTTAAATCATAGAGAATCAAAATTGTTACAAAACTGTGTGAACATCCTCTGTACAACTGACTCCACGAATGTGTCAGAAAGTATCAAGTTTGGATTTGTGAAAAGAATAACCAAAAAAGAGAAGTAAGGCCACTACCGGGTATTTACCGAAAATCTCTAGGAGATATCAATAATTTCGGAGAGCGCATTTTTTTTATTAGCTATGCAAAAGTAAAAAGTGCTACGTTTTCGCTAGCTGAATTTTTCATCCCGTTTGTTTCGGCTTATGTACGGGTTTCCGATTTTGGACTATTTTTCACTGAGAAGTGGTATACTCAACTTATATACGTATCGACTTATGCACGGAAATATACAGTAAATTTAAATCATAGAGAATCAAAATTGTTACAAAACTGTGTGAACATCCTCTGTACAACTGACTCCACGAATGTGTCAGAAAGTATCAAGTTTGGATGTGTGAAAAGAATAACCAAAAAAGAGAAGTAAGGCCACTACCGGGTATTTACCGAAAATCTCTAGGAGATATCAATAATTTCGGAGAGCGCATTTTTTTTATTAGCTATGCAAAAGTAAAAAGTGCTACGTTTTCGCTAGCTGAATTTTTCATCACGTTTGTTTCGGCTTATGTACGGGTTTCCGATTTTGGACTATTTTTCACTGAGAAGTGGTATACTCAATTTATATACGTATAGACTTATACACGGAAATATACAGTAAATTTAAATCATAGAGAATCAAAATTGTTACAAAACTGTGTGAACATCCTCTGTACAACTGACTCCACGAATGTGTCAGAAAGTATCAAGTTTGGATTTGTGAAAAGAATAACCAAAAACGAGAAGTAAGGCCACTACCGGGTATTTACCGAAAATCTCTAGGAGATATCAATAATTTCGGAGAGCGCATTTTTTTTATTAGCTATGCAAAAGTAAAAAGTGCTACGTTTTCGCTAGCTGAATTTTTCATCCCGTTTGTTTCGGCTTATGTACGGGTTTCCGATTTTGGACTATTTTTCACTGAGAAGTGGTATACTCAACTTATATACGTATCGACTTATGCACGGAAATATACAGTAAATTTAAATCATAGAGAATCAAAATTGTTACAAAACTGTGTGAACATCCTCTGTACAACTGACTCCACGAATGTGTCAGAAAGTATCAAGTTTGGATTTGTGAAAAGAATAACCAAAAAAGAGAAGTAAGGCCACTACCGGGTATTTACCGAAAATCTCTAGGAGATATCAATAATTTCGTAGAGCGCATTTTTTTAATTAGCTATCAGGGGGTCCCAGCGCTGCTCCAGAAATGGCCGATTGCTACCACTAAATTTTAATAGTATTTTTTGACTTGTTTAATGACAGAATTTATGACATTTAAATAAGGACAAGAATGCTAATAAAATTTAGTGGTAGCAATCGGCCATTTCTGGCGCAGCGCTGGCACCCCTGAGCTATGCAAAAGTAAAAAGTGCTAAGTTTTCGCTAGCTGAATTTTTCATCACGTTTGTTTCGGCTTACATACGGGTTTCCGATTTTGGACTATTTTTCACTGAGAAGTGGTATACTCAACTTATATACGTATCGACTTATACACGGAAATATACAGTAAATTTAAATCATAGATAATAAAAATTGTTACAAAACTGTGTGAACATCCTCTGTACAACTGACTCCACGAATGTGTCAGAAAGTATCAAGTTTGGATGTGTGAAAAGAATAACCAAAAAAGAGAAGTAAGGCCACTACCGGGTATTTACCGAAAATCTCTAGGAGATATCAATAATTTCGGAGAGCGCATTTTTTTTATTAGCAATGCAAAAGTAAAAAGTGCTACGTTTTCGCTAGCTGAATTTTTCATCACGTTTGTTTCGGCTTATGTACGGGTTTCCGATTTTGGACTATTTTTCACTGAGAAGTGGTATACTCAATTTATATACGTATAGACTTATACACGGAAATATACAGTAAATTTAAATCATAGAGAATCAAAATTGTTACAAAACTGTGTGAACATCCTCTGTACAACTGACTCCACGAATGTGTCAGAACGTATCAAGTTTGGATTTGTGAAAAGAATAACCAAAAACGAGAAGTAAGGCCACTACCGGGTATTTACCGAAAATCTCTAGGAGATATCAATAATTTCGCAGAGCGCATTTTTTTTATTAGCTATGCAAAAGTAAAAAGTGCTACGTTTTCGCTAGCTGAATTTTTCATCCCGTTTGTTTCGGCTTATGTACGGGTTTCCGATTTTGGACTATTTTTCACTGAGAAGTGGTATACTCAACTTATATACGTATCGACTTATGCACGGAAATATACAGTAAATTTAAATCATAGAGAATCAAAATTGTTACAAAACTGTGTGAACATCCTCTGTACAACTGACTCCACGAATGTGTCAGAAAGTATCAAGTTTGGATTTGTGAAAAGAATAACCAAAAAAGAGAAGTAAGGCCACTACCGGGTATTTACCGAAAATCTCTAGGAGATATCAATAATTTCGTAGAGCGCATTTTTTTAATTAGCTATCAGGGGGTCCCAGCGCTGCTCCAGAAATGGCCGATTGCTACCACTAAATTTTAATAGTATTTTTTGACTTGTTTAATGACAGAATTTATGACATTTAAATAAGGACAAGAATGCTAATAAAATTTAGTGGTAGCAATCGGCCATTTCTGGCGCAGCGCTGGCACCCCTGAGCTATGCAAAAGTAAAAAGTGCTAAGTTTTCGCTAGCTGAATTTTTCATCACGTTTGTTTCGGCTTACATACGGGTTTCCGATTTTGGACTATTTTTCACTGAGAAGTGGTATACTCAACTTATATACGTATCGACTTATACACGGAAATATACAGTAAATTTAAATCATAGATAATAAAAATTGTTACAAAACTGTGTGAAGATCCTCTGTACAACTGACTCCACGAATGTGTCAGAAAGTATCAAGTTTGGATGTGTGAAAAGAATAACCAAAAAAGAGAAGTAAGGCCACTACCGGGTATTTACCGAAAATCTCTAGGAGATATCAATAATTTCGGAGAGCGCATTTTTTTTATTAGCTATGCAAAAGTAAAAAGTGCTACGTTTTCGCTAGCTGAATTTTTCATCACGTTTGTTTCGGCTTATGTACGGGTTTCCGATTTTGGACTATTTTTCACTGAGAAGTGGTATACTCAACTTATATACGTATCGACTTATGCACGGAAATATACAGTAAATTTAAATCATAGAGAATCAAAATTGTTACAAAACTGTGTGAACATCCTCTGTACAACTGACTCCACGAATGTGTCAGAAAGTATCAAGTTTGGATTTGTGAAAAGAATAACCAAAAAAGAGAAGTAAGGCCACTACCGGGTATTTACCGTAAATCTCTAGGAGATATCAATAATTTCGTAGAGCGCATTTTTTTAATTAGCTATCAGGGGGTCCCAGCGCTGCTCCAGAAATGGCCGATTGCTACCACTAAATTTTAATAGTATTTTTTGACTTGTTTAATGACAGAATTTATGACATTTAAATAAGGACAAGAATGCTAATAAAATTTAGTGGTAGCAAACGGCCATTTCTGGCGCAGCGCTGGCACCCCTGAGCTATGCAAAAGTAAAAAGTGCTAAGTTTTCGCTAGCTGAATTTTTCATCACGTTTGTTTCGGCTTACATACGGGTTTCCGATTTTGGACTATTTTTCACTGAGAAGTGGTATACTCAACTTATATACGTATCGACTTATACACGGAAATATACAGTAAATTTAAATCATAGATAATCAAAATTGTTACAAAACTGTGTGAAGATCCTCTGTACAACTGACTCCACGAATGTGTCAGAAAGTATCAAGTTTGGATGTGTGAAAAGAATAACCAAAAAAGAGAAGTAAGGCCACTACCGGGTATTTACCGAAAATCTCTAGGAGATATCAATAATTTCGGAGAGCGCATTTTTTTTATTAGCTATGCAAAAGTAAAAAGTGCTACGTTTACGCTAGCTGAATTTTTCATCACGTTTGTTTCGGCTTACATACGGGTTTCCGATTTTGGACTATTTTTCACTGAGAAGTGGTATACTCAACTTATATACGTATCGACTTATACACGGAAATATACAGTAAATTTAAATCATAGATAATCAAAATTGTTACAAAACTGTGTGAAGATCCTCTGTACAACTGACTCCACGAATGTGTCAGAAAGTATCAAGTTTGGATGTGTGAAAAGAATAACCAAAAAAGAGAAGTAAGGCCACTACCGGGTATTTACCGAAAATCTCTAGGAGATATCAATAATTTCGGAGAGCGCATTTTTTTTATTAGCTATGCAAAAGTAAAAAGTGCTACGTTTACGCTAGCTGAATTTTTCATCACGTTTGTTTCGGCTTATGTACGGGTTTCCGATTTTGGACTATTTTTCACTGAGAAGTGGTATACTCAATTTATATACGTATAGACTTATACACGGAAATATACAGTAAATTTAAATCATAGAGAATCAAAATTGTTACAAAACTGTGTGAACATCCTCTGTACAACTGACTCCACGAATGTGTCAGAAAGTATCAAGTTTGGATTTGTGAAAAGAATAACCAAAAACGAGAAGTAAGGCCACTACCGGGTATTTACCGAAAATCTCTAGGAGATATCAATAATTTCGGAGAGCGCATTTTTTTTATTAGCTATGCAAAAGTAAAAAGTGCTACGTTTTCGCTAGCTGAATTTTTCATCCCGTTTGTTTCGGCTTATGTACGGGTTTCCGATTTTGGACTATTTTTCACTGAGAAGTGGTATACTCAACTTATATACGTATCGACTTATGCACGGAAATATACAGTAAATTTAAATCATAGAGAATCAAAATTGTTACAAAACTGTGTGAACATCCTCTGTACAACTGACTCCACGAATGTGTCAGTAAGTATCAAGTTTGGATTTGTGAAAAGAATAACCAAAAAAGAGAAGTAAGGCCACTACCGGGTATTTACCGAAAATCTCTAGGAGATATCAATAATTTCGTAGAGCGCATTTTTTTAATTAGCTATCAGGGGGTCCCAGCGCTGCTCCAGAAATGGCCGATTGCTACCACTAAATTTTAATAGTATTTTTTGACTTGTTTAATGACAGAATTTATGACATTTAAATAAGGACAAGAATGCTAATAAAATTTAGTGGTAGCAATCGGCCATTTCTGGCGCAGTGCTGGCACCCCTGAGCTATGCAAAAGTAAAAAGTGCTAAGTTTTCGCTAGCTGAATTTTTCATCACGTTTGTTTCGGCTTACATACGGGTTTCCGATTTTGGACTATTTTTCACTGAGAAGTGGTATACTCAACTTATATACGTATCGACTTATACACGGAAATATACAGTAAATTTAAATCATAGATAATCAAAATTGTTACAAAACTGTGTGAAGATCCTCTGTACAACTGACTCCACGAATGTGTCAGAAAGTATCAAGTTTGGATGTGTGAAAAGAATAACCAAAAAAGAGAAGTAAGGCCACTACCGGGTATTTACCGAAAATCTCTAGGAGATATCAATAATTTCGGTGAGCGCATTTTTTTTATTAGCTATGCAAAAGTAAAAAGTGCTACGTTTTCGCTAGCTGAATTTTTCATCACGTTTGTTTCGGCTTATGTACGGGTTTCCGATTTTGGACTATTTTTCACTGAGAAGTGGTATACTCAATTTATATACGTATAGACTTATACACGGAAATATACAGTAAATTTAAATCATAGAGAATCAAAATTGTTACAAAACTGTGTGAACATCCTCTGTACAACTGACTCCACGAATGTGTCAGAAAGTATCAAGATTGGATTTGTGAAAAGAATAACCAAAAAAGAGAAGTAAGGCCACTACCGGGTATTTACCGAAAATCTCTAGGAGATATCAATAATTTCGGAGAGCGCATTTTTTTTATCAGCTATGCAAAAGTAAAAAGTGCTACGTTTTCGCTAGCTGAATTTTTCATCCCGTTTGTTTCGGCTTATGTACGGGTTTCCGATTTTGGACTATTTTTCACTGAGAAGTGGTATACTCAACTTATATACGTATCGACTTATGCACGGAAATATACAGTAAATTTAAATCGTAGAGAATCAAAATTGTTACAAAACTGTGTGAACATCCTCTGTACAACTGACTCCACGAATGTGTCAGAAAGTATCAAGTTTGGATGTGTGAAAAGAATAACCAAAAAAGAGAAGTAAGGCCACTACCGGGTATTTACCGAAAATCTCTAGGAGATATCAATAATTTCGGAGAGCGCATTTTTTTTATTAGCTATGCAAAAGTAAAAAGTGCTACGTTTTCGCTAGCTGAATTTTTCATCACGTTTGTTTCGGCTTATGCACGGGTTTCCGATTTTGGACTATTTTTCACTGAGAAGTGGTATACTCAATTTATATACGTATAGACTTATACACGGAAATATACAGTAAATTTAAATCATAGAGAATCAAAATTGTTACAAAACTGTGTGAACATCCTCTGTACAACTGACTCCACGAATGTGTCAGAAAGTATCAAGTTTGGATTTGTGAAAAGAATAACCAAAAACGAGAAGTAAGGCCACTACCGGGTATTTACCGAAAATCTCTAGGAGATATCAATAATTTCGGAGAGCGCATTTTTTTTATTAGCTATGCAAAAGTAAAAAGTGCTACGTTTTCGCTAGCTGAATTTTTCATCCCGTTTGTTTCGGCTTATGTACGGGTTTCCGATTTTGGACTATTTTTCACTGAGAAGTGGTATACTCAACTTATATACGTATCGACTTATGCACGGAAATATACAGTAAATTTAAATCATAGAGAATCAAAATTGTTACAAAACTGTGTGAACATCCTCTGTACAACTGACTCCACGAATGTGTCAGAAAGTATCAAGTTTGGATTTGTGAAAAGAATAACCAAAAAAGAGAAGTAAGGCCACTACCGGGTATTTACCGAAAATCTCTAGGAGATATCAATAATTTCGTAGAGCGCATTTTTTTAATTAGCTATCAGGGGGTCCCAGCGCTGCTCCAGAAATGGCCGATTGCTACCACTAAATTTTAATAGTATTTTTTGACTTGTTTAATGACAGAATTTATGACATTTAAATAAGGACAAGAATGCTAATAAAATTTAGTGGTAGCAATCGGCCATTTCTGGCGCAGCGCTGGCACCCCTGAGCTATGCAAAAGTAAAAAGTGCTAAGTTTTCGCTAGCTGAATTTTTCATCACGTTTGTTTCGGCTTACATACGGGTTTCCGATTTTGGACTATTTTTCACTGAGAAGTGGTATACTCAACTTATATACGTATCGACTTATACACGGAAATATACAGTAAATTTAAATCATAGATAATCAAAATTGTTACAAAACTGTGTGAAGATCCTCTGTACAACTGACTCCACGAATGTGTCAGAAAGTATCAAGTTTGGATGTGTGAAAAGAATAACCAAAAAAGAGAAGTAAGGCCACTACCGGGTATTTACCGAAAATCTCTAGGTGATATCAATAATTTCGGAGAGCGCATTTTTTTTATTAGCTATGCAAAAGTAAAAAGTGCTACGTTTTCGCTAGCTGAATTTTTCATCACGTTTGTTTCGGCTTATGTACGGGTTTCCGATTTTGGACTATTTTTCACTGAGAAGTGGTATACTCAATTTATATACGTATAGACTTATACACGGAAATATACAGTAAATTTAAATCATAGAGAATCAAAATTGTTACAAAACTGTGTGAACATCCTCTGTACAACTGACTCCACGAATGTGTCAGAAAGTATCAAGTTTGGATTTGTGAAAAGAATAACCAAAAAAGAGAAGTAAGGCCACTACCGGGTATTTACCGAAAATCTCTAGGAGATATCAATAATTTCGGAGAGCGCATTTTTTTTATTAGCTATGCAAAAGTAAAAAGTGCTACGTTTTCGCTAGCTGAATTTTTCATCCCGTTTGTTTCGGCTTATGTACGGGTTTCCGATTTTGGACTATTTTTCACTGAGAAGTGGTATACTCAACTTATATACGTATCGACTTATGCACGGAAATATACAGTAAATTTAAATCATAGAGAATCAAAATTGTTACAAAACTGTGTGAACATCCTCTGTACAACTGACTCCACGAATGTGTCAGAAAGTATCAAGTTTGGATTTGTGAAAAGAATAACCAAAAAAGAGAAGTAAGGCCACTACCGGGTATTTACCGAAAATCTCTAGGAGATATCAATAATTTCGTAGAGCGCATTTTTTTAATTAGCTATCAGGGGGTCCCAGCGCTGCTCCAGAAATGGCCGATTGCTACCACTAAATTTTAATAGTATTTTTTGACTTGTTTAATGACAGAATTTATGACATTTAAATAAGGACAAGAATGCTAATAAAATTTAGTGGTAGCAATCGGCCATTTCTGGCGCAGCGCTGGCACCCCTGAGCTATGCAAAAGTAAAAAGTGCTAAGTTTTCGCTAGCTGAATTTTTCATCACGTTTGTTTCGGCTTACATACGGGTTTCCGATTTTGGACTATTTTTCACTGAGAAGTGGTATACTCAACTTATATACGTATCGACATATACACGGAAATATACAGTAAATTTAAATCATAGATAATCAAAATTGTTACAAAACTGTGTGAAGATCCTCTGTACAACTGACTCCACGAATGTGTCAGAAAGTATCAAGTTTGGATGTGTGAAAAGAATAACCAAAAAAGAGAAGTAAGGCCACTACCGGGTATTTACCGAAAATCTCTAGGAGATATCAATAATTTCGGAGAGCGCATTTTTTTTATTAGCTATGCAAAAGTAAAAAGTGCTACGTTTTCGCTAGCTGAATTTTTCATCACGTTTGTTTCGGCTTATGTACGGGTTTCCGATTTTGGACTATTTTTCACTGAGAAGTGGTATACTCAATTTATATACGTATAGACTTATACACGGAAATATACAGTAAATTTAAATCATAGAGAATCAAAATTGTTACAAAACTGTGTGAACATCCTCTGTACAACTGACTCCACGAATGTGTCAGAAAGTATCAAGTTTGGATTTGTGAAAAGAATAACCAAAAAAGAGAAGTAAGGCCACTACCGGGTATTTACCGAAAATCTCTAGGAGATATCAATAATTTCGGAGAGCGCATTTTTTTTATTAGCTATGCAAAAGTAAAAAGTGCTACGTTTTCGCTAGCTGAATTTTTCATCCCGTTTGTTTCGGCTTATGTACGGGTTTCCGATTTTGGACTATTTTTCACTGAGAAGTGGTATACTCAATTTATATACGTATAGACTTATACACGGAAATATACAGTAAATTTAAATCATAGAGAATCAAAATTGTTACAAAACTGTGTGAACATCCTCTGTACAACTGACTCCACGAATGTGTCAGAAAGTATCAAGTTTGGATTTGTGAAAAGAATAACCAAAAACGAGAAGTAAGGCCACTACCGGGTATTTACCGAAAATCTCTAGGAGATATCAATAATTTCGGAGAGCGCATTTTTTTTATTAGCTATGCAAAAGTAAAAAGTGCTACGTTTTCGCTAGCTGAATTTTTCATCCCGTTTGTTTCGGCTTATGTACGGGTTTCCGATTTTGGACTATTTTTCACTGAGAAGTGGTATACTCAACTTATATACGTATCGACTTATGCACGGAAATATACAGTAAATTTAAATCATAGAGAATCAAAATTGTTACAAAACTGTGTGAACATCCTCTGTACAACTGACTCCACGAATGTGTCAGAAAGTATCAAGTTTGGATTTGTGAAAAGAATAACCAAAAAAGAGAAGTAAGGCCACTACCGGGTATTTACCGAAAATCTCTAGGAGATATCAATAATTTCGTAGAGCGCATTTTTTTAATTAGCTATCAGGGGGTCCCAGCGCTGCTCCAGAAATGGCCGATTGCTACCACTAAATATTAATAGTATTTTTTGACTTGTTTAATGACAGAATTTATGACATTTAAATAAGGACAAGAATGCTAATAAAATTTAGTGGTAGCAATCGGCCATTTCTGGCGCAGTGCTGGCACCCCTGAGCTATGCAAAAGTAAAAAGTGCTAAGTTTTCGCTAGCTGAATTTTTCATCACGTTTGTTTCGGCTTACATACGGGTTTCCGATTTTGGACTATTTTTCACTGAGAAGTGGTATACTCAACTTATATACGTATCGACTTATACACGGAAATATACAGTAAATTTAAATCATAGATAATCAAAATTGTTACAAAACTGTGTGAAGATCCTCTGTACAACTGACTCCACGAATGTGTCAGAAAGTATCAAGTTTGGATGTGTGAAAAGAATAACCAAAAAAGAGAAGTAAGGCCACTACCGGGTATTTACCGAAAATCTCTAGGAGATATCAATAATTTCGGAGAGCGCATTTTTTTTATTAGCTATGCAAAAGTAAAAAGTGCTACGTTTTCGCTAGCTGAATTTTTCATCACGTTTGTTTCGGCTTATGTACGGGTTTCCGATTTTGGACTATTTTTCACTGAGAAGTGGTATACTCAATTTATATACGTATAGACTTATACACGGAAATATACAGTAAATTTAAATCATAGAGAATCAAAATTGTTACAAAACTGTGTGAACATCCTCTGTACAACTGACTCCACGAATGTGTCAGAAAGTATCAAGTTTGGATTTGTGAAAAGAATAACCAAAAAAGAGAAGTAAGGCCACTACCGGGTATTTACCGAAAATCTCTAGGAGATATCAATAATTTCGGAGAGCGCATTTTTTTTATTAGCTATGCAAAAGTAAAAAGTGCTACGCTTTCGCTAGCTGAATTTTTCATCCCGTTTGTTTCGGCTTATGTACGGGTTTCCGATTTTGGACTATTTTTCACTGAGAAGTGGTATACTCAACTTATATACGTATCGACTTATGCACGGAAATATACAGTAAATTTAAATCGTAGAGAATCAAAATTGTTACAAAACTGTGTGAACATCCTCTGTACAACTGACTCCACGAATGTGTCAGAAAGTATCAAGTTTGGATGTGTGAAAAGAATAACCAAAAAAGAGAAGTAAGGCCACTACCGGCTATTTACCGAAAATCTCTAGGAGATATCAATAATTTCGGAGAGCGCATTTTTTTTATTAGCTATGCAAAAGTAAAAAGTGCTACGTTTTCGCTAGCTGAATTTTTCATCACGTTTGTTTCGGCTTATGTACGGGTTTCCGATTTTGGACTATTTTTCACTGAGAAGTGGTATACTCAATTTATATACGTATAGACTTATACACGGAAATATACAGTAAATTTAAATCATAGAGAATCAAAATTGTTACAAAACTGTGTGAACATCCTCTGTACAACTGACTCCACGAATGTGTCAGAAAGTATCAAGTTTGGATGTGTGAAAAGAATAACCAAAAAAGAGAAGTAAGGCCACTACCGGGTATTTACCGAAAATCTCTAGGAGATATCAATAATTTCGGAGAGCGCATTTTTTTTATTAGCTATGCAAAAGTAAAAAGTGCTACGTTTTCGCTAGCTGAATTTTTCATCCCGTTTGTTTCGGCTTATGTACGGGTTTCCGATTTTGGACTATTTTTCACTGAGAAGTGGTATACTCAACTTATATACGTATCGACTTATGCACGGAAATATACAGTAAATTTAAATCATAGAGAATCAAAATTGTTACAAAACTGTGTGAACATCCTCTGTACAACTGACTCCACGAATGTGTCAGAAAGTATCAAGTTTGGATTTGTGAAAAGAATAACCAAAAAAGAGAAGTAAGGCCACTACCGGGTATTTACCGAAAATCTCTAGGAGATATCAATAATTTCGTAGAGCGCATTTTTTTAATTAGCTATCAGGGGGTCCCAGCGCTGCTCCAGAAATGGCCGATTGCTACCACTAAATTTTAATAGTATTTTTTGACTTGTTTAATGACAGAATTTATGACATTTAAATAAGGACAAGAATGCTAATAAAATTTAGTGGTAGCAATCGGCCATTTCTGGCGCAGCGCTGGCACCCCTGAGCTATGCAAAAGTAAAAAGTGCTAAGTTTTCGCTAGCTGAATTTTTCATCACGTTTGTTTCGGCTTACATACGGGTTTCCGATTTTGGACTATTTTTCACTGAGAAGTGGTATACTCAACTTATATACGTATCGACTTATACACGGAAATATACAGTAAATTTAAATCATAGATAATCAAAATTGTTACAAAACTGTGTGAAGATCCTCTGTACAACTGACTCCACGAATGTGTCAGAAAGTATCAAGTTTGGATGTGTGAAAAGAATAACCAAAAAAGAGAAGTAAGGCCACTACCGGGTATTTACCGAAAATCTCTAGGTGATATCAATAATTTCGGAGAGCGCATTTTTTTTATTAGCTATGCAAAAGTAAAAAGTGCTACGTTTTCGCTAGCTGAATTTTTCATCACGTTTGTTTCGGCTTATGTACGGGTTTCCGATTTTGGACTATTTTTCACTGAGAAGTGGTATACTCAATTTATATACGTATAGACTTATACACGGAAATATACAGTAAATTTAAATCATAGAGAATCAAAATTGTTACAAAACTGTGTGAACATCCTCTGTACAACTGACTCCACGAATGTGTCAGAAAGTATCAAGTTTGGATTTGTAAAAAGAATAACCAAAAAAGAGAAGTAAGGCCACTACCGGGTATTTACCGAAAATCTCTAGGAGATATCAATAATTTCGGAGAGCGCATTTTTTTTATTAGCTATGCAAAAGTAAAAAGTGCTACGTTTTCGCTAGCTGAATTTTTCATCCCGTTTGTTTCGGCTTATGTACGGGTTTCCGATTTTGGACTATTTTTCACTGAGAAGTGGTATACTCAACTTATATACGTATCGACTTATGCACGGAAATATACAGTAAATTTAAATCATAGAGAATCAAAATTGTTACAAAACTGTGTGAACATCCTCTGTACAACTGACTCCACGAATGTGTCAGAAAGTATCAAGTTTGGATTTGTGAAAAGAATAACCAAAAAAGAGAAGTAAGGCCACTACCGGGTATTTACCGAAAATCTCTAGGAGATATCAATAATTTCGTAGAGCGCATTTTTTTAATTAGCTATCAGGGGGTCCCAGCGCTGCTCCAGAAATGGCCGATTGCTACCACTAAATTTTAATAGTATTTTTTGACTTGTTTAATGACAGAATTTATGACATTTAAATAAGGACAAGAATGCTAATAAAATTTAGTGGTAGCAATCGGCCATTTCTGGCGCAGCGCTGGCACCCCTGAGCTATGCAAAAGTAAAAAGTGCTAAGTTTTCGCTAGCTGAATTTTTCATCACGTTTGTTTCGGCTTACATACGGGTTTCCGATTTTGGACTATTTTTCACTGAGAAGTGGTATACTCAACTTATATACGTATCGACATATACACGGAAATATACAGTAAATTTAAATCATAGATAATCAAAATTGTTACAAAACTGTGTGAAGATCCTCTGTACAACTGACTCCACGAATGTGTCAGAAAGTATCAAGTTTGGATGTGTGAAAAGAATAACCAAAAAAGAGAAGTAAGGCCACTACCGGGTATTTACCGAAAATCTCTAGGAGATATCAATAATTTCGGAGAGCGCATTTTTTTTATTAGCTATGCAAAAGTAAAAAGTGCTACGTTTTCGCTAGCTGAATTTTTCATCACGTTTGTTTCGGCTTATGTACGGGTTTCCGATTTTGGACTATTTTTCACTGAGAAGTGGTATACTCAATTTATATACGTATAGACTTATACACGGAAATATACAGTAAATTTAAATCATAGAGAATCAAAATTGTTACAAAACTGTGTGAACATCCTCTGTACAACTGACTCCACGAATGTGTCAGAAAGTATCAAGTTTGGATTTGTGAAAAGAATAACCAAAAAAGAGAAGTAAGGCCACTACCGGGTATTTACCGAAAATCTCTAGGAGATATCAATAATTTCGGAGAGCGCATTTTTTTTATTAGCTATGCAAAAGTAAAAAGTGCTACGTTTTCGCTAGCTGAATTTTTCATCCCGTTTGTTTCGGCTTATGTACGGGTTTCCGATTTTGGACTATTTTTCACTGAGAAGTGGTATACTCAATTTATATACGTATAGACTTATACACGGAAATATACAGTAAATTTAAATCATAGAGAATCAAAATTGTTACAAAACTGTGTGAACATCCTCTGTACAACTGACTCCACGAATGTGTCAGAAAGTATCAAGTTTGGATTTGTGAAAAGAATAACCAAAAACGAGAAGTAAGGCCACTACCGGGTATTTACCGAAAATCTCTAGGAGATATCAATAATTTCGGAGAGCGCATTTTTTTTATTAGCTATGCAAAAGTAAAAAGTGCTACGTTTTCGCTAGCTGAATTTTTCATCCCGTTTGTTTCGGCTTATGTACGGGTTTCCGATTTTGGACTATTTTTCACTGAGAAGTGGTATACTCAACTTATATACGTATCGACTTATGCACGGAAATATACAGTAAATTTAAATCATAGAGAATCAAAATTGTTACAAAACTGTGTGAACATCCTCTGTACAACTGACTCCACGAATGTGTCAGAAAGTATCAAGTTTGGATTTGTGAAAAGAATAACCAAAAAAGAGAAGTAAGGCCACTACCGGGTATTTACCGAAAATCTCTAGGAGATATCAATAATTTCGTAGAGCGCATTTTTTTAATTAGCTATCAGGGGGTCCCAGCGCTGCTCCAGAAATGGCCGATTGCTACCACTAAATTTTAATAGTATTTTTTGACTTGTTTAATGACAGAATTTATGACATTTAAATAAGGACAAGAATGCTAATAAAATTTAGTGGTAGCAATCGGCCATTTCTGGCGCAGTGCTGGCACCCCTGAGCTATGCAAAAGTAAAAAGTGCTAAGTTTTCGCTAGCTGAATTTTTCATCACGTTTGTTTCGGCTTACATACGGGTTTCCGATTTTGGACTATTTTTCACTGAGAAGTGGTATACTCAACTTATATACGTATCGACTTATACACGGAAATATACAGTAAATTTAAATCATAGATAATCAAAATTGTTACAAAACTGTGTGAAGATCCTCTGTACAACTGACTCCACGAATGTGTCAGAAAGTATCAAGTTTGGATGTGTGAAAAGAATAACCAAAAAAGAGAAGTAAGGCCACTACCGGGTATTTACCGAAAATCTCTAGGAGATATCAATAATTTCGGAGAGCGCATTTTTTTTATTAGCTATGCAAAAGTAAAAAGTGCTACGTTTTCGCTAGCTGAATTTTTCATCACGTTTGTTTCGGCTTATGTACGGGTTTCCGATTTTGGACTATTTTTCACTGAGAAGTGGTATACTCAATTTATATACGTATAGACTTATACACGGAAATATACAGTAAATTTAAATCATAGAGAATCAAAATTGTTACAAAACTGTGTGAACATCCTCTGTACAACTGACTCCACGAATGTGTCAGAAAGTATCAAGTTTGGATTTGTGAAAAGAATAACCAAAAAAGAGAAGTAAGGCCACTACCGGGTATTTACCGAAAATCTCTAGGAGATATCAATAATTTCGGAGAGCGCATTTTTTTTATTAGCTATGCAAAAGTAAAAAGTGCTACGCTTTCGCTAGCTGAATTTTTCATCCCGTTTGTTTCGGCTTATGTACGGGTTTCCGATTTTGGACTATTTTTCACTGAGAAGTGGTATACTCAACTTATATACGTATCGACTTATGCACGGAAATATACAGTAAATTTAAATCGTAGAGAATCAAAATTGTTACAAAACTGTGTGAACATCCTCTGTACAACTGACTCCACGAATGTGTCAGAAAGTATCAAGTTTGGATGTGTGAAAAGAATAACCAAAAAAGAGAAGTAAGGCCACTACCGGGTATTTACCGAAAATCTCTAGGAGATATCAATAATTTCGGAGAGCGCATTTTTTTTATTAGCTATGCAAAAGTAAAAAGTGCTACGTTTTCGCTAGCTGAATTTTTCATCACGTTTGTTTCGGCTTATGTACGGGTTTCCGATTTTGGACTATTTTTCACTGAGAAGTGGTATACTCAATTTATATACGTATAGACTTATACACGGAAATATACAGTAAATTTAAATCATAGAGAATCAAAATTGTTACAAAACTGTGTGAACATCCTCTGTACAACTGACTCCACGAATGTGTCAGAAAGTATCAAGTTTGGATTTGTGAAAAGAATAACCAAAAACGAGAAGTAAGGCCACTACCGGGTATTTACCGAAAATCTCTAGGAGATATCAATAATTTCGGAGAGCGCATTTTTTTTATTAGCTATGCAAAAGTAAAAAGTGCTACGTTTTCGCTAGCTGAATTTTTCATCCCGTTTGTTTCGGCTTATGTACGGGTTTCCGATTTTGGACTATTTTTCACTGAGAAGTGGTATACTCAACTTATATACGTATCGACTTATGCACGGAAATATACAGTAAATTTAAATCATAGAGAATCAAAATTGTTACAAAACTGTGTGAACATCCTCTGTACAACTGACTCCACGAATGTGTCAGAAAGTATCAAGTTTGGATTTGTGAAAAGAATAACCAAAAAAGAGAAGTAAGGCCACTACCGGGTATTTACCGAAAATCTCTAGGAGATATCAATAATTTCGTAGAGCGCATTTTTTTAATTAGCTATCAGGGGGTCCCAGCGCTGCTCCAGAAATGGCCGATTGCTACCACTAAATTTTAATAGTATTTTTTGACTTGTTTAATGACAGAATTTATGACATTTAAATAAGGACAAGAATGCTAATAAAATTTAGTGGTAGCAATCGGCCATTTCTGGCGCAGCGCTGGCACCCCTGAGCTATGCAAAAGTAAAAAGTGCTAAGTTTTCGCTAGCTGAATTTTTCATCACGTTTGTTTCGGCTTACATACGGGTTTCCGATTTTGGACTATTTTTCACTGAGAAGTGGTATACTCAACTTATATACGTATCGACTTATACACGGAAATATACAGTAAATTTAAATCATAGATAATCAAAATTGTTACAAAACTGTGTGAAGATCCTCTGTACAACTGACTCCACGAATGTGTCAGAAAGTATCAAGTTTGGATGTGTGAAAAGAATAACCAAAAAAGAGAAGTAAGGCCACTACCGGGTATTTACCGAAAATCTCTAGGTGATATCAATAATTTCGGAGAGCGCATTTTTTTTATTAGCTATGCAAAAGTAAAAAGTGCTACGTTTTCGCTAGCTGAATTTTTCATCACGTTTGTTTCGGCTTATGTACGGGTTTCCGATTTTGGACTATTTTTCACTGAGAAGTGGTATACTCAATTTATATACGTATAGACTTATACACGGAAATATACAGTAAATTTAAATCATAGAGAATCAAAATTGTTACAAAACTGTGTGAACATCCTCTGTACAACTGACTCCACGAATGTGTCAGAAAGTATCAAGTTTGGATTTGTGAAAAGAATAACCAAAAAAGAGAAGTAAGGCCACTACCGGGTATTTACCGAAAATCTCTAGGAGATATCAATAATTTCGGAGAGCGCATTTTTTTTATTAGCTATGCAAAAGTAAAAAGTGCTACGTTTTCGCTAGCTGAATTTTTCATCCCGTTTGTTTCGGCTTATGTACGGGTTTCCGATTTTGGACTATTTTTCACTGAGAAGTGGTATACTCAACTTATATACGTATCGACTTATGCACGGAAATATACAGTAAATTTAAATCATAGAGAATCAAAATTGTTACAAAACTGTGTGAACATCCTCTGTACAACTGACTCCACGAATGTGTCAGAAAGTATCAAGTTTGGATTTGTGAAAAGAATAACCAAAAAAGAGAAGTAAGGCCACTACCGGGTATTTACCGAAAATCTCTAGGAGATATCAATAATTTCGTAGAGCGCATTTTTTTAATTAGCTATCAGGGGGTCCCAGCGCTGCTCCAGAAATGGCCGATTGCTACCACTAAATTTTAATAGTATTTTTTGACTTGTTTAATGACAGAATTTATGACATTTAAATAAGGACAAGAATGCTAATAAAATTTAGTGGTAGCAATCGGCCATTTCTGGCGCAGCGCTGGCACCCCTGAGCTATGCAAAAGTAAAAAGTGCTAAGTTTTCGCTAGCTGAATTTTTCATCACGTTTGTTTCGGCTTACATACGGGTTTCCGATTTTGGACTATTTTTCACTGAGAAGTGGTATACTCAACTTATATACGTATCGACATATACACGGAAATATACAGTAAATTTAAATCATAGATAATCAAAATTGTTACAAAACTGTGTGAAGATCCTCTGTACAACTGACTCCACGAATGTGTCAGAAAGTATCAAGTTTGGATGTGTGAAAAGAATAACCAAAAAAGAGAAGTAAGGCCACTACCGGGTATTTACCGAAAATCTCTAGGAGATATCAATAATTTCGGTGAGCGCATTTTTTTTATTAGCTATGCAAAAGTAAAAAGTGCTACGTTTTCGCTAGCTGAATTTTTCATCACGTTTGTTTCGGCTTATGTACGGGTTTCCGATTTTGGACTATTTTTCACTGAGAAGTGGTATACTCAATTTATATACGTATAGACTTATACACGGAAATATACAGTAAATTTAAATCATAGAGAATCAAAATTGTTACAAAACTGTGTGAACATCCTCTGTACAACTGACTCCACGAATGTGTCAGAAAGTATCAAGTTTGGATTTGTGAAAAGAATAACCAAAAAAGAGAAGTAAGGCCACTACCGGGTATTTACCGAAAATCTCTAGGAGATATCAATAATTTCGGAGAGCGCATTTTTTTTATTAGCTATGCAAAAGTAAAAAGTGCTACGTTTTCGCTAGCTGAATTTTTCATCCCGTTTGTTTCGGCTTATGTACGGGTTTCCGATTTTGGACTATTTTTCACTGAGAAGTGGTATACTCAACTTATATACGTATCGACTTATGCACGGAAATATACAGTAAATTTAAATCATAGAGAATCAAAATTGTTACAAAACTGTGTGAACATCCTCTGTACAACTGACTCCACGAATGTGTCAGAAAGTATCAAGTTTGGATTTGTGAAAAGAATAACCAAAAAAGAGAAGTAAGGCCACTACCGGGTATTTACCGAAAATCTCTAGGAGATATCAATAATTTCGTAGAGCGCATTTTTTTAATTAGCTATCAGGGGTCCCAGCGCTGCTCCAGAAATGGCCGATTGCTACCACTAAATTTTAATAGTATTTTTTGACTTGTTTAATGACAGAATTTATGACATTTAAATAAGGACAAGAATGCTAATAAAATTTAGTGGTAGCAATCGGCCATTTCTGGCGCAGCGCTGGCACCCCTGAGCTATGCAAAAGTAAAAAGTGCTAAGTTTTCGCTAGCTGAATTTTTCATCACGTTTGTTTCGGCTTACATACGGGTTTCCGATTTTGGACTATTTTTCACTGAGAAGTGGTATACTCAACTTATATACGTATCGACTTATACACGGAAATATACAGTAAATTTAAATCATAGATAATCAAAATTGTTACAAAACTGTGTGAAGATCCTCTGTACAACTGACTCCACGAATGTGTCAGAAAGTATCAAGTTTGGATGTGTGAAAAGAATAACCAAAAAAGAGAAGTAAGGCCACTACCGGGTATTTACCGAAAATCTCTAGGAGATATCAATAATTTCGGAGAGCGCATTTTTTTTATTAGCTATGCAAAAGTAAAAAGTGCTACGTTTTCGCTAGCTGAATTTTTCATCACGTTTGTTTCGGCTTATGTACGGGTTTCCGATTTTGGACTATTTTTCACTGAGAAGTGGTATACTCAATTTATATACGTATAGACTTATACACGGAAATATACAGTAAATTTAAATCATAGAGAATCAAAATTGTTACAAAACTGTGTGAACATCCTCTGTACAACTGACTCCACGAATGTGTCAGAAAGTATCAAGTTTGGATTTGTGAAAAGAATAACCAAAAAAGAGAAGTAAGGCCACTACCGGGTATTTACCGAAAATCTCTAGGAGATATCAATAATTTCGGAGAGCGCATTTTTTTTATTAGCTATGCAAAAGTAAAAAGTGCTACGTTTTCGCTAGCTGAATTTTTCATCCCGTTTGTTTCGGCTTATGTACGGGTTTCCGATTTTGGACTATTTTTCACTGAGAAGTGGTATACTCAACTTATATACGTATCGACTTATGCACGGAAATATACAGTAAATTTAAATCATAGAGAATCAAAATTGTTACAAAACTGTGTGAACATCCTCTGTACAACTGACTCCACGAATGTGTCAGAAAGTATCAAGTTTGGATTTGTGAAAAGAATAACCAAAAAAGAGAAGTAAAGCCACTACCGGGTATTTACCGAAAATCTCTAGGAGATATCAATAATTTCGTAGAGCGCATATTTTTAATTAGCTATCAGGGGGTCCCAGCGCTGCTCCAGAAATGGCCGATTGCTACCACTAAATTTTAATAGTATTTTTTGACTTGTTTAATGACAGAATTTATGACATTTAAATAAGGACAAGAATTCTAATAAAATTTAGTGGTAGCAAACGGCCATTTCTGGCGCAGCGCTGGCACCCCTGAGCTATGCAAAAGTAAAAAGTGCTAAGTTTTCGCTAGCTGAATTTTTCATCACGTTTGTTTCGGCTTACATACGGGTTTCCGATTTTGGACTATTTTTCACTGAGAAGTGGTATACTCAACTTATATACGTATCGACTTATACACGGAAATATACAGTAAATTTAAATCATAGATAATCAAAATTGTTACAAAACTGTGTGAAGATCCTCTGTACAACTGACTCCACGAATGTGTCAGAAAGTATCAAGTTTGGATGTGTGAAAAGAATAACCAAAAAAGAGAAGTAAGGCCACTACCGGGTATTTACCGAAAATCTCTAGGAGATATCAATAATTTCGGAGAGCGCATTTTTTTTATTAGCTATGCAAAAGTAAAAAGTGCTACGTTTTCGCTAGCTGAATTTTTCATCACGTTTGTTTCGGCTTATGTACGGGTTTCCGATTTTGGACTATTTTTCACTGAGAAGTGGTATACTCAATTTATATACGTATAGACTTATACACGGAAATATACAGTAAATTTAAATCATAGAGAATCAAAATTGTTACAAAACTGTGTGAACATCCTCTGTACAACTGACTCCACGAATGTGTCAGAAAGTATCAAGTTTGGATTTGTGAAAAGAATAACCAAAAAAGAGAAGTAAGGCCACTACCGGGTATTTACCGAAAATCTCTAGGAGATATCAATAATTTCGGAGAGCGCATTTTTTTTATTAGCTATGCAAAAGTAAAAAGTGCTACGTTTTCGCTAGCTGAATTTTTCATCCCGTTTGTTTCGGCTTATGTACGGGTTTCCGATTTTGGACTATTTTTCACTGAGAAGTGGTATACTCAACTTATATACGTATCGACTTATGCACGGAAATATACAGTAAATTTAAATCATAGAGAATCAAAATTGTTACAAAACTGTGTGAACATCCTCTGTACAACTGACTCCACGAATGTGTCAGAAAGTATCAAGTTTGGATTTGTGAAAAGAATAACCAAAAAAGAGAAGTAAGGCCACTACCGGGTATTTACCGAAAATCTCTAGGAGATATCAATAATTTCGTAGAGCGCATTTTTTTAATTAGCTATCAGGGGGTCCCAGCGCTGCTCCAGAAATGGCCGATTGCTACCACTAAATTTTAATAGTATTTTTTGACTTGTTTAATGACAGAATTTATGACATTTAAATAAGGACAAGAATGCTAATAAAATTTAGTGGTAGCAATCGGCCATTTCTGGCGCAGCGCTGGCACCCCTGAGCTATGCAAAAGTAAAAAGTGCTAAGTTTTCGCTAGCTGAATTTTTCATCACGTTTGTTTCGGCTTACATACGGGTTTCCGATTTTGGACTATTTTTCACTGAGAAGTGGTATACTCAACTTATATACGTATCGACTTATACACGGAAATATACAGTAAATTTAAATCATAGATAATCAAAATTGTTACAAAACTGTGTGAAGATCCTCTGTACAACTGACTCCACGAATGTGTCAGAAAGTATCAAGTTTGGATGTGTGAAAAGAATAACCAAAAAAGAGAAGTAAGGCCACTACCGGGTATTTACCGAAAATCTCTAGGAGATATCAATAATTTCGGAGAGCGCATTTTTTTTATTAGCTATGCAAAAGTAAAAAGTGCTACGTTTTCGCTAGCTGAATTTTTCATCACGTTTGTTTCGGCTTATGTACGGGTTTCCGATTTTGGACTATTTTTCACTGAGAAGTGGTATACTCAATTTATATACGTATAGACTTATACACGGAAATATACAGTAAATTTAAATCATAGAGAATCAAAATTGTTACAAAACTGTGTGAACATCCTCTGTACAACTGACTCCACGAATGTGTCAGAAAGTATCAAGTTTGGATTTGTGAAAAGAATAACCAAAAAAGAGAAGTAAGGCCACTACCGGGTATTTACCGAAAATCTCTAGGAGATATCAATAATTTCGGAGAGCGCATTTTTTTTATTAGCTATGCAAAAGTAAAAAGTGCTACGTTTTCGCTAGCTGAATTTTTCATCCCGTTTGTTTCGGCTTATGTACGGGTTTCCGATTTTGGACTATTTTTCACTGAGAAGTGGTATACTCAACTTATATACGTATCGACTTATGCACGGAAATATACAGTAAATTTAAATCATAGAGAATCAAAATTGTTACAAAACTGTGTGAACATCCTCTGTACAACTGACTCCACGAATGTGTCAGAAAGTATCAAGTTTGGATTTGTGAAAAGAATAACCAAAAAAGAGAAGTAAAGCCACTACCGGGTATTTACCGAAAATCTCTAGGAGATATCAATAATTTCGTAGAGCGCATATTTTTAATTAGCTATCAGGGGGTCCCAGCGCTGCTCCAGAAATGGCCGATTGCTACCACTAAATTTTAATAGTATTTTTTGACTTGTTTAATGACAGAATTTATGACATTTAAATAAGGACAAGAATTCTAATAAAATTTAGTGGTAGCAAACGGCCATTTCTGGCGCAGCGCTGGCACCCCTGAGCTATGCAAAAGTAAAAAGTGCTAAGTTTTCGCTAGCTGAATTTTTCATCACGTTTGTTTCGGCTTACATACGGGTTTCCGATTTTGGACTATTTTTCACTGAGAAGTGGTATACTCAACTTATATACGTATCGACTTATACACGGAAATATACAGTAAATTTAAATCATAGATAATCAAAATTGTTACAAAACTGTGTGAAGATCCTCTGTACAACTGACTCCACGAATGTGTCAGAAAGTATCAAGTTTGGATGTGTGAAAAGAATAACCAAAAAAGAGAAGTAAGGCCACTACCGGGTATTTACCGAAAATCTCTAGGAGATATCAATAATTTCGGAGAGCGCATTTTTTTTATTAGCTATGCAAAAGTAAAAAGTGCTACGTTTTCGCTAGCTGAATTTTTCATCACGTTTGTTTCGGCTTATGTACGGGTTTCCGATTTTGGACTATTTTTCACTGAGAAGTGGTATACTCAATTTATATACGTATAGACTTATACACGGAAATATACAGTAAATTTAAATCATAGAGAATCAAAATTGTTACAAAACTGTGTGAACATCCTCTGTACAACTGACTCCACGAATGTGTCAGAAAGTATCAAGTTTGGATTTGTGAAAAGAATAACCAAAAAAGAGAAGTAAGGCCACTACCGGGTATTTACCGAAAATCTCTAGGAGATATCAATAATTTCGGAGAGCGCATTTTTTTTATTAGCTATGCAAAAGTAAAAAGTGCTACGTTTTCGCTAGCTGAATTTTTCATCCCGTTTGTTTCGGCTTATGTACGGGTTTCCGATTTTGGACTATTTTTCACTGAGAAGTGGTATACTCAACTTATATACGTATCGACTTATGCACGGAAATATACAGTAAATTTAAATCATAGAGAATCAAAATTGTTACAAAACTGTGTGAACATCCTCTGTACAACTGACTCCACGAATGTGTCAGAAAGTATCAAGTTTGGATTTGTGAAAAGAATAACCAAAAAAGAGAAGTAAGGCCACTACCGGGTATTTACCGAAAATCTCTAGGAGATATCAATAATTTCGTAGAGCGCATTTTTTTAATTAGCTATCAGGGGGTCCCAGCGCTGCTCCAGAAATGGCCGATTGCTACCACTAAATTTTAATAGTATTTTTTGACTTGTTTAATGACAGAATTTATGACATTTAAATAAGGACAAGAATTCTAATAAAATTTAGTGGTAGCAAACGGCCATTTCTGGCGCAGCGCTGGCACCCCTGAGCTATGCAAAAGTAAAAAGTGCTAAGTTTTCGCTAGCTGAATTTTTCATCACGTTTGTTTCGGCTTACATACGGGTTTCCGATTTTGGACTATTTTTCACTGAGAAGTGGTATACTCAACTTATATACGTATCGACTTATACACGGAAATATACAGTAAATTTAAATCATAGATAATCAAAATTGTTACAAAACTGTGTGAAGATCCTCTGTACAACTGACTCCACGAATGTGTCAGAAAGTATCAAGTTTGGATGTGTGAAAAGAATAACCAAAAAAGAGAAGTAAGGCCACTACCGGGTATTTACCGAAAATCTCTAGGAGATATCAATAATTTCGGAGAGCGCATTTTTTTTATTAGCTATGCAAAAGTAAAAAGTGCTACGTTTTCGCTAGCTGAATTTTTCATCACGTTTGTTTCGGCTTATGTACGGGTTTCCGATTTTGGACTATTTTTCACTGAGAAGTGGTATACTCAACTTATATACGTATCGACTTATGCACGGAAATATACAGTAAATTTAAATCATAGAGAATCAAAATTGTTACAAAACTGTGTGAACATCCTCTGTACAACTGACTCCACGAATGTGTCAGAAAGTATCAAGTTTGGATTTGTGAAAAGAATAACCAAAAAAGAGAAGTAAGGCCACTACCGGGTATTTACCGAAAATCTCTAGGAGATATCAATAATTTCGTAGAGCGCATTTTTTTAATTAGCTATCAGGGGGTCCCAGCGCTGCTCCAGAAATGGCCGATTGCTACCACTAAATTTTAATAGTATTTTTTGACTTGTTTAATGACAGAATTTATGACATTTAAATAAGGACAAGAATTCTAATAAAATTTAGTGGTAGCAAACGGCCATTTCTGGCGCAGCGCTGGCACCCCTGAGCTATGCAAAAGTAAAAAGTGCTAAGTTTTCGCTAGCTGAATTTTTCATCACGTTTGTTTCGGCTTACATACGGGTTTCCGATTTTGGACTATTTTTCACTGAGAAGTGGTATACTCAACTTATATACGTATCGACTTATACACGGAAATATACAGTAAATTTAAATCATAGATAATCAAAATTGTTACAAAACTGTGTGAAGATCCTCTGTACAACTGACTCCACGAATGTGTCAGAAAGTATCAAGTTTGGATGTGTGAAAAGAATAACCAAAAAAGAGAAGTAAGGCCACTACCGGGTATTTACCGAAAATCTCTAGGAGATATCAATAATTTCGGAGAGCGCATTTTTTTTATTAGCTATGCAAAAGTAAAAAGTGCTACGTTTTCGCTAGCTGAATTTTTCATCACGTTTGTTTCGGCTTATGTACGGGTTTCCGATTTTGGACTATTTTTCACTGAGAAGTGGTATACTCAATTTATATACGTATAGACTTATACACGGAAATATACAGTAAATTTAAATCATAGAGAATCAAAATTGTTACAAAACTGTGTGAACATCCTCTGTACAACTGACTCCACGAATGTGTCAGAAAGTATCAAGTTTGGATTTGTGAAAAGAATAACCAAAAAAGAGAAGTAAGGCCACTACCGGGTATTTACCGAAAATCTCTAGGAGATATCAATAATTTCGGAGAGCGCATTTTTTTTATTAGCTATGCAAAAGTAAAAAGTGCTACGTTTTCGCTAGCTGAATTTTTCATCCCGTTTGTTTCGGCTTATGTACGGGTTTCCGATTTTGTACTATTTTTCACTGAGAAGTGGTATACTCAATTTATATACGTATAGACTTATACACGGAAATATACAGTAAATTTAAATCATAGAGAATCAAAATTGTTACAAAACTGTGTGAACATCCTCTGTACAACTGACTCCACGAATGTGTCAGAAAGTATCAAGTTTGGATTTGTGAAAAGAATAACCAAAAAAGAGAAGTAAGGCCACTACCGGGTATTTACCGAAAATCTCTAGGAGATATCAATAATTTCGGAGAGCGCATTTTTTTTATTAGCTATGCAAAAGTAAAAAGTGCTACGTTTTCGCTAGCTGAATTTTTCATCCCGTTTGTTTCGGCTTATGTACGGGTTTCCGATTTTGTACTATTTTTCACTGAGAAGTGGTATACTCAACTTATATACGTATCGACTTATGCACGGAAATATACAGTAAATTTAAATCATAGAGAATCAAAATTGTTACAAAACTGTGTGAACATCCTCTGTACAACTGACTCCACGAATGTGTCAGAAAGTATCAAGTTTGGATTTGTGAAAAGAATAACCAAAAAAGAGAAGTAAGGCCACTACCGGGTATTTACCGAAAATCTCTAGGAGATATCAATAATTTCGGAGAGCGCATTTTTTTATTAGCTATGCAAAAGTAAAAAGTGCTACGTTTTCGCTAGCTGAATTTTTCATCCCGTTTGTTTCGGCTTATGTACGGGTTTCCGATTTTGGACTATTTTTCACTGAGAAGTGGTATACTCAACTTATATACGTATTGACTTATACACGGAAATATACAGTAAATTTAAATCATAGATAATCAAAATTGTTACAAAACTGTGTGAAGATCCTCTGTACAACTGACTCCACGAATGTGTCAGAAAGTATCAAGTTTGGATGTGTGAAAAGAATAACCAAAAAAGAGAAGTAAGGCCACTGCCGGGTATTTACCGAAAATCTCTAGGAGATATCAATAATTTCGGAGAGCGCATTTTTTTTATTAGCTATGCAAAAGTAAAAAGTGCTACGTTTTCGCTAGCTGAATTTTTCATCACGTTTGTTTCGGCTTGTGTACGGGTTTCCGATTTTGGACTATTTTTCACTGAGAAGTGGTATACTCAATTTATATACGTATAGACTTATACACGGAAATATACAGTAAATTTAAATCATAGAGAATCAAAATTGTTACAAAACTGTGTGAACATCCTCTGTACAACTGACTCCACGAATGTGTCAGAAAGTATCAAGTTTGGATTTGTGAAAAGAATAACCAAAAAAGAGAAGTAAGGCCACTACCGGGTATTTACCGAAAATCTCTGGGAGATATCAATAATTTCGGAGAGCGCATTTTTTTTATTAGCTATGCAAAAGTAAAAAGTGCTACGTTTTCGCTAGCTGAATTTTTCATCCCGTTTGTTTCGGCTTATGTACGGGTTTCCGATTTTGGACTATTTTTCACTGAGAAGTGGTATACTCAACTTATATACGTATCGACTTATGCACGGAAATATACAGTAAATTTAAATCATAGAGAATCAAAATTGTTACAAAACTGTGTGAACATCCTCTGTACAACTGACTCCACGAATGTGTCAGAAAGTATCAAGTTTGGATTTGTGAAAAGAATAACCAAAAAAGAGAAGTAAGGCCACTACCGGGTATTTACCGAAAATCTCTAGGAGATATCAATAATTTCGTAGAGCGCATTTTTTTAATTAGCTATCAGGGAGTCCCAGCGCTGCTCCAGAAATGGCCGATTGCTACCACTAAATTTTAATAGTATTTTTTGACTTGTTTAATGACAGAATTTATGACATTTAAATAAGGACAAGAATTCTAATAAAATTTAGTGGTAGCAAACGGCCATTTCTGGCGCAGCGCTGGCACCCCTGAGCTATGCAAAAGTAAAAAGTGCTAAGTTTTCGCTAGCTGAATTTTTCATCACGTTTGTTTCGGCTTACATACGGGTTTCCGATTTTGGACTATTTTTCACTGAGAAGTGGTATACTCAACTTATATACGTATCGACTTATACACGGAAATATACAGTAAATTTAAATCATAGATAATCAAAATTGTTACAAAACTGTGTGAAGATCCTCTGTACAACTGACTCCACGAATGTGTCAGAAAGTATCAAGTTTGGATGTGTGAAAAGAATAACCAAAAAAGAGAAGTAAGGCCACTACCGGGTATTTACCGAAAATCTCTAGGAGATATCAATAATTTCGGAGAGCGCATTTTTTTTATTAGCTATGCAAAAGTAAAAAGTGCTACGTTTTCGCTAGCTGAATTTTTCATCACGCTTGTTTCGGCTTATGTACGGGTTTCCGATTTTGGACTATTTTTCACTGAGAAGTGGTATACTCAATTTATATACGTATAGACTTATACACGGAAATATACAGTAAATTTAAATCATAGAGAATCAAAATTGTTACAAAACTGTGTGAACATCCTCTGTACAACTGACTCCACGAATGTGTCAGAAAGTATCAAGTTTGGATTTGTGAAAAGAATAACCAAAAAAGAGAAGTAAGGCCACTACCGGGTATTTACCGAAAATCTCTAGGAGATATCAATAATTTCGGAGAGCGCATTTTTTTTATTAGCTATGCAAAAGTAAAAAGTGCTACGTTTTCGCTAGCTGAATTTTTCATCCCGTTTGTTTCGGCTTATGTACGGGTTTCCGATTTTGGACTATTTTTCACTGAGAAGTGGTATACTCAACTTATATACGTATCGACTTATGCACGGAAATATACAGTAAATTTAAATCATAGAGAATCAAAATTGTTACAAAACTGTGTGAACATCCTCTGTACAACTGACTCCACGAATGTGTCAGAAAGTATCAAGTTTGGATTTGTGAAAAGAATAACCAAAAAAGAGAAGTAAAGCCACTACCGGGTATTTACCGAAAATCTCTAGGAGATATCAATAATTTCGTAGAGCGCATATTTTTAATTAGCTATCAGGGGGTCCCAGCGCTGCTCCAGAAATGGCCGATTGCTACCACTAAATTTTAATAGTATTTTTTGACTTGTTTAATGACAGAATTTATGACATTTAAATAAGGACAAGAATTCTAATAAAATTTAGTGGTAGCAAACGGCCATTTCTGGCGCAGCGCTGGCACCCCTGAGCTATGCAAAAGTAAAAAGTGCTAAGTTTTCGCTAGCTGAATTTTTCATCACGTTTGTTTCGGCTTACATACGGGTTTCCGATTTTGGACTATTTTTCACTGAGAAGTGGTATACTCAACTTATATACGTATCGACTTATACACGGAAATATACAGTAAATTTAAATCATAGATAATCAAAATTGTTACAAAACTGTGTGAAGATCCTCTGTACAACTGACTCCACGAATGTGTCAGAAAGTATCAAGTTTGGATGTGTGAAAAGAATAACCAAAAAAGAGAAGTAAGGCCACTACCGGGTATTTACCGAAAATCTCTAGGAGATATCAATAATTTCGGAGAGCGCATTTTTTTTATTAGCTATGCAAAAGTAAAAAGTGCTACGTTTTCGCTAGCTGAATTTTTCATCACGTTTGTTTCGGCTTATGTACGGGTTTCCGATTTTGGACTATTTTTCACTGAGAAGTGGTATACTCAATTTATATACGTATAGACTTATACACGGAAATATACAGTAAATTTAAATCATAGAGAATCAAAATTGTTACAAAACTGTGTGAACATCCTCTGTACAACTGACTCCACGAATGTGTCAGAAAGTATCAAGTTTGGATTTGTGAAAAGAATAACCAAAAAAGAGAAGTAAGGCCACTACCGGGTATTTACCGAAAATCTCTAGGAGATATCAATAATTTCGGAGAGCGCATTTTTTTTATTAGCTATGCAAAAGTAAAAAGTGCTACGTTTTCGCTAGCTGAATTTTTCATCCCGTTTGTTTCGGCTTATGTACGGGTTTCCGATTTTGGACTATTTTTCACTGAGAAGTGGTATACTCAACTTATATACGTATCGACTTATGCACGGAAATATACAGTAAATTTAAATCATAGAGAATCAAAATTGTTACAAAACTGTGTGAACATCCTCTGTACAACTGACTCCACGAATGTGTCAGAAAGTATCAAGTTTGGATTTGTGAAAAGAATAACCAAAAAAGAGAAGTAAGGCCACTACCGGGTATTTACCGAAAATCTCTAGGAGATATCAATAATTTCGTAGAGCGCATTTTTTTAATTAGCTATCAGGGGGTCCCAGCGCTGCTCCAGAAATGGCCGATTGCTACCACTAAATTTTAATAGTATTTTTTGACTTGTTTAATGACAGAATTTATGACATTTAAATAAGGACAAGAATTCTAATAAAATTTAGTGGTAGCAAACGGCCATTTCTGGCGCAGCGCTGGCACCCCTGAGCTATGCAAAAGTAAAAAGTGCTAAGTTTTCGCTAGCTGAATTTTTCATCACGTTTGTTTCGGCTTACATACGGGTTTCCGATTTTGGACTATTTTTCACTGAGAAGTGGTATACTCAACTTATATACGTATCGACTTATACACGGAAATATACAGTAAATTTAAATCATAGATAATCAAAATTGTTACAAAACTGTGTGAAGATCCTCTGTACAACTGACTCCACGAATGTGTCAGAAAGTATCAAGTTTGGATGTGTGAAAAGAATAACCAAAAAAGAGAAGTAAGGCCACTACCGGGTATTTACCGAAAATCTCTAGGAGATATCAATAATTTCGGAGAGCGCATTTTTTTTATTAGCTATGCAAAAGTAAAAAGTGCTACGTTTTCGCTAGCTGAATTTTTCATCACGCTTGTTTCGGCTTATGTACGGGTTTCCGATTTTGGACTATTTTTCACTGAGAAGTGGTATACTCAATTTATATACGTATAGACTTATACACGGAAATATACAGTAAATTTAAATCATAGAGAATCAAAATTGTTACAAAACTGTGTGAACATACTCTGTACAACTGACTCCACGAATGTGTCAGAAAGTATCAAGTTTGGATTTGTGAAAAGAATAACCAAAAACGAGAAGTAAGGCCACTACCGGGTATTTACCGAAAATCTCTAGGAGATATCAATAATTTCGGAGAGCGCATTTTTTTTATTAGCTATGCAAAAGTAAAAAGTGCTACGTTTTCGCTAGCTGAATTTTTCATCCCGTTTGTTTCGGCTTATGTACGGGTTTCCGATTTTGGACTATTTTTCACTGAGAAGTGGTATACTCAACTTATATACGTATCGACTTATGCACGGAAATATACAGTAAATTTAAATCATAGAGAATCAAAATTGTTACAAAACTGTGTGAACATCCTCTGTACAACTGACTCCACGAATGTGTCAGAAAGTATCAAGTTTGGATTTGTGAAAAGAATAACCAAAAAAGAGAAGTAAGGCCACTACCGGGTATTTACCGAAAATCTCTAGGAGATATCAATAATTTCGTAGAGCGCATTTTTTTAATTAGCTATCAGGGGGTCCCAGCGCTGCTCCAGAAATGGGCGATTGCTACCACTAAATTTTAATAGTATTTTTTGACTTGTTTAATGACAGAATTTATGACATTTAAATAAGGACAAGAATTCTAATAAAATTTAGTGGTAGCAAACGGCCATTTCTGGCGCAGCGCTGGCACCCCTGAGCTATGCAAAAGTAAAAAGTGCTAAGTTTTCGCTAGCTGAATTTTTCATCACGTTTGTTTCGGCTTACATACGGGTTTCCGATTTTGGACTATTTTTCACTGAGAAGTGGTATACTCAACTTATATACGTATCGACTTATACACGGAAATATACAGTAAATTTAAATCATAGATAATCAAAATTGTTACAAAACTGTGTGAAGATCCTCTGTACAACTGACTCCACGAATGTGTCAGAAAGTATCGAGTTTGGATGTGTGAAAAGAATAACCAAAAAAGAGAAGTAAGGCCACTACCGGGTATTTACCGAAAATCTCTAGGAGATATCAATAATTTCGGAGAGCGCATTTTTTTTATTAGCTATGCAAAAGTAAAAAGTGCTACGTTTTCGCTAGCTGAATTTTTCATCCCGTTTGTTTCGGCTTATGTTCGGGTTTCCGATTTTGGACTATTTTTCACTGAGAAGTGGTATACTCAACTTATATACGTATCGACTTATGCACGGAAATATACAGTAAATTTAAATCATAGAGAATCAAAATTGTTACAAAACTGTGTGAACATCCTCTGTACAACTGACTCCACGAATGTGTCAGAAAGTATCAAGTTTGGATTTGTGAAAAGAATAACCAAAAAAGAGAAGTAAGGCCACTACCGGGTATTTACCGAAAATCTCTAGGAGATATCAATAATTTCGTAGAGCGCATTTTTTTAATTAGCTATCAGGGGGTCCCAGCGCTGCTCCAGAAATGGGCGATTGCTACCACTAAATTTTAATAGTATTTTTTGACTTGTTTAATGACAGAATTTATGACATTTAAATAAGGACAAGAATTCTAATAAAATTTAGTGGTAGCAAACGGCCATTTCTGGCGCAGCGCTGGCACCCCTGAGCTATGCAAAAGTAAAAAGTGCTAAGTTTTCGCTAGCTGAATTTTTCATCACGTTTGTTTCGGCTTACATACGGGTTTCCGATTTTGGACTATTTTTCACTGAGAAGTGGTATACTCAACTTATATACGTATCGACTTATACACGGAAATATACAGTAAATTTAAATCATAGATAATCAAAATTGTTACAAAACTGTGTGAAGATCCTCTGTACAACTGACTCCACGAATGTGTCAGAAAGTATCGAGTTTGGATGTGTGAAAAGAATAACCAAAAAAGAGAAGTAAGGCCACTACCGGGTATTTACCGAAAATCTCTAGGAGATATCAATAATTTCGGAGAGCGCATTTTTTTTATTAGCTATGCAAAAGTAAAAAGTGCTACGTTTTCGCTAGCTGAATTTTTCATCCCGTTTGTTTCGGCTTATGTTCGGGTTTCCGATTTTGGACTATTTTTCACTGAGAAGTGGTATACTCAACTTATATACGTATCGACTTATGCACGGAAATATACAGTAAATTTAAATCATAGAGAATCAAAATTGTTACAAAACTGTGTGAACATCCTCTGTACAACTGACTCCACGAATGTGTCAGAAAGTATCAAGTTTGGATTTGTGAAAAGAATAACCAAAAAAGAGAAGTAAGGCCACTACCGGGTATTTACCGAAAATCTCTAGGAGATATCAATAATTTCGTAGAGCGCATTTTTTTAATTAGCTATCAGGGGGTCCTAGCGCTGCTCCAGAAATGGCCGATTGCTACCACTAAATTTTAATAGTATTTTTTGACTTGTTTAATGACAGAATTTATGACATTTAAATAAGGACAAGAATTCTAATAAAATTTAGTGGTAGCAAACGGCCATTTCTGGCGCAGCGCTGGCACCCCTGAGCTATGCAAAAGTAAAAAGTGCTAAGTTTTCGCTAGCTGAATTTTTCATCACGTTTGTTTCGGCTTACATACGGGTTTCCGATTTTGGACTATTTTTCACTGAGAAGTGGTATACTCAACTTATATACGTATCGACTTATACGCGGAAATATACAGTAAATTTAAATCATAGATAATCAAAATTGTTACAAAACTGTGTGAAGATCCTCTGTACAACTGACTCCACGAATGTGTCAGAAAGTATCAAGTTTGGATGTGTGAAAAGAATAACCAAAAAAGAGAAGTAAGGCCACTACCGGGTATTTACCGAAAATCTCTAGGAGATATCAATAATTTCGGAGAGCGCATTTTTTTTATTAGCTATGCAAAAGTAAAAAGTGCTACGTTTTCGCTAGCTGAATTTTTCATCCCGTTTGTTTCGGCTTATGTACGGGTTTCCGATTTTGGACTATTTTTCACTGAGAAGTGGTATACTCAACTTATATACGTATCGACTTATGCACGGAAATATACAGTAAATTTAAATCATAGAGAATCAAAATTGTTACAAAACTGTGTGAACATCCTCTGTACAACTGACTCCACGAATGTGTCAGAAAGTATCAAGTTTGGATTTGTGAAAAGAATAACCAAAAAAGAGAAGTAAGGCCACTACCGGGTATTTACCGAAAATCTCTAGGAGATATCAATAATTTCGGAGAGCGCATTTTTTTTATTAGCTATGCAAAAGTAAAAAGTGCTACGTTTTCGCTAGTTGAATTTTTCATCCCGTTTGTTTCGGCTTATGTACGGGTTTCCGATTTCGGACTATTTTTCATTGAGAAGTGGTATACTCAACTTATATACGTATAGACTTATACACGGAAATATACAATAAATTTAAATCATAGAGATTCAAAATTGTTACAAAACTGTGTGAACATCCTCTGTACAACTGACTCCACGAATGTGGTAGAAAGTATCAAGTTTGGAATAACCAAAAAAGAGAAGTAAGGCCACTACCGGGTATTTACCGAAAATCTCTAGGAGATATCAATAATTTCGGAGAGCGCATTTTTTTTATTAGCTATGCAAAAGTAAAAAGTTCTACGTTTTCGCTAGTTGAATTTTTCATCCCGTTTGTTTCGGCTTATGTACGGGTTTCCGATTTCGGACTATTTTTCATTGAGAAGTGGTATACTCAACTTATATACGTATAGACTTATACACGGAAATATACAATAAATTTAAATCATAGAGATTCAAAATTGTTACAAAACTGTGTGAACATCCTCTGTACAACTGACTCCACGAATGTGGTAGAAAGTATCAAGTTTGGATTTGTGAAAAGAATAACCAAAAAAGAGAAGAAATTATTATTTTTATCCTGAATCTATTCGGCTAAATATCCAAAGTATTCGTCCACAGATGTTCGGTCGTAGTATCCGGCCAACTCACATTCAGTGTTTGGTAAACCGAATATTTGGTAAAAAGGCCGAATATCGAATAGTGGCCGAATATTAGTTATATCTCTAAAAAAATATTTATATTGAATTTTTTGTTTTATCAAATTTATTTTTTAAGTTTTCCCTTTCAGAACTTAATGTAATTCTCCTCTTTAAAAAAGATAAAGCTTCAATATTTTCAGGTATCGCCTTACTCACCTTACTGTTTTAAGATAAGAGTGAAAACATAATATATAACTATGGTCGTGTAATAAAATAACGTCGAATAAACGCAACGAACTTTGGCAAAATATGATACTCTACAGACATTTATCCGTAACAGAATACTTATTTGGTAAACGATACATACTTTATTGATTGGACAAGGGTGTGTGTGTGTGTGTGGGGGGGGGGGGATAATGCCATCGACATAGTAATATCAAAAGCTCATTTTACATGTTTTTTTCTTTTTATCGAAGTACATATCTCTACATAAATAGGGAAAGAATGTATCAATAACGGGCAATTTGAAAAAAAAGAAGCGGGGATCTTCTTATATGAGTTCTATTGATGAAAGTGAATTTAAAACATTAATAACGTTCGCAAGTGAAGTAAAAAGTGACAGAAGTCCAAAACATTTATTTTTTGTATATTATTTCATTAATACCCCGCTAAAAATAATCTGAAGGTTATCGTAAAAAAAATATCTGAACATAATCTGTAGATATTTGACCAAATTTTTTTCTGCGGAATAAAATCTACAGATTTGCACCAGGGTAAAATCTGCAGAAAGTAGGCTTAAAAAGGTGGGACACATATACAGATTTTCTGCAGAAATCCTCCTCAAAATTTTCAACGTTTCAGCATATTCTGCTTTTTAGCACAGTATAAAGCAGCCATACTCAACCTTTTTTTCTCACGGCCCGCAAACTAAGTTTCCGACTTTAAGCGAACCGCAACACATTTATAAAAGGTTACAAAGAAAGAAGAAAATCAGTAATTGAAATAGTAAGATAACATAAATAGCATAACAATGCAATTTAACAAAGTTATATACAGTAAACTCTGTCTAAGGCGGAATCGATCGGGACTGAAAAAATTTTCCGTAGTAGACAAAATTCCGCCTTAGACAAATTTTACTCCATGTCTATGGATTCGCTGGGACTTGAAAATCTTTCCAAGTTAGACAGATTTCCGTCTTACACAGAGTCCGCCTTACAGATATTTTACTGTATTATCAGTAGGGTTGAACATTTCTCGCGGAAGAAATGTTGCCAAAATATTTTAACACCACTCTTTCCGAGAACTTCGCATTATATTTCTCTTATAAATGCTGTAGAAATATGCCGTGAAATTTGCTGGTTGGAAATAGTGCTGAAAAATCTTTTTGGTGTAATTTTTTTCTGAAACAAACATTTATTCCTAAAAAGCAGTATGTGATATATATAGAGTGTAAAGCGTAATAATAAAACAATGCAGAATTTACAAATTCTAAAGAAAAAAAATCAGGAGATTTTCTCTAATAAATCAATCTTTTGCTGGATGAATTTTTTTTTATTCTAGAAATGCATAGTGCAAACTTAATTTGGAATGATGTTGGAATAATGTTGAAGATTAAGAAATGTAGCTGTCACTATAGGAAACAAGTAAGAAAAATCATGCTTTTAGCATAGATTATGAAACACTTTCCAACGCTTCCTGAATACTTTAACAAAACTTCGTTATTTAGAGAAATAAGGTATATAAGAGAACAAAGTAAACATTTTAGAAAACGCATGAAACATTTGAAAACTAACATCCAAAAATTTCAGAACTATCCGACTATATTTACGAGAGTTAGAGAGCGGACAGACGGCCAGACAAACCGAAGTCATAAACACTTTTCAAATTTGTTGGAAAGTGTTAAAAAAGGACTACATGCAAAATGAACTTTTGTCTAAAGAAACGTCTTTTAAGAGGTTCTAACATAATTTTAATTTAATTATAAATAACAGGACAGGTTTTATTTTCTCATGAAAATATATAAAACAACGGTGGAAATCTTAAATACGTTTCTATGCGCGTCTCAATTAATTGTACGTGGCTAGTTCAATAATTATTGTCCCTAGTGTATATGAAATATTTGTACTGCGATGGTTGTTGTGGAATATCGAAACCTAATGTCTTAGATGCCTATATGTTCAATTTCAGAACCGTAGCTGCTACATTCAAATAGTTTTGGAGGGAGGAGTGAAAGGGGGGGGGGGAATGGGGGTGAAAGGCTGATTTTTAGCTTCTGGGGCTACATTTGTGACAGTGGATGAGACGTGACTACTGTCGTTTGAACTCGGGATCATAGTGATGTAGCCACATCTCATCCAATGTCACAAATGTAGCCTCATAAGTTGCAAACCAGCATTTCACCCTCACCCCCTCCTTAAAAACTTCCTCAAAAATAGGTCTTTAAAACTTCACCCCTCCCTCCAAAACTATGTTAATATAGAAGCTACGGTTCTGAAATTCAGCATATAGACATTTAAGACATTAGGCTTCGATATTTCACATCAACCATCGCAGTAAAAATATTTTATATACACTAGGGACAATAATTATTGAACCACACACGTATAAATATGGGTAAATAATTATGTGCTTCGGGCCACATGTAAAAGGTCGCCGGCCCACATGTGACCCGCGGGCTGCAGGTTGAGTATGACTGCTGTCGAGAGCATAGACAAAAGTGGTCAATCTCCCCAATTGGCTGGTTGGTTATTTAGTTGGGGACGCTACGGTCCTATTTTGCACACAAGGGCTATACAGACCTTGTCAGCAACTGGAGTCATCATAAAAATCAGGGACGTCACCATGGGGGGTATGGGGGGGAGCCTCCCCCCCCCCCAATATATGTGAAGTTGGGAAATTTGAGCTTAGAGTTGGGAAATTCTAGATTTTTGAGACATTTTCTTTTTTAAAGTAATAGTAAAAAATTACGAAATTTTTATTGTTTTGGTGATTATTTTGAGTACTGCAACAGTAAACAAGTTAAATTATCAAAAGTAATAGAAAAAGAAATCAGCCACACTCAATCTATCATTGTATTTTTCAGTTCTACAAAAATATTGTACATCTACCAGACCTAAATTTCTCTACTCCTGTCCATCAATAACTGACTAACCAGTTCCTTTATTTCCTCCAAAACTTTGTTCCTTTCTCAAAAATTTAATCCTAATTTTAATCCTAAATTTAATCCCTAACTCCCCTTCTCCTCCCAAAAGAGAATCCAGATATTTTAATCCAAAGGGATTGCAGCTTCTTTTGAAAATTGGAGATCACTTGTAGCACAACAGAAAGGAATGTAGTAACCTACTTGAAACACAGCTATGGGCAAGAAGATTTGATGAGTTTTCACAACTTTTTTGACTAATTTTGCGATTTTTGGACAATAAATCACTCATCCTCGTGATTTTTTTGCCGCAAAAATTAGTTAACCCTTCGCTATCAAGTAAAAAGCGTTATATGAGCAAATGCGGATATAAGAAGTCGTTAGTTTAGATAAATTTGTCACATTTTACTTTTACTTGTGTGCGGAAATATATATCAGTCCTGTTCGTTCACATTTATATGTGTCTATAAAATTTTAAACCAAAGGTCCAGTGTTCTGTGTTTAAAGTAGTTCTAAAAAGTTACTATAAATCTCAGGACGAAGAAACCCTTCATAATAGGAAAAGAGTTTTCGTGCAAGATTTTGGAGCATTTCAAAATCCATTCGAGGATGAAAAAGGTAAAAAATGGACGATTTTAATTTGGAACAGAAATATGACCATGAAAGCAGTCCATCAACTGAAGAAAAAATCGACATGCACTGTAACACTGACACGTTGCACTTGAATAAAATTTTGAAAAAATAAAGATTTCCTAACAGACAGGCTCACAAACAATTATGAATATTAGGATGTGACTGGAGAAGCTGATTTCGGAAAGCACCGTAGGAAAACGGTTTCACCAAACGCAATAGATAAAAATAATAGCATAGCAATGGACATTGATACACATAAGTTTTACAGTAAAGAATTATAAGAAATACAAGAAAATTTCGGGAATTCAGTAATGGGCTTAAATGACAATGTTCCCTATGTCAAGAGAATATTGCAGCAATGCATTCCATATTTAAATTACAGTTCTGCAAGGGAAAAGTTAATGTTTCCACCTGGATATGAGACACCGGATGTACATGGCTTGCAGAGTCAAATAGAAATAAACCAAATCCCAACTCACTTAACAAACCTTTTGCTCATGCCATGAAATTCAAAGACTATTTGGGTCACACTGTCAAACGATATACTCGTACCTTAACATTCACAGCAGCTTATCTTTATGTCGTTGCATCTAATGAAAGAATCTTTAGTCAAATAAAAATAATATATATATATTGCAAGCTACAATGAGGGATGACAGACTTGACAGCCTAATGCTTTTAAAATATGAAAGTGAAATAGGGAATTTTATTAAACTAAGCGATGTTATTAACAGGTAGGCTTCTTTGAAGACCACAAGAATTAATATTAAGTGAAAACTAGTCGGATGTACCAATCCCAAAATTTTCTTCTACTCCATACATGTTAATGTCTCAAAATTTGCAATCATAGTGCCAAAATTAAATGACAATTCTTTGCCTATAATAACAAACTCTAAAGGTATAGATTTGTTGAATTGTGTGCATTTAAAAAGGAGATATAAGCATAGCATTTTTCAAACATATCATTGAATTTTGGCACCCAGCCTCTTAGATGTCTGCAACCAAAATTCCTTACTTTCAAAGTGCACAAAAACGATAGCTTTGGACAGTATAGACCCAAGCCTAATAAGGATCTATTTATGTGGAAGTGCTACTTATGTGGAATATGAAGTTTGACTAAATTCCGTGCTATCGTATTACTGCTAAAGTTACTGCTATCGCAAAATCGTGAAAAATGCTGCATAACAGCGCCACCTGCTATATGGTAAATATAAAAAGCTAATCTGTATCAAATTATGTCAAGATTTAATAGAATATGACGTTTGATCAAATTCCGTGCAATAGTTTTTGAAATATAATTATCGCTAAAATCATGTAAATCGTGAAAAATGCCGCATAGCAGTGCCACCTGTTGGACGATTTACACCAAGAACAAATCAGCACCAATTTTTATCAAGGTACAGTCAAACCTCGTTAACATGAACTGTTTCCGATTGCCTCGTCCAGTTGTATGTAATGTAGTTAAGTTCCGATAACACGAACTACTTTTAATACGAACAAAAAAAGTTTCCCCTGGAGTGTTCGCGTTAACGAGGTTCGACTGTATAAGTGAATCTAACGTTTTATTAAATTTCGTGCATTAGTTCTTGTGTTAGAGCGCCAACAAAATTTGTATCATATATAGACAGACAGATATTTTCTAAAAACAGTCGAATCGTGTTCAGGACTTACTAAAACGTATAAATCAGTCTAAAACCGGAAGTCCAATTTTTTCACGAACCCAATACTTTCTTCTTGTAAAGATAGAAGAAAGTAAAAAGCCTATTTATTTTTTTAGTAAACAAACCCATAATTAGAATTTTTATGTTTTCAGTTTCAGAATTTTTCTTTGGAAAGGAATGTTTTATGCAAAAGTATCATTATAATTATTACACACGTTGTGCATATCATTTTAGTCGAAAATTGGAGCAACTTTTTTCAAGTTGGGAAATTTTCGAATTCTCCCCCCCCCCCCCCCCCCGAAAAAATATATGTGGCTACGCCCCTGATAAAAATCATACATAGTGTAGTTAAACAGATGATAAAAACTATAAGAGATGATAATACTTGTCCAGATAAACAATACTTATACAGGAAACCAGTATTGCAATCCATTTATTTCATCAAAAAATGCAGGGTGACTCACACTCGTTTCTTGTGGTATACATACATAAAGAATAAAATAATAAAGGTATTTTAGCGAAATTGTTTCTTTCTGTGAATGTCACGACGTCAAGGGAAGCTATATGAAATGGCACAGGAATTCGGTGAGTGACACCTTATGCAATGTTTAGCTACCGCCACTGAGCTCCATAATAGTACGGAGAGTAACTCACCGATCCACTTACTTTACAGGGACGTTACTTTACACATCACATTTACCCCATGCGCGCAGTAATGAGTGCGGCACTTTTCCTAATATAAGAAGTACTTTTTTTTAAATTATCCGCGTATTTTTTAACAATTTTGGTTATTTCTACACTTTTTTTATATTTTTCTGAACAATACTTAACAAAATTTTCATTCTTTTTTGTTGAGCTTACTTAAAATTTCATTTTTAATTAATATAAAATAAAAAATTTGCAATGAATTCATATAAATTCTATAGTTTTTTTTTTTTCAATAAAAAATATGTATCAGTAAAATTTGTGGCAATTTCGTCATAGTTTTAAAAGAACATCCAAATTGAAAATATCTTACCCAATACTACTCTATGGGAGGAAATCTATGTTTTGCCAAAAATTTTCCTCGGAAAATCTTTGACATTATATTCATGGACGGACCGCTGGTTACAATGTATAAGAATAGGGAGTTAGCCCTCCGTACTATTGTGGAACTCAGTGGCTACCGCATTTTTAAGCGTCTAAATCAGTTTTATTTGAACGTAGACAATGGTCGTTTCTAACCCTATTTGCGATTTGACTCATTTCATCGAAAGCAAAGAAGTCTGTTGAACATATTTCCCTAAACTATGTATCTTCATTATTTGTTGAGTGGTACTCATTACAACTCATACGATTTATTTACAAATTAGAATAATTGTATTAAAATTAATCTAGTATCTTCGGTATTGTTACAATTATGAAAAATAACTGTAACAATGACGCACTTATAGTATATTGTATTATCGATTATACAAAATGAATAATCAATATAGAAAATAAATGGATTTTCTGTTTAACAGTTCAATATCCGGGTTCAGCTTCGTATAAAATAGTCTGAATTTTTTATTGAATAAGTGGATTGTGAGTCCGATTTTCCGTGCTAAAATTGTATCTTTGCGTACTCCTTACAGGACTGATCATCCGTTCAGCTACACTACGTATATAATCCCCCGTCCCCATTTTAACGAAATACAGGGTGTCCATAAAAGGATGTTCCAGTTTTAATGGTATATTATAACAGATTAATTTAGACTATTTACAAGTCAAACATCAAATTGAAATTAACACGTTCAAGCCGGCGCGGTGGGTCACACTCGACTGTCTCAGAGTTTTCAAGTCCCCGGCTTTTTGCACACCACTGTTATTTTAGAGAAAATGTTGTTCCTTTAAATCGTCCAATTGCTCTAATTAAATAAAACAACAATTTCTGTATTAAAATACTGGTATCCAAAAGGCCGGAGACTTGCCAGCTCTGAGACAGTCGAGTGTGACCCATCGCGCTGGCGTGAACGTGTTAAACTAACCTAGTTTTTCTTACAAATGTTCAATATGTGAACGTTTAGTTATACGGAAAACATCCAACCTAAAGTCCCATTCTACTCACACTTTGGTTAACAAGTCCGGAGTAATGGGAGCAACAGCCTCTTCAATTGCCTCAACTCTGGCAAACCATTAGGTAGCGGCGTAACGTAGACCCAATCTTTTATAAAGCCCCAAAGGAAAAAAATCACATGGCTCTAACGGATTTTAAATCTTCAACCCAGCAATAAAGCGTTTACGCTCAGGAGTCGCCATTTTGGGTATGGGGCACTACAAACGAGTGAATAACAAAGCAGTACTTGCGTATGCGTTTTTCTAAAACCGCTTGAGTTATTCTTTATTGCGACCTTGAACCAATACTTTACAACTTTACAGTTGATACTATTAAAATTTACAGCTGAAACATTCTTTTATGGACGCCCTGAACCAATACTTTACAACGCTTACAGTTGATACTATTAAAATTTACAGCTGAAATATTCTTTTATGGACGCCCTGAACCAATACTTTACAACGATTACAGTTGATACTATTAAAATTTACAGCTGAAACATTCTTTTATGGACGCCCTAAACCAATACTTTACAACGATTACAGTTGATACTATTAAAATTTATAGCTGAAACATTCTTTTATGGACGCCCTGAACCAATACTTTACAACGCTTACAGTTGATACTATTAAAATTTACAGCTGAAACATTATTTTATGGACGCCCTGAACCAATACATTACAACGCTTACAGTTGATACTATTAAAATTTACAGCTGAAACATTCTTTTATGGACGCCCTGAACCAATACTTTACAACGATTACAGTTGATACTATTAAAATTTACAGCTGGGACATTCTTTTATGGACGCCCTGAACCAATACTTTACAACGCTTACAGTTGATACTATTAAAATTTACAGCTGGAACATTCTTTTATGGACGCTCTGAACCAATACTTTACAACGCTTACAGTTGATACCATTAAAATTTATAGCTGGAGCATTCTTTTATGGAAGCCCTGTATATATTTTAATTAAAGCTTTCGAAACAAAAATATAGAACCAATAAAATAAAATAAAATAAAATAAAATAAAATATACCGGGTTCTTAATTCGGCTTGTAAAAAGTTCAATGTTCAAGATGAAAAAGAAAAAAATAGTTACTCTTCACAGAAACCTATTTTGTTTGCCTTCTTTTCATTTCCATACGCTGATAAAAAAATTTCGAAGCTCCAAAAAATGCTGTTTCCCATTAAGCTAAAATGCATTTTTGTTTCCGTTTCCTTTATTATAGTGTTAATTCTGGATATTCTAGATAAAAAGAATTAATGCTGCACATGTATAGAGCTTTTTCTGCTATCTTCAGTTAGGGGTGGGGAGAGGGCGGTAGAAAACGATAAAAAAGAAATTTTATTTTTTCGAAGAGAAGTTGCTTTTAATTCAGCTAAATTCATTCTTTATTCAAAACACATATGTATGTATATATATATATATATATATATATATATATATATATATATATATATATATTACACGTATATATGTATGAAAGGTATTAAAGATATTAAAACCTCATTTTAAATTTCAAATTTAAACTAATTTCAAGTTAACTACTTTTCTAACTTTTAATGTCTATCTGCCCTTTGAAGTTGTTTTCTTAGTCCGACAAATATATTACAGTAGAACCTCTTTTATACGAAACTATTTTAACCGAAATTCTCGGTTAACCGAAATCTATTTTTAAAGCTTTTTTTTTTTTTTTTTTAATCACATTTCTTGTGTCCAAAATCCATTTTGAAAGCTTTTTTGTTTTAACTATCATATTCCTTGTGTGCAAGCGGTCCTTTCCGAACTACGAGTACATATAAATATTTTCGATCCCCTTTCTTAGAGTACCTTTGAATTTAACTTGAACTCCCGTAAGCTGCGGAGTGAAACGAAGAAGACGAACAAATTAGCAATTCTGAAGCTTTTGAATGTTTTTCAAAAGATTTAGCATGGCTGGAGCAGCAGAAAGACTGTGATACTGGTGAACTAATAATATTTAAAATATCCGTGGTAGAGCTTCAAAGCAAAGAGAATTGAAACTGCGACAAACAAAACATTTTTTGAAACCCTTGTGATACATGTAAAAGGTACTTAATTTCAAAATAAAAATTCAGGTAATGTATTCTTGTTTCTATTTTGCTATTGCTTTATTTTTATTAAGCACTTGTTACCATAATGAGAAATATTGCATATATTTCTCCTTAATCTTAAAATTGAAGCATTCTCGATCATCCGAAAATTTCGATTTTCCGAAAGAGGGTCGGTCCCAATTACTTCGGATAATTGAGGTTCTACTGTACTTTGAGAAATTAAATCCGATTCAGTTCTAACAAGGGAACCACTTTTGGTGTTGCTCGCACCTAGCATCGAGACCTGGTGCGTTTTGTAGCCCTATACATAAAAGTTAGCGAACCGAAAAAATTTCTCTGTTAAAATAATATTTTATATACTTTTTTATACTTTTAATTTTTTATTATTACATATTTATTTGTTTATTTCACGCCAAAAGTGAGTTAAGTCGCCAAATATGGCGCTACAATTTTTCCGCCCGCTTTATCCAAAGAGAAAATGTACAGAAACATATTACTAGAATTATATCAAATTGCAATTTTTTTTTTATAATTGATAGCATAAGAAACAAATATTAGGTTTTTATTTTATTTTTATCTATGCAGACGATAAATATATAAGTAATAAATAAAATTCTATCAAAGCTTCGACGATCATTGAAAACTATTTTTTAGTGAAATACAAAATAAGCAAACTATTTTCTTATCGAAAACAACGAATGAAATAAAGTTTCGAATGTTTAAAATGAAATGTTGCTGCATTAAATAGTCCTTCGGTAAAAGTAATCATAAAGTAAATTAATATTTTTACACAATTTAGAAAAATTACTGTGGCGAAATAGGACGGACATTGCAATTCCTAGCTATTACAAATTCAGCTATGACATTTGGCTAGGGTTGCCGGAAGCTCTACTTTTGAAAATAAACGCCAACTTGTTTCCCCGCCAAAAATATGAATATACAGTTGCAATTTTTCCAAATCAAATTCGTGGGTTTTTGAAGGAATTTTCAAACTTTTTTCAATATTTTATACTCATTATTAACTATTTTTTATTTTTAAATGCTTTTCTTTAAAAAAAAAATCAATGTTAATAGTTCAATAAGTGATCTCGAAAATTGCATTTTCAGAAAGTTATGCTGCTGTATAATCAAGAAATATTATTTTAACAGAAAAATTTTATCGATTCTCAAACTTCATAATATAGGGCTTTAAAATGCACCAGGTCTCAATGCTAGGTGCGAGCAACACCAAAAGTGGTTCCCTTGTAAGATTAAAAATCATAGCGTTAGCGCTATATGCAGCAGTTTGTGGTTGGTTGCACCGAGGACTTGCTCACGTTATGCACGCGGGAATCGTACTGGTCTTGGCCACACATCAATCAGAAACTAATTACCCAATCAAAGATTAGTACTCTCCTAAATTGACACACCTTTGGCCTCGGCTGGAAAATGTTGTGAATTCTGAACAAAACCCCAGCACCCCCGCGAAAAACTCAATTATTAGAGATTTGAGACTGTCCTTCAGACCCTATGAATATGTAGGAATTAAATTAGCAGGGTTCTCGGGGCCGTGACAACGATCGAATACCCACTCTCTAGATCAGTGTTTCCCAACCTTTTATTAACCATGCTCCACCGAAGCATCTGTAAAATCACGATGCCCCCCCCCCCCCCTTCTCCTCCGCACTCTGTACTATTTATTAACTAAAAAGTGAATTATATGATTTTAAAATTTAAAGTGTATATATGATGATGTATATTAATTTATTTACCATATAAGAGGCCTGCACTAGAGCCATAGATATTTAATATTTATCTATTTGCTTTTCTAATGCTAAAATCTATAAATTTTATAAAGTTTGTAGTACCCGGTTTGGATAGTTCAAATATTTTTTTAGGTTAAATATGTTCAAAACAGTCTGATTAAATTTAGATATACCCTTAACTAGTTTTGTGTGTAAAAGCTCCTTCTGTGACGTATCGCAAAGCGAACAAAAATAAGACTATTTTAATAAATAATTAAAAGTGTTGCGAAAAATTTAAAAACAACCTTAATAACCAGAAAAACTGTAGAAATTTTTAATAATGAAAAAAAAAAAAAAAAAAAAAAAAAAAAAGGTAAGAAGGGAGGAAATTGGAAATTCTCAAAATTTCATTAGTTTATTTTTAGTCTACAACATAACTTTTCCAAAACAACCAGACAGCGGACTGGTGAGTACGAAATTTGGAATTGCCCCACGTTAGGAACCACTGCTCTAGATGTATCATCTTATCGGATCAATAAATATGTATGATCTGCAACGAGGTCATGAGTCAAGTTATTTTAATACAGCTAATCTTCTATACTAAGCCAATTTATTCCATAGAGACTAATTCTTCACTCTCTCTCTCACACACACACACAAACACACGGGCATATATAAGGTTGATCAAAAAAAAGTTTACAAGCAGAAGCATTTGAAACGTAATAATTGTGGAGCGAATATTTCCACCCAGGGTGGTTGACAGATGGCGCTAGTTGTCCTACAGCGGTTCTATAAGCAAGTAGCGTCAGTACGCAGACACTTAAGAGCAACAGTAATGGCACGACGTCTAGAAAAGTGGTCTCGCATAGAGGTGCGAGCCGTAATTCGATTCTTATGGGCCAAGAATGTGGCTGCATCCGAAATTCACAGACAAATCGTTGAGGTATACGGGGACAAAGCAATGAGTAGACAACAGGTAGCGAAATGGTGTTCTTATCAAGCGGGCAGGGAGCATGTGGAAAACCGCAATATGGAAGCGAGCGGCTGTTCAAGTTCTTCAAGGACGGATATCAACACGGCACGTGTTGAAGAAATCATCCAAAGGGATCGACGAGTAACCGTGCGTGAGATTGCCTCAGAGTTGGACCTGAGTTATGGTAACGTTCAGCGTATCGTAACCGATGAGTTGCGATATTCCAGAGTTTGTGCCCGCTGGGTTCCACGTGCGCTGTCCACGGAGCATAAGGCCACTCGAATGATGTGCAGCCTCACATTTCTGCAGCGATACCATTCAGACGGCCAACACTTCATTGATCGCATCGTTACCGGTGATGAAACATGGCTTCATCACTTCACCCCCCACATCCAAAACAGCCACGATGGAGTGGAAACACGCTGGATCACCGACGAGGAAGAAGTTAAGGTCACACCCTCTGCCGGTAAAGTGATGGCAACCATTTTCTGGGATACGACTGGTGTTATCCGAATCGAGTATTTGGAGCGTGGCTATACCATTAATGCCGCTCGTTATTGTGCCACCTTAACGAAATTGCGCGAAGCCATCCGACGCAAACGGCCTGGATTACTGAGCAAAGGCGTCATTCTTCTGCATGACAATGCCAAGCCCCATACAGCTCGCCAGACTCAGGAATTGCTGCAAAGGTTCAAGTGGGAGGTCTGGAATCACCCCCCATACAGCCCCGATTTGGGTCCAAGTGAGTCTTTCCTTTTTCCGGCGTTGAAGCGAAACTTATCCGGAACACGGTTCACCTCAGACGATGCAGTGAAAACAGCTGCCGAGAAATGGCTCAATGAGCAGGGCCATGATCTACCAAGACGGGATAAATAAGTTGGTCGAACGTTCTGACAAATGCCTAAACAGGTTTGGCGACTATGTCGAAAAGTAAAGGCCAGATGTGTCTCTTGATTGTCATTTGTATCTTGTTTCTAATGTTAATAAATACTTTTTCCGTTGCCTTGTAAATTTTTTTTTGATCACACCTCGTATATATATATAGAATATCCCCTAAAGATTGAAACGTACTTTAATTTTTGACCTGTTGGAGATAAGTAGCAATGTAAGTTGCAAAAGTAGTCAAAATAAAGTAGGAATTTAAATTATGACGATTAAATAATCCTGCCCAAAAAGTTACACTTTTAAATTTTTATGCGGTCACTGGGTCCTACCAATTACTCGGATATTTCAAAAAAAAAAAAAAAAATCTTTTTTCTCTGTCAAGTAGAACAGAAAAAAAGTCCATTGTTCTACTAACTCTCCGAGTTCTGATACTTTGAATTTTATGAAATTTCCGAGCTTTTCGCCTTAAAAAAGGATAAGAATAATTTTTAGTACTGGAAATCTCCAATATTTCATAAAATTCAAAGTATATTAACTCGATGATTTTTGACACTAGAAGAATGGATATTTTTTGTATACTTGTCAGAGTATGAAGAAAATATTTCTTAATTCCTCTAAGTCCTCTAAGCTAAATTCCTCTAAGTAATAACTTAGAGGACACAGGGATCATATTATAATTTAAAAGTGTAACTTTTTGAAAAATAATGGCAAGACTATTTCAGCGACATAATCTTAACGGTAAACTAAAGCACATTTCAATCTTTTTGAAACGTCCTGCATATTTATATATACAGACTGATTTCTATTAAAAACAGATTCGAAGACTATGTACAAGACGTTCCTCCGACGGACCCTCACCACAAGAAAAAATTAACGCTGTAACAGAAAAACAACAACTAAAATATACTGATGACAATAGTTCAAACAAAAGCGAAACTTAATCTTCAAAAAACACACACACACCTTACCAACTCGGCCACGTTGCCGCATTAAAAGTAAAGCGCAAAATAAACAGAATCCATTTTCCACTAATTAATCCGCATACGTTTCAAGTCCGATATCGTTAATGGCATTACGGATACTATTTGTATGTCAAACACAAGTTATAGGAATTATAGTAAAAAATTAGTCAAAACCATACCCAGCCTCCACAATAAGTAGATTTCCTTAAATGTTTTTTGAATAATAATAAAAAAAAAAAGGTTACTTATAACACGAAGCTATTTCGTTTGCTTTCTGCTCATTCTTACACCGATAAATATTTCTGTAAGCACCGGAAAAATACTGTTTCCCATTATGCTAAAATGCATTTTTGTTTCAGTTTTCTTCATTAACATGTTAATTCTGGAAATTTGAGATAAAAAGAATTGATGTTGCACAGGCAGCTTTTCTGCTATTTGTATCTGAAGGGTAGAAAATGATCAAAAGGAAGCCTTTTATTTCAAATAACGGTTTATAGAAAAGTTGCTTTGAGTTCAATTTATTCACCTTCCATGCATTTTTGAAAAATATTTTTTAAATCTAAATAAGTTAGGAAATAAATTATTGTTTCATTTCTTTGATTTATTATTATTATTATTATTGTTATCATTTTGTTTTGTCGATTTTGACTAATTAGTTATTTCCTCACTCAATAAAATACAAGTAACTATCAGACTTTAATTTAAGTTCTTTCATATTAAGGCTAATTTTTCAGCATTTTCCAAAAATAACAAAATAATAAAAACAATATTGATAGCAATACAGTAAATTAGACAGATTTGCATTGTACTAGAGGAAAATTCCGTTTTAAACAGATTTTCACTTTAATAGGTACACAGTCTGTTTTAATTTTGTTGTATTACAGGGTGGCGACGTATCAGGGAAAAGCACAGTCAAACAAAGAGGAAAATACTGGTATGTTCCCTTTTTTGACTGTGTTTTTCCCTGTCTCTGTCGCCACACTGTATTATGTTCGCCATGAAAATTTTCTGTCTTGGACAGGATTCCACTATATACAGATTCCGTTTAGATATGTTTTTCTATAATAATGATCATTTTCATGGCAAATAATTTATACAATGTATGCGAGCAACGTTTTACCTTACGATTTAAAATACTCACTTTACGACTTGCAAAAAATAGCAAAGTTGATTGTGCGAAATGCTATACTTGAGTTCTGACAATTTTCTTGTGTTGTCACGATTGAACAGATGCCAATATACACTGAGTGGCCAAAAAATTAAAACCATTCTCTAATAACAAGTTGCTCCACGTTTAGCTCTGATCACAGCTGATATTCTTCTTGGCATGGACTCAACAAGTTGCTGATACCATAACTGAGCAATGTTGGGTCGATACTGACATAATCGCAACTGTAAGTTGGGTCAGATTGGATGGTGGTGTTTTCAAATTTTGAAGTACTCTTTCGACTTCGTCCCCCAAATGCTCAATAGGATTGAGGTCAGGGGGCTGAGCTGGCCATAGAAGCAGGTTAAACTCTGATTGATGTTCCTAAAACCAATTTAAGACTGATCGAGCACGGTGGCAAGGTGTATTGTCCGCAGAAAGTGACCATATCCATGAGGGAGACGAGTGAACGTGATCGGCAACGATGTTGAGATAAGCTGTGCTGTCCAGAGTTGTGCCCAAACATATCAAGGGACCCAGTGTACACCAAGAAAACGTGCCCCACATCATAATTCCACCGCCACCAGCCTGAAGAGTTGTTATCTGGCAGGAGGGGTTCATGAAATAATGCTGTTTGTGCTATATTCTAATCCTGGCATCTGCATGATGGAGCAGGAAACGAGATTCATCGGACCAGGCTATTTTTTGCAGTTCTCAAGTGATCAATTTCGTCGCCCCTTCGTCCACAGCAGCCTTTTCCCATTTTTCTGCGATACCAAAGGCACGCTTGATGGTCTTCTGCTGCTAAAGCCCATCCTTTGAAAAGTCCGTTTTATTGTGCTTTGTGATGCACCTGCATTGATTTCAGCTGTAATTTGTCGTGTTGTTGCCCTTCTGTTGCTGCGGACTATGAGTGCTACTCGCGTTTCATCTCTCTCGTTCACCAGCCTTTTTCGACCAGAATGGTCCTTATCGCTTGAAGCTTTTTTCTCAACTGACACTATCGAAATACCCGAGATAGTGTTGAGCGAGAAAATCCTAAAAGAATCGTCTTTTCAGATATGCTGGCATCAGCTCTTCTTGTACAAACGATCATGCCTCATTCAAAGTCACTTAAATCTTTCGTCTTAGCCATTTTTAGAATAACTTCTTTGCTAACTACGTCGTACGGAGCTGAAAGTCCCTTATATAACCCTTTAAGACCCAAACCGCACGATCGTGCGGGTTAGGCATTCATTTAAATGCTTGCTTCTGACTCGTATGTAATTAAAACTCGAATCGAACGATCGTTCTGGTTTGCAGATAGAGTAAAGTATCATTTTTTATCAACAGGTAACGGTTCCAGTCCATATTTTACTTTCTACAGGCATGACAAGTTTTGTTTACATATCCATCGGGTCTTAAAGGGATAAGCAACTCTGCGTTTTACTTCATTCTATGTCACTGTCGGACTGACTTGCTTTCAAATAATTTTCTCTAATTTTTGGGTACACCACAAGGCCGAAATTACAGGGATTCATGAATAGGGATCTAGCAGTCAGATATAACGAATTGATCACGTGTTATTCTAATATATATATATATATATATATATATATATCCTCGGCATGTCCTCAAGAAAAGTCAATCTGACATATTTGAGAAGATGGAAGAATACAACTACCTAACAATGATGCAAAACACTGTCCAGTTAAGTGCGATCAGACTAAGAATTAACAGAAACTTTAAGCACTGCCTTTGTATGAACCCTTTCTTGAAAAAAAGGGGATGGAGATGGGGTAACGATGGGTTCTTAAAGGAAACATAGAAAAATCCACATAGTTCGGTGAAATCCCAAACAGATGAGGAATCAGGAGAACTTTTAAGCAGTGTAGAAGCTATCTTGAATTCCATAGTTTCAGCTATTAGGCTAGTGGTCGGTAGGCAGTACACGGAGAACTGAAGCCTTTTCCATTTGTAATGAAATAAGTTGCAGCCAACCTTTATCGTTTACCTCCTTTCCAAAAAAGTTGCAGATCAAGATTCATGTTGAGCCTAAAGACTCATTAATATAGCATGAATGATTATGATTTTTGGAGCATTTTGACGGACTACTCTGTTTTACTTTCTCGAAGAAACACGGATCGAGCATAATGCAATAAATAATGCAGAAATAATGTAGTAAAACCACTCCGTACTGTAACATCATGAAGGTGCAACAAAACTTTCAGAATCGAATGAGCATTTTCTTCATCCATATGCGACAGTTAATACATGTTCACCAAGCTAACCAAATATGCTTCGTCCGTTCATAGAACTTTCCATTGCCAATCCATACCAACCTCATCATGAGCCGAATCATACAAACCCAATCAAATCGCTGGTTAGGTTGCTATTTCTTTTATGCTTCAGGTTGAACGTTGAACAGGTCAAAATTTAACTACTGTGAATAAGATTTATTTTAATTTTTTGTTTGCTTATTTCGGGTTACGTTTTTGGTTCTTATAGGTCGATTCAGACATATTTAATTTCTTTAAAGATAAATCAGAATTTTGTTTCAAGATGAACGAACTATATATTTTAATATTAATTGCATTATTATTTTATTTTTCCTTCCTGGCATCGGATCAAATTTGAGTTGCAGTGTGTTTAGTTTGGGTCGGTTTTCGGGTTGAATTCAAAGGGATATTTTTTCAAAGAGTTATTTTATACCTGACCGCGTTAAGGTTCAGATAGACGTATCATCCAACTCACGGTCTCTTTGTTCTGTTCAGGCGGTGATATTAATCTTCAATAACTTTAAAAGAAAACTGACGGACATCCAGCAGGAGGAAAAAGCATAGGCGTAACCAGCCTTTTGAACGGGGGGGGGGGGGGTGCCCAGACTGATTTAATTGATTTTTACTGATGATTTTTAAGCTTAATATGTTGGGTACAAACAATATCTTATACAGTAAAACCTGCTAAACCGGAACCCCATGAAACCGGCCGGATTTCCGTTTTAGACAGGTTTTTCTCTTAGAATTCATAATTGTCTGGTATTTCTTTTAAAAAGGACTCAAACGCGATTTTTGTTTGCGTGAAGGGGTGTGAAAAGGGGTTCAAAACATCAAAACTATATCTAATGGTAAAAAAGAGATATGTAAATCTCCTTTAGCAGTGAAATAAGACAGTGACTAAGTGTGGTCACAAGTGTAAAACCTTTTGGCACCCTAACTTCTTGTAAAGATTAAAAAAGGCCTTTAATCATGCTGTAAACTTCTATAGGTACAGGGGCATTGCATGAGACCTAACATTATCTATGTCAAAGTTTTGTAGATAAAATTTTGCCGGATGATAAATCTCAGATAAGACATGCCGTACACCAGTACATACCCACTAAAGTTTTTCAGAATGTGACTCCACGACTTCTTAGGGATCACCGGAGGGGGGGGGGGCTAAGAAATTTTGGAGGAAAGTGCATATAAATAATTATTTTATTATAATATTTTAAATAATTACAATATTCATTAATAATTCATGTTTTTATCTCGGAATGCGTCCAATGTATTAGGTAAAGAAGGTCATGATAATACAGTAGACGATCAATTTTACGAACTCGAGTGGACTCATATAACGTGTTCGTAAAATCGAAAGTTCGTAAATGGGAAAAACATTAGTTCAATGGGATGCTGGTCGGGACCAGTACATTAGTTCGTAAAAACAAAGAATTCGTAAAAAAGAGGTTCGCAAAATCGAGCGTCTACTGTATACACTAAATTTTGTCAAGATGAAAAAAATTACATTATCATGATACGACTGTAATAATAAAGATAGGTGTTTGTCTGTCTCTCTGTGTGTGTGTACGCGCGCGCTGAACTCTGAAAAAACAATGCAGTCCTCACAGCCGTAAGATTTTACAGGAAAGTACCTGTTTGCCTGAAGTTATGCATATCGAAGCCAATTTCTGGAATTTGTCAATTAATTTTTTATGCGAATTTTTTCAAATTAGTAAAAAAGAATTCGATTTATATATTTTATCCAGTAAACTTTGTCGTCTTTTCAATAAAGTTTTTTCGAGATTCTTATAGCAATTTTTCAATTTGTAACAATTTTTTAATGTTATTTTTAGAGGGGTTTTTTTCGCGTTCCTAAAAGGAATCCGGTTTAAATATTTTACCCAATTAGTTAACTTCGTTCCTTGCTGTTTTTTAAGCTTTTCCGAATTTTTAATGCGATTTTTAGTGGGGTTTTTTGCATTCTGAGGCGATTTTTTTACTTTTTTTTTTTTTTTTTAAACAGAAAAAACTGTCCGGTAACTTTTGCAATTGCCGTGATTAAATTCGAATTGGAAGAATGTCAAATCAGTTCTGAAAAATTAATTTGGCTTGAAAAAAAATTGCGATAATTCAGGATTCGTTTGTTTCGAGACGGAAGTGGTTGTAGTTTGGTCGGGGGTACGTTGCCGAAGGCAGTCCCCCCTCCCTCCCAAATCCTAGTTTTCTTTAATTCTATGTCTGTTTTTAAAAAAAAGCAAACAGCGAAACTCCACTAGTAATGAAGTTTTCTTTGAAGAGCAGGGTTTTAAATAACGTGCGGGATCGCACGATTTGTGCACAGAAAAGGAAAGTCCCGCATAATAAAAAATGCTGTGCAGTATTTCCGCCCTCAAAATTCTTTCACAGATCTGCGATTTTTTAGTGAGTATTTAATTTTTTTTTTTTTTTTTTAAGTCCGTGATTTTTATTTATTTTGTGGAACTTCTCAAAATCAATTTGTGACTCGGTCCCGAAAAAGTTGAGAATTTTTATCAAACGATCGTGAAAAATATCGTGAATTTCAATAAAATAGTGCAGAAAGAAATCGCGAATTTCGTCAAAGATTGCGCAAAAAATCACGAATTTCGATAAATGATTGACGAGAAAATGTTGCCAATATCGTCAAAAAGTCAGGGAAAAGAGTAGAGGTTTTTGATAATTGGTACGGAGAGATATCGAGAATTTTCCCGATCGGTCGTGCAAGACTATTCGAATTTCGACAAATGACCCCTGCAAAAAAAAAAAAAAAAAAAAAAAAAAAAATCAGTTTCGTGAATAGGTCGCCAAAATAAAAACAAATTTCATCAAAGGACCGCGGTGAAAACGAGAATTTCGTCAAAGGATTGCAGAAAGATGATACGAATTTCGTGAAAAGATCGTGTAAAGAAAACACGAATTTTATCGAAGGATCATGCGAAAGAAATCCCACTTTCGTCAAAATATCGCGGTAAAAAATGCGAATTTCGTCAAAGGATCGCGGTGAAAAATACGAATTTTGTCAAAGGTTGGTGGTGAAAAGTGCGGATTTCGACAAAAAAATCACGTAGAAAGACGTGAATTTCGTCAAATGATTTTGGGAAAATTGTAAATATCATGAAATGATCGCAGAATAAAATCGCGAATCTCGTCAAAATTTACTGCAAAGGGCTAAAAGATTGAAACAGGGTCCTTTTCCTAGTTTCAAAAGAACTCCGCGAAACGAGAAGAAACTCCAAAAATCGCATAAAAATTTTCAGAGGAAAAAAATTACTACATTGACTTGAAAGACTGTAACCATATTCATTTTACGAATGTCAAAATATGGTTGCGAAACACGAAATTCAACCAATCAACCAACCAACCAACTTCAGATTAATTTTAATTTTCTTTGCTATTATTTCTCATTTTCGCTGTGCACACCCACCTTTCCCCCGGCTAATCGCATTTTACAATTATTGTTTCATATCTGCATTCCTTTTCAATTTTTTTTTTGCTTCTTTCTAGACTTTAGACTGCGAAATCAAAGAGACAAGTAAGTTCTGTTTCTATCCTCGTCAAGAACTTGCGTTAATTTCTCATGAAATTGCAGAAACATGCAACAGAAAGAACGGTGTAAAAAAAAAATATATCCCACAAAGAAAAAGACATCAAAGTGGGGCTATAAAACCTCCTTTTTGACTTACTATGGCTAATACAGATTCTTGTAAATATTCTAGTTTTAAAAAAGCTAAAGAACATAATTAAAAAAAAAACATGGAATTCTTTTTTTTTTTTTTTTTTTTTTTTTTTATTTTATTTTTTTTATCACAGTTCAAAACATAGGCAGTTAGTTTTCTGAACTAAACTAATTTGCTAAAGTAATTGAACTCAGCTTTCACTTTTCTTTTTTCTTTTGTAGATTTCGATTTTTTTAAATAATTGTACTTGAGTCTGCGCCAGCGGAAAGGAGGGGGTGCCCGGGCATCCAGGGCACCCCCACTGGTTACGCCTCTGAAAAGCTTCCTCCAAGTTCGAACTAATCTTCTTGTATGTCCATTGCATTGTTGAATCTCCCGTCCTTTTGTTAAAAACCACAAATGTTATTGGAAAAGAAAGGCCAATTGACATTTTTAGTGCTTTAGAATAAGAGGGAGTACTTATCATTTCTAAACACACCCTTAGACTCAAAATTCAAATACAGTAGAATGCCGCTAATCCAAAATTCCAGTTAATCCGAACCGATTTTATTTTCGAAAATTACACTTAAACAGATTAACTAAAAATGATAACTTACGAAAATTTCTGGATTACAGAATGAATGTCTGGAAAAATGTGTAGAAGTTAGAATTAAACAAAAAAAAATGGCAGTAAAGCATATTTTTTATTGAATAAAAAATTTAATTGAATAAAAAAATACTGAATAATGTAAGAGTACATAACATATGTCTACGAATATAAAAAGAGAACGTGCGTCGTAGGCCTACTCATAGAAGTCACATCTTCTCGAAACATTTTCCACAAAATCTCGAATATCAGTTTGTTTGCCAGTCTCTATAAAATTCTTTTCTAAAAAGTATTTAATCCAGATGATAAAAATTTGTTTTTCCTTTTAATAACTTTATTTCGCAAATTATCTACAGAAATGATTTTTTCTTCCTCCACTGTCGACGTGCGGTGACTGAGTTATTGTTATTAACATCATTAGTGATTAAACAAGGATTATTATTATTATTTTAAAAGTCGTGTCGGATTATCCAGCATGTTGGATCTTAGGATTCCGCATTAGAGGATATTTACTGTACTACTGAGTACTTATAACTTACATTTTTTATAGCACACATCTTTTTCTTTTCTATTTTTATCGGCATTTCGGGTAATCCGAATTTTTTGTAATCCGAACACGTACCGGCTCCAATTAGTTCGGATTAGCGGGGTTCTACTGTAATTAGTTCGGTAAATTGAAATAGTTTTTATTAGAAATAGTAACATCAATTGCAATTTTTGGTCTAAGCAATAAATGTTAATCGTCCAGATAATAAAAAATGATAATCAAAATGGTAATTAAAAAAGAAAGATAAATCATGCGTCAAGCATAGATTATGAAACAAACACTTTCATACATATTCAGAATACTGGAATTAGTAATATGAAAACTTAACAATATGAAAGATAATACCTAAGTAAAAAATTTGAAAAACGCATAACACAATTGAAAACCCAATTTCAGCACTTACCATCCATAAATCTGAAAATATCTGATTTATTTTGTGATGTCGTGCAAATGATCTACAGAACTAGTAAGCAAAAAGTTACCTCAGTCAGGAAAGTCGTAACACAATTTAAAATTTCCTTCAGTAATTTCAGCTCAGTAAGCGGAAATATTCTCGAATTCCTTTGCTCAGTCCTGTATAGGAGAGCCATAGACATTATACACACGCCAAGTAATATGCAACAAATTAGTTCCATTTAAAAACGCATACCACAATTGAAAACAAAAACTATTACTCATAGACAGTACTGCAACCGAATTCTTTTGTGTCTCCCTATAAATGAACAATAAATGCTATGCATATCCTATTCTATAATAAGCATCTTGTAGTGCAACTCTATATAAAACAAATTTACTTGCAACGTTCATTTAAATTACTCTAAATTGCCGACGTATTCATTATTTCCATATTTCTTAATATTTTTATTATTATTATTTATTTCTAATTAAATTTCTATAAACTTAAAACGCGTATCTTTATAATAATCTTATTCAAAACCTTAATCTAAACTTTTAATCCCTTCATTAATTTTTATCAGCTACCAAAACTGTATATTCTGAGTGCAGCTATTTTTATTTTTCGAATGTTTATAAAAGCCATTTTACTATTTTTATTTTATTCCATATCAATTTCCCACCAACCTGTCTAGCGTCAACCGTATTACATCGAAATTCATCCGTCAGCCGATCCGAAACTCGTTACTATTACGCCCCTATCTCACTCTCTATTGGTCGAGTGACGGATTGCATTTTCTTTCTTGTCTGGTTTATGAATTTGTTTGCTTCGTCCGAAGTTTACATTTCAATCGGTATTCCTCCGCGTATTCTAACAAAACGCTCGAGCCTGAGCTCAGAGACAAGATTTTTGTGCTGTTCGACTGTTTATCTAATCTGTTACCATGTGTCTTAAGTCACGCAGAATATCTAAATCGTCATTAACATCTTTCTCGCATGAAATATTAATTCGTGCTCTAGCCTGAAGGCTCTGATAAAGTCTCGCACTCTGGGAATTGTTTACGTTTATATGTGTGATGGAATAAACAGTTTCAAGTGAATTTATCCTATGTTTTATTGGGAAAACCACCGGATTTCTTAATCCATTAATTACCACTCATGCGGCCTAATCTGCATTGACTGCATCATGAATCGATGGTGTTTCGATTGAATTTCGCCAATCTCATCACTATAAACAGTCGATAAAGTTGATTAAATCATTCAACTGAAAGTATTCTACCTGTCCGCAGCTGCTAATATTCCACCATATTGATACCTCCAATAGCGAAGTTTGCACCTAAGTGGTGCGAGTGTTATATTACCTCACCAATGCCTGATTAGTATATAGTAATAATCAAGCAAGATGTAGTAAAAAGCAAGGCAGGACTGTTCGACTTAATCTGCTTATTCTTTACGTAATATGTATCAATTTCAATATGTTTGAAATAGCGTACAATTATTAAAATATACTACAAACTTTTTTTCGCATATACCGTAATATAACGACATGCTACGGTAAACTTTAGTGACATATATCAATTACATTTCAATCCGAAAATATTTACGTGAGCTGGGACAGAAAGACAGACTTCCAGATAAACCAAATTCATAAACACTTTTCCACTATATTGAAAAGTGTTAAAAAGCAACTGTACAAAACCCTGAACACTAAAAATAATAAAATCATTTAACTTTGATATATTTTTCTACTTGAAAAATATTAGTTACTGGGAAACACTTTTAACTTACTATGTATTCTAAATTGTATGAATAATATCAAAAAAAAATTAGATGAAAAAAAGTGAGTTGATATTTTTTCATCTATGTTATTTTTTATTATTCACATTTTTTCGATAATTTACGTTTTTCTTTAACGGTTATTCACCGAGAAAATGTAAAGAAAAAAAAAGATTTGAAACACACAAATACTGCCGTTAATGGTTCTTAGAGAACACATGTTGGAAAATTATTAGAAGTCATAATGTTCGCTTTCTGTTTATTCTTACATCGATAAGCGTTTCTCGAAGTTCCAGAAAAATACTATTTGCCATTATGTTAAAATGCGTTTTTCACATACATTTTCTTCATTACCATATTAATATCTGAAAATTCTAGTTGAAAAAACTTAATGTTGGACAAACATTTTTTCACGAGAGCTTTAGCTGCGAAATAAAAAATATTAATAAAGAAATGTTTTATTTTAGATTAAAATGCTGGGGAAAATCGCACAGAGTTCAACTAAGCTTTTATTCTTTATCTAGACATGCTGTGTACGGTGTGTTGTGAACTTGGTTGAAAGTTAATGATTTTTAATTTTCAAGTATTTTATCGTATTACTTTGTAATCTGTTTTAAAAAAATAATAATGGTAAGTGCGTCAGTAAATTTACTTTCTTTCCCAATTTGTACATTTTTTTTTAGGTCTAATGAAATAATATACAGGCAGTGCAAAAAAGAATGAACAAACCTATCTCTCTCTCTGTGTGTATTTGCACTTGTGCTCTATGTGGTTATTAAGTGTCCTCTTCTGTTCTGGAATTGTTCAATTTTCCAGCGGAACTACAAAGGTGAATTTTAATCAAATATCGTTTTAATAAAGTATACTGTCATCTTAAAACTTTTGGCTTAAAATTAGAGTCGGGTAACCAGAGTTTTCAGAACCCGATCGGATCCGGAATTGAAATCAGGGGGTGTGCGGGGGGGGGGACAATCCTTCCAGAACAATGGGTTATCCCCCCCCCCCCGGAAGATTTGAGATTTTGTCCTTTCAATGGTCAAAAAGTGCAATTTCCCTCCCGGAACTCTAAAATGTCCGTACCCCACCCCCCACCCCCCGGGAGGCACAGAAATCCCTCCCGGAGAAAAACCCCTGAATTCAACACTGGCTTGACGCTAATGTTTTCTTTGCGAGTCGGGTTGGGTTGCAACTCTTTCGGGCCGGGTTCAAGTTGCCAGATAATTCAAACTAGAGTCCTGAATATTTCTCAAAAGAATATATATATTCGAATATGAATGAGTGTAAATGTATTTTTGTGCAAAAAAAAATTGATATAAGACATGTAATTATAGACAACTTTTCCATTGTTGTATCGAAATAGGGATTAATATTTTTTCATTTGGGTTCTGGTCAGCTACATGGTTTGAGTATTTCGAATTCGGGTTGACGGATTTTTTCTGCCGGATTCGGCTCGTGTTTCGGGTTGACTCTAAGCAGAAATTTCGGCCGTACTGTACTCTACTTGGAATGAAGTTATCTTTGGTCCTACAGCTTCAGTGAATTTAAAATAGATTTTTCGAAATTTCGAATCGATTTATTTCTTGTGATGACATTCCTACATTTTGATTGTATTATTCCCCAGATTTGATTGAGATATTTAGAGAAATATGCTCTATCGCGTTTTGGCCGCCAAATGATAGAATATAAGAAATGAAATAATTAATATTTTCTAAAAATAAAATTTATAAAATGTAGCTTAACAAGCTCTAAAATTAAGAGATAGTACACAAATGGCAGCTAACGAAATCACCGGATCTTTTCTTTAAACCACTTCTTAGCTCATAGGCTATCAAAGCCTGAGAGCTAATGTGCCCGGCCGTTCTGTATGTATGTATGTACGTACGTACGTACGTAACGCTATAACTCTTGATAGAAACATCCGATTTGCTTAAAAAAAATTTTCTACGTTCATTGTGATAAGGCGCTTCCCTGATTAGTTTTGGGAGTTCATTGGTTAAGGATAAAAGGGGAAAAGGGGGATTAGTCCACCTCCCTTAATTCAGATAAATGGGATTTTCATGCAGAATGATTCAATTTGCTCCGAATTTGGTATACCGGTTTATTATGTTAAGGAAATTCCCTGATTAGTTTTGGGGATTCATTGGTTAAGGATAAAGGGGGAAAAGGGGGGTTCGTCCACCCCTCTTAATTCAGATAAATGAGTTTTTCATGCAGAATTATTCGATTTGGTCCGAATTTGGTATACCGGTTTATTATGTTAAGGAACTTCCATTATTAGTTTTGGGGGGTTCATTGGTTAAGGATAAAGGGGGAAAGGGGGGCTAGTCCAACCCCCCCCCCCCCTTAATTCAGTTTTTCATGCAGAATGATTCGATTTGCTCCGAATTTGGTATACCGGTTTATTATGTTAAGGAACTTCCCTGATTAGTTTTGGGAGTTCATTGGTTAAGAATAAAGGGGGAAAAAAGGGGGGCTAGTCCACCCCCTTAATTCTGATAAATGGGTTTTTCATGCAGAATTATTCGATTTGCTCCAAATTTGGTATGCCAGTTTATTATGTTAAGGAACTTCCCTGATTAGTTTTGGAGGTTCATTGGTTAAGGTTAAAGGGGGGAAAGGGGGGTTAGCCCACCCCTCTTAATTTAGATAAATGGGTTTTTCATGCAGAATTATTTGATTTGCTCCGAATTTGGTATACCGGTTTATTATATTAAGGCGCTTCCCTGATTAGTTTTGGGAGTTCATTGGTTAAGGATAAAAGGGGAAAAGGGGGATTAGTCCACCCCCTTAATTTAGATAAATGGGGTTTTTTGCAGGATTATTCGATTTGCTCCAAATTTGGTATACCGGTTTATTATGTTAAGGCGCTTCCCTGATTAGATTTGGAGGTTTACTGGTTAAGTATAAAGGGGGAAACGGGGGCTAATTCCCCTTCACTTATTTTTCTGAGGGCATTATTCTTTAAAATAAGAGTATAATATACAATTAGTTTGAATAGCCTGTGAGCTCAATGCCATCAGTTTAGCTGGGCACTTTTCTTTTTTATTAGATTACTGTAAGTGTGAATTAACAGACCTCCATTTTCAGACCTTCATTTATTATTCCTTCTAGAGAAAGCCACGATAAATTAAATGGTAAAAAATAGCAATATCCTATTATTATTAGGTGCGTTCGTAATTATATAAATACGTAGTAGAACCTACAGTTGTCGGCTGGTCCGACCGGTCTGTCTGTCTATCCGCCTGTCCACATATAGAAGCGCAAAAACTGCCCAACCGAATGTTTCGAAATTTAATATATATAATCGTTGCAGAATTTTGTGGAGTCATTTTAAATTTTATGAAAATCGAATCAAAACTTAAAACGATTACGTAATTATGATGACGTAAATTCAATGATATCCCATGATAGGTAGTGATTGTAGGTTGCCATGGTGGATTGCATCTAATTTAAGATGGAGTCCTATTATTTCTGTATTACTGAATGTAATATATATAACCGTAATAAATTTTCTATTTATGCATTTTTACATATGAGCGCAACAGCTATTGCACAAAGATCTGAATATTTATAGAACTGGTTATAATACGAATGTACCTTATTTGCAATGTTTGACGTACAACTTCAGACTTCATATTACAATAACAGCAGTCTTTGCCCGCTATGCTGGTCAGTTTCTCCAAACGGACCTTGAATCAAACAAAATATACCGATGAGTTTGACCTTGTGTTTTAAAGCAATACGGACCTTCCTGCAAAATTCTTTAGCATTGCTGAAAGCAATACGCACGCAATTGCGCTATTATATTTTCTAATGCGGCAGACAAAATTTGGCTGTTAAGGACAAAATCTTTTAGTTTATCACTTACAGAAGGATTTACTAGAGAACGATAGAACGATATCAATATACTAAAACCATCCCTGAAAAAGTATTTAACTAACAATGCAAATCTCATCAAAATCCGTTCAATAGAACTTTTTAATAAGGTTAATCTTTTATATTCGAGTTCACCTTATAAAAGAAATTTCCCCCGCAATTCTATAACAAAAAACACTTCTATGATAAATGTCGCACGATCCACTGAAATCCATTCAGAATCCATACAGAAAATAAGGCTAGTCACCCTTAATCACCCTTATCTTATTATAGAACTTTTCCCTATAATTCTAAAACAAAGCAATGCGAAACAATATGCAATATGTTGAAATATTCCCTGAAAAATTATCTAACTAACAGTATAAATCTTATCAAAATTCATTCAACAGAACTCAACTTATAAGCAGTCGGACCGAAATTCTCATTTGCATTTTATACATAAATAGCTCTGGACTCTGCGCCCCGAATCAATATTTGCTTCTTGGTCTTACGGCAATGTTACGGGTCATTTTCAAAATATGCATACATATGCTGTCCCACAGTAAAAAAAAAAAAAAAAAAATTGTACCCCTAACATATTATTTAAAACTGACTATAAATATTATATTTATTTAATTACACTACACAACATATTTCTAAAACATAAAAATAATCACTTTCATATTTTTTTCCTAAAGATGTAGATTTTTGCATCTAGTAGAAGAAAAAAATAGCTGTCCCTCTTCTGTATTTTATAATTCTGTAATATTTTTTCACTTAATTTTTCACTTTAAAAGGAAAGCAATTGGGACATTTAATGAGATAAATCATCATTATTTTAAATTTCTGACATTATTCCAGAAAAAAAATTTTTTTTTTTTTGAAAGAAAATCTACAAAACATTTTGTCTCTCATATTTTGTCAAGTCTGTTACCAAGCTACTATTTCATGAAATAAAGGTTGACAATTTCACCAAGAGATAGCAGCACATTTGCAATAAAAACACTTATACTAGTTAAATATTTACTTGTAGACATTTTCTTTTGCAGTTGAAAAACAACAGTGTAGTAGAGTAAAGAATTTTTTTATAAAGGTGAGTATTTTTATTCAATGTCAAGTCTGTTACCTAATTTTTTATGTTAAAAATATAAGTTTAGTACTTTCTTTTGCTTGAATATTATTATCTAGTTAATATATTAAAGATTTTGTTTTGTTTCTTAGTGTTAATAATTAGCATGTAGGTTTTGGAAGATATTTTACTGTTAATGTCAAGTCTGTTACCAGTCAAGTCTGTTACCATGTTACTGGTAAATAGTGTATAAAATATAGTAAAATAGTGTATAAAAATTATACCAAAGCTAAAGTGCTTAATTAATTATATTTACAGACACATCTAACTTATACATTATTACTTATTTCATTTTTAATGTGAAATTGAAAAGTAATTTTTTTTTTTTTTTAATGTTTTTCTGAATTGTATGCATTTATTGAAAATGACCCTTACCTTTCGCTCACTTTTTTGTTGTAATTGTATTTTATTTTTGATAATACGCCAATACATATTGAAACCAATGCATTTATGCATACATTTTGATCTTTTACATCTTTCCAAACGGCATTTGTAAATAGCCCCAGAGCATTGAATTTTTCTACCTTTACAAATCCAGATAATTTTTTGGTAAACATGGGAATCACGTTTTAAGACAGACAAAAATAAATAAATGAATAAAATAAACCTTTCTTTGACGCAATCTCAATGTTTTTTTTTTTTTTTTTTTTTTTTTTTTTTTTAATGCTGCTAAATTTTACACCATTTTCTCCTACTGTAAACTTTTTTACTTACCAATATTCAATCTCTATGTATCACTTTAAAAATATTTTACTATGAAATAAACCAGTTACAGCTGGCGTCACCTCTATGTCTATATCTATTGTGACGTCTACGACTATATTAGCGAATATTATATCCAAAAGTCTCATAGTGACTCTTAAAATTTCTAAATTTTAAATGTCAAAAAAAGAAATATTAATTTGATTTAAATTTTAATGACAATTCTATAATAGTGGCAACAGAATCTTTCCGTTGTTGTGGATCAGAGAAAGAAATGTGTAAATGATGTCATTTGCTGATTGAAATTGAAAAAAAAAACCTAGTAAGGAAAATTAACTTATTTGCATTCAACTGGACAGTTATTATTTGAGGGACTCACAACCATAGTATACCAAGTCCATTTTGAAAAAAAAAAATGAAATAGCCCATTTAGAAAGTGCATAAAATCAGTTTTATCCACTCCCACAGTGAATCAAGTCTGTTTTCACTTACTTTCTCATATATGTCACCTGTTTACAGACTTGCTTTACTGTGGGAGTGGCTAAAACAGATTTTACGCACCTTCTAAATGGACTATATCATTCTTTTCAAAATGGACTTGGTCTACTATGGTTGTGAATCCCTCATTTCATATTTTCGTTTCATATATACGAATTAGTCATTTCATTAGGATTTTATATATATAGCATATATTTATTTATGTATTTATTTATTACAACGCAAATGCAATATAAGAAAATGTAAAAGTTCTTCCATTCATAAAACATTGAATAAATTTTAAAAGAATTTGAAGAACTTGTCACTTTTGGAAAATAAAATCTTGTTTCAATTCGCCTTCTATCCAGACGCAGTCTATTTATGTTAAATATTGATAAGGTATTTGCATTGCTAAGAATTATATGTCATATACCAGGTGTATGAGGTGGTCATAATTAAACTGACAGTTCTCAGAGTGTTCTGTAGCGCGATCTAATTAAGAGAATGGTGCCAAATTTTGTGGGAAGATTAAACAAGACGGGAAACGAAGGATTTGGCGAAAAAATAATTAGTTCCAAAAGTCACCGCTAGAGGAATGTGTGGCACTATGTAATAGAAAAGAGAGTTTTAAAAAAGGCAGAATCATACTGAAATAAAATTACCTTTTATTTAGCACATTTAGAGCACACTGAGTCCCAAAGAAAGAAGCAGAAGCAGAAGAAGTTTTTTATTCACATTTCACGTTACATCATTTGGCAAAGTGCCATCTTGTAGGGCTTTTAAAGGTAATGTATTACTTTTAGAAACCATTTGAAAGTTGTATGCGATAATGTCTCCTTCTATAGTCGAGCTTGCGTTACTTGTCAAATTCTTTTACCTCAACCAGTGCAACAAGTCAGCCGCTCTTTGTGCTTTTAGAACGCACAAAAATAAAATGCGTAAAGGTAACGGTCCTTTGTCAATTAACGGTTTAAAAGCAATGCTTGCGAAGTTTGAGAAAACAGCTTCTCTGAAGGTTCATCAGGCTGAGGACGAAAACCCGTAACACAGGATATAGTTGGAGAAGTTGTAACGGCAATTGTCGAAACAGCACAAGACAATATTGTTGACACTTCCAGCGCTAGTGGGGTAGCTCGGAATTTGGATATGCCTTATAGTACGGTACGGAAAGAGTTACGAAAGATTACCCACTTCTGTCTATACAAGATCAGCCATGGCTATGTTGGAGGATAACATAACACGGAGCGTACGGGAGATACCTGCAGACATTTTACTTTCTGCTGTTGTGCATGCTGTGCACAGTGTGCAATATGTGATCCACAAAAACGGAGGCCACATTGAACCTGATTTGAATGTACTAAATAAAAGGTAATTTTATTTCAGTATTTATTCTGCATTTTTTAAAAACCCTCTTTTCTGTTACACAAGCGCCACATATTACCCTAGCGTTGACTTTTGGAACTAATCGTTTGTATCCTTCGTCCTCCGTCTTGTGTAATCTTCCCACAAAATTTGGCACTATTATCTCCATCAAACCGCGCTAGAGAACACTCTGAATACTACCAGTTTAATTCGATTTATGGCCACCTTGTACATTCAAAAACTAGACTTTTTAAAAAATAAGTGTAAATCAACAGACCTCAATTTCTTTTAATAATTTTTTAAGAAAATGTCTCTATAAATTGAATGGAAACTAGTCGGATGTGCCATTCTAAAACTTACTTCTTTCCGATACAGTTAATATTTCAAAAAGTTCTTACACATGTTAATACTTCAGTGTTATTACTTCAATAATACGCCAACTTTGATTTTCATCTTAAGTTTCTGCTTCATTTTACTAATCCGCGTAAAATAGAATTAATCTCGATCATAATATTTAATGAAATCGGTATTTTTCGTTATTCTTTTATACCTCAGCTGCTTGAGAATCGCCGGGTTACGAATGGCCCGTCGCTGCATGAATAGACGATAAACAACAGAACTACGAAAAATCAAGAAAAATCGCTATCGCAGCACCTCCTTCAGGGGAAAAAGCACTATTCTCAACCGGGACCTGACGTCCATACCTAAAAACATGCATATGAAATTTGTTTCAATTCTACGCATAACTTTATACGCTTTTCGGTGATACAATATTGAAAATGGCACACAAATTGCTATTGCAGTTCCTAATCTCGACGGATTATTTCCAAATTTACGCGGGAAGCCAAAAACATATAATATGAAATTTGGTTCAACTCTATGCATAACTTCATATATTTTTCGATGATACACAATATTAAAAATGGCACAAAATTTTTTATTGCATCACCCCCTTCATTCGGATTGTTCCCAAATTCACGCGGGACCTGCTGGCCATAGCCAAAAACATATATATGAAATTTGGTTCTATTCTATGCATAACTTTCCGATTATACAAAGAGGACATACACACATACGGAAACGTGGACGAACAGACAGACATTTTGTAGAAACAGGCTTTTCGGGATCTTTGGCCCCTAAAACGTAAAAAATCCATCGAAAACCGGAAGCGAAAAATTTAGATTACAATACTTTTTTCTTTAGAAAGAAGATAGTAAAATTAGTAATGGTGTGTTATTATATATCAGGACCCCAGAAGCCAAGGGGTATAAGTGACAAAATTGAAAAAATTGAACTAAGTGCACAGACGACCTGGAAATATGTATAAGTGATTTTCTAATTATGTGTTGTGTTTTAGAGATCAACTACTTTTGCCGAATAATAATCAATATTGATTAACTATAAATTTAAAGAAAATTGCACTCTTCTTTTTTCACATTTATTGAAATAAGAGTTCAAAGGGCACTGTGAAACAAGCAGCAGTTTCCTATTTCAATTCAGTCAATTATTATTGATGTTCAACTTTAACGTCAATTATCTTTGAACTCAATTTACTCCAAATCGAAATTTTGTCACTTGTACCCCTTGGCTTCTGATGTCCTCATATATATATACGGGGTGCCTAAAAAATAGTTGGGCAATTTCGTAAGTTAAGAACTTCCGAAATATTAAATGAAATTAACTAATTGAAAGTCAGACTAGTAGTAATATTGCCGAAGTTTATTCATAGATGGAGTTAGGTGTCTAACTGACGCTATCACTTAGCGAGCGGAGGTGTTATTGAATGGCCACCACGATCACAAGATCTTTCCCCACTTGATTTCGGTGTATGGGGTTTTGTAAAGGATCAAGTGTACAACTCGTCATTTTCTGCATCCATCATCCCTGAACTAAAATCAAGAATCTGCACTGGAATTAATTGGATCGATGGAAAATGCTAACAAATCTGTGGCAAAAAATGATTTACCGATGAGACATTTGCAGAATCACGAAAGGAACTCACGTCGAACATTTGTGATAATGATGAACTTGAACTATTTTTGTATCTTACAACAATATGCACTTTAATTTTTTTTTCCTGTCAATTCCATTCAATAAATCATTCTTTTTGCCCAACTAATTTGCAGACACTCTGTATTACAACGTGAATGGAATGTATAAGAAAATGTAAAAATTCTCCCATTTTTAAAATCACGGAATAAATTTTTAAAGAATCTGAAGTATTTGTCACATTGGGGAAAATAAATCTTGTTTCAATTCGCCTTCTATCCAGACGCAGTCTATTTATGTTAAATATTTATCAAGTATTTCCATTGCTAGGCATTATATTTCATATGCCAGATGTATAGTCAAAAACTAGACTTTTGTTAAAATAAGTATGTGGATTTTATTTCACTTTCGGGATAATTTAATTTATTTTTAAACTTCACCTGAAGAACATTTGGAAATATATATTTGCAGAAATAATTTTCTTTCATACAGCGAAATATATTTTTGTGTCAAAGACTGGAAAAGATAACACAAAAAGTGTCATAGTGAAACATTTTGAGATGCAAATGGCCTTGGTAGGTGTGGGTCTAAATTTGATAATGCGGATCTATTGGATAAAATTGTATTTTATCATAAATGCAATTAAATGACAAAAATCAACAATTTACTTTATAAAATGTAAATCTTGAATTTATTATTCACGAATGTTTCTCTATTTAAAATTGCATAGTAAGTTTTTATTCTAAAAGATTACTTAATACAGTACTAACAAGGGAACCACTTTTGGTGCTGTTCGCACCTAGCGTTGAGACCTGGTGCATTTCAAAGGCCTATATTACGAAGTTTGAGAATCGATAAAATTTTTCTGTTAAAATATCATATTTTTCTATTTTATAGCAGCATAACTTTCCGAAAATCCAATTTTTGAGACCACTTATCGGACTATTAACATTTTTTTTTTAAGAAAAGACTTTAAAAATACAAATTAGTCAATAATACGTGTAAAATATTGAAAAAAGTTAAAAAATTCCTTCAAGAACCTACAATTTGATTTTGAAAAATTATAACATTATATTCATATTTTTGACGGGGAAAAATTGGCGGTTTTTTTTTTTTTTCGAAAGTACAGCTTTCCAGCAACCCTAGCCGAATGTCGCTGGTTGTTGTGTGTGAGAGAGCCTGGACACGCATCACAAAAACGTCACACAAAGCAGGGAAAACAAAGAAAAAAAAATGAACAACTTGCATGTTTTATTTTCTTTGGCTCGTGGAATTATTAATTATTATGAAAAATAATAATTAATAATTAGCCAACGAAATCGAAACATCCAAGTTGTTCGAATTTTTTTCTTTGTTTTGCCTGCTTTATGTGACGTTTTCGTGACGCGTGTCAAGGTTTGTAAGCAGTGGCTTGGACTTCAGTAGAAATTGTAATTAGACACAGTAAATTTTCTAAATTGGGTAAAAATATTAATTGACTTTATGATTACTTTTACCAAAAGACACAATATTTAATACAACATTTCATTTTAAACATTACTCCGTCCGACTTCAAAAGAAAATAATTTGGTTATTTTGTATTTCACTTTAAAAAGATAACTTAAAAGATCATATTTCAAATAAAAATTAAATTTCAAAGTACAAAGTAATTGCTTAAAAGGCGCAAAGGCCAACATAGTGAAAAAGATTCCAAGCCGGGACTCGAACCCGGGCCATCAGTATAGCGCACTGACGTTCTACCAGCTAAACCACTTGGAACGATACCCAGCACGGAAATTTTCTCACTATTATATGTTCGCAAAGCTACAAACGCAGCACAAGATAACAGCACAAGGATTCCATCTTGTGCTGCGTTTGTAGCCTTGCCAACGTATAATAGTGAGAAAATTCCCGTGCTGGGTATCGTTCCAAGTGGTTTAGTTGGTAGAACGTCAGTGCGCTATACTGATGGCCCGGGTTCGAGTCCCGGCTTGGAATCTTTTTCACTATGTTGGCATTTGCACCTTTTAAGCAATTACTTTGTACTTTGAAATTTGATTTTCATTTGAAATATTGTATGCAAGGCGAATGTTTCCCTCTGGAATTATTTCCATGTATTAAAAGATCATTTTAAAAGTTTTCAATGATCTTAGAAACTTTTAACAGAAATATATTTACTATATATAGATTTATCGTCTGCATAGAAAAAAAAACCTAATTCTTGATTCTCATGCTATCAATTATATAACAAATCGCAATCTGATTTAATTCTAATGCGTACTGTACATATACTACCGGGATAAGGCAATGTCCCCTAGATATGTGAGAAAGCCTTGACACGCGTCACGAAAACGTCACACAAAGCAGGAAAAGCAAAGAAAACAAAATCATTCATCGGCTCGTCGATATCCACGAACCAATGAATGATTTTTTTTTCTTTGTTTTGCCTGCTTTGTGTGGCGTTTTCGTGACGCGTGTCAAACCTTGATAAGGCGGGCGAAAAATTTGTAGCGCCATATTTGGCGACTTAACTCACTTTCGGCATGCAATAAATAAATAGAAATTAAATAAAAAATTAAAAGGATAAAAAAAATATGTAAAATATGATTTTAACAGAGAAATGCTATAGGTTCTCTAACTTTTATGTATGAGGCTACAAAATGCCCCAGATCTCGATGCTAGGTGCGAGCAGCACCAAAAGAGGTTCCATTGTAAGTTCAAAATCCGAAATCTTCGGGGCCTCAACAGTTCCGAATTTACAGACTTTTCCGAATTTTGGATCATTTGCTGTTTATTTGTAAAAAAGAAAAAAAAAACTAATCTAATTAACGACGATTTGTCCTCATTAGTAAATGGAATCCGGTTCAAACTTTTAGACAAATATAATAAAAGTCGACCTCTTTTCAATAAAGATTATCCGAAATTCATACAGCGAGTTTTGAATTTTTCACGAACTTGATTGTGTAATTTTTTAGCTTGTTTTGCTTTTCACGGCGATTTTTTTAAATACGTAAAAGAAATTCTGTTTCATTCTTTTAACCTTATATAGTAAATTTTGTACTCTGCAATTTTTGATTTTTAGGGGAGGGGGGGGGGGGGTCTTTCCTTTTCTTTGTGTTCTGCGGCTTTTTTTTTTTTTTTTCTTTTTCTTTTGTCATTCGGGAAAGATTTCTTGTTGCAATATTTTAGCCCGCTACAGTAAATTTTGCCCTCTGCGATTTCATAATTTAGCTTTTTTTTCCGCCTTGCGGCGATTTTCCTACGTTAATACAAGGAGTTAATACATTTTTAATCGTTTAGCCGAGTATAGTAAATGTTGTCCTCTTTCAAATAAAGTTTATTCGGAATTTGTACAACGTTTCTTGAATGTTTCATGAATTTTTTATGCGATTTTTAGATATTTTTCGCGTTCTGTGTCGATTTTTCTGCATTAGAAAAAAGAAACGGAAAAAGGAAAAGGAAAAGGAAAGGATTACGGTTTTAAACTAGTGTAATATAGTAAATGGTATATTTTGTTTTTCAATAAATTATTCAGTAGTCCAAAAGCAATTTTTTTCGTTTTTCTTGAATTTTTCTTGAATTGTTTTCACATATTTTTCACTTATTTCACATATTTATGTTTTCACAGTATTTTTTGACATACACTGTCAGAAAAGCTCGTCAATATACACTAAATTATTCCTCATTTTTTAACAAATAATTTGGAACTCCTAGAAAACATGTTTTATCCGCAAATTCTCCCCGAACGTCTAAAAAAGAGAGAGAAATTCCGTTCTTTCCTAGCACGCATGCGTATTGGGTCTATTAAAAATAAATCCGAATTTATTTTAAAAATGAAAGCAAAAAATTCTATAAATAAAGATTTCTAATTTAATTTAAAAAGACAAAAATGTTTTCGAATTTCAAAATAAATAACAATTATTTTTCTCATTCGTTCAAAAGTACTCACAATTTATTTTTTAAAGTTGAATAAGTTGGATAAAGTTAAATGAAATATAATTTATAAAGTTGTTTATAAATAAATATTTGTATTTAAAGTATACTTTAAATTTACACATTTAAAAGATATTTTAATTAAGAAAATTAAATAGAAAAAAATTCGATATTACTCAAAAAAAAAAAAAAAAAAAAACTATCTTATCTAATAAAATATAATATTCGTTTTTTACCTCTGGCAATCTACGTAAAATTATTTAAAATTCATATTTTTATACAGCATTATTGCTGAAGTATAATAATCTCAGCCACAATCTCAATAAAGACGAAATCTTCCCGAAATGAACTTCAAAATTAAAAGCTTTCTAAAGAAATTGATCAAGCCATACCCATTTGAAGTAAATATGTTTATATTTACTTCAAAGTGTTCCACATCTGCACAACTGTCGCTCTTTGCAAGCGTGCTCATCTCGTAACGCTCAGATGGCTTGTTCGAATCCAACGGTAGCCGCTTTTTCCCAACTTTCTTCAGTTGGCGGATATTTTACCTCCTGTAACATAAAAATATATATATTCGTAAATTCACGGAAATATGCCGGCAGCACTGCTGCCAGTAGAATTTCCGTGAATTGAAGAAAGTTCCTTTGAGGATGTAAGTAAAAGGAATTAAATTCAAACTTATAGCATAATGTAGTAAATTTTGTTCTCTGCAATTTTTTTAAGTTTTAGCAATTTTTTATACAATTTTTAGTGGGTATTTTCCCCCTCCCTTCGCTATGATTTTGGTTTTTTAAAAATGCTGATTAGGGAAATGTCCGAATTTTAGGTAATTCCGAACTTCGGATATTCGGATTTGTGACTTTGTACTGTAAATCAAATAATTTCTTGATATACGCTTTTAAACTTTAACTGATGTCACAGAAATTGTCACATAACTAGTGTGAAGCGGTCTGTGAGACCGCTGCAACGAAAGATGAATAAAAGGCACGATTAACTCGTAGGATGGTGTTTTTGTACTAAACTTTTTGCACAGAACTCTTATAATTAAAATTCACCTATTCAAAAGTCTCTGGTGATAGTACTAAAGTTCCAAAGGAACAAAATTTCGGTAGTGTTTGTAGTTAAACTGAAAATTGCAAGTTAAACTATAAAAATTGAAAAAAGCCGCGGTCTGAGAGACAGGTAACATCAGTTAAAGGTTAAGATGAGTTTTTAAAAATAAGCTAAATGCATTAAGCTTTATGTATCTCTGTATATTCTAATAACTCTGAGTTTTTAAGTTGTCTTAATTTTGATACACTCGAAAGGGTGCAAATTTAGGTATTTTACGGAAAAATAAGTGTAATGTGTTTATTAAATTTCATATGTTCACTTGAAAATTTATAATATGTGTCCGATAAAATGTTCCTCTCAATTCTATGTGAAATTTCAAGTTTTATAGTTACAGCTTTAATGTTATAAAGTTTCATATTTGCATAGATAATCTGTTACTTTTACTAAAGACAACTTCACTTATGGAGAAATTTTTAATGAATTTCGTTAGAAATTGAAAGTATTTTTAATTTTTAATAATTTTTTCTCACCTGCAACACAAAAGTAATATTTATTTTTCGCACCGGACGATAGCTAAACGATTTAGGATGATACTTATGATCTAAAGATAGTTTAGTAAGGAGGCTTCAGCCAGAGAACAAGAAAGTTGTACATTTTTAAAATGTTATTATTTTGCTTTGCGGGTGTGGCAACAGAGTGACCACTAAAGCCTATTGCCAATAAAAAAAAAAGTTATAACTCAGGAAATATTAGAGATAAATGTTCGTTTTTAACACTTTCGGAAGACATATGAGTAATTTGTTGTTCGATTTTTGTTTGTGACAGCAGGATATTTTTTAATTAGAACGTTTATTTTATTTTAGAGATCCAACTTGAAATGACCATTTTATTTTCATTTTTAGTCAAGTAACATTAGTTTGAGGTTTGTGAATTCTTTGTTTTCAATTGTATATGAATCACAATCGCTCTTCATATGAAAATAATGTTAGTGTTTCTTACTAAGAATCACTGACGTTATCTTAAAATTGTCGAATAAGGAACAAAGTTTTGGAGGAAATAAACGATATGGATTAGAGTCAACTATTGATGGACAGGTGTAGATAAATTAAGGTCTGGTGCATGTATGATACTTTCATAGAACAGAGAAACAAAATGACAGATTGAGTCTGACGTCTGACTGCTTCCTTTTTGTATTTTCTTTTATTATTATTTAAATTTTTTTACTGTTACAGTTCTCAGAAAAGAAGTCACCCAAACAATAAAAAATTCATGCTTATTTTACTGTTATTTATTTATTTTTCCTAAAAAAGGTCTTTCAAAAATATGGAATTTCCCAACTCTAGCCTCAAATTTCCCAGGTTCGCAAATATTGGAGGGGGAGATTCCCCCTCCCCATACAGTGACGCCATCATATATGGACACATGGAACGCGAGCCCGCCCATTAATTTGATATCTCCGCCCACCCAATATCAATTGATTTAATTCATAATTTAATTTTTTATTTATTTAATCGTTTAAATAAAATTTGGTTTTATTAACGTTCTCAAAGTAGTTTAGTTTAAAAAATAGTAAGGACATCCATTAACTTACATGAACACTGAAAACCCCTTAAGCGGATGTATAGTTAAATTTCTCACGAAAACAAATTCCTGCATGTTTTGCTATCTATTTCGATGACTTGAATTGATAAAGCACTTAGTGAGTAAAATGTATGCTTTTCTTGAAATTTAGTTTTTTGCACTTTCAATAATTATCAATTCCAATGTTACTTAAAATGAGTATTAATGTATTTATAAGGAAGAACTTATAAGAATATAATTCAATAAAATAATTTATAAATTTTAATTAAATTATAATAATTGAAAAATTTGCTTAGAAAAAACATAATTTCGAATTAACATCTTTAGTCATTCACTACTCCTTTCTCTGTCTCCACAAACATTACATACTGAGGGAGACAAAACATTATAGGTGTTATTTTACTCAAAATTTTTTGAGCCCACCCAATATTTTAAAAAAGTTGGCGCTACTGCGCCCATAAGCCCCCCCCCCCCCCATAGCGACGCCTCTGATCTAAGCGACAGTATTTATACATGACAACTGTCCTTCAAAATGTAGTAATTTATCAATTTTATCAGACAGAATTTCAACCTTCAAGGAAATCCCCAACTAAGAAACTTCAAAGGAATGCCCTGAGGTCTTGAAAGAATCAAACAATGACGGGAGCGATAAGGACATTTTAAATACCCCTCCTTTGGAAAATTTACAACTGGAGCACAGAAATAAACCTTTATTTGTTTCTTTATTTCAATCTGGACTCTGTACCATTCTAAGCACCCTTTTCATGTCTCTTATTGCACAGTTAAAATTAAATGTACGTGAAATCAATAGTTCGAAAATTCCCGTGTCTAGTGCAATGTTAGTAGAGTTTTTCTGGAAAAAAGGAAGTGATAAGTTGTATTTCTGTACGCGTTCGTGTCTTTTCGAATTACTAGTAAAATTATACAGTAAACTTTCTGTAAGGCGGACTCTGTGTAAGACGGAAGTCTGTCCAACCCGGAAAGATTTTCAAGTCCCTGCGAATCCATAGACATAGAGTAAAATTTGCCTGAGGCGGAATACTGTCTACTACGGAAATATTTTCTCGGTCCCGATCGATTCCGCCTTAGAAAGTGTTTACTGTATTTTCATGTGTGTGCTTTCTTCCCCTACCGTCTACAGAAAATGACATTCACAAAGGTAAGACCAAGTATATTATGATGTTAGCATTGACATAATTGAACCTGTTAACCCTTTATCTACAGCATTATGATTTACTGCAATTTTTTTCATGTTTTTTTCAGACTATGGGATGAAAGTTTAACACTTTATCTACTGACAGTACTTATAAGTATCACTCACTTTAAACTTTCATCCCATAGTGAATATTTTAATATTCTAATGGTACTGTTCAAAAACACTCTTTTAACTCCACTTTTTTTAGGATACATAGCAGTAGTAGTTCTAGGTTCGTTATTTTAGCAAGGAAGGAGGCACTACCTTTGACAGTCGATGTGTTTTCTGCCGACATTTTGTACAGATTGTCACACTTGTCTTTTTATTGCTGCAAACATAGTAAAGGACATAAAAGTGTTGGATTTTTTTTAATGTGTTCATTATGATCTTAGAATACAATTTGAGTAGCTACTTTAAGTGAACGGTGTATGTATTTGATTTAACAGCTGAATTACTCGGCGGTACTTATAAGTACCGCCAGTACCCTGGGTGTTGGAGAAAAACTTCTTATTTACTTTTCGTCTGTATAGTTATCCATCGGTTTTATCTGCGTTATAATGTAATTACTGAACTGTAGTGCAGTAATGTTTTTCCTGGTATTTCTTTTCTGTTTCATTATTATTTTTTATAGGAAATCGAAAAAGTGGTGGCACCGGCACTTTTTTGCTATGCTAGAAATGATATATCGAGTATGTGGAGATGCGAGAGAACATGTTGCCCCTGGCATATAGGCGTGGCATAACTAAAGCATTGCTAATCAGATCGAAACCTTAAAAGAATGTTTTTTTTTTTAATGCCATCAAGATGGGTTCCCACAACCCGCGGCTCATTCTTCTGACTTATAATATTTTTTTAAAACTATATATGCCATTCTAGTTCTCAAAGCCATTTTTTATTTTTTCTCACATACCATTGCTGCTCACAATGGGAGAAAGCCAAACATATTCCATTGCCGAATTGGCAAACAAGGCTAAATCCCTCGTTACCTTAGTCCTGTCAGAGGACGAAAATACATTCACAGAGGAATCTGCTGAGCACCTGGAAAATGTGAAACTGATCCTCCAATCGATCAGAAAACAAGACCACGCCAATCAAAAATCAGTACAGGAGTCCAAACAGGAGTTTGAAAAGCTCCGCTTAAAAGCAGATCTCTTTAAGGAACAGCTCACCACACTAAACGAGAACATTGCCAGCCAGATCCAACAGATCCCAAAGACTGAAGAAATAGTAGCCAGACTTGAGGAAAGTCTCCATAGCAGACTAGACAAATTAAGAATTGATAATGATAGAGACGCATACCTTCGTAGTCAACAACCTTCCCTGCTCTATAATGATCAAGACGGCAAGTCTCAAGAGTTCCCTTCACCGACAGAGGAGGTAGTACCGGCGGAGCCACAGCGGAGGCCAGGAGAGGAGAGGCATCTTCGAACAATTGTGGTCAGGGGCAAGAAACGCTCCATGTCCGGACTGGCTATTAGAAACCTGCTCGAAAAACAAAATATCGCCTGTCCAAAAGTAGTATTGGAAATCAAATGCCTTCGAAGACAGCTGGAACTCTTTTGCCGATCCGCCGAAGAAACGAAAGTCGTCCTAAGTGATCTAAAATCCTATGCTAGAATTGCTGAAGATCTATTCTTCAGCATTAAAACCCTCCCATTTCACAAAACTATCCTGTTTGGAGTTCCCGACGGAACAACACTAACTTATATTACCTCGACGTTGGATGAAATTTACGATTATCACCCAGACGAAATCCGATTCATTAAAGCCGTTCCTTCTAAAAGACCCTCATGCAAGGACTGGCACCTCATTCTGTCAGAAAAATTAGCCATGGCAGTAATCCAAGATGGAGGCATACCGCTGGGATACAATCTCTGCAGACTGCGGCCACACACCACAGTCCAAAGGTGCAGAAATTGCCAGCGATATGGCCACGTAGCAAAGTACTGCCATAATGATGAAACCTGCGAAATTTGCGGAGAACTCCACCCATCCTCAACCTGCAACAAATCCCCCTCGTGCGTGAACTGTAGACGCGCAAATAACCTTTTCAATGCACACCGCAGAACTGATCACATAGCCTCTGCCTCCAACTGTCCAACCTTCAAGTTCGAGTATAACAGAGAGCGGGCAAGACTGAACGATCTCTTCCAACTTCCCTTTCGAAATCCCCAAGCACCTCCCCCGGCGGCTCCATCCTCCCACTCTGGTCCGGGACTCCTGGGCGAACATCCTCCTGCACATCGAGGTTATTTTCCTTTTCCGAGTCATGCTCCACCTCCGAACCTCTACTCACCTTACTACCAGGAGGACTACTTCAGCCAGCAGCAGAACTTGGGCTTTCAAGGTAGGAGGTTTTAAACTTTTTATAACATACACAATACAATGTCATCCTCAGCACCTTCTCCCCACCCACCCCTTCCTTTAGGCCGTCTAAATTTTCTCCATGTAAACCTCAATCACTGCATAGCAGCCAGTGTAAGCACAATCAACCACATGGAAGAGAACGAGATTGACATCGCTCTACTGCAGGATGCTTACTGCTCCGATGGAAACCTCGCTATCTTCAGCAAGGACTGGAGAAGGTTTTCCTCTCGGAATCTCTCCGCCCACATCGTTGTCAGGAGCTCGAGTCTTGTATGTACCCATCTCTTTACCGGCGACAATAGCGTCTTCATCTCCATAACGGCGAAGGAGGGCGAGATTGTCGTCGGATCCTGCTACGCAGCCCCCTCGGCAAACTTTGGCCTTTGTCTCTCGGAATGGGAACACACCATCACAAACAGGAAGGCTTTCATCTGTGGTGGCGACTTCAACGCGAACTCATCCCTCTGGGGATGTCCGCGTGAAGACGCCCGGGGTGACTTGCTGTCAGGACACATAATTATCCATAACTTGGCACTTGCAAACATGCACAACTCTGAAGCCACTTTCGAAAGACGAGATACAGAAGACAGAGTCATAGCAGAAGGCTGGCCTGACCTAACAATTACAAATTCCTTCACCCTACCACGAATATCACAATGGTCCGTATCAGACAAACACAGTGGCTCAGATCATAAATACATACACTTTTCTTACATGACCTCTCCACTCTACACGCAACGTAGACGCTACAACACAACTCGCGGAAACCTTCGCAAATTTAACAACGTCATCAAAAGTCATAAGTCATCCCTTTCAGCACAACTCGAAGGGGTGCACAGCGAAGACACACTCAACTCTTTCACATCTAATTTAATCGAAACCATGCAGACTGCGGCGAAGGCTTCCTTTCGACTGAAAACAGTCCAAAAATCACACACTTTCTCATTCTGGAACAAGGATCTTAGAAAGCGGAGGAACCAGCTGACAGCCCTCAGACGCAAGATTAAAACATTGCGCCTGCTCAATCCTATCCCCCCTGAAGTAAAGACCCTTGCAGCACGTCGTACGAGACTTAAAGCAGTTTACAAACGTGAGATTCTGGCGGCGAGACGGGCGGCGTGGAAGAAATTCTGCAGCAACAATGAGAACCCTTTCGGCATCACTCAAAAATTTCTGACCGGCAAGTTCTTCACTCCGGATGAAATACATCTAGAAAGACCAACTCACGAAACCTCGCGACAAAATAACCTGGAATTCCTGACACACACTCTCTTTGGCCCCTCGGCTTATCCCCAACAAGACAACCAGGATATCCTTTTCACAGCACACGAAGACAAACGTTTCACAAAGGCAGAAGTAAAAACAGCACTATACACATTGAATGACAAGAAGGCCCCAGGGCCGGATTCAATTGACTTTCGGATACTAAAACTCACTCACAAACAACTTCCACACATATTCACGCGCTGGGCTAACCTCTGCCTCACCATGAGGTACTTTCCTTTAGTACTCAGGCAGGGAGAGGTAGTTTACTTTCTGAAGCAAGGCAAGTCTCCTTCCGAACCCAAGTCATACAGACCCATCTGCCTTCTTCCCACTCTGGGAAAGCTTCTGGAAAAACTTCTGGCTATGCGGTTGACACACTTCTTGGAGTCAAACAACCTTCTCCACCCCAGACAATTCGGGTTCCGCGAGGGCCACTCATGCGAGCTCGCACTTCATGCCATAATGACTGCCTGTACTGAAAGCATAGCCCAGGGCAACGCAACATCACTCGTTTCACTAGACATACAAGGCGCATTCGACAACGTAGAATGGCGAGACATTCTCTTACAACTACAAGCACTCAACTGTCCGGGGAACATAGCTGGTCTCATCGGCTCCTACCTCTCACAGAGGAGCGTCCTGATTAACTGGGGTGCTGGCACATCTACCCACAGATTACAGAAGGGTTGCCCCCAGGGCTCGTGCCTTGGCCCAATCCTCTGGTTGCTTGTAGCAAATGTGCTACTAACAGAACTAAATCGGCTGGGATTTAAACTATTTGCCTTCGCCGATGATTTCAGCTTCATTTTCTCCGGTCGTTACAGACGTCATCTGGAGGAACAATTTGCCGTAGCTCTTCCTATTTTCTGCCGGCTCCTGGATTTACTGCACCTCACACTCTCACAACAAAAGTCTCAAGCACTAGTATTCACCAAACCACACAGATATGATCCAAAACGCCCTCCAGTGATGAGGATCAATAATGTCTCCATTCGACACGTACAATTCATAAAACTCCTAGGTATAACCATTGACGCAAATCTTAACTGGATCCCACACATTAACGACCTAAAACTTAAATTGACAGCATATCATAATAATTCATTAAGACTAACTTCTAAATTGGGAGGGGTAGACAACAAAACACTGAAGATCTGGTACCTAACAATAATCGAAAGAATAATACTTTACGGGGCCTGTATCTGGGGGGGGGGGGGGTAATTTATCATCCATAGCACAACCTAAACTAAAATCAATACAACGCACTTTTCTCCTACAAATTTCAAGAGGCTACCGCACAATCTCCACAGATGCACTACATATACTTACAGGTATTCCACCCATCACACTTCAACTAGAATACGAACACGCCAAATCCTCAATCCTACAGCTAAAACGTGACACAGTAATAGATTCTCTTTTTCCAAACACAACATTGCAATACAAAGTCAGGAGCTGGCAGCTCCACCCCGCTGAGGAGACTTCACATTTTCAAGTAAACACAACACGCAACAGCTACACACCTGCCCTTAGCACCACACTCTTCACTGATGGTTCAGGCACAGAGACTGGCGTGGGCGCAGCCTTTTGCGCCACGGAGGGCACGGTGGTGGTCCATCAGTGGTCTGCAAGGCTAGATGATAATAACTCCGTATTCCAAGCGGAGCTGTTCGCAATACTAAACGCATTAGAGTGAGTGGAATCCCACTCTAGCAATAGTATTATCATCTACAGTGACTGCCTCTCTGGCCTGCAGGCAATACAGGAACACAGGACAAAACATCCTCTAGTACTGCAAATCAAACTAAAACTTAAGAATCTCCTACATCGTATCTCACTAGGTCACGTCTCGGCTCACAAAGGTATCTTTGGCAATGAACTAGCAGACAACCTAGCGAAGAAGGCCACACAGAAAGAAACAATAGACACACACCTCCCAGTGCCCCAGTCATACGTCAAAAGGGTCCTTAGAGCAAGGATACTGACTCGATGGCAGGAGCACTGGGATACTTCAAAAAAGGGCAGGCACACATATAAGCTAATTCCTAAAGTTTCTCTCACACTATATAACTTAACACCCTACACCACTAGCTTCTTAACAGGACATGGCCCTTTCATGGCATATCTGGACCGCTTCAAAATAAGATCCACTGCCACTTGCGTTTGCGGTGAAGATGGCACTATAAGTCACCCGTACTACAGTTGTACTCTCACGCAACGCTGGCACTTGAGGCGTCCAGACATACTGCCAGTCAACTGGCTCCAAAACGTCCTTTCCCGCACCCTCCTACTCAACAAATTAAAACACATTCACAATTTCCTTACATACTTAACAAACTTAACTTAAGCCCTGGTTCTGCTTATCCAGTCTCACTGTCACCATATCAATCTTCAAACAGCACCAGAATCCAGTCCTCTTTGTAGGCTCCAATTAAATTCTCTTACTCATCAATGTGTGGTTTCCTACGATCGCAAGAGCCTCTGCTCGTGCTTCTGACCATTCTATCAAGAGATACATCTCCAATGGACGCTTGAGTATCTGCTCGTGCCATCTTACTTGTGCCACACAAAGCATTACATCTCCAATGGACGCTGAGTATTTGCTCGTGCCATCTTATTTGTGCCACGCAAATCATTACATCTCCAATGAACGCTTGAGTATTTGCTCGTGCCATCTTACTTGTGCCACGCATTCCATTCTTTTCCCTTCCTGCCGCCCCGTGTCGCGAGAGGGATTCCTACCCCGGCGGCCAGGATCAGTGATGTTTATTATTATAATTATTATTATTTATTTTATTTTATTTTTACTTTAAATGTTCTCATACTCCCGCCCTCTGTCGCGAGTAGGCGTTTTCCTGGCGGGAAGGCATTCGTCTAATTTTTGTAATCCCACTTTGTTCTTTTTAAAATAAATTCTGGGTTCTGTGGTCGGGGGTGCATAGACGCCCTTAGCGGGTGAGCGTCGCCCCTTGAGCATTTTCTGTTTGTCCGTCTGCATACGGCCGGACAGGGCTGTACTCACTAACGAGCCTCAACGTGTCGGGGAACATACCGGGAGAGACATTAAGCTCTAAGGGGCAGGCCTAGCCGGCCCTGAGCAGTCTCTCTTAGGCTGCCTAATTTTTCATGTGTAAATTAAAACTATGTCAATTTAATATTTTTTTATTCTTAACTTGCAAGTGTCTTCTTGTTATTTAGCATTTTTATGAGTTTAAATTTTATTTGAAATATCATGTGGGTTCTCTGTGACGAGAATGTTTTAGGCATAGAGTACTGACGGTACTTTAAAGTACGACTTTCATTAATTACCTCTAACGGATTAAATTTCTTATTGGGTGAGCATTTTTTTTTATGTATATCCTTTAATTTTCATTGTAGTAACTGAAAAAAAAAGTTACATGAAAAAATCTGCAGTAGATCATAATGGAGTAGATAAAGGGTTAAAGTGAATGGTACTTATAAGTACCGTCAGTAGATAAGGGTTAATAGGAGATCTTTGATTCCCTTGCTTTTTGTATTAACCGACTTCGGTTGTATTTGTATGTGAGCACATCACGAAGTCGTGTATGATATATAATAGTACATTAAGAAATTTTTTGATTATTTGTTATTTTTGAGACGATTTTTTTTAATATGTAAATATTCCATAATTTTTGCTCAATGTATCCATTTGTGCCTGATTTTTTTTCTCTCTCATTTCAGTACTTTGTTTAATTATTGTTTCTAGGTATAAAATGCAATATGTATTATACATTGTGTTTTCCTGAATCTTCTGTTTGTAAATTGTGTAAAACAATATTTAAAAATGGAAAAATGAATCGATCTAGAAAAATAATTTTGTATATCTATAAAATCGAAACGTTCCAATTTTAGGACGCAAGGCATAAATGAGTTAACCCATTTATAATGAAATGGCCAGATGTAAATTCAAAAACAATATTTTAAAAATATGTGCGCAAATATAATACATAAAATTATTGTCCCTTAAATCATAAAGAGACCTCAAAATTCAAATCGAATTTTTTTTTCATTTTACAGAATTTTCACGCATTTCAAAACATCCATGATTTCCAAAGGCTTTATTTCTTAAATTCCCCATTTTGTTTCGTCTTAAATTTTATATTTCGATTTTGAAACAAGCAGAATTCTGATAAATTTGATTAGAGAGCTCCAGCCGTTTTGAAATGTAGTTTGAAATACATTTGACAAGCTTTTTGAAAATGCTATTTTATTGATTTTGTAAATATAAATCCACTCAGAAAGAAAAGCAGCATTCTTCTGATTCAGAATACGAAATACCATATTACTTTTTATTTTATCATAACATTTGAAACTTTTATTTAAATTTTACTTAAATAAAAGAGTGTAAAAATAACTATATAACGGATTAATATATGAATGTACAAAGATTTTTATAGTCATTTAGGGTTCCGTACTTAAAAAGTAAAAACGGAACCATTATAAGATCTCTCCTGTGTCTGCCTGTCTGTCACAGCCATTTTACTCATAAACTAAGGAGCGGGGAAAGTTCAAATTGGGGGAAGTAACAAAGACTATTGACCCACATATTTACAGATTATTAAACATTCATAAATATTTTTAGGGAAAATGTAGAGGGGCTAATTACGTTACTTGAAAAAAAATCTTTTCTTTGTATATCGTGTGGAGTATCTTGTGAAAGCTTCCGTTACGCTGAACTCAAAAATACATTTATTTTAATTTAGGAATTATATTTTCAGAGATATCGTCGAAAATGTAGCGCAAAAATATGTCCCCCTCCTCCATTTATTTCCGAATCTACTGAAATAAAAATTATGAAAAAATTAGAGGTAGTAGACGTTAATTTAAACCTTGCAGGAAAATTATAACGATTACCCTAGGTCACATAATTTTTGAGAAAAGTGCATTTTTCCGTTACACACAAATTTCGATTTGCGGGCATTCAACAAAGGTGTTGAGGAGAGCTGGAGGTACGTAGCAGAAGTATCGTAGTAACAGGATATCGTAGCAGAAGTATAAAAGCAATGTTGATAATGATTTTTGAAAAAAAATCGTCGGTATTTAGCCGAGATATTAAACCTTAAAGACACGGACGGCTTGGACATACATAATGACAGGTACGGCGTACTCTATCTACCATCGGCTTTTAAAGCCTAGATAACAACTTTTAATTATACATTTGTATAATACAATGTCCAGTAGCAGTTTAAAAACAATGAACGTCAAATTGTTAAAAACAGACTAATTTAATTAGAATGAATCACATAAATACTATGAGATTCGCCACTAGTTTGCATTGAATACATCTCTCAATACGCCTCCCGTGTTTTTAAATGTTAATTAAAACCCTTTCTGGAAAAACGCGGCACGGACCAAGGCGCCGTTGCTTATTGCGACCTCCTTTCGAAGCGCGCTTAGCAAAATGCTAAGTTTGAATTTTTAACAAGGGTTTTGTTTTAGCCACACTGTAAAAAGAAAACTTTATTACGACGCTGAATTTAGTTTTATGAAATGCCACATTAAAACACACTAAGATATCGTAGTTTAACATACACCAAAAAATAGTGTACATGTCAACAGTTTAAAACACATATATTCTCTAAAACATCTTAAATGTATGTTTTAGAGTATATATCTGTTTTAAACTTTTGACATGTACACTATTTTTTGGTATATGTTAAACTACGATATCTTTGTGTGTTTTTAATGTCTGTAAATAAATTGGTAGAAAAAATGAAGATTATGTCTATGATGAGTTTAATTCAATAAAAGTAGTTCATATTTAACTCCTTGCGCTCTGGCACTGTTATCCGATGTATGTCACTAGCCACTAATGTTGCCGAATCAGGCAGATTTATTATTATTATTATTATTATTATTATTATTATTTTTTTTTTTTTTTTTTAATGTTGAATTAACACCACAAAAATGTAGTTGATAATTTACTTTTTATTTTGTTTATGGAAAATCAATCATCTTGTAAAGCAAAAATAATAGTTCAAACTTTCTGGTGAGAATTCGGAATGCCTAATTAAAAGAATCATCCATATATCATATTGTCGGAAATGGCCAAAATAACAAGACGTACGCTGGTACGTCATAGAGCGCAAGAGGTTAAACTTCATTTGGCATTTCATAAAAATAAATTCGGCGTAGTAATTATCTTTTCTTTTTACAGTGTAGCTAAAACAAAATCCTTGTTCAATATTTAAACTTGGTATTGTGCTAAGCGCGCTTCCAAAGGAGGTCGCAAAGTTGAAACGCCGTCTTGGACAGTGCCACGTTTTTCCAGATAGGTTTTTAATTATCTTTTAAAGACACGGTAGGCACATTGAGAGATCCACTCAATGCAAACTATCCTCGTATCCCATAGTATTTATGTGATTAATTCTAATTAAATTAGTCACCTTTTAACAATTTGACGTTTAATGCTTTTATACTGCTACTGGGCATTGCATTACACAAATATATCATTAAAAGTTGCTATCTGGACTTTAAAAGCCTATAGTACTTAGCGTACGCCGCCCCTGTCATTAGGAGTGTCCAAACCGTCCGTGTCTTTAAAGATTAATATCCCGACTAATTACCAACGATTTTTTTCGAAACTCAGTATCAACAATGCTTTTATACTTCTGCTACGATAGATATCTCAAGCGCCCCTCAACACCTTTGCTGAATGCCTTTAAATTGAAATTTGTGTGTAACGGAAAAATGCGTTTTTCTGAAAAACTATGTAACCTAGTGTAATCGTTATAATTTTCCTGCAAGGTTAAACTTAACTTCTACTACCTATTTTTTCATAATTTTAGTTTCAGTAGATTCGGAAATAGATGGAGGCAAACATATTTTTTCTCTACATTTTCGACGATATTTCAGAAAATATAATACCTAAAATTAAAAGAAATGTATTTTTGACTTCAGCGTTATGAAAGCTTTCACACGATATACGAAGAAAAGATTTTTTTTTTCAAGTAACTTAATTAGTACCTCTACATTTTTCCTAAATATTTTTGTGAATGTTTAATAATCTGTAAATATGCGGGTCAATAGTCTTTATTATTTCCCCCCAATTTGAACTTTCCACGTTCCATAGTTTACGAGTAAAATAGCTGTGAAAGATGGACAGACAGACACAGGAGTGATCTTATAATGGTTCCGTTTTTACTTTTTAAGTACGGAACCCTAAAAGGGGAAAGAAGATCAAATTCTCATTTATGACTAGATTTTTTTTTTTTTTTTTTTTAAGTGTCATCATTCCACATACTAATAAATGTAAGCTCAAAATCAGTAACGCATAAATATTAAATATTAGTGCCTGTTTAAATCATAAATACATCTCAAAATTCAAATCCATTTTTTTTCCATTTAGCGGAATTTACAAGCATTAAAAATAATCCGTTACTTCCAAAGGCTGTATTCCTCAAATTCTCCTATTTTGTTTCGTCTTAAATTTTATATTTCTGTTGAAAAAAAATACATAAACATTTTACGAATGCGAATAAATTTTATGATAGAGATTCAATCGTTTTGAAAACCTTTTGACAAACTTTTTGAAAATGCTATTTTATTGATTTTGTAAATATAAATCGACTCAGAAAAAAAAAAAAAAAAAAAAAAACAGTACTCTTCTGATCGGAATATCAAATACCTTATTATTATTATTATATATATATATATACAGTAGAGCCTCGATTATCCGAAGTAATTGGGACCGACCCTCTTTCGGAAAATCGAAATTTTCGGATAATCGAGAATGCTTCAATTTTAAGAATAAGGACAAATATATGCGCTATTTCTTATTACGGTAACAAGTGCTTAATAAAAATAAAGCAATAGCAAAATAGAAACAATAATAAATTAGTTGAATTTTAATTTTAAAACTAAGTACATTTTACATATTACACAAGGGTTTAAAAACAAAGTTTTGTTTGTCGCAGTTTCGATTGCCTTTGCTTTGCAGCTCTATCACGAAGTTTTTTAATACTATTAGTTCACAAGTCTTCCTGCTGCTCCAGCCATGCCAAACCTTTTGCAAAACATTCAAAAGCTTCAGAATTGCTAATTTGTTCGTTTTCTTGGCACACATCGTTGGCACACATCGGTGTCACAAAACGTGAAAAAAAAAAGCTTTAAAAAGAGTTTCGGTTAAAAGAGGTTGTACTGTATATATATATATATATATATATATTACAAAATTTAAAATTTTCCGCCAAGTTTAAAGTATTTTATGTAAATTTTCCTTTTTCAGTAATATTCCGTATATTATACCGGCTTATTAAATTAAAACCCTAGTCTATTAATCTCTAAGATCTTAATTCATATTTATTCCAAATTGCGTAAATCTAAAAATGGCTCGATTATTTATATTTCTTTAATAAAACTTTTATTATTTAAATTCCTATTAAATTCTGCTATTAAATCCCGGTATATCATATTCCCCTTAAATCTTTATTTAACTGCTAAAATATTATTCTGTCTTAAAGAAAAAACCTACTTATTTCAATTTATTCTTTTATTTAAAATATCCAGGTGTAATTAAAATATTTCAAAGATTAAAACTTCGCAGACATAAATTCATTTCTTTTATCGTCTGAAGAGGGAAAAAAGGGTTATTTTTGCATAATCTCGACTACAGATTTTAACCTTTGTTTATGCTTTAGATAGCTGGGGCGAGGATATAAGAATTTTCTAGAACAATCTTTTCAGAAGTGTATAAATACGGATGGCGGGAACCAGAGAAAAGCATATAGCATATAGGAGTAGATGGGCTGTGAGCTTAGAAGTTTTTCAGTTTTTAGCATGTAGAGCTGAGCGTAGTGGATTGCAGTCGTAGCAGACTGGATATTCAATGTGATTGCTCGATGGAGGTAGTAAAATGTTGGATGAATACTGTTTATTATGTGTATAGAATGAGGAAGCAACGGTATCGTAATGGGTGATAGAAGTTAGATGTTAACGGATTAAAGAATAGAACGCAGTCAAGAGATGGAGTGTTTTTAAAACTAATTGTGAGATGAAAATAGACTTAATTCTTTTTACCATGGAAGGAGTGAGCATCTTCCCTAGAGTCAATCGTGAGTGTGGAAATAAAGTGAATAATGTTCCAAGCGACTGCCTTGTGTTAATTCTTCATTTTCTTTATTATTTTAAAACCATTCGGCTGCTACCTGTGCTGTTTAGGAATGGAAACCCTCATTTTTTTTCGACAGTACCAACTACTTGCCGTCAAAATGTCACGTATACATGGCGTATCTGAAAAAGTGGGCAAAAATTTACGGGGTGATGGAACGCAGCTATACGAGCTAATTTCGTCATAGAATGTATGACCGGAACACAAGTGGTGATAAGTTAAAAGGTAGTTTTCGACTGTCCCGGGCGATGGATTGGTTGAGGTAGTCCCATAGCTTGGCCACCAAGATCGCCGGATCACTCGTGTTTGGATTTTTTCCTGTGGGGCTATATGAAAAGCCTAATCTACGAGTGCCCCATTGAACCCGATATGGATCTAGTCACTAGGGCTGCCGTTGTTGACGGCGATATTCGGGAAATGCCTGGTGTCTTCGCAAATGTGCGTCAGTCCCTACCTAGCAGGTGTGAAGCGTGCATTACAGCTGGCGGAAGATATTTTGAGCAATTTCTTTGAGCACGTACATCAATTACATTCTTATTAATAAAATGTTTTCTGAAGTACCTCCTCTCATTCTTGTGTTAATTCTTTAACTGCGACAGTGGAAAACTACCTTTTAACTTCTCACCACTTGCGTTCCCACCATACATTGTATGACGAAATTTGCTCGTATAGCTGCGTTCTATTACCTCCTAAAGCTTTCCCTCCTTTTTCAGATACACACTGTATACACATACAAACGAATTGTATAACCTCCTTTGTTGGATGTACGTTCAAAAGAAAACGAATTAGGATTAAATTCTCATTTTTCACTAGATTTCTTGAAAATATCGTAATTTCACATATTAATAAATGCAAGCTGAAAAACAGTAACGCATAAAATTTTATTGCCAGCTTAAATCATAAAAACATCTCAAACTTTGAATCCAATTTTTTTTTCTTTCCATTTCGAAGAATTTTCACGCATTACAAATTATTCGTTATTTCCGAAGGTTTTATTTCTTAAATTTCCCATTTTGTTTCGTCTTAAATTTTATATTTCTGTTGTAAAACAAGCATGAAAATTTTAGGAATGCTGATAAATTTGATTAGAGCGATCGAGTCGTTTTGAAACTTTTTTTTTTTATTAAATACATCAGACAGGTTTTTTGAAAATACTGTTTCATTAATTTTGTAAGTATAAATCCACCCAGAAAGAAAAACAGAGTAATCAGAATACGAAATACCTTATTACTTTTTAATCAAAATATCTATAATATATAAAATATTTCATCATATTTGAAACTTTTTTTAAATTTTACTTAAATAAAACAGTGTAAAATAACTATCTAGCAGGATTAATATATGAATGTACAAAGTTTTTGATAACCTTTTTAAGCAATAAAAAGGAAAAATAAAGAAAATTCACTGAAATTTGGAACATGTGGGAATATATATAGTATATGAGGCATTCTCACATGATTTTGACTTTTAAGTCCCCGAATAATAATTTTTATTTTAGTACATATTCCTGGGTTTTTTTTTATTTCTTATGTTGGGAAACATCCCATTTCATGACTATTAACGAGCAAATTAACGAGATAAATACGTTTTGGACGATGTTGGGGGGGGGGGGCAAATATACCACGAAATTCCTTACCGTCTCGTGTCCCTGATGCTGATTTTTAAGTTTGGAGCTGTCTGTATAAAACTGTTTCAATAAAAATAATTCGATGTAATTTTTTTTCCGAAACTGGGACTATTGTTTTATATAAATACTAGCAAACCCCGCGGCTTTGCTCGCGTAATAGTTGAAATATGCCAAGTGATATTTGCATGACTAATTTTTATTAGAAGAACACTTTTTGAAATTATTCAAAAATTACAAATTAAGACATAGTTTGACTAAACTTCATTGTAAAAGTGCAATAGACAGAAATGAGATTTTAATTAATAAGAACTAAAACTAATTTTAAATAAATGATACTTTAGAAAGTATTTTGAGACTTTTATGCTCATTTCAGTATACATTTGAAGTTTTGAATTTTTCAGAAACCATCTGAACATATTTACATATTAAAATTTGCCATCATGTCAAATTCCAAGCTTCTTGTCTAACAGTCTACCACCCTTCTGGTGTTAGTGGCACCAACAAAAAATGCCGAAACACAGTTGAAATAGAATGTCTCGAAAAATGTTGAAACAGAGACTGTCAGCATTAATTTGCCAATATTAACCTTGAAATTGGTTGGTATTTCCTAATATTCTATAGAAAACGGAATTTAGATGTTTTTAAAGGCTTTCTTGTTGTTCCTGCCAACACGGTGGTAGTGCCACCGGCATAAAATATAGCTCGTATAAGATCAGGGACTATCACTCTTGATTCGCAACCAATAACTTCTGTAATCGGTTTATTATTTCCTGAGATTCCATAGAAATCGTAATTAGAACTCTTTTAGAATGCTTTTCGTTCCTTCCCTTCGCTTCACTTCTTTTTAATTTCGAATTTATTTTCGACTGTTCTTAGAGGATTTTTATATTTTATAAGTAACTACCGTTCTATACTTAAAGTTTCTAGCCTCTTCAGTACCGCAGAAATCGTAATTTAGAACGTTTTTCGTCCATTTTCACTCGTTTTAAATTTCGAATTATTTAGAAAATGTTCTTAGAGATCATTTATATGTTATAAGTAACTACCGTGCCTAGTTTTAAATTGCTAGCCCCTGCAGTATTACAGAAACGCAATTTAGATCGTTTTTTGCTCCTTCACAGCCTTTGGGGTAGTGGCACCGATATGAAATGCAGCCTATGTTGGAGCGAGGGCTGTCACTATCGTTTTCACACAATTATTTTTTAAATCGGTTCGTTACTTCCTGAGATTGCGTAGAAATCGCAATTTAGAAAGTATTTTAGAACGCTTTTCGCTCATTTTCACCCCTTTTAAATTTTGATTTTTTAGGAAATGTTCTTAGAGATCATTTGTATTATCCTATGAATAACTGCCCTGCCTAATTTCAGGATTCTAGGCCCTTCAGTAACACAAAAATCGCAATTTAGGACGTTTTTTGATTCTGCAACCCCTAAGTGGTAGTGACACCGAAATGAAATAGAGCCTATGTTGGAGCAAGGGATGTCATCATCAATTCCCAACCATTGCTTTTGAAATAGGTTGGGTACTTTCTAAGATTGCGTAGAAATCGCCCTTTAGAACGTTTTTTAGAACTCTTTTCGTGCATTTTCACTCCTTTTAAATTTCCAATTTTTTAAGAAATGTTCTTAGAGATCATTTATATATTATAAGTAACAACCATTCCAAATTCCATGTATCTGGGCCCTTCACTAACACAAAAATCGCAATTTTGAACGGGGTTTTTTTTTTGCTCCTGCACCCCGCCCCCTTTTGTTGTAGTGGCACCGACATAAAATGTAGCCTATATTGGAGCAAGGATTTTCACCATCCTTTTGAAAACATTATTTTTAAAATAGGTTTGGTACTTCTTGAGATAGCGTAAAAATCGCCATTTAGAACGTTTTTTAGAACGCTTTTTGCACATTTTCACCCCATATAATTTCGAATTTTTTTATAAATGTTCTTAGAGATCACACATATCTAATAAGTAACTACCATGCCAATTTCCATGTATCTGGACCCTTCAGTAACTCAAAAATCGCAATTTCGAAATTTTTTTGCTCCTGCACCCCCTTAGTGGTTGTGGCACCAACATAAAATGCAGCCTATGTTGGAGCAAGGGTTGTCACCATCATTTTGACACCATTATTTTTGAAATCGGTTTGGTACTTCTTGAGATTGCGTAAAAATCGCCATTTAGAACGTATTTTAGAAGGCTTTTTGCGCATTTTCACCCCCTTTTAAATTTCGAATTTTTTAAGAAATGTTCTTACAGATCATTTATATCTAATAAGTAACTACCATGCCAAATTCCATGTATCTGGACCCTTCAGTAACACAAAAATCGCAATTTCGAACATTTTTTTTTTGCTCCTGCACCCCTTTAGAGGTACTGGCACCGACATAAAATGTAGTCTATGTTGGAGCAAGGGTTGTCACCATCATTTTGACGCCATTATTTTTTTAATCGGTTTGGTACTTCCTGATATTGCATAAAAATCGCCTTTTAGAACATTTTTTAGAACGCTTTTCGCGCATTTTCACATCTTTTCAATTTCGATTTTTTTTAAGAAGTGTCCTTAGAGATAATTAGTATCTTATAAGTAACTACCATTCCAAATTTTATTTTTCTACCTTCAGTAACAAAAAAATCGCACTTTTAGAACGTTTTTTGCTCCTGCACCCCCTTTTGGCCAGCGGCAGGGGCATAAGATATAGCCTATGTTCTAAGTTGGACTAACACCATCATTATGATACCATTACTTTTGGAATCGGTTCGGTAGTTCCAGAGCTTACCTCCTACAAATAAACAATTTTTACCTCTTTATAATATTAGTATAGATATAGATTAGTATAGATAGATGTAGAAAAAATTATCCTGCACATATTTTTACGGTTGTTATTATTTTTTTAACTCTGTCCCTGGATTTTAGATTCCTTACCGTCCCTCTTGCTAAAATTATACAGAAAATCACATCAGATGCAGCCGCAGAAGTTTTTTCAACTCTTTTCTCATGCAAAGGTATGCTAGAGAAAGAATGGCAAAAATTCTTTGACAGGAAATTTACTACAAATTTCCTGTAATTTCCTATTTCCTGTGCTGTATTTAATTACGTTTTGTGTTTGCTCCATGTAGGTGGCTCACGGAAAAATATTCTATCTTGTGCTGCATTTGTAGCCTTGCCAGCCTGTAGTAGTGAGAAGTTTCAGGCTGGGTATCGTTCCATGTGGTTTAGTCGGTAGAACGTCAGTGCGCTATACTGATGGCCCGGGTTCGAGTCCCGGTATGGAATCTTTTTCACTAGGTTGGCTTTTGCACCTTTTAAGCAAATAATTTGAAATTTGATTTTCATTTGAAATACAGGAAATTTACTGCAGAATTTAAGTTATCATTTAAATATCAATTTCAAGCATCGTGGCTTTATTGGTATAGTCTTACCGTACCCAAGATTTATTCTGCACTTTTAGAGGAAAATTATTATTTTTTCTTTTAATTTAATCCAATGTAAATAACTGTTGCTAAAAATCAATGAACATTGTAGCTATCACATAGTCTTAAAATGATTTGCCTAAAAATAGGTGGTAATTTCCCTTACCGCCCCTTTTTTTTTTCCTTACCGTCACTTTTTTCCCTTAGCGTCGCCCCCTTTTTTTTCCTTACTGTCCCTTTCTTAACATCCCTTTAAGAGAATCTTATACCAAAATGTTGTACTAAAAATACTACATTGTTATAATTTCTTATTTGAATGTTCTGTGGGTACTATACAAATTCATTAAAAGTAAAAATATAGAAGAAAGTAAAAAGTTAGAGAGGCAAAATGGCAAGGAAAATTAAACTCGCAAGTTAACTTCAGTTAAATAAAAATATTGTCGCTGCTGACCATTTTTTCTTTATTTTGAATCATTAAGGCATTCGTGATTCGTCTATAAGTTTAAAATGTTATTTTAATAAATTTAATTTCACCAGATTTTTATTCTTGAAAGTTAAAATTTTGTGAAAATGTCTGCTCATATACACTATATGGCCATTAATCACTGGACACTTTCAATTTTAGACATTTTGTCGAACATTTAAAAATATACCCGTCGGGTTCTTCTGGCACTTCAGGATTATAAAGAATATGTTTGGCCCCATATTTATCAACGTTGAGTTGATAGAGAAGGCAATTAGCAGCGTTCGTACGGGTGCTTGAATTTCTAGATTAAGAAATTCTTCGGTACCAGTATTTTCTTATAGAAAATCTCTCTTAAAATAAGGTAAAATCTCATTCGTTTAAACGAGATTTATTTTTCTATAAAAAAATTCTGATATTTGGGTTTGAAAATAACGGTACCCGTACGAACCCTGATTAGGGGACCAACAAAAAATCAAAGACAAATAATAATATTTGGATTACCCTGTAAAATTAAATGCACAAAATGATCTATCGCCACAGCATACAAATATCTGAATATTGAACAATATGCGTAAGAATAGCACCTATATCCATGGAGATATAACGATTTTTTTTTCAAGTTCAAAAAATTCTTGCACAAAATGATCTATCGCCACAGCATACAAATATGTGGATATTGAACAATATGCGTAAGAATAGCACCTATATTCATGAAGATATAACGATTTTTTTTTCAAGTTCAAAAAATTCTTGCATTTTTTTGCTTATATGCATGCAAGGCTTTCAAACAAAATTAACTTCAGTTTCAGAAAAATTGTATAAAAATACCAGTCAAATATCGTGAAAATTCAGAAAGATATCGGAAATAGAGTGAGCTGATTTTTAGTTGTCCTTTAAAAGCAGCAATGCAAGTTCAAAAACAATAACGCATAAATATTAAGGGTTAAATGTTATTGCCCGCTTAAATCATAAAAGAACATCTCAAAATTTAAATGCAATAAATTTTTCATTTCGCAGAATTTTCACGCATTACAAATGATCCGTTATTTCGATGCTTTGTTCTTTAAATTTTCCATTTCATTTCACAATTTCAAAATTTATATTTCATTTAACAGGCAAGCATGAAAATTTTAGAAATTCTGGTAAATGTGATTAGATAGATCCAATCGTTTTGAAACGTCTTTCTAAAATACATTCGACAAGCTTTTTGAAAATGCTGTTTTATTGATTTTGTAAATATAAATCCATGCAGACAGAAAAGAATGAGCATTATTCTTCTCAGAATATGAAATACACAGCTCAAAACAATTAGGGGAGTACATGGTTTTAACGAAATTACGCAAATATTTACACCAATAAGTAACGTAAAATAAAACATCCATAATTTAAAGTGTTGTAGAAAACAGATAAAGAAATCTTCACATGTAAATTAAAGTTTATGACGTCAAAAACTAGAAAAAGGAGATAGGTGCTGAAATCGGAATTTTGCAGAAACATTTGTTTCACTGCCTCAGTTGTAAAATTCAATTGCTCAGCTTGTGTTTTGAGAAAAGGTGGCTTGCAAATGTCACAACAACATGATTTACCGCAATCCATGGCTTGGCGTGTTATCGGTACAGTTGAATTTGGAGAAGCACAACGAAGTGACGCTGTTGGAGTCGCAAGAAGTGAGCATGAAAAGCTATGAAATCGATTCCAAGGCACATGGAATGGTAGTCATCGACAGGTACAAAGTCGAAAATGTGCTAACACAGAAACCGTTGACCGATATATCCTGTTAACAGCTCGTCGATATGGAACGGGCAATCCTACTGAGCTGCAAGCACAGTTGTTCTTGGCCGCAGGACGAAGGGTGTCCAGCCAAACAGCCCGAAATATGTTTCATCAGGGAGGTCTCTATGCACGTAAGCCAGTGGTATGTATGCAGTTGACCTCAAATTACTGTGTGGCCCAAAGAAGGTGGGGCACTGAACATCGAGTTTGGAGGCAACGTTGTTGGAGTCATATTCTGTTTACAGACGAGTCCCGATTCAGTCTGGATGTGATATCTGATGTGTTTTGGCATGGAGAAAAAGAGGCACTCAAAATAATCCCATATTCGTTCGTGAAAGATCACATTACAGACGAGGTGGGTTGATGTTATTGGCTGGAATCAGCATAAGTGGGCGTACGGGACTGCATATCATTCGGAATGGCACTTTGACGATCCGAAGTTATACAGACGAGATACTGAGACCTCATGTCGTATTTTATGTTGCAGCAATTAGTGATTTCTTTTTTTTTCATTCATGATAATGCCAGACTTCATACAGTTCGTCTTGTACAAAACAAGCTTGAAGCTAAAACAATACAGCGTATGGAATAACCAGCATGCTCTCCTGACCTAAATCCGATCGAGCATGTTTGAGACATACTCAGACGACGCATTGCTGCGAGAAAGAGGCCTCCTTTTACTGTCCGGAACTTGGAGATTGCAATTCTTGAGCAGTAAAACAGTATTCCCCAATGACTTATCGATAACCTCATCGCATCCATGGAAAAAAGGTGTGCAGCAGTCTTAGCTGTTCGAGAAGACCACACGCCGTATTAAAAATCTTGCATCATTTCTAAACAATACCTTTTATTTATCATTTACATGAAACCAAATTGTTGCCATAAACCATCTTTTAGTGTTCTTTTCATCTTTTCAAAGAATAAAAGCTCCCCTACAATTTTTTGCGTCTTTTTTTCTGTATTGCGCATTGATACACCTGTACTATCCATTTTATGCCCATACATGGCTGTCTTGCACTGTTCTTTTCATTTTTTTGCTTGCTCCCCTAATTTTTTTGAGCAGTGTACTTTAGCAGTTTTTTATCATAATATATTGTAACAAATAACAGGATTCATAAATATAAGGATGTTTTCAAAAATAGCAAAAATATCCGATATTTTGATATACATATACGATATAAAATTATGCATGAAAATCAGTTAAAATCATCCAAACTAAGCTAACAATTGCTAAAAGTGATAAAAAACACACTTAAAAGGCGTATAAATACCTTTATTCAGAACGGCATATGTTTCATCGCTCAGACGGCGACATTCTCAAGATCTCTGTTATTTAATTAATATTTATTTTTAAATTTACTGCAGGCTATAAATTCTAATTTAATTCAACAATTTACAAAATACAAATATACATAAATGTAATGAAACATGTTTTACGTCAACAAAGACAACAATTACAAAATATTATCTTCTTCATTGTTTTTAATTTTTATTAAAAAAATAAAGATTTTAATATTACTAACTTGACAAACTTTCAGTCTCATGTATAAAAATTCAATCTTTGTAACAACAACAACAGTAATCACAAAGGTAGCAGTGTAATAAAATTATTTCCTTATTCAGTACCACAGTTTTTACACGAATGAAAACAAAATTCATGTGTATTCAGCTCACTGCCAGAATTGGAGAACGAAACGCGTTATTTAATTTTTAGAACTACTCACTGCAATGATCTACACTAAAATGCAACATGGCGGAAAACAAGGCAATATCAGAGTTATGCAGCAACTCTTGTATTTTCTGTTACAACAGAAATCGAGATTCTCTAATCTGATTATAATTGATATGATGCTGTAAAATGGTGTTCATATTTATGTGTAAAATTGTTTAAAATTAGAATTTATGAAATCCTTAGAAATAAAAAATTATGAAAACTTTAAGGTGTCAAAAGACTCCTCATGGTAGAAATAGCTATACCATATCCATATTTTTATATCCAGGATGGGCTGGAGGAAAATGATATCGCTGAATTAATTTAACATCTATTGTACGAAAAGTCAAAAAATTAATTTTGGGGAAATGGTTAAACTTAGAGCTGTGGTTCCCAACCTTTTTTTGCCCACGCCCCACCAAAACATTTGTAAACTCACCATGCCCCCCGCCCCCATCACTCTCTAAATTATGTCTCTTATTATTTATAAAGTGAACTTTATTCACACGTTGGAAGCGTAAGACAGCCTTAACAATAATTAATCAATCCACATTTTCTAACTTATCAAGGAGAATCTTCTGTGAAAAATGTGTTTTTAACACAATTCTATAAATTCAATGAAACTTATACATCTTCGCCTATGTGCCCAAATGAGTTTTGTTGTACTTTTCCAACTTCCTTCAATGTTAAAGAAATGTGTTATATGGTTTGTATTTTTATTTTCATAAAATATTTTGAACAGAGGCTTACATTTAGCATTGAAATTGATAACATTCATATATATTATAATTCAATTTTGTAATATAAAATTGTATTTATTAATTACATATTACGATTATTAAAATATTATTTGTTATTAAGAGTTGGCGGAAAAACTTTGACACTAAATTTTCTTTCTATGGTTAACACAATACGCGAAGCATTTCAAGATTCACATTTTTATTAATTTTAAGTAGCCATTTTTCCCCATCATAACACATTTTTTTCTGTTTTCCCTTCTCCAATATAGTTAATTGTCTTCTGTGTATTATCGCATTTTAAAATTTACAATGTTTATGCAATTTATTTACTGTGTAGGAAGCCTGCACTAGAGTCATAGATATTTACAACCTACCAATTTCCTTTTCTAGTGCTATTTAAGATTTATAAATTTTATAAAGTTGGCAATACCTCATTTAGATATTTCATTTATTTTTTTATGTTAAATATGTTCAAGACAGTCAGATTTTTGTATACTTTTATGTAGTTTCACGTGTAAAAGTTTCTTCATGTGACATATAGCAGAGGGAATAGAAATAGACAGCTCATTCAATAAATAATGGAAAAGATTACGAAAAATTATAAATACAATATTACCAGAAAAATATAAACATTTTTAATCCTGAAAAAAAAAAAGAAAAAGAAAAAGAAAAAAAGAAAAAAAAATGTGAAGCATTTAAAGCTTATCCGTATAATTATTCTGGTGTAGAGTCTATTTTAAACTTTTGAAAATTCAAGTAAAAAAAATATTTTTTAAATTTTACTTGTAATTTTCCATTTCTTTTTTTTTAAGACAAAAAAAAAATGATAAAAAGTGGAGTGAGTAAGAAATTTGGAATTGCCCCCCTGAAAAGTCAAATTGCCCCCGTGGGGCTTACGCCCCACGTTGGAAACCACTGACTTAGAGAGTAATTTTGTTAAAATCTAAAAGGTGTCTTTTGACACCTCTTGGTAGAAATAGTGTTAAAGATGAAATTATAAAACGAATTCTTCGGTAAATTCAGTTGCTGAATTGCAACGTATTGCAACAGACATCACATTCACTAATTTTTTTGAAAATGATGCTTACATGTATAATTCTGTTACTTTTTAAATCTTCATATGTCGAATTTTCTGGAATTCTACTTGTATCCAATTTTAATTTTTTTGAAACAAACACTGGCGTCCAATTAAATGGGTGCGGCTTTGAAAGTGATTGCTACATAAATGGTTATGACTTCGTTAAAAATGCAAATATTTTTATGCGGTTTTTTGCACTGTGTTCAGAATTAATTGAATAATCTAAATAGATCATTTTTTTTGAAGTCCCTTTAACTTAACCCTCTCGATGGCAACGTAAAAGTAGCAAAATTTGTGCAATCCGAGATTTCTTCGGGGATTCATTTTTCCCACTAGCGACTATTTTTTAATTCAACTCGGACCACTTTTTAAGTACAAAAAATTACATATAGATTTTAACAACATCTACAAGAGAACTATGTTGAAAATTGATTTTCTTAACATAGTAGAACAAGAATATAAAAGTAGTCTCCAGTGACAGCCCTGATTTAGCCTGATTTAAATGTAATGTGCGCAATTTTTTAACTTATTTTGTTAAAAAAAAATTTACGCAGCAAGAGGGTTAAATGTAAACTTATCTGCTTTTTCGTTCCCTACATTCTTAGCTGCTACATTTTCTGCTACATTCTTAGAAATACTTTCTTCAATTCATAAAAATATTCCTGGTAGCACTGCTGCCGGAATATATCCGAGAATTTAAGAATGTCCGTCTGTTTTTTCTCTGTGACGAGAAAGAAAATATCCGCCAATTGAAGAAATTCCCGCTCTCTTTTTTTCAGTTCTAGGACAAAAAAATTCCGTAGTCTGAAAAAAAGGAGTTTAAAAAAAAATACTTCTCTCGTTCTTCCGTGGATGGCCTTGAACCTGAGACCGCGCATTTCGAATCGAGCATCTTAACCTCTAGGCCAGCGAACGCGTGGTAGAGAGCGAGTTTAAAATGAAGATATGAGTTTTCTTCAAATGGGGGATTGGTAAGCCTTGTTAACCCTTTATGTACTGAATTCTGAATTCATGAAGTATTTCTCTTTTAAAGCATTTTTCGTGAATTTTTGAAATTACATTAGAAGATTTACATAATCATTTAATAAATTTTAGAAGGCTTTTAGAAGGATTGAAGGATTTAGGAGTTAATTAAATTTGAATTTACAGGAATTTTGTGCAATATTTATAACCCCACTCAAATCTTTTATTTTAAATATTTTTCTTAGTATTCTGTAGAATTAGGAAATGTACAAATATAATGTTCTTACAATAGAAAAATAGAAATATTTCCGAATTGAAAAATCCCTTCCTCCCAAACGCCAAGAAAGCTGAAAAGATGCGAAGACAAAAGAAATCCTCCTTTTAAAAATATTTTTGTTTTATGTAACCAATAATGCTTTTGGATCAAGATAAAGTAATGCATCTATAACTCATTCTATACTGTATTACAACTAATCGATGTATTAAATGAATTTTATAACAAGTTATTTTAATGGTACTTATAAGTACCGTCAGTAGATAAAGAACTTCTTGTTCAGAAAGCTCAGAAATTTAAACTTAATTGCAGGGACATTTCGTCGCCATGAAATAATGGTTGGTGTTTTAATACTTATAGAGTAATAGAGGATAAAAATTATTACATATGAGAAATATTTTTAATAAGACATAATTTGATTGTTAGATATAAAATATGAGTATTACATTTTTAATTAAATTCCAGAAGAAATGTTTGCTTTCTTGAAAAAATTGGTTTTTTAAGTTGATTGAACTACTATATATTTTTTAAATATGTTCGTTTAGAATATATTTTACATGCGAATATTTTTTTTAATCTCCAAAAAATAAATTGCGAATAAGTTGAAATGAATTATCAAACTGATACTTTATTAAATTCGAAAGCATTATTTTTGTTTGTTTGTTTTTAAATAAATTAGATTAATTTACTGAATTTTCGTTTTCATGATAAAAATAAATTCGAGCATTGGTATTTATACAGCCAATATGCATGCCTGCAAGGAATAAACGGAATTTATCCCTCTTTTTCAGACCTTCGGGAAGAATTAACGTAAAAAGAATGTTTTCTAGGCGTACGGAAATCATTTGTTTAAAAATGACGAATAATTTAGTGTTTAAAGACTAACTTTTCTGACAATGTCTTGTGCAGTTTAAAGTCAACTAAACAAAACCAGAAAAGATTCTTTCTTATGAAGCTGTAAATAACTTATCGAAAATTAGACACTTTATCTTTCAAAGGCTGTTCTAAATAAATTAGTCTCACATAATTAATGATTCTTCATTAAAATATTTAGCTTCAAACATACAGCTTGTACGTTTTCAGGGCTAAAAAGTCCTTGCTAGAGCAAGATATTTTTATCTACAGAAACGGCACGATCAATAACAGTTGAAAAATTCATTTAGTCTTGTTTTGACTCAAACTAACAAAAATATCATATGCAACATTATTTTGGTAATAGCTATCAAATATGTGAAAATATCGAAAATATCAAACATTGTGATATTTTGCAAATAAATATCGATGATATATCGTGATATGTCAAGATACATATCCATTGATACATATTTTCAGGTTCAAAATCATTCCCCCTTTGAGACCTGACCTACACAATTGTGTAGGCAGTTCTAAGGAAAAAGAAAACGCAATTACCTCTTTTTGTGTCACTTAAAGCCGAGCCTGTACCCACACATTTGTGTGGATCTTCCCTTGACGTAACTTGACATCGAAAAAAAATTATATATATATATATTTTTTTTTCAGCCAAATATGATCCTATTAATTAGTTTTAAACATCAAGACTTTTCATTTCTACCAGAAATCTTCAGGTCTTAATGGGTTAAGAAAATTTAAATTTTGCATTAAATTTTACATTTACAGACTTTCTCATCTTTGAAATATCTAAAAGTATTAAATGCACATCAGATATTTTGAAACAAAGTTTTTAAATAAAGATATTTCATAACTTACTGGATTTGAAACATTTATAATATCTAAAAGAGATACTCTAAAGAAGCTAAATGAGCCCCTTTTTTACTCATACTGTTTAAAAAAAAACGTGCTTCTTGTTCTAGCAAAAAGATTTATGAAAATTTAATATAACCCCTTCCGAGTTACCCACGATTCCAAAAGGCTTTCCTTTATCTTCAAAAACCTCAGAAACCAATAATAGATTTAAAAGATTTAAAGAAGTATTTCTAAAACAAAGGTTTGCTTTGTTATTAATAATTTTAGGAAGTGTTTCCGTATAGTTTTTACAGTGAAATTAATGAGTTTTCACAACCCAGTATCAACACGAAATACCGGTTTTCGGATGCTGTCGATTTTCAAGTAAACATTTTCATGTCACACAAACATTTTCAGCAGATAAACATGCTAAATTAACAGCGTGGAATGGACTATATTTTGTTACTCTTGAGTGTATAAATTTTGTAACACAGCTAAAAGGGTTTACTTGAGAACTGACAACATCCGAAAATCCGATACTTCGGGTAGATACCAAGTTGCGGAATAGATTAATACACTGTAAAAACTAATTGAAAATCTTTCCCAAAATCACTGGCAGCGAAAGAAACTTTTGTTTCAGAAATGCTTCTTTAAATATCGCAAATCTAATTGTTTCTTGGCATAAAAAAACAGTTTTCTCAATGGTAAGTATCTTGGAAGACGTTATAGTATATTTTTGTTAAACATTCTTGCTATAGATCAAAAACCATTTCCCTTTTATTTTATAGCGTACATAAAACAAACCCTATAAGGAATAACTTTTAAATTGCAGATTCCAGATATGATGAAGAACTATTGAGATTAAATGAAATTTTAAACATTTAATGATAATTTTGACCATTGTGTAACCGCAGTTTTAACTTTTCCGGAGGTTCAATAATTCAGAAATGCTCATCAAAATATGACATCGATGTTTGGGAAGTTTTTCACTTACGAAAGAATTCTAACAGACTAGTAAATGATTTATTAGGTACTTCCTGATTTACCAAAGTCTGCTTACCTTTTCTTTAATTCAACTCTTTCCCCCATCCCTCTTCTGACACTCTCCTTCACGCTCATCTTCCTCCTACCTCACTCTGAATAAACTATAAGCAGCCTTTTCATTGGTACCCTTGGTTACGTCATCCATACAAGAAATTCTTGATTCAACTGCTTACTCACTTACCGCTATTTCGCACTTGACTACGGGCTGCATTACTTGCTCCTACCTTCATGTTTTCATTCATTTTCTTTTAGTATTTTTAACGATTGCACTGAATGATGGAGATCTTGTGTTTTAGGCTTTTTAATGTTTAAGAAGTACAGATACCCCCCCCCCCCCCCGAACTCCATCTTGCCCTCTTTTCCCCGTCCGGAGCTTTAACCCCTTGGGGACGAGAGACCGGTGTTCGTGTCGCGTAAGGTGCTCAGAATCGGGGATTATTCTCACTAGTAAATTTTTATTGTGAATTTTGCCTTATTTAATCCGAGCATTTTCCCGATTCAATTAACCAAAAATTTCTATTTTAAAAAAACGGTGATTAAAGATTAAAAATTCTGTAAAGGACGCTCGTCCCGAAGGGTTTAAAAATTCTGCCGGAGGAAAATGTCTGAAGTCAATACCGTGAGACCACATTTTACAACCCTCAACGACATCTGATTAGATTTGAAGCACTCTGTGTAAGAACATAAACGCTGCACAGTGGTCCCAAATCGCGATTATGTGGCCAAAAATCAGAAAATCGAAGTTTCGTATTTCGAAATGAAATCTATTCTACAGTATTTAGAAATATCTGAAGATTTATATTGTGTTATATTTTGCTTTTATCAGCTCACATGAATTAGCATTGCTTATGTGAAGTTAGGAGTTTTTAGCGTTTCCTGCTGTTGCGTGAATTTCAGGCAAATTCGCTGCATTCACACCCTAAGACCATTTCAGATAGTTTCTCGTTTTTTTCTTTGCACTTCTCTGAAACAACATTAAATTAAATATTTAATTTGATTTTTCGATTGCAAAAATCTCAAAAATTAAAAAAAAGAGGAATTTTTAAAAAAATACATAGTTTTAAGGCCTTTTTGTACATAAAAAGTGATATATAAAAAAGTCCTTCCGAGTTCTTCGGACTTTTATAGTACAAAATGTAGAATGAGCCTTCTAAAATTATATCCCAAGAGATTTATTGCGACTTTTTGAGAACTATCAGTATGAAGTTTGACATTGGATATTGCCAGTATTAGTCCAACATGAGTAATCTGGTTTAAAGTCAATCTAATTTCCGCGCTGACACAAAATTGTCAGTGTTTATATAATGTAACATTCTAATTAACATAACACTGTCAATTTCATTTTTTTTAATTCGCGGAGGGAGGGGGGGGGGGTTAAGAGTTGGGGATATTTTTTTATATTTTTATATATATTTTATTTGTTTTTGATAGCAATATTTAAACTTTGCTAACAGTAATTGCGTGATGTTCGGTTTTATCCTCAAAAATAAATTATCTATTTCTCAATATAAAACAAAACATAGGTAAGATAAATTGGGCTTACCTTGTATTTATGTATATCCGTACATTATCTGGTAACACACGTCGGTAAGGGTAATTATGTCTTGATCTTCTCCTATATTTCTGATTTATCTACATGCAATGATCGTGTGATGTTCATGTCATTTAAAAGACATATGTTTTTTTATGTGACTTGTAAAACTTAAATTTGTCCGGAAACTTTTTAAATAGAAATAAAATTAACATTTAATAAAAGCTTTAGAAATACATCTCTCCGTTGGAGAGTCTGGTATACAAGTGAAAAATAGAAATAAAAAAGAAAAGTGCCCAGCTAAACTGATGACATTGAGCTCACAGGCTATTCACAATAATTGTATAGTATACTCTTATTTTAAAGAATAATGCCCCTCAAAAAAATAAGTGAAGGGGAATTAGCCCCCGTTTCCCTTTTATACTTAACCAGTGAACCTCCAAATCTAACCAGGGAAGCTCCTTATCATAATAAACCGGTATACCAAATTTGGAGCAAATCGAATAATCTTGCAAAAAAAAAACAAACATTTATCTAAATTAAGGGGGTGGACTAGCCCCCCTTTATCCTTAACCAATGAATCGCCAAAACGAATCAGGGAAGCTCCTTAACATAATAAAACGGTATACCAAATTTGGAGCAAAGCGAATAATTATGCATGAAAAACCCGTTTATATAAATTAAGGGAAGTTCCTTAACATAATAAGCCGGTATACCAAATTCGAAGCAAATCCAATGATTCTGCATGAAAAACCAATTTATCTGAATTAAGGGGGTGGACTAACCCCCCTTTTCCCCCTTTATCTTTAACCAATGAACCCCCAAAACTTATCAGGGAAGTTCCTTAACATAATAAACCGGTATACCAACTTCGGAGCAAATCGAATCATTCTGCATGGAAAACCCATTTATCTAAATTAAGAGGGGCAGGCTAACCTCCCTTTTCCCCCTTTATCCTTAACCAATGAACCCCCAAAACTAATCAGGAAGTTCCTTAACATAATAAAACGGTATACCAAATTCGGAGCAAATCGAATCATTCTGCATGAAAAACCCATTTATCGGAATTAAGGGGTTGGACTAGCCCCCCTTTTCCCCCTTTATTCTTAACCAATGAACCCCCAAAACTAATCAGGGAAGTTCCTTAACATAATAAACAGGTATACCAAATTTGGAGCGAATCGAATAGTTCTGCATGAAATACCCATTTATCTGAATTAAAAGTAGTGGATTAGCCTCCTTTTCCCCCTTTATTCTTAACTAATGAACCCCCAAAACTAATCAGGGAAGTTCCTTAACATAATAAACCGGTATACCAAATTCGGAGCAAATCGAATCATTCTGCATGAAAAACCCATTTCTCTGAACTAAAAGGGGTGAACTAACCCCCTTTTCCCCCTTTATCCTTAACCAATGAACCCCCAAAACTAATCAGGGAAGTTCCTTAACATAATAAACCGGTATTCCAAATTCGGAGCAAATCGAATCATTCTGCATGAAAAACCCATTTATCTGAATTAAAAGGGGTAAACTGACCCCCCCTTTTTCCCCCTTTATCCTTAACCAATGAACCCCCAAAACTAATCAGGGAAGTTCCTTAACATAATAAACCGGTATACCAAATTCGGAGCAAATCGAATGATTCTGCATGAAAAACCCATTTATCTGAAGTAAGGCGGTGGACTAACCCCCCTTTTCCCCCTTTATCCTTAACCAATGAACCCCCAAAACTAATCAGGGAAGTTCCTTAACATAATAAAACGGTATACCAAATTCGGAGCAAATCGAATGATTCTGCATGAAAAACCCATTTATCTGAATTAAGGGGGTGGACTAACCCCCCCTTTCCCCCTTTATCCTTAACCTATGAACCCCCAAAACTAATCAGGGAAGTTCCTTAACATAATAAGCCGGTATACCAAATTCGAAGCAAATCCAATGATTCTGCATGAAAAACCAATTTATCTGAATTAAGGGGGTGGACTAACCCCCCTTTTCCCCCTTTATCCTTAACCAATGAACCCCCAAAACTAATCAGGGAAGTTCCTTAACATAATAAACCGGTATACCAAATTCGGAGCAAATCGAATGATTCTGCATGAAAAACCCATTTATCTGAATTAAAGTGGGGTGAACTAACACCGTTTTTCCCCCTTTATCCTTAACCAATGAACTCCCAAAACTAATCAGGGAAGCGCCCTATCACAATGAACCTAGAAAAAAATTTTGAAGCAAATCGGATGTTTCTATCAAGAGTTATCGCGTTACGTACATACATACATACATACGTACGTACGTACATACATACAGAACGGGCGGGCACATTAGCTCTCAGGCTTTGATAGCCTGTGATCTAATCTGTTAAGGGTGTATTCGAAAAAATATTTTTCCACCCTCAACAGCTCGAAATTTTCTGAGACATTTTCAGACTCATTTTTAAAAGTAAAAACATGAAACTTGCTGGGGTGATTTCTGAAGACATGTTTAACATGCCGTGTGATTTCATTTTCAGCTCAATTAATTAGAATTTGATTTCTAAACAATTATTTTCTCAGTATGACCATTTTTTTCATTCCCAGATCGCCCGCTTCGGAAAATTCGGTTCAAAACGCCAACTTTGACAGCGTTTTTTACAGTATTTTCTGCATTTATCAAAAAATTAAGAAGCACCGCACATTATATAGTTTCTAAATAAGAGAATTTCCAAGTTTGATGCGTTTGAGAGCAAAAATGAATTTTAAAATGAATCAGAAAATAAGCAGTTTGGATCGGAATACACTCTTAACGGTTTTTGCAACTAAATTTTGAAACCTCTGTATAACATTTTTACAGCTTAGCTAATAAACAAACCGTTTACCGCATAATTCTATTGATCTTTGTTTTTGAGATATTTAATTTTAAAATCAGGGTCTTATTCGCTGGACACCCTGTATATATATAATATATAAAACCATAATATATAACAAATCGTCATCGATTTCCAATAATTGAAATTAAATTTATAATATAGCAAATATTCATAACTCAGACATTTTACAGAATAGAGAAGGAGCATGTAACTAGTAACCTATGTGCAACAGTGAATATGAAATAAAGTTTTAAATATGCCATGAAAGATGACAAAAATGCAACATAAAATGGAATTTCTTATAAATAGGTATCAAATTACTACATTAGTAGAAATTATAGGATAATACACATAGTTTGTGCGCAATTGCAGCAATAAACCAAGCGTATAAAAATTTTTAATATGTTTGCTAACGTTGCAAAAACATTAAGCTAACAGGAATTATATATTTATATAATATATAAAAGATACCACAATAAAGAAAATGCGTTTCAAAAAGAATTTTTTTTTTAATTCCAAATGAAAATAAAATAACAAATAGTGATCATTCATAATAACTTGCGCATTAGCAGCATAGAAATTTGAATGACAATATAAAACTATAATATATAACAAATCGTCATCGATTTCCAATAATTGAAATTAAATTTATAATATAGCAAATATTCGTAACTCAGACATTTTATAGAATAGAGAAGGAACATGTAACTAGTAACCTATGTGCAACAGTGAATATGAAATGAAGTTTTAAATATGCCATGAAAGATGGCAAAAATGCAACATAAAATGGAATTTCTTATAAATAGGTATCAAATTACTACATTAGTAGAAATCATAAGATAATACACATAGTTTGTGCGCAATTGCAGCAATAAACCAAGCGTATAAAAATTTTTAATATGTTTGCTAACGTTGCAAAAACATTAAGCTGACAGGAATTATATATTTATATAATATGTAAAAGATACCACAATAAAGAAAATGCGTTTCGAAAAGAATTTTTTTTTAATTCCAAATGAAAATAAAATAACAAAAGGAGATCAATACTAAATTCTAGCAACATGCATGTCTGGGAAATTCAATCAACTGGAAAACATCATTTAATGTTTTAAATTTCCTGATTATTTGAAAAGTATATTTTACCTACTTACAAATAAATTTTATTATTAACCTCTTCGAGACCGGAGGCTTTTGCGCAAATTTTATTCGGTTGGCACAACTTTTTTAAAAAGAGTTACCTTTGCTTAATCAATCAAAAAAATGCTCTAATTAAAGAAACTAAATATTTAATTTAACTAAATTTTAACTAAACTAAATTACCTATTTTTTTTCTACTGGTGCCTAAAACAAATTCTTTATGCTCTTTTTCAGGGTGCATATATGCAACCATGGTCCCGAACGGGTTAAGTAGTATTATTAAGTTTTAGTTTAATTTTCACGTATCGTCACATAAATCTATTGTAAATTTTTTTATTGCGTTTATTTTTTTCAGTTTATTATATGAATGTTAATTTAATTGTATTAATTTATATGCACATTTAAATTTTAATGAATACTTTAACACTTTAACAAATTAAAAAATATATGAAAAATTTGCTCAACCCTTGGGATGAAATGTTGCAGTTACTTGTGTAAATCCACTTTTCTGAAGGTTTATTTAAAAAACAGATTTTATTTTATTTTTCAATAAAAATATATAGAATTGTTTTAGATTAAAACATAGTTTTGATTTTTTTTTTTTTGTAAAAATCTTAAAACTGTTAGGGGTGATAGAATTTTATACCGGAGAGGATGGGGGGAGGGGGGTGGAGAAACTGAAATTTCAAATATACTAGAAAATTAGTGAGGTAATTATTTATTTAATATTACCAAAATAAAGTAACAAAGGCAGATTCTTCATTTTTATTGGAATTTCAAAGTATTATTCTCGTGTAATAGAGAGAAACAAAAGAAAGGGGAGGGGGGGGGGGCGAAAATTTTGAAAGTAATCTAATTAATGAATTTAATGATTTTATTATTCATTCATAGTAAATAGATGTTGAAAACTTAAAAAATAGCAATGATATTTTTAAAATTTCCTTGTTATAGAGACAAATGGAGAAAGGGAAGATTTCAAGTGTGTGTGTGTATGTTGGGTGTGTTGGGGGGGAGGTGGAAAAATTCAGCTGATTGATTCTTATACTCGTTATTGTTAATTTGCAATAACATAAAAAAGAGAAAAAATCAATAAGATTGTAACCTGCACATTTTCAGGGAGGGAGGCACAGGGGGGGGGGGGGGGGGCGTAAAAATTTCACATTTTCATCATCTATTGAATTAGATTATTTGTTTTGAAAAAGGGAAAATATTCCCCATAATCAAAAGTGAAAAATTCTCATATCTGTAAAAAAAAATCCCGTAAAAAAAAAAAGAAATTTAAATTTAATAAAAACTTGGCCCCTCTATTGCGCCCCCCACCAGGAAAGCCAGAAATGATTTTTGGCCACTTGATCGCGATTTGGGAGCACTGTGCGCTGTTTCATATTTTCGCCATATCTCGATATAAGATGTTCTTTAGTTTTTTGTTTCAGCTTCTTTTTTACTTCGATACATGGCAATTTTCCCTCGATTCAACCTTTTTTTCTGGCACATTGTGGGCAATTTATCAACAGAAAATAATGTAGTGTCCATTAAAAGACATTTTTATAGCCTATGGCTTTCTTTTTATGACTTTTATCGATTTTTAGAGTGCCTCCTCTTTGGCACGTGGAAAACATTTTTTCGATATGCTTTCTAGTATTTGAGTGCTAAGAAACACTAAGTGAAAAACACCCAACTTAATATTTGTGAAATTTGAAATAGATAAAATGTTTCCTGGCGTATTGGCATAAGAGACTTGCGTAAACGACAAACATCAAAATTCCTTTCATTAATTACACGAGTGTACGAATCAGGGTTTAAAAAAAAAACTCTGTTTAAAAAATAATAACCCACAGAGAGGTTTTCTTTTTTGGGAGGGGGGAGGGTGTATTAAAAGAAAAAAAAGAATCACTCGGGTTTTTTTGGGATTTTTTAAATTAAAAAAATAATAATAAATTAACCGTACATTTAAAATGAATCTACTCTGTTAATTTACTATTTTTTTAATTTCGAAAAATATACTTATTTACAAAGAAATTTTGCATATGCAAAAACAGCTGCAAATACAAATGTTTCTGATGCTGTGGAACTCTGGCTAGATTTAATAGAACGTCTTGCTCTCGGAATGATTAAAGATGATGTTTAAGGAAAGATGAGTCAAGCTCTTTTACCAAATCATTATCTAGCAAATATGATGAATCCAAGAAATATATGGAAACACTCATCTTCTGAGCAAGAGAAAGAGGGCGTGGTCTTGGCTAACAAGCAAACACCCAGAATGTCTTGTACCATTCTTCCATAACATATCAATTAAATTGCTATTCTCAAAAAATAACCCGTTTTCTGGATGATTAAAATCTCCCAGACACCTTAAATACATTTAAAATTTTAAATTATCATCAGCCTGAATACTCTTTCTATTGTAATGACAACAGCATAATAGTTCTAAAATACAACGTTTAAAGGTTAAAGCAAACACCTTGTTTAAGTTATCGTTAAACATGTCAAATCGAAACCTGTATATAACGGAATGTTGTCTTAAGCAGAAAATGTTGATGATCCGACAGAAGGAATACCGTGCAACTGTACCTGTAAACACGAAAACCTATCTAAAACGGAGCTATTTCCCGGTCCCTAGCAGTTCCTATTTGTCAAGTTTTAATATACGAAGACAGCTCAAAAATGAATTCGTATATTTCTCTTCAAATTTTGATGCCATGCAAATTACTTCTTGTTTCCTATAGATTTATTTCTTGGCTGTCATTTCCTTTTTCGAACATCCTATATTTTAAATTTTGACGATGGAAAATTTCATAAAAGTTTCAGATATGCTCTTTGAAATGATAGACACATTCAGACAGATAGACAGTCGCTTTGAAATGTTTCTTGAAGAATGTTTGACAGATTTTTTTCCCCAGAGTTCTGTTTTATTGATAGTGCAAATCTAAATCACTCAATAAGGAAAACAGGAGTCTTGTCAGATAGGAATACAAAATATTGCATTTATCTAATAATATTTTGCATTAAAAGATTATTGTAACAAATGAATAGGTAACTCGGGCCAGAGCAGAATTGAAACGCAGTGGAAGTATTAACAGCTGAATAAGAGTCTACATCACTTGTTACTTTTATAATTTTATTTAAAATCAAAGGCAGACATCTTTTCTTAAAAGTCTAAACTGAAAAACTTATGTATAAAAGTAGCATGACAAAAAATAAATAAATAAATAAATAAAAATTATGTACGAGAGTAATAACATGTTGCGTCAGAGTGTAAAAAACTTCCAAGTCATGTAAAAAGAAAAAGCTATTGCTAATATACAAGTTACAACAACTTTGTATTTTAACATAATATATATATTAATCGGTTTATTTATTATGCAACGCACGCATTTGGCGAATAATTTTGAGAACGCAGGTTGCCAAAATATAAAAGAATTAAAGCCCCTCATATGCAGAAATGTTGAATGTATAGGTGCCTGTAAACCACTTTGTTCCTTCCATGGACATGTTACCAAAGCGGGATAGTGTTGTTGATAACTCTCTTACAGCTTATGTTTGATTATGCTGTTTCTTTCCTACGCCTGTGGAATATAGGAGTTTTTTAATTTCCTGGAAATTAATTCTTTGCAGCCTTTCCCAACAAACGCAAAGTTTCATTTATTACATTTATTTGTTAGGCATATGGTTAGGAGTAACAAGCAAATTTTAGTTTTTCTTTTAAATCACAGTCAGATAATTGATAATGGCGCTGACAGTATCACCTAAGCATCTGTGAGCAATTAGGAATGACACTGCCCACCAGAATGAAATCGATAGTGGGCAATGTCGCCTTTTTTTCAGGTAACTTCGTCCACACATTTTTTTTTTTAATTTTTAGCAATGAAGGTGGTGACGGAAAAAAATGGTAAAGAGCGTCTATGACCATGACCACTTCCCCATCTGTGACAATTTTCTGCTTTTCCAAAATCACTCGCGAACAACCCGACTTTTAGACTCAAGGGTAAAAAGTGGTCAAATTCTACGCGGTAGACACTAAAAAACTGGGCATAGAGGAAAAGGAAGACTGGGTTGCATTTCTTTCCGTATTTTTATTATTACATGAAAAATTCATTAATTTAAATTTTTTCATAAGTATAATAATATAATATTCATTTAAAAGGATTTTATTGTAGAAAAATAATGATTTAAAGAATCGACATTTTTGTAAAAATTGTGTCGAATTATTTGGATCAGATTTTTTGCTTGGGCTAGGCCGTGATCAGCATCGAAATAAATTGTCTGGGTTAGAACTGGGACAAACTTTAAGATTTTTTTACACACGAGCAAAAAATTGTGGCTCATGTAAACCTAAATAAGTGTACTATTTTACGCAAAATGTAGTAATTATTATTTTTTTAATAAATATTTTGTAGAAATAGGAATAATTGAAACCTCGTTAAAAGGATAGCTATAGCTCCTTTGCTATTCTTGAAACAAATACAGTAAAGTGGCAGTTTTTTTTTTTTTTGTAAAATTTTGTTGCGATAGCAAAGTTAATTTTCTCTGGTAAAGTATACTATTTGCATATGTCGACAAATTTACTCAGTTACAGCGTAATCACATTTATAGCAAAGATGAATGAATTTCAACTAAAAATGTTTCATTTTTCAGTATTATCAATATTGAACATCTTTTCAGTAAATACCATAAAAAGAAATTTCTTTGTCAATTTGTCTTCCATGATCTGTCCCTGTTTAGCCGGGAACACGGCGTAGAAAAAACGTCCATGTGGCCCGATCCAACATTGGCTAATGAAGGTGGCGCGTTTTATGCGAAAACCATCAGCGTGGAAATAGTCGGTCATGTGACATTAGCCCAATCTGAGACATTCAAAACAAAAAATAAGTCTTAAAAATTCACTTGTTTCTTATTTTACGAAAACATAATATTAAACAAAAACATAATTTGCAGAACAAATTAAAAAACAGAATTTATTTTCTACGTTGTTTAAGCCTGAGAAGGGACAGATATTAAGGTATTTCATTCAATTAGTTCTACATTTAATGTTAAATTTTTGCAACAAATAAGTTAAGCCAATTGAAGATTCTAAAATAAAAATAAAATTAATACAATATGATATTTAAAATACCCTAAAAAATCAGATTTCATTCAAATGAAATCGAAATAAATATATTTACTAATAAAATATATTTATTTTAATTTAATAAGCTTTTTATGAAATTTCTTCAAAATGGTAGCAATCGGATTACTTTCATTGTTGAAGAGAGAAGAGAAATAATGCGATTTATAATTCGTTATTCATTATATCCTTATTGATACCATTTGCTTACTAGGATTAAAATTAACATTAAAACATTTTTTAACAGAAAATGACGTCACACTTTCAAAATCACGCATTTTCTCCCATAAAGCTGTTACATTTCAATATTTTTCATTCCGCTGTTGCTGAGTTTGAGACGCTAAACGAAATGCTTCAGTGAGTAAAAACTGCGTCATATTTAAGGCTGTTCCCAACTGCTCTGCTCAACAAGCGCAAAACTTTTTAACACATTTACAAATTTATTTTTTAACGGAAAGATATAAAATTGGAAGGCCTGACTATGGAAGCGATTTGGAATCGAACTGTGTTTTCCATTTTTTGATAAATGAATTACCTATCGAATTATAAGCGTTTTTGATCACACGACAAGGCGTTTTTCTCCCTTCGCTGACTGATTTTTCTGCTTTGATCGAGAAATTCGGCTCAAAACGCCCACTTTGACACTATTTTCTTAAAGATCTATTACGTTTGCAAAAAAAAAAAAAAAATGGAAAAAACAGTTTGATTACATAGTTTCTGAATAACGACACCTACTAGATTCATGCATTTCCGAACAAAAATAAAATAAAACTTATGTCATAAAGTCATAAAGTTGCCTTTTTGGATTTGAGAACAGCCTTAAAAGAAAACGATCCTTTTATTTTATAAAACTAAATATTTACCATTTCACATAAAAGTTTTAGTTGACAAACGTGAGTTAAAGTTTGGAAATATAGTTATTAATAATATGATGCATGTTAACTTACGTTTTAAATGGTGACTATGGATATGAGAGATGCCTATGTAAGTTTTCAGAAGCTGAAAATAAAGTTACGTTCATATTTCATCGGGAAAAAATTCTGTTATTGTGTCAAAGGGAAATCATTTTTGTTGATTTTTACGTAATACTAAGCATAAAAACCTCAGCTGATGACTTCGTCATTTTAATTTTTAATAATTTGAGCAACTAAAGTTTATGGAAATAGCATTTTGATAGCTTTAGGTTAAAATAATATTTGTTTTAAGAGTTAGACTAACCAATGTAAGAACTTCTTATTGTAATTAATTTTGCAGGTTTATTATGAATCAATGTAACATTTTCTTTCGTCGAGATTCGACGGGTTGTACCTCGTATATTTTCTTTCTGGTTATATTATATTTTCTCAGATTAAGAAACTTTTGTCCTTTTTTTTTTTTTTTTTTTTTTTTAACACTAGTGTAGAATAAGTCATGGGACTTACAAAATTTAACTTTATTTAAATGAAGATGTCCTGAGCCCCATGAACTTCTCTCTTTCCTACGCCCCGGGTTCTGGATGACAAAAATTAATGCTCTCCAATTTTGCCATACTGACATTCTTTTTATCTAAATGGATGTACAGTCGTGGAAAAAAAGTAGGCACTCCCTGCTAACTCTGCAACAAATTATTGTAGAAGAAAGTTAAGGTACCAAACTATTGGAAATAAAGTCTACTTTTAAATAATGTATGTAAAATTTGCTTAGGGGGCAATCTACATAACAAAAAGAACCCAAACTTTGTTTTTTTTCAATAGCAATATCCAAGTTTGACACCATAAATAAATTCTACACACTTCCGTTAGTCTAAATCCAAATTTACATGAAATTCGTACGATTAGTTTACGAGAAATTAATCATTTTAAAATAAGCATATTTTAGGGGTTGTATCCAAATTTAAGTTCGGTACTCGATTGTTACTATACTACAGAATGACTATGCTACTTCAATTAATGTATTATTTCTCGCCAATATGACCATTTCACTCCCTTAATATGTTTCGATTATTGCTAGCACAATTATCTCAACAAAATGAGTGAAATATATTTTTTCAAATTATGCTTTTCTGCACATCATAGACGGCCCCTTTAACCATCATTTTGCCATTTTTCAATGATAATTCGAAAACTACTTGAAAGAAAATATTGAAATTGAGAATTTGCATAAAGTAGGACATAATAAATATAAATCTAACAAAAAAATTGTAGGTTGCAATTCATATTTTTTCGAATATTAATTTCATAATTCATAAAATTTAAAATTACAAATTCAATGTATTTATGTTTGGGTTTTTTAGTATTATAACCACACACAAAATTATCGTATTATGATTATAATTTCAGGAGATATTAATAAAAATATGAAAATGTAATTTCATATTAGAAGCTGTAAATTTTGAATGTTTATAATTTAAAATCTTATTCAAATGACTAAAAATTTCGTTTCTAGGTATAGTTTGAACCAAAGATTTAAAATATATTGTCAAAATTGGGTATTGCCTTTGAAAAAAAACAAAGTTTGATGTGGTTTTGATTTGTAAATGGCAATTTGTAGGAAGCAAATTTTGTATACATCATTTAAAAATAGACTTAATTTTCAAACGATTGGTACCAGAAATTTTTTCTACTATAATTAGTTTCAAAGTTAGTAGGGGTGTTTACTTTTTTTTTTCCACGACTGAAGCACCCCCTACTAACTCCTCAACAAATTATCGTAGAAGAAAGTTACTGGTACCGAACGATTGGAAATAAAGTCTACTTTTAAATGATGTATATAAAATTTGCTTAGGGGGCCATTTACATATTTAAACGAACGATAACTTTGTTTTTTTCAATGGCAATGCCCTATTTTAACGAGATATTTCAAATCTTCGGTTCAAACTATGCGTAGACACCAAATTTCAAGTCATTTGAATGATAAGTTTTTGAATTATAAACATTCAAAATTTAGTGCTTCTAATGTTAAATTACATTTTCATATTTTCATTAATATCTCCTGAAATTATACTCCTAATGTGCTAATTTTTTGTGTAGCAATAATACTGAAATAACCAAACATAAATACGATGAATTTGCAATTTTTATAATTTTATGATATGAATTATGAAATTAATATTCGAAAAAATTGTGAATTGCAACCTACAATTTTTTTGATATAGTTAGATTTATTAAGTCCTGCTTTATGGAAATCCTAAATTTCACATTTTTCTTCCAAGTAGTTTTCAAATTATGCTTAAAAAACGGCAAAATGATTGTTTAAGGGGCCGTCTATGATAGAAGTGACTAGATATTTTGAAATTTCTCATTCCATCCTGTAATCTTTCAGTCTTCATTGACTGCTTGAATGGCGCTTAAGATGCCTTGATCAAGAAGGGAGCAGGATCTCTCGGTCAGCAATCGAGTACCGAACTTCAGTTTGGATACAGCCCCTAAAATACGCTTCTTTTAATTAATTTCTCGGAAACTTATCGTACGAATTGCACAAAAATTTGCTTTTGGACTAGTTGAAGGGTGTAGAGCTCATTTATGCTGTCGGAATTGTGTACTGCCATTGAAAAAAAAATTGTGGTTCGTTTTAATATGTAGAGGGCCCCCTAAGCAAATTTTATGTATATCAGTTAAAAGTAGACTTTATTACCAATCGTGTGGTACCAGTAACTTTCTTCTACGAAAATTTTTTGCAAAGTTAATAAGGGGTGTTTACTCCCCCCCCCCCCCCCCAACGACTGTACATATAAAAAAAGAACCTTTTGAATGGCGTCGATTTCCTTTCGATCTTTTTTTATTCTACATTTTTCCGTGAAAGTGAAAGCGACAGCACAGTCAGTCGGAATCCAACTGTGTCGTTTAATGGCCTGCCTGACTCAGCGATCATGACCCACATGCAATAACAATTCTTACACGACCAGCATCATTAATTCTGTATCATTTTGATTCTCTGTTTCTCTATTCACCGACTTTCGCACGCACTCCAAATAAATCTTTTTTCCTAGGCTCCATGTAGTCTGTTAAGTGCATGCGCAACTTTCACACCATAAAATATGAAGTTTTACTCTTGAGGTGCTGAATTTAGATGATATCCTTTCATTTTTTTTATGCAAATTGTACTTGGAATTATGAAATGAACAGTTTAATTTATTACATCCACGTGAAGAGAATTCCAAGTTTTGTTTATCCCTGAACTTAAATTTATCTTTTCGAAAACCGGACAGAGTAACTGAGATTATAACTAAGTTACATTTTTTAAAATCAGGGTGTGGAAAAATCATGATTTTTTTTAAATAAAAGTAATCGAATTTTTCTGATTTTTTTACTTCCTTCTATCTCTACAAGAAGAAAGTATTGGATTCGTGAAAATTTTCGAATTACGGTTTTCGACGTATTTACGCGCTTTAGTTGTCAGAGATCCCCAAAAACATTTTTTTTACAAAATGTCTGTCTGTGAGTCTGTCTGTCTGTATGTGACACGAATTTTGTAGGCGCTCTATCTTAAGAATTAATGCACAGAATTTAATAAAAATTTATATTCAGTTAGTCCCTGATATAAATTGGCGCTGATTACGTTTTGGTGTAAATCGCCTAACAGGTGGCGCTGCTACACTGTATTTTTCACGATTCCCTAAATAGCTATATCTCAAGAACTAATGCACGAATTTTCATCTAACTTAGGATTCAGTTAGACTTTGACATAAGTTGTTGCTAAAAAGGTTTTGCTGTTAATCGTCCAATAGGTGGCACTTCTATGCTGCATTATGCAGTATTTACACGATTTTAGCAATAGTCATATCTCAAGAACTAATGCACGGAATTTCATATCTTTAGAATCCTCATGATGGGCATAGATTGCCATTTAATTTTGGCTCTGTTATAGCGAATTTTGAAGTATTAACATGTATGCAAAGAAGAAAGTTTTGAGATTGCCACGTCCGACTACTTTTTTTTTTTTTTTTTTTTTTTGTATTGCGATATTGAATACCGACTAAGAGTTATAGGTTTCTAAAATAATTTGAGAATAACTGAGATTATAACTAAGTTACTTTTATTTAAATCAGGGTGTGGAAAAATCATGATTTTTTTTACTTCAAAGTAATCGGATTTTTATGATTTTTCTTCTCTGTATTAAGATATTGAATACCGATCATGAGTTGTAGGTTTCTGAAATAATTTGTCTTCAAACTTAATTTATCCTCGTAAAAATCTTGCTAAATGTATGCGTACTTTTTAACAAACGTTATTTCAAATAAAGTTATCAATTATAAAGACAATTTCCGGAACATGGTTATCTTTTTGGGTTGGTGGAACTAGTTTGTAACTCATAAATCATTTTGAAGTTAACTAAGACAATATTTTGATAAAAATTCTTTACTGTGAAAATTAGTTTAGAAAGACAGTAAATACTTTTCACGTTCAAAAAACAATTTTCCCAGTATTACACGCTTGCACACGCACACACCTAGCTCTTCAAATAAAACAGTAAATGAAATTCACTTTTCTGTCAGCTCGTATGTAGTTTTAATGTAAAACATTTTGTACATTCAAGAAACTTTTCAGCGAATTTGTAATTTTTTCTTTTTCATTTTGTACCAGAACTTGTTAAATGTACGCATACTTTTTAACAAACATTATTTTAAATAAAAGTATCAATAATAAGGACAATTTCTGAAACATAGTTGTTTTTTGGGATTGGTGAAATTATTTTGTAACTCATAAACCATTTTGATGTTAAATAACACAATATTTTGATAAAAATTATTTTAGAAAGATAGAAATATGTTTGACTTCAAAAACAGTTATCCCAGTTTTACACGCTTGAACATGCACACACCTATCTCTTCAAATAAAATAAATGAAATTTACTTTTGTGTCAGCTCGTATCTAGTTATAATGTAAAGCATTATGTATACATTTAAGAAACTTTTCAACCAATTTGTAATTTTCATTTTCATTTTGCTGCAGAAGTTTTCTTAATTTATTTGATGTATACCTTAGCTTCAGTTTAGTACTTTATTTACTATTATTATTTTAATTAGAAGTATCAGTGTATATGTCTCTGCACAATGTTATAGTGATCATGTAATGTTATAGTGATCATGTCTTGCCAGGTACTTTATCAAGATGTTAATTCCATATATGTGCAATAAAATAAATTACATAAGAAATGTTATTTTTTTTCAAAAAGAAATGACACGTTTTTGTTATAGAGAGACAAACATTGAAGAATCTTTCAAAAATTGATCAACTATAAACATATATACTATGTGTAATAAAATATATTAAATGAGAAATTTTATATATGTGCTACCAAAAGAATAATTAACAATATTTTATTCAAAATATAAACATCCAAAATTCTTCCAAATATTGATCAGTTATGAACAAGTATAAGTTCACAGCCTTCATTAACTTTATTTCTCTTTTGTGTGCTCTTACCGTCTGCAACACAACCATGGATAAAGTTACAAAATACTTTTAAATAATCTTGAAATATTAATTTATCAATAAATTGTAATAATAGCATTTAACTGAAGTATTTGTTGTAGGCTAATTGAGAAATCCGGCTGGTTGCAAACAGACAGGCTAATTGGAGAATCATCTCCCTATTTTCCAATCAGCCTAATATTTTTCAGGTTTGTTGCAAAGAGCTTGTGTAGCTTTAGGATAATTGGTATGTAACCATTTGTTTCTCAATGAGCCTGATATTTTTAGGCTGATTGCAAAGAGCTTAATTTTGTTTCTCAATCAGCCAGATTTTTTTTTCAGACCTATTGCATTGCAATGTGCTTATGAAATTTTAGGTTCATTAGAAAATGACCAGCTGTTTGTCCAAACACGCCAGCTTATAACAATAAGTACAGTGAATGATTTTGCAATAATTTTAGTATAAAAAATTGAAGCAGGAACTTAAAATGCTTATAAAAAGTGTATAAGACAGATACCCTTACCGTTACTGAAAGTCTAAGGTTAGTTATTACATCATTTTTATTTAACAGGTATATTTTTCGCAAACACTCCATAGAGAAGTATCAATAAAATCTGCAGATGAGGCAGATTTTCAATGTTTTCCCAGCATAACGTAGTGAAGATGGGACGCTTAATTAAAAAAATTATAAAGCAAGAAAAAAGAGTCATGCGTTTAGCATAGATTATGAAACACTTCCCAACACTTCCAGAATGCTTTAACAAAACTTCGTTATGTAGGGGAATAAGGTAAATAAGATAACTAACAAGGAGACGGCAAGGGTGGGGGGTATCCAAATCAAAGCAAGGTTTTGTGTGTAAATAGTACTCAGTAAGAGAACTCAGATGATCAAATCATAGTGCGCACTACTCAGTAGTTATTGAGAAAAAAAAAGTTAAATTGGAATTTTTTTTCTTTTATTACTATATGATAACTTGTTATGATTAATTCTCTTACAGTTAATTAGACACTTCTAATTTGTGTGAAGTTCTTGCACAGTTTTATCAAAAACATGAATAATAGTATATATAAACTCTTGGATAAAATTTTGTTACACATAATAAATGAGTATAAAATGTTAGAGTAAAATTCATGTCACTGGGCGTGGCGTCCCAGTCGTGTCTTTCCTTAATGTGAGTGGGCGTGGCGTCCCATTCTTCTCTTCCTTTGAATTTTTACAATTATTTCTAAAGGTCAGAAAAAAAAAACGGACATACCAATGGATTCAGGAAGGTTCAAAGAAATTTTTTAAGCCAATAATAATAAAAAAAAAATATTTTTTTTCAAAAAAGTCACTCGTGTCTTCTCTTAACCCTTTAAATGGCGGTGACTACACGGTCTAGCCACCTATTCTTAATTCTAAAACTGACAAATGGCATCAAGAATATTTTAATAAAACTTTGCGCTTGTAATGAACGTGCAAAATAGCGAATTTTTATTTTCTAAGAAATTCGTTTGAAAATACTGGTGTCAGTCAATTGCTTCACCATTTTACGAACAGAATTCTCCTGTCCCTGAAAGGGTGTGTTTTGTGTGTGAACACACACAAAAAAAATGAAGTTAATTTTTTTTTTCTCAATAACTACTGAGTAGTGCGCGCTATGATTTGGTCATCTGAGTTCTCTTACTGAGTACTATTTGCACACAAAACCTTGCTTTGATTTAGATACCCCACATCCTTGCCGTCTCCTTGTAAGTAAACATTAAAAAAAAAAACGCATAAGACATTTGAAAAACTGATTTCAGCAGCTGCCATCCATAGCCAAATATGTATTCCAGTTCCTTTGAACAGCCCTGTATCTGATCTGTAATATTAATATATATACTATGTAATGGGAAAATTTAGTTTAGCAAGAAAACGCATGAGAGGTTGAAATTTCTGTTTCAGCAATTTATGCTAATTGATGGAAACATACTTGAATACTTTTATATAACCCTTATTCCACGCCACTATTTAGCTAAAATTTAATTCAAACTAAAACACTCTTAAAACTACTGAAATCACATTTCCAGAAATCATCATTTAGAGCCGACCATGTATCCAATTTTTGCGTGACTCTGTATATCATTTTATCTATATTCTACAAACATTTCTTAGTAAAGTAAATGCAGTTCAGCGGAAAATGCATAACTCATTTAAAACACCTTTAATCAATTTGCGCTCATACCCAATAACCCTTACGAATACTTTTGTGTAGCCCTGTATACGAATTATAGCATTTATACACACCATATAGTATGCATAAATATAGTGAAACATAAAAACGAATATCCTAATGAAAAATGCATTTCCAGCAATCATCGCTAATAAACAGTACTTCGGATACAATATAGTATCTGAAATCTTTTGTGTGTCCCTGTAAGTGCTATGCACTTCGTATTATACATGAAATAAGATATAGTAAACATTAGTGGCGTATATCAATTTCATTATATATGAAATAGTTAACATAGTTAAAATACGCCACAAACAATTCCCTCCACCCCTATATCATTATGTAACGGAATTGTTTTGTGAGGCCCTATAAATGAATAACAACTATTCTTTGGATCGCATATCCTACAGAATGCATGCTTTAGTGCATTTCATAAATGCATATCAGTTTTTTATGTTTGAAAGCGTGTAACATCATTAAAAATCATTTGAAACAATTTTTTTCCCAATGGCCGTAATGTAACGGAATATTTTTGACTGTCCCTGTAAATGAACTAAACCTGCTACAAACTTCATTTGAAATAGGGAACATGCTATGGTAAACGTCAATAACATCCAAAAATTTCAGGACAATCCGAGTATATTTACGAGAGTTAGAGACGGACAGACGGACAGACGACCGGACTAACCGAAGTCATAAACACTTTTCAACTTTGTTGGAAAATGTTAATAAAAAGCATAATTATTAAAAAAGAAAAAAAAAAGGCCATATAAAAGGAATCTGCAGATGAGGCAGATTTTTTATTGTTTTCCCAGCATTACGTAGAGAAGATAACACTGTAAAAAAATTCCGCAACGTTCCTGGGAAAAAATGGGCAGCTGAGTTACCCATTATTTCCAAGAAACATTTCTTGAAAATGACTTGAACTTTACTGTATACGTTAAAAACTTTCTACAGAAATGCCAGTAAGTTTTCTGCGAAATACCAGGAATATTTCTGTTGACAGCAAAACATTACTGACATTTCACAGCATGCGGGATCCGTAGACGATTTTTACATTTCCAGTTGACAATTTTCGCTTTATTATCATTATTTGTTAGAATGAAAAAATATTTTGAAATTGACATCAAAATTATTATTTATAATTTACACGAAAAAATAAATTTTCAGTTAAAATTCAATAAAGTAAATATATATATGATATATTGTTTTTGAACTTTGCTTAAAATATAAAATTATATAAATGTAAATAATAATTAGAAAAAAAAATCTAGACATAAAATATTTTGGATTTTCGTCAGTAATTATGTTAGTTTACAAGTTAGATAAAATACATATAAATTTTCATGAAAAAAAAAAAAAAAACCTAAACGTAATTGTATATTTTTTCCGAAAATAAAAAAAAATTCAAATTTGCAGCAATTCAAAGTGTCAAATATATATCATATTCAAATCAAATTGTAATAAAGTGTTAAAATACTAAATTAATTAAAAAAGAAAAAAAAAAGTCAGGAGGTAGCATCGAACTCGGGCCGTACGGGTGGCGTGCGAGCCTTCTGCGTCCACACCACGAAAGACACGTTGAGAGCTGCAAACTAATGGTTAATTGAAACGTATGCTAAACCTTGGCATCTAATTTCTGAAAATCTAAGGCCCATTTGAAGAAATCCTTTCACAAGAATAATTAGAGATAAGAACTCTAAAACATACTTTAAATTAATCAAAATCGGTGAGAATCATGTTTGATGGTCCCCTGGTTAATGGAGATCCAAATAATAGGTGTATTTTTTTTACACGGTCTGCTCGTTAAACATTCCACAGACAAGTACGAGAGATAATCTCTTAGCGATGTCACAGAGGTATTGTATTTTCATCTGAATTGTCTTGACAATAGAGACGTAAAGGATTATGTCGTCTATTGATTTATTTGCATTCCATATTTATTTTTTTACATTCATTTAAGGAATTCGTTTTCGACACTCGCGCGCGAGCAACGGATTATAGCAAAAAAAATAATAAATGGCGGCCGCAGCGTTTTGCTGTTTCCAACTTTTGTTCAGGAACGTTTCAGATAAGAAAACCAGAATTTCACAGGAAAGAGCTAAATTATTCTGAAAACCTGAGAAATGGCGAAACGTTCCTGGATTTTACATGGAACGTTACCATTTTTTTTTACAGTGAAGATGCTAAATGAAAATAATTATAAACATTTATAAGAAATTGCTGTATGAAGGAAATCTGCAGGTAAGGCAGATTTTGATTTTTTTTTTTTTATTATTTACCAATATTATGCAGGGAAGATGGGTTGATAATTAAAATAATTATAAAAAATAAATAAGAAATGTATTATATCAATGAAATCTGTAGATGAGGCAGACTTTTATTGTTTTCCCAGCATTACGTAGAGAAGATGCATCGCTGAATGAAAATAATTAATATAATTCTTTTGTGAGGCCCTATAAATGAATAATAACTATCCTTTGGATCGCATATTCTATAGAATGCATATTTTAGTGCATTTCATAAATGGATATCAGCTTTTTTATGTTTGAAAGCGTGTAACATCATTAAAAATAATTTGAAACAATTTTTTCCCATTGGCCGTAATGTAACGCAGGGAAGATATATATATGAAAATTTCTGCATTGCAGAAATCTACAGATGAGGCAGATTTTGAACACTTTCCCAGCGTTACACAAAGAAAATGGGTTGCTAGTGAAAATAATTATAAAAAATCTATATGAGAAATTATTGTATCAATGAAAGTTACAGATGAGACAGATTTGTAATGCTTTCCCAACATTATTTAGAAATGATGCGTGAAAGTGATTTTCTGTATACGTTTAGCAAGAGAGTTGGTAAGGAATCTAAAACCCAGGGACAGACTTCAAAAAATAATATCAACCGTAAAAATGCGTGTAGGTTAATTTTTTGCCGCATATTATATAAAACAATTGCCCCAGTTTCGAAAAAAAATTACATCGAAAATCAAATTACTTTTATTGAAACAATTGTATACAGACAGCTCCAAACTTAAAAGTGAGCATCAGGGACATGGGACGGTATAGGAGTTTTCCTGGTATTTGGACCCCAACATCGTTGAAAACTTATTTATCTCATCGTTAATATTGTTATGCAATCATGCAATGGGATGTTCTTCAGTATATGAAAAAGAAAAAAAAATGAATATGTACTAAAATAAAAATTATTATCCAGGGACTTAAAAGTCAAAAGATTGTGAGAATGCACCATATATTTTTATAATAATTTCTTTCGACAACCCATCTTCTCTTCGTAATTCTGGGAAAACATTAAAAATCTGCCTCGTTTGCAGATTATATTGATACTTTTGCAAGGCGCGTTTGCGAAAAATATACCTTTAAAATAAAAGAAAGTATTCACTAACTCTAAATTCCTAAGGTTGTGTTAAAGAAGTTTATAAGACAGTTTTCTTAAACATTTTTATTAGTATTTTTAGTTCTTGCTCCTATTTTTTACACTATAAAGCCCTACATATTGATTCACGTAATTGAACTTTTTGAAATAAAACTGGATGTTTGGACAAATAGCTGGCCATTTTTTAATTTGCCTAAAACTGCATAGCCTCATTGCAATAAACCTGAAAGAAAAATCACACTGATTGATAAACAAATGGCCATTTTTCAATTAGCCTAACGCTGTATAAGCTTTTGCAATAAGCCTGCAATAATCAGGATGATTAAGAAGAAAATGGTCATATTCCAGTTAGGCTAAAGCTGCATAGGCCTAAAAATACTAGGCTTATTGGAAAAAGGAAGGTGATTCTGCAATTACCTTGTCTCTTTTAACCCTTCACTGCATGATTTTTTCTATTTTTATGAAAAATTATTTTTGAAATCTATACATTGGTCTAATAATGGGGAAAATAGTAAAAAAAATTAAATTTCAAATTTTCAGCTAAAATTTGGTTTTTTATGGTGTGTGCTATATATACACATTTAGGATTTTAAAATATTATATCGCTATATTTGGCAACTAAATGAGCTTAAATTAATTAATTTTACCTGCTTAACACTCTGCGACTTTTTTATATTAATATTTTTAAGTATTCAATAGAAATAATGAAAGTAAATCTTACCTCAATAGCTTGATCGAATTTTTTTTTCTTTCCGTAGAACAAATTCTAATTTTGTGTCTAATGCAGCCATATGACATGGACAAAATAAGTATCAATTGATTCTTTGGATTGTTTTTGATCAGTTACAGTGATCATATTAGCCAAATTCAAGGCACATAATGAAATATATAACGTTTTTAGGTATGTACCAGGTATGACACATGGTGCAGTGAAGGGTTAAACGAGCCGGGTTTCTCAATTAGCCTACAGCATATATAATTCTAATATTGGCATATTGGTAATACGGTTATATAATTGTCAAGTGGATTTTAGGGCACTTTTGTTCTGTGAATGCCATCAGAGATGATACTACGATGACCATTGTTATCTCTTCAGTAAGTACTCTCAAGGAAAAACAAGAAAGAAAAAATCTTGCTTCAAGCATATATTATGAGACACTTTCCAACACATTCAGAATAATATAACAAAACTTCATCGTTTAATAAGTTGAAATAGGATGTCTAATTGAACCATTTGGAAATGTATAACACATTTGAAGACCAAGCAGTTTCAGCGGTTCTCATCATCGAAAAATTATCCGAATTCTTTGAGCAGCCCCGTATATGATATACAGATTTGTATCTATTAACTACATGCATGCAAACGTTTAGTTCAGTTAGGAAATACATACCTCAGTTGAAAATTCCCCTTCAGCAATTTCCGCTATTAAGAAGAATAGAACGTGAAGTCTTCTGCGCACCCTTTTATACGAGGTATAGAATTCATACACAACAAGTAACATGCAAGAAATTAGTTCAATTTTAAACGCATACTTAAATTGAAAACGCAATTCCAGCAAATAGTGCTTAAAGACAGCCCTGTAACCGATTTCTTTTGTGTACAATACCGAACATGCCATGGTAAACATCATAAACATATATCAAATGCATGAAAATCCGAGTATATTTACGCGAGTTAGAGCGTGGACAGACGGCTAGACAAACGAAATTCATAAACACTTTTCAACTTTGTTGGAAAGTATTAAAAAAGCAGTACACTGTAAAAAAAATAATGCCAGTTTTCCGGTAGGAATCGGAAAAATAGTTGCCCTTATCGTACCGGAATAATTTCCAACACAGCTCGGAATAAAATTCGTAAAATCGGAATAAAATCCGTAAAATACCGTTTTACTGACTATTTCCTTATTTTTATGGATTTTATTCCGAGCTGGGTCGGAAATTATTCCGGTACGATAAGGGCAACTATTTTTCCGATTCCTACCGGAAAACTGGCAGTATTTTTTTTTTTACAGTGTAGTTCCAAATAGCTACAATTGGGAGCGTAAAATATCTTTGTTATGCTTTTTTTTTTTACTTATTTTACCGAATAACATGTAAATATTTAAATTTCATTATATTCTAAATTATCACAAAACGGCAGAATCAAAAGGAATAAAAAAAATCAATATTGATTTAAATAAAGGATTTTAAAAAATAGAGTGATTTAATTCGTGATTTTAATTATAACTTTAATCTGCTTGATTTAAATTGGCATACCCTGTTTAAAATGTATTTGAATATTTAAAAGCTTACAGTAAAACCTGTGAAAATTTGTCGATATCAGAATCCTGTCTTAAAAGGAAACTTTTCACAGTTTCGTCGGAAAGAATACCATGCAATTATACCTGTCAGGAAGAAAACCTCTTTAAAACTGAATTTATTCTGTTCCCTTGTGATTTCGTTTTCACAGGTTTTACTACACTGTAGAATTAGAACTTTTTAAGGGGAATTTTAAAAACCAAAAGATGTGATTTATGTCAGATTTTTAAAGATGATAAATCAAATTTATCAACTTTCCATGACCCACATGCAGCAACAAATCTTACACGACCTGCATCTCATTAACACTGTATCATTTTGATGGTCTGTTTCTGTATTCCCGAGTTTTCGCACGCACTCCAGATAAACTCTTTTCTGGTTTCCGTGTAGTAACTTAACTGTTTGCGTAACTTTCACACAATAAACTATAAATTTATTCTTGAGGCGCTGAATGTAGATGATATCCTTTCATTTTTACGTAAAATTACGAAAATAGCAAATTAATTCATTACCTCACATTAGGGGAATTGTAAGTTTTGTTTATAATTGAAGTTAAATATACCTTTATATATAAAGGATATATACTGCAAAAAATAAATTGTTACTGGCAGCTGAAGTGCCAGTATAATACTGTAAAATTAACAATTATACCATTAAATAACAATAATAAACCGTAAAGTAAATGGTAATATACCGCTAAGTAGTAATATATGGTATATTTCTGTATTTTTATTTATAAAACGGTATACTACTGTTTATTTACTGTTTATTATTGTTAATTTTACAATATAATACTGGCACCCTAGCTGCCAATTATTCTGTAAAATCAACAATTATTTTTTTGCAGTATAAAAACTGGATAGAGAAAATGTAATTATCAACAAGAAGTTGATAATAATTTTTCAAAATATATTTCATTTTTACTTTCTTCTATCTTTACAAGAAGAAGGTATTGGATTCGTAAAAATTTTCGACTTCCGGTTTTTGAAGGATTTACACGTTTTAGAGGTCAGTGATTCCGAAAAACATGTTTTTACAAAATGTCTGTCTGTCTGCCTGTATGAGACACAAATTTTGTGGGCGCTCTATCTCAAGAACTAAAGCACGAAATTTAATAAAAATTTATATTTAAGTACACCCTAATATAAATTGGTGCTGATTAGGTTTTGGTGTAAATCGCCCAACAGGTGGCGCTGTTATGCTGCATTTTACGTGATTTCTGCAATAGCTCTATCTCAAGAACTATGCATGGATTTTCATCAAGCTTCAGATTCAGTTATTCCTTGATATAAATTGGTGCTGGTAACGTTTTTGTGTAAATCGCCCAACAGATGGCGCTGCTATGCTGCATTTTGCAGCATTTTTAAGATTTTCGTAATAGCTCTATCTCAAGAACTAACGCACGGATTTTCATCAAACTTCAGATTCAGTTATTCCTTGATATAAATTGGTGCTGGTAACGTTTTGGTGTAAATCGCCCAACAGATGGCGCTGCTATGCTGCATTTTGCAGAATTTCCAAGATTTTCGCAAGATTTTCGCTCTATCTCAAGAAATAATGCACGGATTTTCATCAAACTTCAGATTCGGTTAGTCCTTGACATGAATTGACGTTTTATACATTTTGGTGTAAATCGCTCAACAGGTGGCGCTGCTATACTGCATTTTTTGTGATCTCCGCAATAGCTCTATCTCAAGAACTAATGCTTGGGTTTTCAACAAACTTCTGATTCATGTATACCTGGATATGAATTAGTGCCGTTTATGTTTTGCTGTAAATCGCTCAACAGGTGGCGCTGCTATGCAGCATTTTTCACGATTTCCATAATAGCTCAATCTCCAGATCTAATGCACGGATTTCTTCAAACTTCGGATTCAGTTAGTCCTTGACATGAATTGACGTTTTATACATTTTGGTATAAATTGTTCAACAGGTGGCGCTGCTATGCTGCATTTTTTGTGATATCCGCAATAGCTCCATTTCAAGAACTAATGCTTGGGTTTTCAACAAACTGATTCATGTATACCTGGATATGAATTAGTGCCGTTTATGTTTTGCTGTAAATCGCTCAACAGGTGGCGCTGCTATGCAGCATTTTTCACGATTTCCACAATAGCTCAATCTCCAGATCTAATGCACGGATTTCATCAAACTTCGGATTCAGTTAGTCCTTGACATGAATTGACGTTTTATACATTTTGGTATAAATTGCTCAACAGGTGGCGCTGCTATGCTGCATTTTTTGTGATATCCGCAATAGCTCCATTTCAAGAACTAATGCTTGGGTTTTCAACAAACTGATTCATGTATACCTGGATATGAATTAGTGCTGTTTATGTTTTGGTGTAAATCGCTCAACAGGTGGCGCTGCCATGCAACATTTTTCACGATTTCACAATAGCTCAATCTCCAGAACTAATGCACGGATTTTCATCAAACTTCAGATTCAGTTAGTCCTTGACATGAATTGACGTTTTATACATTTTTGTGTAAATCGCTGAAAAGGTGGCGCTGCTATGCTGCATTTTTTGTGATTTCAGCAATAGCTCTATCTCAAGAATTAACGCTTGAATTTTCAACAAACTTCAGATTCCGGTACATCTTGATATGAATTAGTGCTGTTTGTGTTTTGGTGCAAATCGCTCAATAGGTGGCACTGCTATGCTGTATTTTTCAGAATTTCCTATATAGCTCTATCTCAATAACTAATGCACAAATTTTCATCAAACTGCAAATTCAGATATACTTTGACATGAATTGGTGCTAAATTCATGTAATTTCTTGTACTTTTTAAATGATTTAATTGACGTGATTTATATAGAAGAAAGTTTTGTGATGGCCAGAACATACTAGTTTTGCAATATAGAACTATTATTTTTAAAGGGCAAACCTATTTGTGTCGTACGAAACAGCCAGGTATGTTTTTCTCTATAAAAGCATTTCAGTGTCCTTTTAATAAATTCAGAATATGTGTCTTGTCTGGGCCCTTATGGGGGATTTTAAAAAGGCTGAGCAGAGTGTTAAGTGTGGAAGCAGCTGGCTTAAGTGCGAAGTATTTTCTTAAGTTTAGACTTTATAATAACTAGTTGATCCAACCCGTATCTCATCGGTTACAAAATATAAGGTAAAACCATTTTTTTATACTAATATATATATTTTTAGATTGTCTACTAACAACACCAAAGACATTTTTATTTGAAGAGCATAAATTTTGCATTCAAATAAATTTTTGAAATTTATAAAAAGCGGTGCTTTCGTATGAGCTAGTAGCTCAAGAAATCGCCAAAAATTTCGATTCTTACAGTAGTGCTTTTCAATTCTGATCATTTCAGTTGTTTGAACATCTAGTTTGATTAAATGTCTGTTAAATTTGTGTTTTATTGATAATATTTCATTATTCTATTTATTTATTGATAATGTTTTAATTTTGTTATGGAATATCACCCAGAAACAAATGCTGACCTATTTATATTAACTTAAGTACAAACAGATTTAGCTTTCAAAATCCTCTGCATGCGATAGAGATATATTTTTTAAAATATCTTGAAAATTATTTTTAAAAACATAAAAAATGAGTAAATTGCGATACAGTTTTTAAACAAATTACAATATAGTTTTGAAACAGACTGCATTTCTAAGTACATTTTTTTCTCTATTCGACGTTGTAAAAATTGAAAATGTGCGATGTTTAGAAGTTTAAAAAATTGCAGTAAAAATGAAATTTGATCATCTGCTGTTGCCAACTTCAAAATGATGTCAGCGTTACAGACGAACGCGTTTGTCCTTTATAATATAGACTGCTAACTAAAATTACCGCTAATTATGTATTAACTTGAATTAATATAGTATTAAATTAGTTGTTTGTTAATTTACATTAAGATAACTATTACATCTTAATTTACGCTACTTGCATATAATAAAAATACACTATATTGCCATTAATGACCGGCAACTTTCAATTTTTGACATTTTGTCTAATATTTAGGAATATACTTGACAGATTCTTCTGGAATTTCAGGATTAAAAAGAACAGGTATGACCTCATATTTAGCAATGTTGATTTGATTAGGGGGGCAATTAGGGGGCCTGCAAAAAATAAAAAAAAAACAATACTTGGGATCACCCTGTAAAATAAAATACATGAAATGATCTATCGCTACCGAATATGAATAAACAGACATTGTGGAATATGTGTATTCTTTTGTATAAGAATAGAATGTATATTAATAGAGATATAGCGATTTATTTTAAAAAATTAAAAAATTCTTGCATGTTTTTTGCTTATAACATGCAGGGTTTTCAACCAAATTTAATGCCGGTTTCAGAAAAATTGACGAAATGTAGTAGAAACAATATAGTGCAATTGGAATATAAATATATTAAATATCTTAGGAAATATGAGCAGTTGTATGAAATATTTTTTATCTGCGCATGCGCGAACGATAACAAGGATCATTTTACCTAATTTAATAGTCAACTCTGTGGAGCAACTTATTAAAAAAATCTAGTCAAATATCGTAAAAATTCAGAAAGATATCGGCTTTAAAGTGAGCAAATTTTTAGTTGTTCTCTAAAAGTAGCTGAATGATAAGGGATTTTACACAAATTGTCATTTTTTATTAACTGACTTTCAGAAAAAAGTTAGTATTTAATCTGTATCAACGAGTAAATTTGGAAAAAAAGCTTCGATTTTGATACTTCTTTTGATCATGGTATAGGCTTGTTCTGGTGGTTATCCAAGAAGAACTAAAGCATCAATAAAAAGTGAAAATTTAAAAAGATTAAAAATTAAAAATGACAATTTGTGGAAAATCCCTTATCATTCAACTGCTTTTAGAGAACAACTAAAAATTTGTTTACTCTAACGCCGATATCTTTCTGAATTTTTACGATATTTGACTAGATTTTTTTTTAAAAGTTGCTCCATAGAGTTGACTTTTAAATTATGTAAAATGATCCTTGCTATCGTTCGCGCATGCGCAGATAAAAATTATTTCATAGAACTGCTCATATTTCCTAACACATTTAATATATTTATATTCCAATTGCACTATATTGTTTCTACTACATTTCCTCAATTTTCCTGAAACCGGAGTTATTTTTGGTTCAAAATCCTCCATGTTATAAGCAAAAAACATGCAAGAATTTTTTAATTTTTTAAAATAAATTTCTATATCTCTCTGAATATAGATGCTATTCTTACACAAAAGAATACACATATTGCACAATGTCTGTTTATTTATATTCGGCAGCGATAGATCATTTCGTGCATTTTATTTTACAGTGTGATCCCAAATATTATTTTTTTTCTTTGATTTTTTGTTGGCCCCCTAATTGCCCCCCTTATCAAATTGACATTGCTAAATATGTGGTCATACCTGTTCTTTTCAATCCTGAAATTCCAGAAAAATCTGTCAATTACATTTCTAAATATTCGACAAAATGTCTAAAATTGAAAGTTGCCGGTCATTAATGGCAATATAGTGTATTTGCGACGTACGGCCTATTGTTATTCACTAGGAGAAAACGGTTACTGTTTAAAGGGACAAGAAAAATCTAGTCCAAGTTATCATTTATTATTTCGTCTACATAAATGAATTATGTTGAACTGAGAGGTTGCCTTTTTTTTAAATTCATCTGAACAAATAACAAAGTTTTTTTATGATCATAATCTCCTTAAAATTAATTTAAAAAAATTAAAAATTAACTAAAAAATTAAAACTATTATATAATTATAAATATTCAACGAATGCGCAAAACAAAGTAAAAATTATCTTTAGAATTTTTCTTTTTTCTATCAAGATCGGTCATACTCAAAATATTCTAGGCGTTGAAAATTATATAAAAGAAGAAAGCAAAAAAAAGAAAAAAACAAATGTTTGCTTTTATGATTTTGCAGTATTGTAGTACTTTTTTTAACTGATACCGTAAATTTATTTTTCTTCTACATAAAATTAGATGGTTTTCAGTTAACAAGACGACCCAAAAGAGACATTCGAACTTAAAATATATCAATAATAGGTAAAAATATAAAGTTGAAACAAGCGACATGTTCATAAGGTAGTTCATAAATTTTGTGCACAATATAGTTTTAAAATTAATTAAAAATTTCGTCAATTTCGTCTTACTCTAAAAGATTGCACAGACTGATATGTAAAATTACATAAAAAGTCACCTAGTTTTTATACAACATTCTTTTTATCTATTAAATCGCGTAAAAAAGAAAGAAGAAAAAAAGACCTTTTGTGTTTTAGAAATTTGAAATTAGTTTAAACATTCAGTTTCTTAGTTTGAGCAGATTGAGATATTGCATTGCCTTCTATTAACGAAAAATTGAATTACTTTTTAAATTGCTTAAAACAACGTTTATGAAATACCTTATAAACAAGTTATTTATTTCATCTATAATATAGATGAAATAAATAACTTGTAGAAATATATAGATTCTATATATTTATTATAGTTAATAAATTATCGAATTTCATATTTCATATGCCCTTTTTAGGATATCTTGTAAAAAGGTTTTTAACATTCCGTTCATTTTTTGAAATCTTGGAATAACTTTATCATAGTGAACTTATAATTTAAAGCTTCTGTACATATTAAATCGCTGTAGCAGAATTATTTTAAGAATTATACTACGAAAAATAAATAGAAATGTTTCAACAAAAACTCGCGGAAAGTGCAAAATGACTAAATTTTATGAACATGAAAAATGCACTTTTGCTAACAAGTTAAACAAATTTACTGTGTGAGTTTTAATTAACCTACAGCTTTCAACCAAAATAACTTTTGAGTAGCTGCAGAAATACTACAAACATTTTTTACTGAAAAGAACACGAAAAAATAATTTAATGGATAATGTTACAGATTTAAAAGTTTCTATTTTTAACACATTCCGGCATACTTGGAAAGTGTTTACGAATTCGGTTTGTCTATCCGTCTGTCTGTCTGTGCTCTAACTCGCGTAAATATGCTCGTTTTGCCATGTATTTGATATGTTATTGAGGTTTATCATGGCATGTTCGGTGTTCAAAATGAAGTGTGTAGGGGAGACCGGGGCTAGTTGGCTACAGGAGTAAATAGGCGCAGTCCTCATAAATCGCCTGTTTGTGGATAGATTGCGCAACCAGTCACAGATTATCTTCCTCCTTGCTTTTTACAATCCTCATTGTAGTTTTGCAGCGTTAACTACGTGCATTGGATTTTTATTACGATTTTTCTGGGTTTTTTTTGCACTCATAAGTAATTTTTTGCTGCTTCATTCTTTTTCTAATTTCTAATACTTATCTTAGTAATTGCGATTTAACTTGTGCATTTTTTCTTAGTGTATGATTAACTGTACCTACCCCATATGTGATTTACTTGGATTATTTGTGTTTAGATTATTACGTGTCACTTTTGTGAAGAAATTTATTATGGGGCTAGTAGGCGCATTGAACACGGGGCAAGTTGGCTCGGTGTCTGTTGTGTGCTGGTAGCTTGAAAAACAGCAAATACCGAGAAAAGTGGTTGCAATGCAAGATTTTGGAGACACGAGGCTTGCCCAAACGCTAACACTCGATGTTTTATTTGTAACAACTGTAACTCTGATTATGATATCGAGTAGGATAGAAGTTACTGAATGTTAACGTTTTGTTCATTATTTTTATGTCTGTATAATTTCGAATTTACATTGTACGGCGATAACGCCTTTGTTTAAACTTACTACTAATAATGAAATTGATTTCTCTTAACTACGTGTCTTACTTGAGTCTCATTTAAATTTTTATAAAGCTTGTGCCAGCTTACCCCATAGGTTTAGGCAACTTGCCCCGTGACGGGGTAGGTTGGCGCACAATTTTCCTTTTACTTTAGGTTTCCGCTAAACATAAACTACAAAAGCTTCAAACTCAAAACTCTGGGTATTTATTATTCAATGCCTGTTCTTTAAAAGTACATTTAAAGTTACATAAAAAACTTAAACAAAAAATTAATAAAAATCAATAACTAAAAACTGCGCCTACTAGCCCCGGTCACCCCTACCATTTATAATTAGTTTCCAGAGTAACTCAGAAGAAGTATTCCTTTAAATTACGATTCATGAGAAAAATCGTAAATAAGATTTATACATTAAAATAGATTAACTTGCTCAATGGCGCACATAAACAAGAACTTTTATATAAACTTTTACAAATAAAATTAACGACTAGAGAACAGGAATTCTGCTTTTTCAAAATTTAGTGTTACCCCCGGCATTTCCATTACTTCATTTTCTTCTGGTGGACTGGTGGCTTCTATTATTATGAAACAGCCATTATAAATGAAGCGTTAGGTGAAGATGAAAGAGCAGCGGTAAAAAGTTAGAACTCTGATTTTCTGGTGAGATTGGAAAAAAAAATGTCCACAATTTTTTTTTTTTTTTTTTTTTGAAAAAGATTATGGCCATTTTTTTTTTCCATTCTGAGCAGAAAATCAGAGTTCTAACTTTTTACGGCTGCTCTTTCATCTTCACCTAACGCTTCATTTATAATGGCTGTTTCATAATAATAGAAGCCACCAGTCCATCAGAAGAAAATAACTCCGTTAAGTGGGACTCGGATAATCGGGACTCTACTGCAAAACATATTTCAATTTTAAAACTTAAAGCACACGCTTTTAATTTATGCAAAATGACGTCATTTGCATTAATATAGATATTTAAAATTAAATATAGTTTATAATAGCTCCATGTTTTATCACAAATCCTTCATTTATATTTTTCTCAAAATAGCACGTATTTTAATTTTTTTTTTCAATTTTTATGAGAAAATGGCAACAAAAAGATATAATTGCTATTTTTCAACAATTTTTTTCTTTACTTTCTACAGAAATGGAGTATTTGAGTTGCCAAAATGAAACAAATGTCGCTAAAAACTACAAAAAAATTAATATTTCAAAAACAAATGCAGATGCAGTTTTCAAACAAATTGCATTAAAAAGTACTTTTTTCCCAATACGACGGTATAAACATTGAAAATGTGCGATGCTTAGAAGTTTTAAAAAATGGTGTAGGGTATTTAATCGCACAATGAAACATCGGCTTTTGTTTTACGGCTGGCGTATACAAGGTAACGTTATTTATTGGAGACAAAATAAGCTGGGAGAAAGAAATAGCATACCGGGGGCTAATAATGCATAATATTTTATGTGTACCATTCAGCAATTTTATGTGTGTTAACATATAAATCTTATTTATTATAGGGCAATTCCAAGCCAATGTTACCATTTTTAGAATTTTATTTTTTACATTAAATAGGTATTACACATATTTTCTAATAGTATTAAACCTATATTTTTTATATTTACAATGTATTTTATAAAAAGTGGAATAGTCAAAATCAATAAAATCCATTATAATCAGCGTAGCTTCTTTTTATGTGCTCATTTGTTTGTCTATTACATATTCGATGTTGGTCTGTTAGAGGTAAGAGTAGATATTTTTTATAATTATGTTGTGGCAACAGTCAAATTTTGTAGAAGTCGAAAGTTTCTGAACTGCCTCTGATCGAAAATATATTTTTGTTATAATAAATTGTATATGTTATTTTATAAATAATATAGATAAACATTAAGGTGTCCGAAAAGCATGGTAATTTCTATTTGTCCGTTACAATACCACTTTTTTAATCATAATTATTCACAATAAATAATTTATTCATAATAACTATATTAATTTATTTTATAATATCATATACTAATTGTAGCCATCTTTTAATTACCTGATTATTATTTTATAAATAAGGTAAAAGTCATTTTTTCCTCTATAACTGTTAAGTTGTTACAATGGAATTGCCTATATTTCATGGTGCAATTGTCCTTACGTTAATAGAGAAAAATAGCTTTCGGTGCATTTTAAAAATGTTACACAATTCCAGACATATTGAAATTGGTACCCATCACTGAGGTGGACGACAACATGTTTCCTATAAAGTACAGAGTAAATAGCAATTATAATTCGTTTACAGGGACACTCAAAAGTATTCTGTAACATCACGTTCAATGGGGAAAAATCGTTTTCAGCGAATGAAATTAATGAAATTGATATCCATCTCTGAAGTGGATAGCAAGAGGTATTATATAGAGTATAGTGTAAGTAGTAATTACAGCTCGTTTACAGGGACGCACAAAAGTATTGCATAACATTATTATCTATGGGGAAAATCGTTTGCAGTGTATTTTAACTATGTCACATTATTTCAATGAAACTGGTATACATTATGGAGGTGCATTGCAGCATGTTTTCTGTTGGTTATAGACTACGCAGAATTTATCTTTTACTTATAGAGACACTCAAAAGAATTAGGTTACAAGACTGACTATGAGTTATAACTACTGGATGTACGTTTTCGTCTGTGATATGCATTTAAAAACTTAACTAGTTTTTAGTCTATTACGAGATGTGCTCGAAAGGGTGTGCACATACAGGGTTGCAAGAAAGTATTCACGCACATTACTGGCTAGACAGTAATTGCTGAAAATGAAATTTTTCCATTTTTTTCTTTTTTTACCCGACTGCCAAGAAGGGTTATGTGTTTCACGCGTATCTGGATATGTGGATTTCTTTATACCCTCGAAACATCCCAACGGTTGGAGGGATTTTAATGGATGAGGTCTCTATCGATTCATCTTAACCGTCCGATGGTTATAGGCTAGATTTTTGTTTTACATATCCAAAATGGCGGCCGTAAAATACAAAATGGCGGTAGAGACGAAAACAATTTTTTACACTCCATATTGAAAGGCATATCATTGGATAGATCTTTCAAAATGAAGACGATGTTTCATTGACTATTTTACAGTCAGAAACTCCCTTTAAATATTACACAACCTGGAAGTTGTGTACTTTGTATCTCTACCTTTACTGTAACTCTATCCTTCATAGACATCTATAGGTCTCATCAAAACAGTGTTTATAGATAGGAACTAATAATTAAACACAACTTAAAAGTCATCAATACAAGTAAATAAAAAAATAGGTAAGTAATATAAAAAATAGTTTCACAATAGTATAGATGCGGAATAATTAATTAGTTCGCTTTTTACGCAGTCGGGTTTTTTGATTTTTTTAAATTTAATATATTTATTAGGTGTCGCATTTCATTGTATGAACAAAAATGAAGTTTTTTGACTTTATTTCAGTAGTGTTGGAATGCGTTTCATAATCTATGACATGAAGCATGATTTTTAGTTCTTGTTCTACTTTTAAATGAGTCAGTTCAGGTATTTTGAGGTCTTTCCTTTTCGTCTTGTAAACAAAAACTTTCATATGACCCCAAAGATAGAAATCACATATGAATTTAATATCTGGTGAATAACGGTGTCCAATGGCAATGCACCAGAATAACGATTTAGGTATTGATAAGCGTTAAATAGCGTTCCAAATTACTATTAATGGTGTCAAATATTCGATCTTCGATTGAATATGACGGTTTGGAAGACATTTATAAAACAGTGGAAGTGATATTAATCCATCATTTGACTCTCATTGCATGCATTCGTATTGACATATAATAGGGCTCTGAGACGTTATTTCAGTTCAAAGTTGTAGATTAATTAAACCTCACATTATAATTATATGTCCATAAGTTATAATTATGCTCTCAATCTAATGAAATGAAATGCGATTACAAGTCTAAAAGAGATCCAAATGGCTGTCACAATCGATCAAAAACAGGATTTACAAAACTCTGTCTATCGCTGCTTTAGAAAAATAGACCAGTAGCTGCAGCGTTCGTGATTAATTATTTGCAAAATAATGCCACTGAAAATTTAAATAAAAGATATTTTACTTCAAAACCTTCTACTATGAATTTTTTGGATGGACAAGGATTGATAACATTTGTTTTCAGACTGTGATACAGTCAAAAATTTCTGATATTTTACTTCAAAACCTTCTACTATGAATTTTTTGGATGGACAATGCTTGATAACATCTGTTTTCAGACTGTGATACAGTCAAAAATTTTTAAAAGATGTTTTACTTCAAAACCTTGTACTATGAATTTTTTTATGGACAAGGGTTGATAACATCTGTTTTCAGACTATGATACAGTAAAAATTTATTTTAAAAGATATTTTACTTCAAAACCTTCTACTATGTATTTTTTTGATGGACTTGGATTGATAGCATCTGTTTTCAACCTATGATACAGTCAAAAATTTATTTTAAATATTTTATAAAAGTTCAGTAATAGTACTTCAGCAAAAGTAATAGTAGTCAGCAAAAGTACTTCATTAAATTCTAGATACAGTAGGCTTCCAATTAACTAGCAACTACGACACAAGGAAATGTTCAAGGGATGACTATAAATGAAGATATTAGGTACTAACAAACATAAAATAAATAACTCTTACCATAAAACAAATCATGTAAATACAAATAAGGCAAATTTAAGGAGAAAATTATTTAAAGACGTACCATTTATTAATTTATTTATTTGTGATATGCTTCACGAATTTCAAGAAAAAAATTACTAGTACAATTTGTTTTCCTTTCTTATGTATGATTTTCTTCCCGAAAGATTTCGTTTTATGTGTGTTAAAAATACTTGTGGTACATCGGCTTCTTCCTTAATTTCAAATCACTTTTATAGGGAAATTAGAACATAGAAGGATGTGCTTTGGTGAAAACTCCTCCGGAGATCAGAAATCTTTCTTTTTTTTTTCAATTATTATTTTTCATATAATTTATTAATTCTTTCAGGACCGATTTTTTTTTTTTTTTTTAATTTTAGTGAAAAATTACTTTTTACAGGGATGAGATTTCCGACTGTTTGCATACCAGTATAATCTTAGAGGAAATGTTATTTTGCTTAATCGGAAAATTTTTGCGATTTAAGAGAACAACATTTTCTCTAAGATTATACTGGTGTACAAAAAATCGGAAATCTCATACCTGTTTTTAGTTAAAAAAATTAAAATACCTATCCAAAACACAAACGTTAAGGTTAACAAATTTCTAGTGTTCTATATTTTTGTATCACAACTTATTGATTCAGAAAAGTAGCATCGATTTTAAATTTGAAGAATGAAACATATGTTTAAAACAAAATAATCACAAGTGCTGCAAAATGATTTAAGCAAATGTTTTATTTTTGTTGTATTACTAAATGCTGAAAGATAAATGAAGTGATAATAAAGTATGTATAGACATATGCTGTCATTACAACATGAAGATAACAACAAAAATAATTGTTAAGACAAAAGCAAATCAATTTATCCCCTTAAAGGTCGCATTAAACTACGGTTTAAAAATTCAGATTGCTTATTGCCACCAGTTTTTTGAAAAAAAAAATATTCACCTTATTTAATGACAGGTAAAATGATACCAGAATAGAGCTAATTACACTATCTTATAAAACTCGTAGGAACCAAACTATCTGAATAAAACACACAATTAAGGGGTTAAATAAATTGACCGATAATTTTAAGTCCCGTTAGACCCGAAAGTGTTAAATAATACACACAGTTTGATAGTTTTATGTTAGCCCGAACAAATCTCGTTAATAGCCCTTTTTTATCGCTAATAGTAGCATTTTTCCATTTCGGGTGTATAAACTAGAAACAATTCTTCCATGTTGAAAAAAAAATGTTTTGATTTGTGGTATTTTTCTTTCTTTTTAGTATTTTAAATGATATTAGTGAAATGCAGTTATTTTAAATGTATGTATATTGAATGAAATGAGTTAAAGGTTTATATTTTAAATGAAATAAATGCAATATGACTATGGTATGGGAAATTTTTTTTGGCGTTTTATCAGCTGTGGCCGGCTAGCATAAAAGTACACAGAATTTTTTTAAATGCTATAATAAATTATTAAAATTTTGTTAAATTATTTCAATATAGTGTAAATTTTATTAATTTACAATGTATTAAACAATTTTACAGTAACTTAATCATTTATTAGCATTTTTTACTATATTTAAAGTTTTGTGTAATTGATTATAAATAAAACAGTAATGCGTTTTCATCCTGGAATTTTATAATGGTATGTAGCCACAAAGAATCTTTTAATGATGTATATATGAAAACTGCCTGTAAACTGAGTGTGTCGTATAATCGAGCATCGGATAAATGGAAATCTGCTGTATCCGCTTTTTGAACATACGATCACAATTTTTAAAGCGATAAGAAAATTTTATTTATTTTTTTTTTTTTTTCGTATAAAGTTACGTTGTTTTGCAACTTTTAATATTTTTGACTGTTTATTTTTTATGTATTTTTACTTTACGCAAAAAATTGTCATTTTCAGCAACATATAATTTAAATTCTATAGTTATCTTGTTAATTCAGGTGAAAAACCACTAATCAAATATTGTTTTAAGTTGCATTATTTAATAACTAAGCAAGTATATTTAATGTACGAAAAATATTTGTGAGATAGTTTAGATGGGAATAAAACAAATGGCATTTATATTTTTCTATACAAAATAAAAATATTGACTTATAATTTGAATGATTTAGGAGAGATAATTATTTACATCCCCCCCCCCCCACCCTTAACCTTCTGGCGACCAGAACGGCCGAGACGGCCGGCCAAGCAGACGACCGAAGCCGCCGGCCGAAAATGGAAAGTCATTCCTACCCCCACTTACCAGAAGGGTGGTAGCTACTCCAATCAATTTGCCAATTGTTTGGTTGTCAGGTGGTTCCTACTTTCTATTTCGATAAGAATCAGTCCTTCTTTCATGCTGACTTTCCCTAAAAGCGGTAGTTTTGCAGGGATTTTTTCAATAGAAAACTTTCATTAGCTGAATATTGTAAAGCATAACAAACTATTAAATATACGCTGATTTCTTAATTAGTTGAGCTTTCTAAAATTAATATAATGTGTGTATTTATTAGATTAAAAAATCTGTATGTATTTATTAGATTAAAAAATCTATATGTATTTATTAGATTAAAAAAAAATCTATATGTATTTATTATATTAAAAAGTCTGTATGGATTAATATAGTTAATACATGTTTTTTAAATGTATAAAACGATATAAATTTATTGATAAAAAAGTTTTATTTTAGGAAATTCTCTAAACGTGTAAAGAGATTTTTCCATTAAAAGAGCTTTTTTTGAACTAAAAATTGTTACAGCCATTTAACGAAAGTTACGCGTTATATATATGTATATATATATAAATATATATATATATATATATATATATATATATATATATATATATATATATATATATATATAAAGATATTTTCTCATGAAATGAGAAATTATATCTTACGATTTAATGTTTCTTAAGTTTTTTTTAAAATAATATACATGTATATATACGTCGATGCATTTTTTTTCGTTTCTTTATCCATATTGTGAAGAATAAAAGTTGTTTTTATAAAATGTAATATTAATTTTGTAAAAAAAAAAAAAAAAAAAAAAAAATAATGAAAGATGAAATTAAGCCATCTAAATGTCAAATTTGAACAACTTGTTTTGTTTGCAAAACCTAATAAAATGAAAATAATTAATGAAGAGTGTGGTTTTATAGAACTGAATTTTTGTGAATCGACCTATTTTATAAAAAAGGAATTTTTTGAGGGAAACTATTTTATTAAAAGTAATTTTGTGATGGGCTTTATTACTATTATTATTATTATTATTATTGTTGTTGTTTTTTTTTTTTTTTTTTTTTTTTTTTTTTTTTGTATGCGTGTGAAGGGTCTGTAAAGAGACCCCAAAATTTACCTGAATCGACACCTGATATATATATAGATAAATAATAATTAATTTTTAAATAAGCCAAAAATTATTCATTATAATTTATGCCATTTTAAGAAAGAGAAAGGCCTTTTGCCTCGAGAATAATAATTTTTATTATCTGTGTTTATGCATAGCTTTAACATGCTTGCATTAATTCTAAAAACATTTGTTTTTAACTTCAGGAAGATGAAGATGATTATTATTAGTGATTCTTATATTGATTAGGAATATTTGTCGTTTAAATATTATCTTAAACAACACTACTTTAACTGCTAAAATAACTGTTTTTATACACTGCAATAACTTTTCAGTAAATTTTACAATGCCGCGCAAACTTTCTTATAAAAACTATTACTGTTTCTTATAAAATTATGTGACCATTCATTGAAATTATGTGGCTTTAATATATTCTTGCATTAAGATACTTAAAATATATTAGCGTTTTATACTGAGAGCTTTTTTAGATGCAAATAGACGTCATAAAAAGGGGGGGGGGGGGTTACATACCATTTAATCTTGATGTAAGCATGTAAAAAGGTTTTTTTTTTTCTTTGTAAAATCATGAATATTTTGCACTGTATCAGAATTTCGACACTTTATTATAATGCCTGATAAATTTATTACAATGCGTAAACAATTTTATGTATTCAAGACTGCAGAAATATTTACCAGGAAAATAAATATGTTATAATAACTGTTATTGCAAAAAAAAAAAAAAAAACCTAATTGTGTAAAATCTATAATTTATGTAAGCTCTAAATTAGTGCAATCATGTAAATAAGTATTTATAAACGGAAAACACACAGTAATAAATAGAAGTAAGACAGATGTACAATAAATAAGTGAGTCTACCATATTCAAATTGCATCTGTGCATGTGAATACATGAAAATAACTCTAAAAAATAACAAAAGTGTAATTTCTTTTGTTATCTTATAATGATAATAAAAAAAAAAGAAAAAAATTACGTTCAACAAAGCTGATCTTTCTGTCAAATCTACAAAGTCCAGTTTATATGTAAAATTATGTAAAAATTATTATTTAAATGCGTTTTAATCAATAGTGTTTTTCATTTAGCAATAAATTTATCAAATCTTCAATTGCTCACTGATGACCATCTTCCTGCAGTTGTATCTCTAAAATAGTTTCGAAATTTTTATTTCGATAAAAATTTCTTTCAGAAGTCTTGCTTTTATAAGTAAAAAGGAAAACGTTTTTCAAATTACTATCATCTGAATAAGAATATCTGCTAAATTTTTCCATCTAATACTAAATAAAATAGTTAGTAATAATAGAAAAATAGTTTAGGTTTTCTTTGTACAAATTATTATTCGATAAATACATATTACAAAATTTATATATGCTTATTATTTAAAATAAACAACTTTCATTTTATAAATAATATGGAACAATATGTATGAAGTTGCATTAAAAGAATTCATGTATATCCTATACCACTTCCTGAAAATATCTAAAACTAGAGGTAAAATATAATATAAGCATAAACATCTAATTGCAGTGTTTTTCAATAGCGCGGTACTGAAGTTTTTTTTTTTTTTTTTCCCTCAACACATTCATTTCTTATAGCATTGAGCCAAAGGAATAGGATTGTCTGTAGCTTTATTATAAAAGTCGGAGAAGAAGCGACATTGTTTTTACTTAACTGTTTTCTACAAGCTGACTTTGAATTTTGAAACTTATCTTACTTTATCACGAAAACAGCTGTCAGGTGTCATGATAGTGGTGGATGCGGCCTTGGGAACTGAAAAATATCCATGTACATGGCAAAAAGATAACAGAAGATCCCCAACGTTCTTGATAATATCATTCAATTTTCTGTAATCAGGTACTGTTTTTGAAACATAAAAAATTACCTTCTTTTCGATCGTTCTGGATCTGGATGTGAGTAAGCGATATCTTATGGAGCAGACTCCCCTTGTATAACAAATAAATAAATCTAAATAAATTTTATAAAAGTTAGTTCGATCACATTCTACATTTTGTTTACAGATAAAGTATATCAATAAAGAAACATCAATTTATTTTTTAAATGTAATATTGTTAATTTTTCATAAAATGTTCATGCAAAAATATTATATAAATTGTTCGACAATTTATGAATTCGAATTCTCTTAAAAGTTATCAATCTTGAAATTATTCATTCATAAAATTTAAGAAAAATGAAAAAAATGTTTTTTTTTTTTTCCTTTTTTTTAGTGAATCACTATTCAAACAAAATGTAAGCCGTGTGACATTTTTCCCCACGCTTTGTAAGGAGAAAGGCTCGAAGCGAAGTACCTATTTGTTTTCACTTTCTTCTCTTTTATCAAAAATCTTTTTGAAGACGGCCGATTGGACCCCATGCAGTGCGCATCACAGAATGGAATTCCTTAGTTTTTCTCGAATACGGTGTTCTTGCAGTACTCGTTACAAGGACGAATCCAATTTTCTATTAAAAAAGAGCGGGGGGTGGGGGTCATGTCTATTTGTCGGAAAGTGAGGGGCTCATAACTATAATATAAATTCTTATAGCTTATGTTTGCTACAATTCTAAATTCTCTGTTTCATGACACATAACAAAGTTATATTTTCATTCGTAAATGCATAAAATTTTCAGGTATATTCGTAAATTAATAACATTTGGAGATATATTCGTAAATGTATAAAATTCATAAGTTATATTCAGATACTAAGAAATCGAATAAAGTTTCAAGATTGCAAGATCTTTCAGATAAGTTTCAAAAAAGCTAGCTGTTTTGTTTGATTTTTGCGACTGTACAGTCACGAAAAGATTATTAAAAGGGAGCAATTAGTTATAATTGAAACTGCATAAAATATATAAAAAAAGTGAAAAACGCTGATCGATTGCTGACGATTAAAGAACGAGTTTTATATATTTCCATTTTAATTACATTCTGTGCGTCAGAAAAATTTGCGGTGTTGGGCGAGATTGTCTTTAAACTAACTTCACATAATTTTTTTAATGTATTTTTGTATCTTTCTCCGTTTAGATGGGCGTCATGATACTCCATGACGTCCATGGATGTGCGCTTGACTGGTTAACAAAAATTTTCTCGCAAAACCAGAAATAATGTTTATCGTTTAATCTGTCAATTTTCTGCCAAAGTCAAATACAAATTTAAACGCATTATAATACTTGTATAATATTATAATATAACATTTATGCTGCGTCAACATGTCATACGGTTAAAAATCTCAAGTCTTTCATAAATTTTATAAAAAATTTATGAAAGTTAATCGAGTCATAAATTTAAAAAAATTATGACTCGTTCTTCAAATAAATTTTTTTCATAAATTTATTTGAAAAAAAAAATATATCAGAAATATATTTCTTTTTTTTTCTTTTTTCTTCTTTTTTTTTTTTTTTTTTTTTTTTTTTTTGAATTTATAAATTGATAACCAAAGTAGACATGTGTGAGCTGCTACGTGAATACTGTTAATGTGTTTAAATAAATGCATTACAGAAGATAAAGGTTAGACGTTATTTTTAATAAATGTTACTGCAATTCTTTTTCAAAAGAAAAAAAAATTTTTTTGATAATTTGGAAGGAATGAGAATATATATATATATATATATTTGTAATATTACGCACACAAAAACCCCAATGAAGCATTATTTTTTCTATTAGAAGAAATCAGTCATTCAAATAAAAATAGGCTTGCTTTATTTTTTTTCTTTTTGCATGCTTCTAACTAATATGAATAACAAAATTAAAAAAAACTGTATACTGAAATAAAAGTCTGAGACAAATGCCTACTTTAAATGAAGCTGTTGTTAAGCTGTATCTTTGACGTGAAAGCATATTCATGGATAAAACATAGACTATTATTAGATGAATTTTTAATTTTCTTTTAATTGTTTCACCACTACCATTTTGAAATAAAAGACAATAATTTTAAACTCTTGCATTTGACAATTTAATGATTACAAAGATATTACTATTGTTTTCTGGATTATGATTTTTTAAAAAAGAGTTTCCTCTCCAAGAAAATACAAAACTTCTTTTAATAAGTGCAAGGTGTGTATTTCACAATAATTTTGAGAAATTTATAATATTTTTATTTTTTTAAATGCAGTTTAAATTACTTAACCCTAAAAATCTCATGGTTAAAAAAATTTCCTCTCATCTTATCAGAGCTTATCTTGTAAGGGAATTATTTACCTAATGACACAATAAAATTTATTTGACTTTTTAATCCTATGACGACATTGAATTAGAAAACAGAATTAACCAGCCACTATGTGATAACATATTCTAACTTTTTTTTTCATAATAATAAATAAAATAAATAAATAATACAAGGATGTTTAAGAAATCTGTCTTTAAAATATGTCGGAACCAAAACATAATACATTCTAAAGATTTAAACTGCTTGAAAAAAAAAAAAAAAAAAAAAAAAAAAAAAAAAAAAAAAAAATCAAGAAAATTAAATTAAAACAGCATTCAGAGCTTTTAAGGAGCAACTGGATATCATAAGGCTAAGTTAAGGCGAAAAAGTGCTCCTTCTGCAACTACAATTATCACCCTTTCTTCTGCAACCGTTTGTGGTTAATAACAAAATGGCATTTAAAAGGAAGACTTTTGTCTTCCTTTGATATTTTAGTATACCTGAAAGTTGAAAACAGTTGAATTTTACGTCTACTTGGCATGCTAATAAGACTAAGGAATGCGGGGCACAAAATTTTGTTTCTTTATGTGTAGATGGGGCATTCTCACAATCTTTTGACTTTCGGGGGAAAAAAATCTGGTGAAATTAAACTTCCTTAAATAACATTTTAATCAGATAGACGAATGCCTTAATGATTCAAAATAAAGAAAAAATGGTCAGCAGTGAAAAATATTTTATTTAACTGAGGTTTAAGTTAAACTTGCGAGTTTAATTTTCCTTACCATTTTACCACTATAACGTTTTATTTTCTTCTAAATTTTTACTTATAATGAATTTGCATAGTACCCACAGGACATTCAAATAAGAAATAATAAAAATGTAGTAGTACTTTTAATTGCAGAATTTTTGCATAACATTGTCTTAAAGGGGTGTTAAAGAAGGGACGGTAAGGTAAAAAAAGGGGACGGTATAGGAAAAAAGGGACGAAATGTGAAAAAAGGGAACGATAAGGATGGAACGGTAAGGGAAATTGCCACCTATTTTTAGACAAATCATGTTAAAACTAAGTGATAGCCACAATGTTCATTGATGTTTAGAAACAGTTGTTAACATTGGATTAAATTATTTATTTTTTATTATTTATTTACCTCGAAAAGTGCAGGAATAAACCTTGGGGACGGTAAGACTATACCAATAAAGCCACGATCTTGAAATTGATATTTAAATGTTGATTTAAGTTCTGCAGTAAATTTCCTATCAAATAATTTTAGACATTCTTTCTCTACCGTACTTCTGCATGAGAAAAACTTGAAAAAAAGTATGTGGCTGCATCTGAAGTGATTTCCTGTATAAGTTTAGCAAGAGGGACGATAAGGATGAAAAACCCAGGGACAGAGTTCAAAAAATAATATCAACCGTAAAAATGTGTGCAGGTTAATTTTTTGTTACATATTCATATAAAACAATTATCCCAGTTTCGGAAAAAAGTTACATTGAATTACTTTTATTGAAACAATTTTATACAGACAGCTCCAAACTTAAAAATCAGCATCAGGGACATGGAACGGTATAGGAGTTTTCCTGGTATTTGGACCTCCAACATCGTCCAAAACTTATTTATCTCGCTAATATTGTTATGCAATCATGCAATGGGATGTTCTCCAGTATATGAAATTAAAAAAAAAAAAAAAAAAAAAGTGTATTAAAATAAAAATTATTATTCAGGGACATGAAAGTCAAAAGATTGTGAGAATGCACCTGATATTTTTGAATATCTTTTTTTTCCCTTTTTTTGTGTGTGTGTGTGTGTGTGAAATATGTGTTTATGTAAGGGATTTATTGCATGTAAAAAATACTGAAAACTTTAAAACATTAAAAAATTTTAAATTTAAGAATTTAAACATGTTTAATTTTTTTATATATAACTCTTGAACCACTTGCCTGATTTGCATAATTTTTGCCCTGTTGTATACAGATAATGTGTAGTTTTAACTTGTGGTCAGAAGTCTTAAAAATAATACTTATAAAGTTCATAATAAATTTTAAAGTGAAAAAAATAAAGTTTTTTTCACGCGTAACTTTTGCATAAATTAGCATATTTTCGCAATTCTCACTCAAAATAATAAATCCTGAAGACAATTTATTAGAAATATAATACAGAAACTCTATTGAAAATTTCATACAAATACTTTATAAGACATTTTAGGTATATGTTTCAAAGTTGGCAAATCATGAAAAAATTCATTCTGAGATACATGAAGTTAAAGGTTCCTTCAGATGACGGTTCGCGCTGCATCACAAGATAAAAAACAAAAACAAAATTAAGCAAAGCTTTTATATGAGATAAGAGTTACAATGAAGTTATTTTTTTTTTATGTCTTAACAATAATAAAGTGTTTAAATTTATTAAAATTCTTGATTTAAAAAATGCCTTTAAAGAAATATTTTCCTTAATTTGTCATTTTTTAATCATGTGTATCATCCGGATTCAATAATTTAAACATCAAAATATTTTGATCTCACCATCTCACACATTTTAAAATCATCTTTGCAGTGTATATGTTCTTGGATTGAAGAGCCAAAAAATATTTGAACTATGCACTTTTTCACATAAAATTGTTTTTGTGTGAATTACACCTTACAAAATTAAACCCTGAAAACATAATTTTATGTATAAATTAATATAACATAAATGATATGCTAAATAATAATAAATAATCATGCGTAATATAGCACTAATAATGGACTAAATAGTCATAAATAATCATGTTTAATATAGCATCATTAAGCATACATATAGTATAATCTGAGTTTAGGTATGTATTTCCTATAGACTGCACTCCTTTATACCTTGATTGGGAAAATAGCATGAATTGTGATTCTAAACAAACATTATTTATTTGCAAGAGAACAGCTATCTCAAAATAGCTCTACAAATTTAAAAAGTTATTTTCAACATTACATATGAGTTCAAAAATTTTATTAATGATATTTTCTTAATAAACTGAAATGGTTGCAACAGTTTCATTTTACTTTTTAAGGGCGAGAGGAAATAATAATGATTATTAAATATTTATTCATGCCATTTTGTGAGGGAAAAAAAAGGAAACGTACTTTTAATATGAATATAATGCTTATTAATCGTCGTAAAAGCGCATACTTACTCGAATAAAATGTTCATGATTTTTAAAACAAAGCGTACTTGGTAATAGAGAAATATTATTTTACAAATGCGACCAATTAATAAAGATACAAAATATATTAAATCGGCTCAAAAATTAGTGAGTGAATTTCTAAAAGGCAAAAACTTTCGCGAATGAAAATAGCATTATTAAAAATGTGCATTTTTATTGCGAAAACTGCAAAGTAAATGTATCAATTGTAAAGATTGCAAGGTAAATTTCGCAATTTTTGTCTAAATTACATTCAGTGCAATACGATTCCATGTTTAAAATTAATATTATAAATATTTTCTAAATATAGAGAGAAATAAAATTTATTTCCAATTTTCATTCATTTCTTTCTTTCTTTTTTTACATAGTTTTTTTTTTTTTACATTGCTTTCATGCAGCCTAAATTTAACACATCTAATTGCCATGTAGCAAGTTGTCATTATTTCTGATGAACAAAAACACTTCTTTTTAAAATAATCGAAAGGAATCTGCCACAGACAATACAATTTTAGATGTTTTTATCATTTATTTAAATTTATCATTTAATTACTTGAGCACTGCTGAGAAGGGTCAGACCATAGCATCATCAATTAACTATTACTCCCTTTGATAACCGTGATGGATATTTTTTCCCTTTGCCCACAACCCCGATAAAAAATCCTGTCGCATTTTCCCTCTCAACACAGGCGGTGAACTTCTGAACAGAAATCCCACCCACTGATTTACGCTAGACAGATGAGATGGGGGCGAAATTTTCGAAGGCTGTGGGCCGTTTCTCTGGTCTTTTGAGGCATAAGGGAAATTTGCTCTCTGGTCTTTAGAGAGTTAAACTGTCAGTGGATAATTACTTTATGTACCATATTAAAAATTATGCAAGCTTAATGTGTCATGATAAGGTTCAAGATAAACAACTCTCGTTAAATAGAAATCTCATTTAAATATCAAACATAAAACGTAATTAAATAAAATTATCTTTTGTTCTACTGTCGTCAATAATTAATGCACATTTAAACTTCCGCCAGTTTCCTATGCATGCATAAAAATAATGGTGTTATTTATAATTAATCATATTCAGGGGGATGTTATGTTTATCTCGTGATGATGTTAAAGGATTCGTTGAGTTGTTTCTTTATGCAAATTCAAAAATTCATTGTGAATATCTGAAAAGCGATTTATATAAAAAATGTTAAAGGATTCGTTGAGTTGTTTCTTTATGCAAAATCAAAAATTCATTGCGAATGTCAGGAAAGCGATGTATATATGTAAAAAAAAGTTAGAAATTTTAAACATTTTATCCGTATTGCTTCTTTAATTTCTTCTATCTTTACAAGAAGAAAGTATTGGAATCGTGAAAATTTTCAAATTCCGGTTTTCGATGGATTTACAAATTTTAGGGGTCAGAGAACCCGAAAAACATGTTTTTACAAAAGGTCTGTCTGTATGTATGTGACACAAATTTTGTGTGTGCTCCATCTCAACAACTAGTACGAAATTTAACAAAACTTTATATTCAGTTAGTCTCTTATATAAATTGGCGCTGATTAGTCTTTGGTGTAAATCACACAACATGTGGCGCTGCTATGATGCATTCTTCATGATTTCCGCAATAGATATATCTCAAGAACTAATACACGGATTTTCATAAAACTTCAGATTTACTTAGTTCCTGATATAAATAATTGATGCTGATTACGTTTTGGTGTAAATCGAACAACAGGTGGTGCTGCTAGAGTGCATTTTTCTCGATTTTTGCTATCTCAATAACTAATGTACAGAATTTAATCAAACTGCATATTATGTGACACTTTCCCATAAATAGATCCTTTATGATGGGGATAGACTGTCGTTTAATTTTGACACTGTGATGGTGAATTTTGAAGTATTAACATGCATCAGAAAGAAGAAAGTTTTGGGATTGGCACATCCGACTAGTTTTTCCTTTCTTTGATGAATTTACTCTATAAATTGGAATGTCTGATTCTAACTAAAAATCAAATAATAATAATTACAGTGTATTCTAAATGGTGATTAAGACAAACAAGCAAAAAAATGTGGAGATAGCCAGCTTTAAATGAATTAAAAAGACTAAATGTTCAGTTACCTTTAAAACGACAAACAAAATATGATTTTGTAATTCACACTATTGACATTTACTTAATTTCCGATATTTAAACAAAACATTCAAAATTTTGCATTACAAAAAAGTTACGCTAAACAGAATTTCAGCTATCGTCATATACGATTTAAGGAATGTTCATTGTTAAGGTCATTGTACTCAAAACGTTTATTTTACGGATTTTGTGTAAATGGTTGGCAGCGCGGCGTTTCATGCCATTTAATAGTAAATAAATAAATAAAACAAATAAAAATTAAATTTAAAAATCAAAAAACCCGACTGCGTAAAAAGCGAACTAATTAATTATTTCTCATTAATGTGAAACTATTTTTTATATTACTTACCCATTTTTTTACTTACTTGTATTGATGACTTTTAAGTTGTGTTTACTTGTTAGTTCCTATCTATAAACGCTGTTTTGATGAGGCCTATAGATGTCTATCATTGTTAGAGTTGCAGTAAAGCTAGAGATCCTACCTACACAATTTCCAGGTTGTGTAATATTTTAACGGAACTTCTGACTGTAAAATAGTCAATGAAACATCGTCTTCCTTTTGAAAGACTTATCCAATGATGCGCCACTCAATAAGGTGCGTAAAAAAAAATGGTCTCTACCGCCATTTTGTATTTTACGGCCGCTATTTTGAATTTATAAAAACAAAACCTAGCCTATAACTATCGAACGGTTAAGAAGAATCGATAGAGACCTCATTGATTAAAATACATCCAACCGTTGGGATGTTTCGTGGGTATAAAGAAATCCACATATCCAGATACGCGTGAAACACATAACCCTTCTTGGCAATCGGGTAATAAAATGTGAACAGCGCGGAGGCTCTATAGCTTGAGTTTTAAGGGCATGGTGGACGTTAAAAAAGTTTTTTTTTAAATTTTCATCTTAGGGATATGAAATTTTGTGGAAATATGCATTTCACCATAAGTTTATAGAACAGCTTATAAGAAATTTCCTATCTTAATGTAATTTTATGATTTAAAAAAAATAAAAATTTTAAAACGAAATTTTTAAATGCTCTATGCGTCTTAATTTTTGAGATATTTCCCCGATATTGCATTTTAATCACTTAAAAACCTATTTCAAACAAATCTATGTATCAAATTTTTAATGCTTTGAATAGTTATGTTTTAGAGATTTTTTTCTGAATTCCGTATTCGATTTTTATCAAAATTTCGCCTTTTAATAAGTTAAAAATCCAATTTAATAACCTTAATGAAGTCAAATTTTAAAATGCATCCACAGTTTCTTTGGAAGCAATATCAGGATTATTCCTTATCAGTTTCATGAATTTTGATAAAAAAAATTAAGACTTATGGAGCATTTCAAAAATCTAAAAACGCTGAAAAATCTGTTTTGAGAAAAACAGATTTAAAGTATATTAAAGGACCGAAAAATTGTTTGCGTACAAATTCAAACGCTTGTAACTTTGCAAAAATTAATATCATCTGCATGCGGTTTGTGGTAAATATCTCAGAACAAACTGGAGAATAATTATATGCACAAAACTAATTTTCGATTTTGGAATCGATTTTTGCTCAAATAAAAGTGCACGTTCCCCTTAATGGATGCAGGGAAAATAGTGTCGTTGTGATTTATGAAAAGTCTTTTTTCATAGTTCGAGGTTTTTTTTTTTTTTTTTTTTTTTTTTTTTTTTTTTTTTTTTTTTTTAATTAATGAGGAGTCATTTACATAATGAAATTGACCAGAATTTTAAAAAGTTGCACTGCTACACCATAATATTATTGCATATTAAGTTCGACATACCATGCCTGAAACTCATAAATAGAAAATTTTGTTAATTTTGAATGATTAGTTGGTGAGATATGAGTTACTGAAAAACGAATCAATTAAGGGACGGTCCATAAATGATGTCATGCTTTTTTTCAATATTTTTGACCCCCATCCCCCCCCCTTTGTCACAAAGTGTCACACTTCACCATACCCCATCCCCCCCCCCCCCTTGTCACATGTCACGCTATATTACATAAACATATACTTGCAGTTCAGAAACAAAGCACTACGTTATAGATCATATTTCAAACTTTATTTTTAAACTTTAACTATGTGTTTTAACAACATTTGTGAGCATAACAATAAAAATGATTCATGTACTTATTTTGTATGAAATAAGATTAAGGTTTATAACAAAAACATAATTAATATTTAATAGTAATAAAATATTAATACGAAAGAGCAACTGAAAAAAGTAGTATTTTGGAATTTGAAATGGAATTTAATATATTTGGCTCTAAATCTACTTTATAAACATAAAATACTTTAATTTCAAAATAACTTCAAAATTTAATCTGCTGATTTTTATTGCTTTTATTTTAACCAAAATGTGTGATGTCACATTTCTTCTTACCCCCTCCCACCCCCTTGTCACAAACTGTCACAATTTCACGAACCCCCCTTCCCCCCTCCAAGCGTGACATCATTTGTGGAAGACCCCTAATATAAAAGACCGTAATCGATTATTTTGATATAACTTGAACAATAATCTACGAGGTTCACTATTTTTTGTTTTATATTATAATTTGTAAAATCTATGGTACATTTTGTATTAAACTGTTTTTGAAATATTAATCATTATTTAACAATACTATTACAAGAAATACTTATCTGTTGGAGATCGAAAATTAAAAAAATCGTCTATCCTTTTCTTACCGGAAAAATTCGAAATTTCATAAAATTCAATGTATCAAAACTCCGTGAGTTTGGCCTAGAACAATGGGATTTTTATTGTTGTACATGTCGGAGCTTGGAGAACATTTTTTCTAAATATAGCGTTTTTGTCGCACGAGCAGTATATAAAAAAATAATAATAACTTTTTTAAATTAAAGGCGTGGACTATTTCACCAACATAATCTTAACTCGTACATTATTTTGAACATCTTTACGAATTATATTGCCATATCTCCAACAGGATAAAAATTAAATCGAGATTCAATCCTTTTGAGAAACCCTATATATTTGTCTTTAATTATTTTTTTAAAAGAGCGAGATTGTTAAAACATTCCTTTAAAATTTTGTGCAAGTGTTCTTATTATTTTTTTTAGCATAAAGCATCTGAGATTTCGATAACTTTAGACATTTCGAATGTATACATTAAGGCAAAAATCTCAGGCTCGTTTAGCAAGCGAGTTACTAGTCTAAGAAAATTTTCATAATTTTAGAATTTAGGAATGACGATCGAGTTGTCATTGACAGTAAAACTTCCGGTATTCGCTTGTTTAGTGAAAATTGCAGTTTAACCATTCTTTTAGCCCTGACAAAGATATGCTGAAATCCATATTTTCTATTTTCCGACACAAATATCCTTTAATCATTTTTATACAGGCACAAAATAAAATGGCAGCAAAATTATAAGTAAAATGTCTATTTTTGTGGATTTTCTTTACACTGTGGGTTTCAAATCACGAGACAAATTTTAAACATTCAGAATATTTATCACTAATAAAAGAAAAAAACATGCTAAATAATTAATAAATACCTGCAATAAAATCATTATAACGCAAATAGATTTTACATTATTGTATTAACTTGAACCTTCGAAAGTCAAGCAAATGCCTTTGCTTACTGCTGCAATCCCACCCGTCATATTTGTTCTCAGATTTTTTATCTTCTATGCTTCAGAGGGAAATATGTTTCTAAAAATTCGATTTTAAATATCTATCACTGGAAGAAAGAAATATTAATGCGTTAGAGAAAAATAAATATGTACAATAAACTAATTATGACACAGTTAAACGTTAAACCTCCGATAGTTAAACAATTTTGTTCCTTTTTTTACAATCTCGTCCATCTACTTTGCACTCTATTTGCTTATTTATCTTCTATGTTTCAGAGGGACATATATTTAAAAAAAAATTAGATTTTGAATATCTATTCCTGAAAGAAAAGAATTAGCAACGTTTTAGAGAAATAATAAATTTATACTAGAGATTAATTATGACATAGTTAAATGTTAAAATATTGTAATAATACAAACCTCCGATAGTCAAACAATTTTCTTCACCTTCATAAACAATCTCATCCATCTACTTTGCTCTCTGGTTGCTTCTTTATCTTCTGTAGTTCGGAGGATTTTTAATATCTTTCCCTGAAAGAAAAGAAATAGTAATGCGTCAGATAAATAATAAATATGTAAGGTAAAGTCAGGAGGAGAGATGGCGCAGTCAGAGAGATTGCACACAAGGATCGGGGGAAAGAAGTAGAGTACGCGTCCAACGACTCCACGTAGTTGTACATCAGCAGTAGCGGAGTGCCTGCTCAAATGTGCACGTTGATTTTTTCGAGCGTCAAGGATAAAGCATTGCTATATTCTTTTATATAAAATAAATTATTAATTATATACAATAAATTAATGATGACGCAGTTAATTGTTAAAATATTGTACTAACACAAACCTACGAAAGTTAAATAATTTTAATCGCCTTCTTGTGAAATCTCATCCATCTACTTCACTCTCTAGTTGCCTCTTTATCTTCTGAGTTTTGGAGGGACATATATTTTTCAAAAAAATCGATTTTGAATGTCTGTCCCTGAAAGAAAAAAAATACTAATGCGTTAGATAAATAATAAATATGTTCTATAAATTAATTATCTCACAGTTAAATGTTAATATATTGTATTAACACAAACCTCCCATAGTTAAACAATTTTTTCGCCTTCTTGTACAATCTCATCCATCTACTTTGCTCTGTGGTTCCTCCTTTATCTTGTGTGTTTAGGAGGGACATATAATTAAAAAATTCGATTTTGAATATCTGTCCCTGAAAGAAAATAATTAGCAACGTGTTAGAGAAATAATAAATTTTTACCAGAGATTAATTATGAGATGGATAAATTCTAAAATATTGTATTAACACGAAGTACCAAAGTAAAACAATTTTCTTGACCTTCTTGAAAGAAAGGATATACTTTTCTCCATTATTGCTTCTTTACCTTCTGAGCTTCGAGGGATATATATTTTTTATAAAAAATCGATTTTGAATATCTGTTGCTAAAAAAGGAATAGTAATACATTAGATAAATAATAAATATATTCTATAAATTAATTATTCCACAATTAAATGTTAAAATATTGTATTAATACAATCCTTCGAGAGTTAAATAATTTTCTTCACCTACTTGTACATTCTCATCCATCTACTTTGCTCACTAGTTCCTTCTTTATCTTGTTTGTTTGGGAGGAATATATAATTAAAAAAATCGATTTTGATTATCTGTTCCTGAAAGAAAAGAATTAGCAACGTGTTAGAGAAATAATAAATTTTTACCAGAGACTAATTATGACACAGATAAATTTTAAAATATTGTATTTACACAAACCTCCCATACTTTAACAATTTTCTTCACCTTCTTGTACAATCTCATCTATCTACTTTGCTCACTGGTTGCTTCTTTATCTTCTGTGTAACAAAGGGACATGTACTTAAAAAAATCGATTCTGGATATCTGTCCTGAAAGAAAATAATTTGAAACGTGTTAGAGAAACAATAAATTTTTATCACATATTAATGATGACACAGATAAATTCTAAACTACTGTATTCACAAAAACCACCGGCAGTAAAACAATTTTCAGCACCTTTTTGAAAAAGCTCATCAATCTACTTTGCTCTCTAATTGCATTTTTCTCTTCTGACCTTCGGAGAGACATATATTTTTAAAATATTCAATTTTGAATATCTGTCCCTGAAAAAAGGAAATAGTAATGTGTTAATTAAATAATAAATATAATCCAAAAATTAATTATGCCTCAATTAAATGTTACAATATTCTATTAACACAAACCTCTGAGAGTACAACAATTTTCTTAGTCTTCTTGTACTCGGAGGGACATATACTTTTAAAAAAAAATCGATTTTAAATATCTGTCCCTGAATGAAAAGAAACAGTAATGCATTATATAAATGATAAATATATTTTTTAAATTAATTTTGTCGCAATTAAATTTAAAAATACTGGATTAACACAAACATCCGAGAGTTAAACAATTTTCTTCACCTTCTTGTACAAACTCATCCATCTACTTTACTCTCTGGTTCCTTCTTTATCTTCTGTGTTTCGGAGGGACATATACTTTTAAAAAAATCAATTCTGGATATCTGTCACTGAAAGAAAATATATTAACAACGTGTTAGAGAAACAATAAATTTTTACCACAGATTAATTATGACACAGATAAATTCTAAAATACTGTATTCACAAAAACCACCGAAAACAATTTTCTTCGCCTTTTTGAAAAAGCTCATCTATCTACTTTGCTCTCTAATTGCATCTTTGTCTTCTGAGCTTCGGAGGGACACATATTTAAAAAAATTCGATTTTGAATATATCTCCTGAAAGAAAAGAAATAGTAATGAATTAGATAAATAATAAATATATTCCATAAATTAATTATGTCACAATTAAATATTATAATACAAACCTACGATAGTTAAAAAGTTTTCTTCACCTGCTTGTGCAATCTCAGCTATCTACTTTGCTCTCTGGTTCCTTCTCTATCGTCTGTGTTCAGAGGGCATATATTTAAAAAAATTTGATTTTGAACATCTGTCTCTGAAAGAAAAGAAATAGTAATGCGTTAGATAAATAATAAATATATTCCATTAATTAATTATGTCATAATTAAATGTTATGATATTGTATTAATACAAACCTCCGACAGTACAACAATTTTCTTCCCCTTCTTGTACAGTGTCATCCACCGACTTTGCTCTCTAGTTCTTTCATTATCTTCTGTTTCGGAGGGACATATATTTTAAAAAAAATCGATTTTAAATATCTGTTCCTGAAAGAAAAGAAATAGTAATGCATTACATAAATGATAAATATATTCTTTGAATTAATTTTGTCACAATTAAATGTAAAAATATTGGATTAACACAAACCTCCGAGATTTAAAAAATTTTCTTCACCTGCTTGTGTAATCTCATCTATCTACTTTGCTCTTGTTCGTTCTCTATCGTCTGTGTTCAGAGGGCATATATTTTAAAAAATTCGATTTTGAACATATGTCTGTGAAAGAAAAGAAATAGTAATGCGCTAGATAAATAATAAATATATTCCATTAATTAATTATGTCATAATTAATTGTTATGATATTGTATTAATGCAAACCTCCGACAGTACAACAATTTTCTTCGCCTTCTTGTACAGTGTCATCCACCGACTTTGCTTTCTAGTTCCTTCATTATCTTCTGTGTTTCGGAGGACATATATTTTTTAAAAAATTGATTTTAAATATCGGTCCCTGAAAGAAAAAAAAATAGTAATGCATTACATAAATGATAAATATATTCTTTAAATTAATTTTGTCACAATTAAATGCAAAAACATTGGATTAACACAAACCTCCGAGAGTTAAACAATTTTCTTTACCTTCTTGTACAATCTCTTCCATCTACGTTGCTCTCTGGTTGTTTCTCTTACTTCTGTGTTCTAGATGGCATATATTTTAAAAAAAATCGATTTTGAATATTTGTCCCTGAAAGAAAAGAAATAGTTATGCGTTAGATAAATATTAAACATATTCCATAAATTAATTATGTCACAATTAAATGTTACAATATTGTATTAACACAAACCACCGACAGTAAAACAATTTTCTTCGCCTTCTTGTACAATGTAATCCACTGACTTTGCTCTTTGATTCCTTCGTTATTTTCTGTGTTTCGGAGGGACATATATTTTTAAAAAAATCCATTAAATCCATTTTAAATACCTGTTCCTGTAAAAAAAGAAATAGTAATGCATTATATAAATGATACATATATTCTTTAAATTAATTGTGTCACAATTAAATGTTAAAGAAGAACCTGAAAGTAAAGAATTAGCAACGTGTTAGAGAAACAATAAATTTTTATCGCAGATTAATTGTGACACAGATAAATTCTAACATACTGTATTCACAAAAACCACCGAAAATAATTTTCTTCACCTTGTTGAAAAAGCTCATCCATCTACTTTACTCTCTAATTGCCTCTTTATCTTCTTTATCTACTAATAATTTAAAATAGTAACTATTTCTTTTAAGTGTTATTTGATATAAAGTTATTTCATAGTGATATTTTATTGACTTCTTCTCATTTGAATCAATAATGTATGCGACAAATAAATGTAACCATTTTTGTATATCTCTCCAAACTAAAGAAATAAGTTCCAAAGATCAAAATATTTACAGACATTGATAACGATATCATTACAGGGGTGGGGGGTGGGGGTGGGGGTGGGGGGACTTGGAAGGATGATAACATATGATATCGGAAGGGGGGAGGGGGTCTAAAATTACCAAAAAGTTGATAACGTTATATATGCACAGTCCCATATATCCAAAAGTTCTGTTGGAGTATACTATGTCCCTAAAAAAAACATTTCAAATATGTTAATGATTTATAAAACGAAATTAATTAATAATAATGCAATTTGTATAGCAATATATAAATGTTTTGCATTAACAAACACCTTCAATAGCTTATTATCTTTTTTTTCTTTTTTTTTATTGTTTCACTATTACCTAAGCACATTTTTAAAATATTGATCAAACTGGTGTTAGCCAAGAAGGGCAATATAACTTCTTAACATTATAAAAAAATAGAAAATACCTAAGTCCTCTCGAAAGATTTTCGTCTTTCTTCAACCAAGACTGATTCTTGCTCCTCCTTTCAGAGGGGTAACGAGTGTATCTTTGCGCCTGAACAGGGAATACGCAGTTCTTTCGAAAGGCGGTGCGAATTTACTAGTTTTATGGTGTTATTAAGAAGTTATTTTGCCCGTAATAACATTTTTTTTTTTCCGTGTTTTCTCCTGGTAGTTCTACTGTGACACTAGTCATGTTTAATAGAATTATATTGAGCTATTGAAGATTCTTGTAGGTTTGTTTTTCTATGCATTGATAGTTATTTAATTTACAGCTCCTCAAACTACGAAAGAAAACCCATATTTTTTTTGTCTATGCAAAGTATTCTGGTTAAGACTAACAATGAAATCTTATTAGTATGTTTTTGATCTTCTATGAACAATAGAAATATGATGCTATTTATGAGTGATTATTTTTGATAGTATATTTCATGTTCAATTATTAATTTACATAAAGTGGCTTGGATTTGTATTGGGTCACAAGCGTTTTTAGAATTTGCTTTCAAAAAAAAAAAAAAAAAAAAAAAAAATCTATTAACTATTGAAGGATCGATTTTTTTTTCATGAGTATTGTTCTTTACGTTTTTCGAGATTAAGTTTTGTAAAACATAATAATGGTTTGTGTTAATAAATTTTTCAAAGATAATTTTTTAGATAATTTTTAATGGAATATTATGTTGCTGAAAAGGCTATTTAAGAGTCCAAAGACTAAAAATAAGCAAAATATTACGAGATTTGGTGCTAATTCAAAATAGGAAGCAACGCAGCAAAAATAGTTCGTGATAGCAACTGCGTATTTGGTTCAAAGATAATTAATAAACAGAAAGTTGAATGCCGAATTTAGAAATTTTGTGGTGGAAACAGGAGACTTGGATAATAAAGAAGATCGTGGGAGAGATTCTGCCATGTAAATGAGCAATTGGAAGTATTAATTGAAGCTAACCTACCTATACACTCCGAGAGCTTGCTGTTAAGCTGGAGTGAGGCTAGAACTCGAATCCTGCATCGGCTCGGTAACCTGATTTTATCCGAACCCGACACAACTTTCGGTTCAGATCGGGTTGATGCTATTTTTTTTTTTTTTTTTTTCGTTGCGGGTCGGAGTAAGTCCAGAAGGATTTTAATTGTTTCGGGTTGGAATTTGATTGCGGCAGTTCTTGGTTTGTTTTTTGATCGTCGGTTTGCAGGACGATTTTTCGAGAAGTCTAGAATATTTTTTCATATTAAAAAAAAAAAAAAAAAAAAAAAAAAAAACTATATTTGGACATTAATGAGCCTATATATGTTCATTTTTCAACATGATGACATTGATATCAGAGGTATAATTGTAGGATTTTTTTTCCAAAATTGTATTAAAATATGGATTAATTTGAAATCATTTCAGGCTCTGGTGGGGTTTTGGGTTATTTTTAAACAGAATTTTTGGGTCCCCACGCAATAATCTAAACTGTACCAGTACTGGTACAGTTTAGATTATAATGGATGTGTATAATGGATTACATATTTTGACAAATGTAACAAAATATTTACAAAGTGACAGGGGATTGGTTGGTTTGTTGTCCAATTACAAATCATTCTAGTTGCTTGTGAGTGTGGCATAAAAACTATATTTTCTACTTGTCAATCCAGGTAGGCTATTATAGGTACATGACCTATTACTGGTACAATTTCTATTTTATGTTTTGAAACTGTCTCCAACCACATAATAGATATTGGTAAAATATTAGTTACATAATAGGAACCACCATTGTTTTTTCACAACTTAATATAATTTTAAATATATTGTAGTTTTAGTTTTCCTACTAATTGAAGACTAGAAATACGGTTAAAAGGAGTTACTAAATTCTGAAGTTATAACAATGATGTTAAACAATGTTGAAACATTCTCACCTTTTCCTCGCTTTCAGTACATCATTATAAATCTACGACTTTTAATAATTAAATAAGAAATTTAAAATATTTTAACTAAAATGAAATCCGGTTTCAAAGCAAGCAGATAAGTTGAAACGAAATTAAACAGAATAAATAAATAATACAGATATAATGAATTGTTGAATCCCAACAATTGTTTTATTGGATATTTCATTGTTGTAAAGAAGGTTTTAGGTTGGAAAAACTATTGTTGTGACGTGGTTAAAGGGCAAGATATTGTTGCCAAGTGAACAAACCGCATATTGTTGAGTTACATTGTTGCGAAAAATGTTGAACTTACATTTCAGAAAATCAGGCTTTGAAACTCTCAGATGAAGAGATTAACCCAATAAAAGTGTTATTTTCCCCAAATGCTTTAGTTATTTTTGTACAGTCGTGGAGAAAGAAAAAAGTAAATACCCCTTAGTACTGACTCTGTAACAAATTATTATAGAATAAAGTTACTGGTATCAAACGATTAGAAAAAAATTCTACTTTTAAATGGTGCATATAAAATTGTTTTAAGGGACCATCTATATCAAGACAAACCAAAACTTTGCTTTTCTCTATAGCAAGAACCATTTTTGACATCATAAATAAATTCTAGATTCTTCAATTAGCCTAAATACAAATGTGTATGAAATTCGTACGATTAGTTTCCGAGGAATTAATTATTTTAAAATTGACATATTTTAGTGACTTTATCCAAATTGAAGTTTGGTACTCGAAGGTTGTTGAAAAGCTACAGACTGATTAAGTCACTTCTATTAATGTATTATTTCTTGCCATTTCACTCATTTAATATGCTTCAGCTATTGTTATATACGGTAAAATGCTCTGCAATATTCATTTTATAATGCTTGCAAGTGTTAAATTATCCGATTTTTAAAATATAAGATGCCAGTAATTATAATAGTTTTCGACTACGTGAATGTGATTGGAATTTTGTAGGTGTTTTTATAATGCTTTTTCTCAGATTTTGAATTTATTGAACTCACAGTTTTTTTAATTTATGGGCAGAAATGCAAAGAATATTGACGAGTACAAATTATAGAAAAACAAAATAGTATGAAGCTGTATAACGAATCTATGTAGAAAAAAGTCTGACAAATTGCTTTTTTTATTTCAAAATAAATCCCAAGTCGATTGATAATGGCACATTAAAAAAAAATTGACATCGCTGTTTTTGAAGGGTGCGTGGGAGGGACTTTTTCTTGTTACATGTTTTCAGATATGTTCGTATGGTTTACATTCAGATTTATTTAAAGAACTAAAATTAAATGTATTTCAAAAAGACATCAGAATAATTTTACATTCGTTATTCTCCATTGAAATAGTTTTAATAATTCCATGATTAAACTTATTCTGCTATTTCATTTGAAATTTCGCAATTAATTTATTAATGCCGGTTGGCAAAAAAACCTGCCGTTCGAAGTTTCTATTTTCTTCATATTTTAGATTTTTTTTTCTCACTACGCCCGATTGTCAAGAAAACTTGCCTATCTGAAAGTCATAAAAATAACTTGTAAAATGTTTTTAAATTAGCCTGTGTACTTGAATCGATCTAAATAATCAAACAAAATGTTAGAAAATGTTTAATTAATTAATGCTTTTATTAATGGGTTAAAAACTTTACAAACTTACTGAGCCAAAGATTACAATTTTTGATTGCTATACAAAAGTTAGTAAAAGAATAAATTAGCATTTTTAAATAACAATCAAATACTTTCGCGGAATTATTTTATATAACAGACATTCAGTGTAAAGTTGGGAATAATTTAACAAGATTTCAGTAAATTGAATTAATAAGTATAAATATCTTAATGACTATGGCTATAACTGAATTGTGGATATAACAATTGTTTAAATGATGTAAAATCTTTTTGATCAAAGTTTTGTAGATATAAATGCTAGAATTAGATTAATCCTTTTCAGTAAATACATCATCGGCATCTATTGAAAAAGAAAAAAAAAACATTTAGAGTGTTCTGTTCTTTTGTGGAAAGCATTTAAATGAATAATTTCGTGTTTACATTACCAAGTAAGCTTTGCTCTCTGAAATTTCATGTTAACGTGATCATCACGGTGTCTTTCCTCAAAATTAAACATCAACCAAACGCAAACAATTGTACAAGGACAAATTGCCCACATAATGATTTTTAAAAAGCAACAGTTGCAGTAACTTGCTACCAAAAATATAAAATACTGAAATTTGTCTAAATAAAAAAATATTATTACGCCGAATAAGAAAAAATTATTTCATATGATAGATCTTTAACAAAAGAGTAACAGAAAATTATGGGCAGATTAGTACACAATCAATGTGAGGGCAAAAAATTTCCACCTCCACTAATAAGCCACATGCTTTGCTTAAATTTAAAAGGGAGTGAATATCTTTATATGATGTATAGATACCATTTTTATCAAGAACTTCTTCTAATCTCCATGTCATTGATTCTATGAGAATGTTAGCAATATCAGGATCTGTTTTGATAATTTGCCTGCACATGAACGTAGAAAGGATTCAGGTTAACGTAAGACCACGAGATGGTGCATTTTATGCTTTGTTTGCATCGTAAGACAGACTTACGCTCTAAGTTGACCTTAAGCGCGGCACCTTAATCCCAGCCCAATGTTTTAATAAAATGAGTAAAATATTTTTTTTTTCTCAAATTATGCTTTTCTGCGCGTCATAGACGGCCCCTTAGACCAGCATTTTGACGTTTTTTAAGCATAATTTGAAAACTACTTTGAAGGAAAATTTTGAAATTTTGAATTTGCATATAGCAGGACATAATGAATGTAAATCCACAAAAATTTGCTGGTTGCAATTCATATTTTTTTTTTTATTAATTTCATAATGCATATTATAAAATTTTTAAAATTAAAAATTCAATTTATTTGTGGTTTGGTTTTTAAGTATTGTAACCACACAAAAAATATGATTACTTTAGGATTACAATTTTAGGAGATATTAATAAAAATATGAAAAAGTAAATTAACACTAGAAGCTCTAAATTTTGAATGTTTATAATTCAAAACTTATTATCCAGACTTGAAATTTCATTTCTATGCATAGTTTGAACCAAAGATTTAAAATGTCTTGTCAAAATTAGGTGTTTTGGCATTGAAAAAACAAAGTTTGCGCTGGTATTAATTTATAGATGGCCCCTAAGCAAATTTTACATGCTTCATTTAAAAGTAGACTTAATTTCCAATCGTTTTGTACCAGTAACTTTCTTTACGATTCTTTGTTGCAGAGTTAGTAGGGGGTGTGTACTTCCCCCCCCCACCCCCACAACTGCACCTACTATATAAAAAATGTTTGGAGCCCTCCAACGGGCTGGCTTCGTGTTCTTCTTTATGTTATCTGTCCCGAAGGGAAATATATTTTAAAAAATTCGTTTTTTAACGTCAATTCCTGAAAGAAAGTTTTAGAATTGTGTTATAGAATGAATAAATATATATCATGAAATAATGATGGCACTTTTAAATGTGTAAAATTTTGTATTAATAGAAATAGCAGATAGTGAAGTAATTTTCTTTGCTTGCTTTAACAAACTCTTGCATTTACTTTTCTCTAAGATTTCTTCTTTATATTCCATGCTTCGAAGGGGCATATATTTTAAAAATTGTGTTTGAATACCTGAAATAATCCCCTATCCCTGAAAGAAAGAATTACAATACGTCCCAAAAATTTGTACACAACAATTTTTTTTCTTCTTTAGGAGGTAACTAAACGAGTAAAAGAGACGAAATAAATTATACAAATATATAATGATGAAATAAAAATAATAAAATACTCAAACAACTGTTAACAATCATATATTTAATATAAAAAAATATATAAATAAAAATGCTGTCCCAAAAACTGATAGACAACCGGTATTAAATGCTGATTTAAGTACTGACATCCAAAGACTGCATTGTTGAGGTCATGTACTTGTGACGCAATAGTTTTCTGAGATATAAGCGAATATGCCTTTCGGTTTCCGGTAGAGTGCAACGATGCCTCGCAGTGTGCAGTTTTCCAAGAAAGATATTTTTCAAATCTGTCATTTAAAGGCTCGTGTATAGAAAGTTATGGACATTGTAAGGAAAATTGCGTGCTTACCGAATTATGTCAAAAAGTGGCAATTTTGAAATAAAACCCCGTTTTGGAAGACCAAATAAAACAATTAAACGACAAGACAGAGAAATTTTCAGATTAGTTTCAATCCAGATTTTGTCTGTATGGTCAGTTTCTAAAGATGTAAGCGTTCCAGTATCAAAATCCATGGTCCATCGACGGCTGCATGCAAGTTCATTTCTTGATTATCGCAAAATGCGTCGTTCGCCAATGTTTACAAAACGGCATACAGACGCTCGTGTTCAATGAATCCGAAATTACATGAATTGGACAGATGATTGGTTGAGTGTTTTTTCAGTGATGAAAAGAAAGTTAATTTAGATGGTCCCGATGGTTGGACATACTGGTACGCAAGGAATCATGAACTTTTTTCAGCAGACAACAAGGAATTTTCACACATAATGGGGGGCAGGCATTTTACTACAATAGAACAACTGATATTGCTTTTTCGAAAGGTCGTCTATGTTCTGAAGATTACGAGAGAACGCTTGAAGTACAGTTACCTACATTTGGAAAGTTGCGAGGTGTAAAAATGGACATACCAGCAAGACAATATCTTCATTCACGTGTCCAACTCCACAATGCACTGAAAAAAATCTGTATTTTACAACAAAAGGTGCTGGCACCTCGGCTGCCAACACAGTTCCTGTAAAATTTACAAGCTGCTGCCTTTAAGAGTGCTGTAATTTTTTTCAAATCTGGGTAAAGTCGCATTGCTATTGTCTCCGTGGTGCACGTGACAGAAACAATTTCATTTTAATTTCAATTGCTGCTTGAATTCGCTATCAGCATCGGTACTTGAATGCATTTCACAGCATTGGTCCTTGAAAAATGACAACATAAACTACTGGAAAAAACGCTGTATTTTACAACAAAAGGTGCTGGCACACCGGCTGCCAACACAGTTGCTGTAAAATTTACAAGCTGCTATCTTTAAGAGCTCTGTAAAATTTCTCAAGTCTGGGGAAATTTGTGTTGCTATTGGCTACGTAGTGCACGAGACAGAAAAATCGATTTTTACTTAACTTGATGTTCGAATTTGTTTTCACGGCATCGGTGCTTGCAAAATTATATCATAAAGTGCAAGAAAAATCGCAACATTTTTTACACTGTGCAGTGGTTTAGGCAAAACAAGTAACTGTTATGGACTGGCCAACCCTAATGTCATGAGCCGAACCCAATACAGCTGGGGAAGATTCGCTAGAGAGGTATATTCTGATGGGCATCAATTTGCAATGGTTTAAGTTTTAAAGCTGCGAAATCGAACAAAGTTGGTTTTCTTTAAACACAGAATTTCTCCAAACTCTTGTTTTGAGTATGCCTGATCGAGTTTTTGAAGTGGCTAGAAAAAAAGGCTTAAAAATTTGAACGTTAAAGAAAAAAATGAGTTATCTATATACTTTTGGGACAGTAAAATTTAATTTTTAATTTATCTCCAAAGTCTGTGATTGTGCAATATTATTGTCTTGATATTATCTACTACTACAAATTTGTTTGAAATTGTTACTCCTCTTTGTCGATTCTAAAAAAAAAAAAAAAAAAAAAAAAAAAAACAGTTGTCTATGAAGTTTCGGGACGCACAGTGGACAATGTGTAGCAGAAATAATAAATTTATAAATTACTTATGATATAGTGAAATGTTAAAATATTGTATTAACAATAACCTCCAATAGTCAAACAAATTTCTTTGCTTTTTTCTACAATCTCTACTACTTTGCTCTCTGATTGCTTTAAGTTAGAGTAAATAATAAATAAATACTATAAATTAATTATCACACAGTTAATTGTTAAAATATTGCATTAAACACAACCTTGTGATCGTCAAGCAAATTTCAATGTTTTCTTAAACAATCTCATCTATCTACTTTGCACTCTGATTGCTTCTTTTCTATGGTTCGGAGGGACACATATTTAAAAAAAATTCGATTTTGAATATCTATCCCTGAAAGAAAAGAATTAGCAACGTTTTAGAGAAAGAATAAATTTATACTGGAGATTATTTATGACACAGTTAAATGTTAAAATATTGTATTAATACAAATAACCGATAGCCGAACAATTTCCTTTGCCTTAGTCAACAATCTCATCCATCTATATTGCTCTCTGATTGCCTGTTTATCTTCTACGTTTAGGACAGACAGGTATTTAAAAAGATTCGATTTTGAATATAAGTCCCCGAAAGAAAAGAAATAGTAATGCGTCAGATAAATAATAATTATATACTATAAATTAATTATGACAAAGTTAAATGTTAAAATATTGTATTAAAACAAACCTCCGGTAGTCAAACAATGTTCTTTGTCTTCTTTAACAATCGTGTCCATCTACTTGGCTCTCTGATTACCTCTTCTGCGTTTCCGAGGAACATGTATCTTTAAAAAATAATTATTTTGAATATCTCTCCTGAAAGAAAAGAAATGGTAATGAGTTAGATAAATAATAAATATGTATTATAAAATAACATTGGAACAATGTAATCAGGTTGATGGACTGCCTAGTTGCATGGCAAATTTACATCCAGTTGAGAGGTGATCGTATTGAAGGGCAATAGGGAGCCTTAAAAAAATTATGTTTAGACGTGGCTGGTAGCCACAAAAATAAAATAACTAGAAAAAGTTAAGAAAAGAGTAGCATTAAAATAAGCACATAAAGTACTCAAAGTTTAACAATGTAAGAGAAAATAGAGAAACAAAATATAGAAACTTTTGAAAAATTTAGAAAAAAAGAAATTCCATTAGTTCCAAAAAGGAAAGGCGAAAAAGCTAACAGAGGATACCCCATCATAAAAAATAGACTCTTTTCAGAGACCATGTATTAAGTTAAGCTGGTACAAGTGGTATTTATATAACAGAAAAACAATTTGTTTTTTAATAATAAAACAGGACTATAAACTATTTATGACACAGTTAAATGTTAAAATACTGTTTAAAAACAAACTTCCGGTAGTCAACCAAATTTCTTTTCCTTCTCCAACAATCTAATCCATCTACTTGGCTCTCTGATTGCCTCTTTATCTTATAGTTTCAGAGGGACGTGTGTTTAAAATAAATTCAATTTTGAATATTTATCCATGAGACGAAAGAAATGGTAATGCGTTACGTAAATCATAAGCATGTACTATAAATTAATTATGACATAGTTAATTGTTAAAATATTACAATAATACAAACCTCCGATAGTCGACCAGTTTTCTTTGCCTTCCTGAACACTCTCATCTACCTATTTTGCTGTCTGGTTAACGCTTTCCCTTCTACCTTTCGGAGGGGCATGTATTTAAAAAAATTTTATTTTGAATACCTGCCCCTGAAATAAAAGAAATAGTAATGCATTAGATAAATAATAAATATATTCTATAAATTAATTAGGTCACAATTAAATGTTAAAATATTCTTTAACACAAACCTCCCATAGTTAAACAATTTTCTTCATCTTCTTCTACAATTTCATCCATCTGCTTTGCTCTCAGTTTAGTTCTTTATCTTCTGTGGTTCGGAGGGACATATATTTAAAAATATCGATTTTGAATACCTGTCTCTGAAAGAAACAGAAAAGTAATGCGTTAGATAAATAATAAATATATTCTTTAAATTCATTACGTCACAATTAAATGTTAAAATACTGTATTAACACAAACATCCGGAAGTACAACAATTTTCTTTGCCCTCTTGTACAATCTTATCCACCTTCTTTTCACTAGATTGTTTCTTCATCTTCTGTGCTTCGGAGGTCATATATTTTTTTAAAAAATGTGATTTTGAACAATTCTCCTTGAAAGAAAAGAAATAGTAATGCGTTATATAAATAATAAATATATTCTATAAATTAATTATGTCACAATTAAATGTTAAGATATTGTATTAACACAAACCTCCAAGATTTGAACAATTTTCTTCACATTTTTGTACAATCACATCCATCTACTTTGCTCTCTGGTTCCTTCTTTATCTTCCGTGGTTCGGAGGGACATATATTTAGAAAATATATCGATTTTGAATATCTGTCCCTGAAAGAAAAGAAATAGCAATGCGTTAGATAAATAATAAATATATTCTATAAATTAATTATGTCACAATTAAATGTTAAAATATTGTATTAACACAAACCTCCCATAGTTAAACAATTTTCTTCATATTCTTGTACAATATCATCCATCTACTTTGCGCTCTCTGGTTACTTCTTTATCTTCTGTGGTTAGGAGGGACATATATTTAGAAAATATATCGATTTTGAATATCTGTCCCTGAAAGAAAAGAAATAGTAATGCGTTAGATAAATAATAAATATATTCTATAAATTAATTATGTCACAATTAAAATTTTAAAATATTCAATTAACACAAACCTCCGGTAGTTAAAAAAATTTCTTCACCTTCTTGTACAATCTCATGCACCTTCTTTGCTGTCTGGTTCCTTCTTAACCTTCTTACCGCAGCGAACTGATATATCCGTTTGCTAAGCTGTAGGTTTCACTGCAATCGAAGCATTATTTAAATTAATATAATTATACAGATATAATCCAGTTTTAAAAAATAAAGTTATAATTAATACTGTGAAGTCTTATACACCTATATTTTATATAAAAAAAAAAAAAAAAAAAAAATTATATCATGTTGGAAAAAACATCTTTTTTTGTCATTAAAAACAAAATTACAGAGAAAACAACATTACAATTTTGCCCCTTTGCTCGGCGGTCGGGGTTTCTTAATCTTCTATGTTTCGGAGGGACATATAATTAAAAAGTATATCGATTTTGAATTTATGTCCATTGAAAGAAAAGAAATAGTAATTAATGCGTTAGATAAATAATAAATATATTATATAAATTAATTATGTTAGAATTAAGTATTAAAATATTGTATTAACACAAACCTCCCATAGTTAAACTATTTTCTACATCTTCTTGTTCAATCTCATCTATCTAGTTTGCTCTCTGGTTCCTTCTTTATCTTCTGTGACTCGGAGGGACATATATTTAAAAGAATATGGATTTTGAATATCTGTCCCTGAAAGAAAAGAAATAGTAATGCGTTAGATAAATACTAAATATATTCTTTAAATTAATTGTCACAATTAAATTTAAAATACTGTATTAACACAAACCTCCGGCAGTACAACAATTTTCTTTGTCATCTTGTACAATCTCATTCATCTACATTGCGCTCTCTGGTCCCTTCTTTATCTTCTGTGGTTGGGAGGGACATATATTGAAAAAATATATCAATTTTGAATATCTGTCCCTGAACGAAAAGAAATAGTAATGCGTTAGATAAATGATAAATATATTCTATACATTAATTAAGTCGCAATTAAATTTTTAAAATATTCAATTAACACAAATCTCCCATAGTTAAAAAATTTTCTTCACCTTCTTGTACAATTTCATACATCTTCTCTGCTGTCTGGATCCTTCTTAATCTTCTCTAGTTCGGAGGGACATATATTTAAAAAGTATATGGATTTTGAATATCTGTCCATTGAAAGAAAAGAAATAGGAATGCGTTAGAAAAATAATAAATACATTCTATAAATTAATTATGTCACAATTAAATGTTAAAACATTGTATTAACACAAATCTCCCATAGTTAAACTATTTTCTTTATCTTCTTGTTCAATCTCATCCATCTACTATGCTCTATGGTTCCTTGTTTATCTTCTGTGGTTCGGAGGGACATATATTTAAAAGAATATTGAATTTGAATATCTGTCTCTGAAAGAAAAGAAATAGTAATGCGTTAGATAAATAATAAATATATTCTTTAAATTAATTGTCAAAATTAAATTTAAAATACTGTATTAACACAAACCTCAAGCAGTACAACAATTTCCTTTGTCCTTTTGTATAATCTCATCCATCTACTTTTCTCCCTTGTTCCTTCTTTATCTTCTGTGGTTGGGAGGGACATATATTTAAAAAATATATCGATTTTGAATATCTGCCCCTGAAAGAAAAGATAGAGTATTGCATTAAATAAATAATAATTATATTCTATAAATTAATTATGTCACAATTAAATGTTAAAATGTTGTATTAACACAAACCTTCCATAGTTAAACTATTTTCTTCAATTCTTGTTCAATCTCATCCATCTACTTTGCTCTCTGGTTTCTTCTTTATCTTCTATGGTTCGGAGGGACATTTTATTAAAAGAATATCGATTTTGAATATCTGTCCCCTAAAGAAAAGAAATAGTAATGCGTTAGATAAATAATAAATATATTCTTTAAATTAATTGTCACAATTTAAAATATTGTATTACACAAACCTCCCATAGTTAAACTATTTTCTTCATTTTCTTGCTCAATCTCATGCATCTAGTTTGCTCTCTGGTTCCTTCTTTATCTTCTTTTGTTCGGAGGGACATATATTTAAAAAATATATCGATTTTGAATATCTGCCTGTGAAAGAAAAGAAATAGTAATGCGTTAGGTAAATAATAATTATATTCTATAAATTAATTATGAAACAATTAAATGTTAAAATATTGTATTAACACAAACCTTTCATAGTTAAACTATTTTCTTCTTCTTCTTGTTCAATCTCATCCATCTACTTTGCTCTCTGGTTCCTTCTTTATCTTCTGTGGTTCGGAGGGACATATATTTAAAAGAATATTGATTTTGAATATCTGTCCCTGAAAGAAAAGAAATAGTAATGCGTTAGATAAATAATAAATATATTCTTTAAATTAATTGTCAAAATTAAATTTAAAATACTGTATTAACACAAACCTCCGGCAGTACAACAATTTCCTTTGTCCTTTTGTGTAATCTCATCCATCTACTTTTCTCTCTTGTTAATTCTTTATCTTCTGTGGTTGGGAGGGATATATATTTAAAAAAATATATCGATTTTGAATATCTGCCCCTGAAAGAAAAGAAATAGTAATGCGTTAGATAAATAATAAATATATTCTTTAAATTAATTGTCAAAATTTAAAATATTGTATTACACAAACCTCCCATAGTTAAACTATTTTCTTCATCTTCTTGCTCAATCTCATCCATCTAGTTTGCTCTCTGGTTCCTTCTTTATCTTCTGTGGTTCGGAGGGACATATATTTAAAAGAATATCGATTTTGAATATCTGTCCCTCAAAGAAAAGAAATAGTAATGCGTTAGGTAAATAATAATTATATTCTATAAATTAATTATGAAACAATTAAATGTTAAAATATTATATTACACAAACCTCCCATAGTTAAACTATTTTCTTCATCTTCTTGCTCAATCTCATCCATCTAGTTTGCTCTCTGGTTCCTTCTTTATCTTCTGTGCTTCAAAGGGACATATATTTAAAAGAATATCGATTTTGAATATCTGTCCCTGAAAAAAAAAAGAATAGTAATGCGTTAGATAAATAATAAATATATTCTTTAAATTAATCGTCGCAATTAATTTTAAAATGCTGTATTAACACAAACCTCTGGCAGTACAACAATTTTCTTTGTTCTCTTGTACAATCTCATCCATCTACTTTTCTCTCTCGGTTCCTTCTTTATCTTCTGTAGTTGGAAGGGACATATATTTAAAAAATATATCGATTTTGAATACCTGCCCCTGAAAGAAAAGAAATAGTAATGCGTTAGATAAATAATAATTATATTCTATTAATCAATTATGTCACAATTAAATGTTAAAATATTGTATTAACACAAACCTCCCATAGTTAAACTATTTTCTTCATATTCTTGTGTAATCACATCCATATACTTTGCTCTCTGGTTGCTTCTTTATTTTCTATATTTCTGAGGGATGCACATTTAAAAATATTTTTTTTTCAGTATATGTTTCTGAAAGAAGGAATTGGCAATGTGTAAGATACTTTATGAGTATTGGCCGTACTTTGATAATTAGGCAGTTAAATATTAACTTTTTTATTAACACAAACCTTTGATAGCCGAATGATCTTTTCTTTTTTGGAGTGACACAGATATGCAAAGTTTCCGTTGCATTATATTATATCCCTGAAAGAAACCATTTCAAATATGTTAAGGATTTATAGAACGAAATTAATTAATAACAATGCAATTTGTATTGTTATATATAAAGGTTTTGCATTAACAAATACCTTAAATAGCTTATGTATCTTTTTTATTTATTTTTACATTTTCACTATTAACTAAGAACATTTTTAAATATTGATCAAACTCGTATATGCCAATAAGGACAATATCACTTCTTAGTTTATAGAAAAAAATAGAAAATGCCTAAGTCCTCTCGAAAGAACTTTATTTTTCTTCACGCAAGACTGATTCTTGCGCCTCCTTTCAGAGGGGTAACACGTGTATATTTGCGCCTGAAGAAGAAATACTAAGTTCTTTTTAAAAGCCTTGCGTAGTTATTAGTTTTAAGGTGTTATTAAGAAGTTATTTTGCCCATAAGTACATTTTTTTTCTTTTCATCTTTCTTTCTTTTTTCTTTCTTTTTTATTTTTCCGTGTTTTCTCTTGGTAATTCTACTGTGACACTAATCAAGTTTAACAGAATTATATTGAGATATTGGAGATTCTTGTAGGTTTGTTTTTGTATGTATTGATAGTTACTTAATTTAGAGTTCCTCAATGTGCGAAAAAAAACATATTTTTGTTTTTAAAAAAAGCAACTTTTTTGGGGGGCTATGCAAATTATTCCGGTTAAAACAAACAATGAAATCTTATTAGACTGCTTTTGATCTTCTATGAACAATAGAATATGATGCTATTTATGAATGATTATTTTCGATAATGTATTTCATGGATTTATATTAGGTCACATGCGTTTTAAGAATTTCAAAAATAAATAAATAAATAAATAAATAAATAAATAAATAAAAATATCTACTAACTATTGAAGGATCGATTTTGTTTTTACTTTCTTCTATCTTCAATGAAAGTATTGTAATCGAAATTTTTTCGACTTCCGGTTTTTGACGGATTTACACGTTTTATGAGTCAGAGATCCCCAAAAACATGTTTATAGAAAATATCTGTCGGCCCGTGTGTCCACGTGTCTGTCGCCATTGTACCATCAAAAAGCGTATGAAGTTATGCATAGAACTGAATCAATTTTTTTTTTTTAAGTTTTTGGTTATGGCAAGCAGGTCCTTTCTTCATTTGGAAAAATTCCGCCGGAAGGGGGCGCTGTAATAGCGATTTTGAATATTTTACCATCGAAAAGTGTATAAAGTTATGCATAGAATTGAACCATTTTTTTTTAAAGTTCTTGGCTATGGCAAGGAGGTCCTTCCTTAATTTGGAAAAAATCCGCCGGTAGAGGCGCTGTAATAGCGATTTTTGTGCCATTTTGAATATTGTACCATCGAAAAATATATGAAGTCATGCATAGAATTGAACCAAAAATTTTTTTTAAGTTCTTGGCTATAGCAAGCAGGTCCTTCCTTAATTTGGAAAAAATCCGCCTGTAGGGGGCGCTGTAATAGAAATTTTTGTGCCATTTTGAATATTTTACCATCAAAAAGTGTATGAAGTTATGCATAGAATTGAACCAAATATTTTGTGTATGTTTTTGGTCATGGCAAGCAGGTCGTCCCTGAATTTGGAAAAATTTCGCCTGAAGGCGGCGCTGTAATAGCGATTTTTGTGCCATTTTCAATATTGTACCTTCGAAAAGTGTATGAAATTAAGCATAGAACGAAATTTTATATGTATGTTTTTGGCCATGACAAGAAGGTCCTCCCTGAATGTAGAAAAATTCCGCAGGAAATGGGAGCTGTATTAGCGATTTTTGTGTAATCTTCTTAATCTTTCGTAGTTTTATTGCACACCAGTGGCTCGTGAATCGATGGGAACTTCCCATACTGATAAGCCGACTATTCGCGACTATTCGTGATTTTAATAAATATCATGATCCAGATTAACTCGTTTTTACTCCGATTAATTTACTGAATCAGTAATTTAAGATGAAATTCAAAGTTGATATAGTTTTGAACTAATCAAAATAAAATATTGACATCTGTAACAACATTTTGAAATATTAAAATATATGAGACAGAAGTTTTGGGATTTGCACATCCAATTAGATTCACATGTATTGTTCTTTACGTTTTTCGAGATTAAGTTTTCTACAACATAATGGTTTGTGTTAATAAATTTTTCAAAGATGATTTTTAAATAATTTTTAATGGAATATTACGTTGTTGTATTATTATTATCAAGAACATATTTTTGTCTACATATTTAGTTTTGCATTTTTAGTTTTCGCATTTTTCAGAAATACTTAAGACTTTTTAAGAGTCCAAATAAGGAAAATAAACAAAATATCACGAGATTTTGTGCGAATTCAAAATTGGAAGAAACGCAGCAGAAATGGTTCGTGATACCACCAGCGTATTTGGCTCAAAGATGATTAATAAACAGAAAGTTGAACGCTAAATTTAGAAATTTCGTGGTGGAAATAAGAAACTTGATAATAAAGAAGATCGTGGAAGAGATTCTGCCATGTAAATGTGAAATTGGATGTATTAATTGAAGCTAACCTACCTATACACTCCGAGACCTTACTGTTGAGCTGGAGTGAGGCTAGACCTGAATCCTGCATCGGATCGGGTAACCTGATTTTACCCGAACCCGACCAAACTTGCGGTTCAGATTGGGTTGATGCTATTTTTTTTCGCTGCGGGTCGGAGTAAATCCGGAAGGACTTTAATTGTTTCGGGTTGGAATTTTATTGTTGCAGTTCTTAGTTTGTTTTTTGATCATCGGCTTGCAGGGCGATTTTCCGAGAAGCCTAGAATATTTTATCATAGTAAAAAAAAAAAAAAAAAAAAAAACTATATTTGAACATTAATGAGCATATATATGTTCATTTTTCAACATGGTGAAATTGATATCAGAGGTGTAATTGTAGGTTTTATTTTTCCAAAATTTATTAAAATATGGATTAATTTTCTTTCATTTCAGGTTTGGGTGGGGTTTTGGGTTATTTTTAAACAGAATTTTTGGGTCCCCACGCAATATTCTAAACTGTACTAGTAATGAGGAATATAATATGTATAATGGGTCACATATTTTGACAAATGAAACAAAATATTTACAAAGTGACAGGGGATTGGTTGGTTTGTTTTTCAATTACCAATAATTCTAGTTGCTTGTGAGTGCGGAATAAAAACTATATTTTTTACTTATCAATGCAGGTAGGCAATTATAGGTATATGGTCTATTACTGGTACAATTTCTCTTTTATGTTTTGTAACTGTCTCCAACCACATAATACATATTGGTAAAATAGTTACACAATAGGAAACACAATTATTTTTTTTATACAACCTAATATAATTTTAAATATATTGTAGATTTTACTAATTGAAGAGTTATCAGGTTTCATAGCAAGCAGATAAGCTGAAACGAAATTAAATACAATAAATAAATAGTACAGATATAATGAATTGTTGAAACCCAACAATTGTTTTATTGGATGTTTCATTGTTATAAAGAAAGTTTTATTATGTTGAAAAAACTATTGTTGTGAAGTGGTTAAAGGGCAAGATATTGTTGCCAAGTGAATAAAGTGCAACATATTGTTGAGATATATTGTTGCGAAAAATGCTGAACTTACATTTCAGAGAATCAGGCTTTGAAACTCTCAGATGAAGAGATTATCCCAATAAAACTGTTATTTTTACCAAATGCTTCAGTTATTTTTGTACAGTCGTAGAAAAAAAAGTAAATATACCTTACTAACTCTACAACAAATAATTGTAGAATAAAGTTACTGGCTACCAAACGATTGGAAATAAAATCTACTTTTAAAGTGTGCATATAAAATTGTTTTAAGGGACCATCTATATCAAGACAAACCAAAACATTGCTTTTTTCAGTAGCAAGTCCCACTTTTGACACCATATGTAAATTCTACACCCTTCAATTAGCCTAAACACAAATTTGCATGAAATTCGTACTATTAGTTTCCGAGGAAATAATTATTTTATAATTGGTATATTTTAGACACTATATCCAAATTGAAGTTCGATACTCGAAAGTTGTTGAAAAGATACACATTGATTAAGTCTCTTCTATTAATGCATTATTTCTTGCCATTTCACTGATTTAATATGCTTCAGCTACTGTTATATACGGTAAAATTCTCTCCAATATTCATTTTATAATGCTTACAAGTGTTGAATTAACCGATTTTAATAAATATAAGATATCTGTAATTATAATACTTTTCCACTATGTGAATGCGATTGGAATTTCGTTGGTGTTCTTATAATGCTTTTTCTCAGATTTTGAATTTATTTAACTCACAGTTTTTTTTTATTTATGGGCAGAAATGCGCAGAATGTTGACGAGTACAAATTAAAAAAAAAATAGTATAAAGTAGTATAACGAATCAATGTAGAAAAAAAGCCTGACAAATTGCTTTTTTATCTGGAAATAAATCCCAAGTCGATTCATAAAGGCATATTTTGGAGAAGAAAAAATCGACTTCGTTGTTTTTGAAGGGTGGGTGGGAGGGACTGATTCTTGTTACATCTTTTCAGATATGTTCGCATGGTTTATATTCAAATTTATTTGAAGAATTAAAATTAAATCTGTTTTAAAGGACATCGGAATAACTTTACATTCGTTATTCACCTTTGAAATAGTGTTCATAATTTCATGATTAAACTTATACTGCTATTTCATTTGAAATTTCGTAATTAACTCATTAATGCCGGTTTTCAAAAAAAATTTGCCATTCGAAGTTTCTATTTTCTTCATATTTTAGAGTTTTTTTGCTCACTACTTCCGATTATCAAGAAAACTTGCCTATCTGAAAGTCATAAAAATAACTTGTAAATTTTTTTTAAATTAGCCTGTGTACTCGAATCGATCTAAATAATCAAACTATGGAAGAAAATGTTTAATTATTTAAAGCTCTTTATTAATGGGTTAATAACTTTACATCGGTAATTATTTGTAAATATTACGACTTTTGATTGCTATACAAAAGTTAGTAAAAGTCTAAATTAGCATTTTTAAATAACAATCAAATACTTTCGTGGGATTTCTTTATCTAACAGACATTCAGTGTAATATTGGGAACAATTTAATAAGATTTGAGTAAATTGAATTAATAAGTATAAATATATCAATGACTATGGCTAACTACATTGTGGATATAATAATGGTTTAAGGGGTACTCAGGACTTTGAAAGCTTTAAAATTTTCGAAATTCCAATTTTTGTTAGACGTTAAACTCCTATCTTTTCTAAACATTTTGATAATATTGTTTCCTTGAAATTTTCATTAGAACAGAAGTTATGGCTTTTAGAATTATACCCGCTCAATAACTGAAGCGTCGTTTCCGAAACTTTGAAGTTATTTTATCTCCCAATGACATTTTTGGGCATAACGCGCACGATATCTCAAAAAATTCAGAATATTTTTTCATGAATTTTTCAAAACATATGTTTCTTGTTAGTCTGTATAAACTGAACCTAAAATTTCCTTTTTACTGTCCAAAAAAACATTTTTTAGGTGATTGTACTGTTGAAATTTTCAAAATTTTGCATTAGCTAATTACAACTTTGTATTAAAAATATAAAAATGCTTTAAATACATTTTTTAGGTTTAGGGTAATTACTACAATCGGAAGTGTAAGTAGGCACCATAATTTTTATTCTCGTTGCAAAATTTATTTTGTAATCCTGCGCGTAAGCTCTTATACCAATTTTCTCCTCGTCAAATATCCGACAGTTTGGAGCCCCCCATAAATGCTAATTCTGAATCTTTCAATTTTTTAAATACATGAAATGAAAGAACACATATCTTACATCCCAGTAAAAATTGTGTTTTATAATCATACACATTTTAAGATACTAAATGTTGAACATTGTCTTTTTTCCCCTTTTATCCAATTTTTAGAGTCCTGAGACCCCTTAAATGATGTAAAATCTTTTTGACCAAAGTTTTGTAGATATCAAATGCTAGAATTAGATTAATCCTTTTCAGCAAATACACCACCGGCATCTATTTAAAAAGAACAAAACATTTTACGCGTTCTTTCCTTTTGTGGAAAGCATTGAAATGAATAATTTCGTGTTTACACCATGCTCTCTGAAATTTCATGTTAACGTGATCATCACAGTCTCTTTCATCAAAATTAAACATCAACCAAAGGCAAACGTGTGTACAAGGATAAATTGGCCCGCATGATGAAACTTAAAAAGCAACAGTTGCAGCAACTTGCTACCAAAACTATAAAATACTGAAATTATCTACCTTTTATCTACCATTATCTACCTTTCACTTCATTTTTGACCTTGTCTGCGTACGGACACGTGTTTACTGTAGCTGATGACGAGCTGTTATATTTTTAGTTCGAAACGCGTCCTATGTATTGTTTTAGGTAGCTTTCATTACAAAAAGCTACCTATTGCAGCCGTTCGGAGGAAAGCGATCTCAAAAAATTTTGGTATATTTTCATCGATCATGACCCTCAGACCCCGAAACCACCGTCCGTTCAAATGTTGATATATATATATATATATTAATGTTCTGTTTTCATCTTGAGACTATTCTTTTGGTTCTATTGGTTGTTCGAGTACAGGAGAAAAAAAAATTTCAGCTTTAAGCTTTTTTCTCACGGAAAACAACCGATTTGCTTATATCATTGAATTCTGTACTCTTGAAAACGTAATTCAATATATAAGTTTTTCAATTTTTTCGGAATCCATATTCTTCTTCTTTTTTATTCTTCCTTATTAATTCTTGTAATTAAGTATAAGGTACTTTATTTTATACATACAGCTCTATATTATAGGTTGTGGCATCCATTTTTATTGACAATCATTCACAAAAATGCGGTTTTTGATGATGGTCGGTAATGTTTAATTAATGGATATATATATATATATATATATATATATATATATATATATATATACTAGCTGACCCGCCCGGCGTTGCCCTGGTCCGTGGTAATATTTATAAAGAAACCTTTAATTTATATGAAACTCGATTTTGTCTGAAATACGTACGCACTCACAGTGTGAAAATGGGGGAGAAGCAGTTGCAAATTGTTGAGATGCTATGCAAATTTTATTCATAAATTTTTGTAAAATTGTATGTCATAGTCATGAACAAATTAAAATTTTAAAATACCCTCTACTGATGAAAAAATTAGTTAAGAGGAGAGGAGTGAGTGCTTAGTAATGTACAAGCCAAAAGCTTTAAAACGACCTCTGTCAGAAAACAACATATAAAGGATACTCATCGAAGAAAACGCTACAGTTGTAAGGACAATTATCGTCACCCGCCTTCCAAACTCGAAATTCAATTCTCCCACCTTCTTTAAAATTTTAAAGTGTTATCATTCACGTAAGTTAATTTCAATTGTATTCGTTCTTCGTGTTAATGGCAATTTACATACGCATAGTCGCCCAAGCATGGAACGTGTTTCTTGAACTTTTTATGAAGTAAATAATTTCCGTTTTTGAGCGATTAAGAGTCCATTCACATGCGATTCTTCTAAAACTCCTAATATATCACAAAATGCACACCATATTAAGTATTTCATGAACTCAAGTATTTTTCAGTCAGTTCTTATTCTTTTGTTAATATTTTCTTATCCTAATGAAAACATATGTTATACTTTATTGAATGTTTTCACATTGAAAGTGCAGTGCAAAGTTTAGGCATAATTCAATAAAGCGAAAATTTTGAGTGTTCGTTATTTATAATATATCTTCCTGTTAAAATTGTTGACTACATTTTTAGACACCCATGAACGGTGAACACATAACACGCGATAAATTGTCACAAATTTAAAAAAAATCACAAATTTTGTCATAGATCGTTGAAAAAAATTGTGAAATGATCATTAGGAAAAAAAAAAAAAAAAAAAAAAAGAATTTTATCAAACGATCTTGGAAAAATAATCATGAATTTTGTGAAACAATCGAAGAAAAAAAATGCAAATTTCATCAAAAGATCGCAGAAGCACATGTTGAATTTTGCCAATCTGTCACTCAGGAACATCGGGAACTTCGACAAATAGTCACAGAAAAAAAATCAAATTCATCACAGATAATTGAAAAAAAAAAATGCAAATTTCGCCAAACAATCTTGGGAAAAAATCATGCATTTAGTGAAACGATCGCTGCAAAAAGCCCTCGAATTTCAGTAAACAATCGAAGAAAAATACTGGAAATTTCATCAAAAACTCGCGGAAATGTATAGCAAATTTTGACAAAAGAGTGCCGAAGCGCTCACTGAATTTTGCCAATCTGTCGTTGAGAATTATTGGGAACTTTGGAAAATAGTCACCAAGAATAAATAAATAAAATCACAAATTTCATCATAGATCGTTGAAAAAAAAAACGTGAATTTCGTCAAACGATTGCTGAAAAAAAAAACCCGCGAATTTCAGTAAACAATCGAAAAAAAATATTGCAAATTTCATCAAAAGATCGCGGAAATGCATGGCAAATTTCGTCAAAAAAGTGCAGAAGCATATACCAGTTTTGCCAATCTGTCGCTGAGAAATATCGGGAACTTCGACAAATGACCGCAGAAAAGAAAAACACAAATTTTGTCACTAATCGTTGAAAAAAAAAAATGCAAATTTCATGAAACGATTTTTTGGGGGGGGGGGGGGGGGGAATCGTGCATTTTGTGAAACGATCGCTGAAAAAAAAAACCGTGAATTTCAGTAAACGAAGAAAAAGTTTGCAAATTTCATCAAAAGATCGCAGAAACGCATAGCAAAGTTTGGCTAAAGAGTGCAAATTACAAATTTTGCCAATATGTCGCTGAGAAATATCGGAAACTTCGACAAATGGCCACGGAAAAGAAAAACAAATTTTGTCACTGATCAGTTACAAAAAAATCATGAAAAAAAAAACGCGAATTTCGTCAAACGATTGCTGATAAAAACCCCGCTAATTTCAGTAAACAATCGAAGAAAAATATTGCAAATTTCATCAAAAGATCGCGGAAATGCATGGCAAATTTCGTCAAAAAAGTGCAGAAGCATATGCCAATTTTGCCAATCTGTCACTGAGAAATATCTGGAACTTCGACAAATGGCCGCGGAAAAAAAAAAACACAAATTTTGTCACTGATCGTTGAAAAAAAAAAAAAAAATGCAAATTTCATGAAACGATTTGGGGGGGAGGGGGGGGGGGAAATTGTGCATTTTGTGAAACGATCGCAGAAAAAAAAAAAAAACGCAAATTTCAGTAAACAAAGAAAAATATTGCAAATTTCATCAAAAGATCACAGAAACGCATAGCAAAGTTTGTCTAAAGAGTGCACATTACGAATTTTGCCAAATGGCAGCGCAAAAGAAAAACACAAATTTTGTCACTGATCGTTAAAAAACCACCACAAATTTCATGAAACGATTTGGGGGGGGGGGGGAATCGTGCATTTTGTGAAACGATCACTGAAAAAAAAAGCGTGAATTTCAGTAAACGAAGAAAAAATAACGCGAATTGCATGAAAAATCTTGTAAAAACAATCACTATAAAAATAAAACACAAAATTCGATAAACAGTCGAGGGAATAAATTGCAAATTTCATCAAAAGATCGCGGAAATGTATAGCAAATTTTGACAAAAGAGTACAGAAGCACACGCTGAATTTTTCCAATCTGTCGCTGAGAAATGCGGGAACTTTGACAAATGGCGACAGAACAACAACAAAAAAAAAAAAATCATAGTTTCTCTTCACTGAATTACGCCTAAACTTTAAACTGCTATGCCTGGCACCACAGTTGCAGAAAATTCTCCAAGTATCTGTGACAAATACTTCAGAGGCAGAAAGTAATCTGCTGGTAAAATATTTTACAATTGTAGCATTAATTAATCAAACCACCACTTACCTGCAATGTCTTTAAGCATTTTATTAATTTTCATAGATAATAATCTAATTTTTGTATTAAGTAATAAAGAGCTAAACATAATTGTAAAGCAAAATAATAAAAGGTTTGATGGAAAAGTAATCTGCAAAAGAGATAAGAAAATCTGTGACGCCTGTCTCCCATCTTGAATTTTCTGCTACTGGACCTGGCACTATGAAAACATTCAGTAAAGTGCAAGATATGTTTTCATTACGATTTCTTATCAGTGGGAAAGTGGAGAGAAAAGATTAACAAAAGGAAAAGAACTGAAAATGGAAAATTCTGAGTGCGTAAAATAGTTATGATGTGCATTTTGTGACATGGAGTTTCAGAAGAATCGCACATGAATGAACTCTTAATCGCCCAAGAACGGAAATTATTTACTGAATGTTTTAAAAAAACATTCGATTCTTGGGGCGATTAGACAAATTTGGAGTTTCAGAATAATCGTCCAAGAATGGATATGTAGTCAGGTATAAAATGTACGTTGTCATCGCCCAATTATGTCAACAATAATAAATCAAAACATTGAATATTTGTATATGAAGCAAACTGAGTTCAATAACATTTTTAAAAATGCAGAATCAAAATTAAAACTTATATTTTTGTTTATTTAAATGAAAAAAGATTAAATTCTACATATAACATTTCGAGTTATACCGATTAATAAGTTTTATCATGTTATGGTTAAGCATCACAAAAAATTTCAAAATAGTAACTCAATAAATAAAAATTATTTTAAAATAGGTATGTCCCGGACCTCCTTAAATGAAACAGAGTTCAATAACAAATCTTAAAATCAAAACATACATCTTATACTTTTGCTAAGAAATGAAAAGAAAACATTCAGTGAAGCGTTGATTCAGCAAATATGTGAAAAGTTTAGTTTTCAGGTGAAAAAGTTTGTAAAAAGCCTACTTTTATGACAATTTTGTGAAGGGTCCTTTTTTTAAGGTGAAAAGTTTTGTGAAGGGTCCTGCTTTGATTTGAAAAAAATTGTGCAGGGTCCAGTTTTTACATAAAAAATGTTGTGAAGGGTCCAGTTTTGACATGAAAAATGTTGTGAGGGGTCCTGTTTTGAAATGAAAAATGTTGTGAGGGGTCCTTTAAAGAACCCAATTTTTCCTAAACAGATCCCTGAAATAACTTCATTCATTTCCCCTGAAAAGAAATATTTGTTTTATTCCTATTTTTGGGCGATGACAACATACATCTCTGTGACTTGCTCCTGATTTCAGAGGGGTGGGTAGCACGTGTATCTTTGCGTCTGAAGAAGAAAGACAAAGGTCTTCGAAAGACGTTGCACATTTACTAGTTTTTATGGTGTTATTAAGAAGTTATTTTGCCCGTAAGAATATTTTTTTCTTTTCTTTTTTGGAAACATTTCAATGTTTTCTGCTCTATATTCTACTGGTACACTACTCATGATTAACAGAATTACATTAAGATAGCAAAGCTTCTTGTAGTTTTTTTTTTTTTTTTTTTTTTTTTTTTTTTTTTTTTTTTATGTATCGTTAGTTATTTAAATTACAGTTCCTCAATCTGAGAAAAAACAGCAAGGTGTTTTTCTTGGCTGTGCAAAGTATTCTGGTTAAGACTAACAATGAAATCTTATTAGTATGCTTTTAATCTTATGCGCACATTAGAAATATGAGGCTATTTATGCGTGATTATTTTGCTTAATGTATTTCATGTTCAATTATTAATTTACGTAAAGTGGCTCGCATTTATATTGGGTCACATGCGTTTTTAGAATTTCGCAAAAGAAAAAAAAACTATTGAAGGATTGATTTTTTTTTCACGTGTACTGTTCTTTACGTTCTTCGAGGCTGTGTTGCGTAAAACATAATAATAGTTTCTGTTCATAAATTTTTCCCGCTTAATTTAATAGAAAATGTTGCTGTATTATTTATTATTTTGAAGAATATATGCCCCACCAGTGGCCGAGATGTTCTGCTCTCGAAGATGATAGACGGGAGGTGCTGGGTTCGATCCCTAATCGCGCCCGTCGTCATAAACGTTCGGAGTTTTCTTGGTTTTCTTCGAACCTTGGATTTCCATGCGTAAATATGGTTTAGGTTCCCTTAGAAAGACCCCCCACGAAGCGCACTCCTCCTTGGGCCTATATACGTCGAGTTGATAATCGGCCGTTAAAAATCAACCCAACAAACCTCGAAGAATATATTTTTGCCTACTTATTTAGTATTGTAGTTTTAGTTTTCGCCATAGTGCAGAAATATTTAAGGCCATTTAAGTGGCCAAAGAAGGAAAATAAGCAAAGTTTCACGAGATTTTGTACGAATTCAAAATGGAACGAAATGCAGCTGAAATGGTTTGCGTTAGCAACTGAGTATTTGACTCAAGGATGACAAATGAACGGGAAGTTGAACACTGGTAGTATCAGAAATTTCGTTGTTGGAATAAAAGACATAAAGAAGGTCGTGGAAGAGATTCTTTTATGTAAAATGAGAAATTGAAAATATTAATTGAAGCTAGCCCTTCTAATACACTCCGAAAGCTTCTTGCTAAACTGAAGTAAGGCTAGAACTGCAATCCTGTATCTGGTTGGGTAACACGATTTTACCCGAACCCGAGTCAATTCGCTATTCGAGTCATGTTGATGCTATTTTTTTGCGTTGAGGGCAGGAATAAGTTCGGATGGATTTTAACTATTTCGGTTTTGGGTTGGAATTTGATTCTTGCGCTAACGGAATCGGTTTTTCGGCGTCGGTTTGTAAGTCAATTTTGCGAAAAGTTTAGAAATTTTTTTTATAAACTATATACTTGAATATTATTGAATATATACAGTTTGTATCGGAAAAAGTGGGCAAAACTTTTCGGGGTGATAGAACGCAGCCATACGAGCAAATTTCGTCATAGAATGTATGGTCGGAACGCATGCGATGAGAAGTTAAAAGGTAGTTTTCCACTGCCCCAAGGCGATGGATTGGTCGAGGTGGCCCCATAGCTTGGACATCAAGATCGTCGGAACTCTCGTGTTTGGACTTTTTTTCTGTGATGCCATATGAAAAGCCTAATCTACGAGTGTCTCATTGAAACCGATATGGATCTAGTCGTCAGGATTGCCATTTTGGCGGCGATATTCGGGAAATGCCTGGTGTCTTCGCAAATGTACGTCCGTCCTTACCCCTCAGGTGTGAAGCGTGCATTACAGCTGGCGGAAGAAATTTTGAGCCATTTCTTTGAGCATATACATTAATTACATTCCTGTTAGTAATATGTTTTCTGAAGTATCTACTCTCATTCTTGTGTTAATTCTTTAACTGCGACAGTAGGAAACTACCTTTTAGCTTCTCACCGCTTGCGTTCGACAATACATTCTATGGCGAAATTTGCTCGTATAGCTGCGTTCTATCACAAGTTTTGCCCCCTTTTCAGATACACCCTGTATATGTTCATTTTTCAACATAAAAGATAAACTGGCTGCAGAGAAACAATTGTAAGGCTTTTCTTTCCAAAATTGTATTAAAATATGGATTAATTTTCTTTCATTTCAGTGTCGGGCCCGGTCGGATCGGGTTTTGTGTTATCTTTAAATAGAATTTTTGGGTCCCCACGCAATACTCTAAACTGTATCTATAATGGGGTATCTAATATGGGACCACATATTTTAATAAATGAAACAAAATATCATACTCACGAGCAAACAAAGTAACTGATGATTGATTGGTTTCTTGACCAATTACCAGTTATTCTAGTTGCTTGTGAGTGTTACACAAACACTATATTTTTCACTTTTCAAAACAGATAGCCCATTATAGTTACATGGCCTGTTACTGGTAAACATTCTACATTAAGTTTTGTAAATGTCTTTATCTGCATAATAGAAATTTGTTAAATACTAGTTACATAGGAACCATCATAGTTTTTTACACAACCTAATGTGCTTTTAAATATATTACAGAATTATTTTTCCTAATAATTGAAGAATAAAAATACCGTTAAAGAGATTTACTAAATTGTAAAGTTATGGCAATGATGTTAAACAATGTTGAAACACTCTCACCTTTTATCCCCTTTCGATACATCATTATAAACCTACGAAGTTTAATACAAAGAACTTAAAATATTTGAAACTAAAACGAAATCCGTTTTCTATGCAAGCAGATAAGTTGAAACGAAATTAAATATAAAAATTAAATAATACTGAAATCAAATAATAAAATGGATTGTGAAAATCTAACAATTGTTTTATTGGATGTTTCATTGTTACAAAGAAGGTTTTAGGTTGAAAAAACTATTGTTGTGAAATGGATAAAAAGCAAGATATTGTTGCCAAGCGAATAAAATGCAAGATATTGATGCGATATATTGTTGCGAAAAAGAATAAACTTATATTTGATAGAATCAGGCTTTGAAACTCTCAGATGAATAGACTCTTACATTATCCCAATAGAAGTGTTATTTTTGTCAAAGGTTTTGTATCTACTATTAGTATAAAACAAAAAGTACGGAGCTCTCCAAATTTCTAGAAGAGAGGAGAAGCAATTTACTGTGGCGTAGTAATACATGTGACGTGTTAGGCACATTGAACAGAAAAGCGTGCGACATGCAGAGAGTAGAGTGCAGTTGTAGAGTTCAAACCGGTTTCTTACCCTGTTAACAAAGAAGAAACTGGTTTGAATGCTACAACTTGTCGCATGTCGCACGCTTGTCTGTTCAATGTGTGATCTGCTTTAGACAGGCCGCTCATCGAGGCGACACAAGCAACACGACACGCGTCCTAGGAAAATAAAACAGTTTAAAACAGGTTTCTTCTTTGCTTCAACCTGTTTCTTCACCTAAGACTCGCATAATGTTGCTTGTGTTGCCTCAGTGTGCAGCCTGACTTATAGGGGGAGGTAGAAGTACATCCGCAATGCAGGATTTTCCAGACAATGTGTGACAGTGAACTGTGCTCATTCCTGTCGAAGTCAGATATGGCATTTGGAGGAAAAAGTGCGAATATCAGATTCTGCCAGTGTTTGAAGAATTCTCCGACAAAAACATTGACCATGTTGCAGCATAAAAAGATTGCACATGCTTCGATAAGAGAGTAAAGGTGTTTTGAAAAGAACGCGTTTCAAGGAGGGCCGGCGGCGTAACGTCGCACAGGTCCCCACAAAGCTGTTAGGGGGGTCCAACGTATACTGCCTGCAGTACTGGACTAATCATAATGTTTTTAAAATTTTATATATAGTGGTGCGACCACCTCCCTAAACGACCATTTTTTCATGTAATGAAATTTATTCCCATAGGCTCAATATTAAGTTTACCTCCATTCAGAGGCCATACCAGTTGAACTTCCTCCACGAGCGACCAATTTCTTTGAAGAAAATGAAACAAATTCCGTTTTTCCTGGTCGCTTGAAGAAGGTTTTATTAGAAAAACAATTCCGGAGAGCGTAACTTTTAAATGTTTAAACCATAACTTTTAAATGTTTAACTTTTAAATGTTTGCCTTTTTTAGGCAATGAATTTAACTCTGATGACAAATTAAGAATGACAGTCAATAAATTCCTCTTCTGTATTCTGTCAGGAAACTCTCAAAAAAATAGAAAAATTAATGAAATCGTCATTATTTGTTCCCCTCCAAAAAAGAGAGAGAGAGAAAAAAAAGAATTGCATTTATTTGCTGAAATTCGAAAGGACTTGGAAATATAAATTATAAAAGATAAAACCGTAAAATCAAAGCAAATGTCAATGTATTAATTTTTTAAACTCTGCAGTAATTAACTTATGTAATTAACCTTTGTTTTGATACTTAAATTTTTATATTTTTTTTCTAATGTGAAAAATAAATTTTGTAGCATGTTACCCTTTTTTCAACAATTAAAATCTAAATTTAAACATAACCTCCATTAAGAGACCACCTCTCGGAGCGATAAATTTTTATTGGAACAGAACGTGATTGCTTTACGGAGGTTTTACTAAATATCATAGAATACTATATAATATAGATAATAAAAGATATGGAAAATACCACTACTTTCACATTTAATGTACATAAAGATTTTTAATTTTGCAAAATCTTCTATCCTTTAATATATTAAATATTTATTTTTTCCGTTTGCAATTATTTTCAGGATCATCAAATCGATATATTCCCCGACAATTATATATCACCTTTGGCTGTAAGAAATAAAGTTAATACTCACTTTTTTCTCACAAAGGAACTTTTAAAAACAAATATAGAACAAATATATTATTTTATACAGATAAAACTTTTTTCAGATTGTATAGAGAGATTCGGGCCCCTAACAAGAACCCAATTCAGCCACCCCATTTCCTGATGGTTGCGTCGGCGCTGATTTCAATAGTACTTCTAAGGTCTGGAAAGCCACAACGAAGATCTTCTCATTTAAAGGCTCCTATGACAACTAGTTTTAGTAACTGTAATGGCGCTGGTAAAAGTTCATAGTTAGGGGAGACTGGGGATGAAAAGGACACTCAAAATTTCAGAAAGAAAATAAAATGTAGAAATTTTTAACTTTGGTTCAATCTATGGCGATACTTGTTCTGTCTTAATAATCGTTATAACTAACGTCTGTCATTGTAGCGTTGTAGGTGGTGAAAGCAAAACCTATTTTTGATATAAAAAAAGAGTAAATTTTGATCTTGCTTTTATTTTTTTTTTCTCTAAAAATATTATATTGTGTTTAGCATTATAATATTTATGTTATTTAGCACTGTAAAGTATGCACTTTATGTGAATAACAGTATATTTTGTTAGCTAAAATACTACCATGCATGAATAGATTTTTAATTTCGCTAGCTGGGTATGGGTTCACCCCTCGTCGTTTATAATTATTTCAACAAAATATTATTTACGTTTCGTAAAATTTAAGTTATGGTTTCTAGTTTCTTATGTAGAAAGAATGAATGCATTATTATGTAGAAATGCAAATATTACAATATATTGTAATATGCAAAAAATGATATAAAATAATTACAATAAATTATAATATGCAACTAGTACAATAACATATACCTACAATTTAAGTATTTTTTCCTTTTCTAAAAATCATCAAAAAGTCAATATGCATCGAAAATATAAGAAGAAATTTGAGAAAAATCGAATTACTGAAGAAGAAAACATGGGTGCTATATCTGAAATAGAGGAAAAATGAGTGTCTGTAAGATCAACAGCTAAAGCCTACGGCATTAAAAAGTCTTATTTCGAAAGAATTGTTTTAAAGTTTAAGAATGCACAAGTAGATGAATTTAAATACGCCCATTTGTTAATAGAGAAGTTTTCAGTGAAGGTCAATAAAAAGAGTTAGCATCATATTTGCTCCAAGCATCTAATATGAACTACGGTCTGACAATTGTGCATATGAGTATTCAATTTCTTTGAATTCTCCAAATATGTCACTATCTTGGCAAACAAACAAGCAAGCTGGAATTGGTTGGTTCCAAGATTTTAATAAATGAAATTTATTACTTTCTCTTAAGAAAACCCATAGCCATTTGTTTAACAAGAAGTACAAGTTTCAACAAAGCTAATATTGATATTTCTTAAAAACCTTTAGTCAGTTATGAATCGCTACAAATTCACGCGGAATATAATATATAACTGTGATTGATCAGGTTTAATGACAGAGTACAAGCTACCTAATATAGTAGAAAAATGTGGTGAAAGCAATTTCCTCGCTTAACATCAGCTGAACGTGGTAAACTAGTCACACTTATGTCTCCACATCAGGTAACTCTGTTCAACAGTACTCGTTTTCCCAAGTAAAAATTAAAAAGAGTTCATTCGCGGAGTTGTTCCATCCCAATGGCTTGCACTTGCTCATCAAAGTTGGTGGATGACAGCAGAATTTTTTAAAAAGCAATTGAGCATTAGCTTAATATTCTAATTGCTCCAAAACTGATCTTACGCTTCTCTTAATGGATAATCATGAAAACAATATAAATATTAAGACTATAAAATTTGCGAAAGATAATGAGATCAAAAATTTGTAGGGGACTTTTGACCCATCCTGTATTTGCGTAAAAATCCCTCCACTATAAAAATATAGTTTTTGAAGGAGTTTTTGCAGTTTCGTTGTACATCGGCTCCTCGTACAGCGACTTTTCATTTAGCACTTTGCATCCAGCTAACCCAGCCATTCGCAAGAAGCTAACTAACGTATAACAGAATGAAGAGAGAAATATATTTTATTGTTTTTTTTTTTTTTTCTTTGGTGAATTTCTAAAAAAGTACTTAACCAGTTTTAATGAAATTTTAATGAAACCAATTCGAGAGTATCCTTTTTCAGTTAAAACAAAAATAATATGAATCAGTCGCGTAGTTTTTATAAGTGACATTCATAAAAAATAATAATAAATAAAAAATACATATAAGGTCAAATTGATAATCTCGTCCTATTTTTTGTAAGTCAGTTAAAAAAAGCTTAGATTTTACTAAATTTAACATTCTGAATACAGAAAATCAGATCATAAAAGTCAGTTAATAAGAACTAATACAGAAATATTACTTATGCATTTTTCAGACAAATTTTTAAAGCAATTTATGAGTAACCACATAAAAAAAGGGAATGATTTTAATGAATCAAATGTAAAAATATCTGATATGAAAAAAAAGGAACAAGTCCACAGCGAGATTGGAAGATTTTATAACCCTGCCGAAACAATACAGCAAGCTATGGTTGCCACAAATTACACTTCGTCGCCAAAATCTTGCCTTCTTTTCGCAGGTTAGTTTTTGCTTTTTTCTGCGGATCACAAACACATCCGTTCTGCATTTTGTACTGGGACTTATCTATTTCTTTGTTCAGTGCTCTCAATTTCCTCAAACAGAGAAAATTTCTGAACCAAAGTTTGAGGATTAATTCTCTACATTACGGTAGTAGTAACGTTTTCTTGCGATTATCACGTTTTCTTGCAAAAAATCAAAATTTCCTATAGAAGTATCCTCCCAGCGGAAAAACAGACAAATCGAAGTCCAAATACTTTTCAACTACAACGAAAAGTGTTAAAAAAGTTACATTTTGTAATAAAGTTAGAGTTTGAATGAATAGTAAACTCAATATAGGACAAGTAAAAGAATAGAAATCATAAAATAAAACAAAAAAATTCGATGGCGTTCAAATCTTTTAAACAGAAGGAAAAGAGGATAAAAAAGTGAAAATTTCTCGAAACTACGAATTTTGGACGACATACACATCGCGTAATTTTTAGTTTTATTAATTTCAGTTTACATATTTCACACGTTAAGGCAAGCATGCTAAGAAATAATCGATTAAATCACACTTCTGTTTATTATTCGAGTAAAATAAATGATGTTCTTAAAATGATATTTGATATGAAATGAATTGATTGTTTGGGTTTTCTTTATTTTTTCATACATTACACACAAAAGAAAAATATTTCTGCAAACCCTATATATTTATCTTTAATTTTTCTTTCAAAGAGAAAGATTATTATATTATTCCTTTAAAATTTTGTACAAGCGTTTTTATTGTTATTTTTAAGATAACAAGCATTTAAGATTTCGAATAACTATAAAAAAATAATAAATATAAAAAAAATCGATTTTGAATATCTATTCCTGAAAGAACTAAATAGTAATTCGTTAGAGAAATAATAAATATATGCTATAAATTAATTTTGACACAGTTAAATGTTAAAAAATTGTATTCACAAACCTCCGATAACCAAAAAATTTTTTTACCTCCTTCAACAATCTCATCCATTTACTTTGCTCTCTGATTACTTCTTTATCATCTGTTTCGGAAGGACATATATTTAAAAAAAGTTCGATTTTGAATATCTATCCCTGAAAGAAATAAATAGTAATTCGTTAGAGAAATAATAAATATATGCTATAAATTAATTTTCACACAGTTAAATGTTAAAAGTTGTATTCACATACCTCCGATAATCAAACAAGTTTTTTTCAACTTTTTCAACAATCTCATCCATTTTCTTTGCTCTCTGATTACTTCTTTATCATCTGTTTTGAAAGGACATATATTTAAAAAAGTTCGATTTTGAATATCTATCCCTGAAAGAAAAGAATCAGTAATGTCTTAGAGAAATGATAAATACTATTAATTAATTATGGCACATTTTAATGTTAACATATTAACAGAAAGCTCCGACAGTCAAACAATTTTCTTTGCCTCTACATCAATCTCACCCCATCTACTTTGCTCTCTGATTGTTTCTTTATTTTCTACGTTTCTGAAGGACACTTATCCTTCTATATATATAAAAAAGTAATGCTTTGGAAATAAACCAATGAAAATCTGCGTAGATACTGCGAAACGCAGCTGATTGGTCAGTGCTTTCTGACGCTATCTATACCAAGAGAGGGGTACCGGCTCTGTCGCCAAACATTGCCGACTTGGCGATATATTGCCAAATTTAGCGACCAATATTAGTCGCCAAAAGTGAAGCCAATTTGGCGCTATTTCCAGTATTTCGGCAAATTTCCATAGAATCCCATTGAAATCCAATAGGGTTTACTTGCTTGCTAAAAATCAACAAATTGAGATATTTCAATGCAACAAAAACTAAGATTAGCTTATGAAGAGAGCTTAATTGATCTATTTACTTTATTTTTAAACACAAACACTACTTATTTACAATATTCGTAACACTATATATATAATTTTTATTTAATTTGTAATTATTCAAATAAATTATAAATTTTACCTTTTTTAATGATTTTATATTTAATAACTCTTTTAATTATGAAACTCTGTAAGCTCTAATGATTATCTACTTGGAGATAAGGAAATTAAATAGTCAGGAGTTGAGGAGGAGCGCGTTTATACCAAGTGGAATCTAAAAATTGAATGCATAGAAAATGAGGAATCGCGAAATAATTTCTTCTGGAGTTGGCTAGAAAATAGGGTTTGCCTCGCGATATCGAACGGAACGTTTACGCGGGGGGTTGGTGAGCATAGCGAGCAGGGGGGGGGGTATTACAAATTTCTAAACAACTTAAATACTCCACTCTTTTACCATGCAAAATTCCCCAATCATCATTCACTATCGAAGTTATTATCACAATTTTCAAGCAAACCTTAAAACTGAATTCATTCATTGCTACATCAGGATGAATATCGTTAGTGAATAATTCTTCATCATCACCACCAACGCCATCTTCATCAAAAGACGACATCTTTGTGCCCACGTGCAGCATTCATTGTTTTCGGAATATTGGAATTTCATCTTTTTTCATTCTCCATTCTCGCACTTGGTTTTCATTGAGTATGAAATGACGACCAGCCACTGAGTTATTCGGCTCCTCAGCAAAATTAACACTTTTAATTTAAAATCTGCATTATAAACCATGCGCTTTTGTCCAACCATCCTTCCTTAAGCCAAAATAACAGTTAGCAGTCTTGTGAAGAAGAGAAAAGTTGTCCCATTTACAAAAATACGAAATTTGGTTTTTATGAACGACCATGTCATAACAGGAAGAACCAATAATTTCAGAGAGAGCAATTTTTTCTATTATCCATCTAGAAAAAAGTGCCGTTTTTGTTCGGAGAATTTTTCATCACCTTTTTAAAAAATCGGCTTATATACAGGTTTCCGATTCTGGACGATTTTACACTGAAAAGTCGTATACTCAGCTTATATACGGATCGTCTTATACATGGAAATATACGGTAATTATGACACAGTTAATTGATAAATTTTATTTTTAACACAAACCTTCGATAGTCAAAAAATTTTCATTCCCTTCTTCAATAATTTCATCTATCTAATTTACTCTTTGATTGCTTCTTTATCTTCTATGTTTCAAAGGGACATTGAACCAAAATTCTACTTGGAATACCTATCCTGAAAGAAAAAAAGAAGCAATGTGTTAGAAGTTATATAAAAAATAAATATATAAAATAAATCAATTATGGAACGGGCAAATGTTAAATTATTGTATGACGCAAACCTCCGGTAGTCAAACAATTTTCTTTGATATCTTCAACAACCTCATCCATCTACTTTGCTCTCTGACTGCTTCTTTATCTTCTATGTTTGAGAGGGACATATATTTGAAAAAAAAATTGATTTTGAATATCTATTCCTGAAAATAAGAAATAGTAATGCGTTAGAAAATTAATAAATATACATCATAAATTAATTATGACACAGTTTAATTTTAATACATTGTATGAACACAAACCTCCGACAGTCAAACAGTTTTCTATGCCTTCTCCAACAATCTCATCCATCTACTTTGCTCTCTGATTATTTTTATCTTCTATGTTTGGGAGAGATATTTAAAAAAAAATGATTCTGAATATCTATCCTTGAAGAAAAGAAAGAGAAATGCGTTAGATAATTAATAAATATACACTATAACTTAATTATGACGCAATTAAATTTTAACATATTGTATTAACACAAACCTCTGGTAGCCAAACAATTTTCTTTGATATCTTCAACTACTTCATCCATCTACTTTGCTCTCAGACTGCTTCTTTATCTTCTCTGTTTCGGAGGGACATATATTTGAAAAAAAATGATTTTGAATATCTGTCCCTGAAAGAAAGAAACAGTAATACGTCCGGTAATTAATATACACTATAAATTAATTATGACACAAAATTTTTAACACATTGTATTAACACAAACCCTCGACAGCCAAACAATTTTCTATACCTTCTCCAACAATCTCATCCATTTACTTTGCTCTCTGACTGCTTCTTTATCTTCTGTGTTTGGGAGGGACATATATTTGAAAAAAAAAATCGATTTTGAATTTCTATTCCTGAAAGTTAGAAACAGTAATGTGTTAGATAATTAATAAATATACACCATAAATTAATTATGACACCGTTAAATTTTAATACATTGTATTAATACAAACCTCCTACAGTCAAACATCTGCCTTCTCTAACAATCTCAGCCATCTACTTTGCTCCCTGATTATTTTTATCCTCTATTTTTGGGAGGGACATTTATTTAAAAAAAATTATTTTGAATATCTATTCCTGAAAGAAAGAAACAGTAATGCATCAGATAATTAATGAATATACACTATAAACTAATTATGATACAGTTAAATTTTAAAATATTGTATTAACACAAACCTCCGACAGTCAAACAATTTTCTATGTCATCTCCAACAATCTCATCCATCTCCTTTGCTCTCTGACAGCTTCTTTGTCTTCTATGTTTGGGAGGGACATATATTTGAAAACATTCGATTCTGAATATCCATTCCTGAAAGAAAGAAACAGTAATACGTTAGATAATTAATAAATATACACTTTAAATTAATTATGACACAGTTAAATTTTAAAATATTGCAATCACAGAAACCTCCGGCAGTCAAACAATTTTCTATGCCTTCTCCAACAGTTTCATCCATCTAGTTTGCTCAATAGCTTATGTATCTTTTTTGCTTTCTTTTTCTTTTCACTGTTAACTAAGTACATTTTTAAAATGTCGAACAAATTGGTGTTACCAAGAACTTAGCCCTTTCTTTAAGCAAGACTGATTCTTGTTCCTCCTTTCAGAATAGTAGCATGTGTTCTTTGGTCAGAAAAAGAGATAAAAGGACTATAATGGGCCTGAAGAAAAAAGATAATGTTCTTTCAAAAGGCCTTGCGCATCTACTATTTTTGATGATGTTATTAAGTAGATATTTTGTACTTCAGTACATTTTTGTCCTTTTCTTTTTTTGAAACTTTTGAATGTTTTCCTCTGGTAATTCTATTCGATACTAATCATTTTTAACAGAGTTATATTGAGATATCGATGCTTCTTGTAGCGTTGTTTTTGTATGCATTGTTAGTTATTTAAGTTTCAGTTCCTCAATTTGGGAGAAAAACTTCTTTTTTTTTTTTTTTGTGGCCTGTGCAAAGTATTCTTGTGAAGACTAACAATGAAATCTTATTAGCATTCTTTTGATCTGCTATGAACATTAGAAATATGATGCTTTTTTTTCATTATTAATTTCATATTCATTAATTAATTTATATAAATTGGCTCACACGTATATTGGGTGACATGCGTTCTTAGAATTTCGCAAAAAAAAAAAGTACTAACTATTGATGGATCAATTTTTTTTTCACATGTACTGTTCTTTACGTTTTTCGAGATAAAGTTGTGTAAAACGTAATGATTGTTTTTGTTAATAATTTTTTATAACATAATTTAATGGAATATTACGTTGCTGTATTACTTATCATTATGCGGAATATATTTCTGTCTACTTATTTAGTATTGCAGCTTTAGTTTTCGCCTTAGTGTGAAATATTTAAGGTCATATAAGAGGCTAAAGAAAGAAATAAGCAAAATCTCGCGGGATTTAGTACGAATTCAAAATGGGACGAAACGCAGTGGAAATGTTTCACGATAGCAACGGCGCATTTGGTTCAAGGATGACTAATGAACAAAAAGTTGAATGCTGGATTCAGAAATTTCGTGTTGAAATATAGACTTAAAAATAACGAAGTTCATGGAAGAGATCCTGTCATGTAAATGAGAAATTCAGAGTATTAATTGAAGCTAACGCTCCTGATACACCCCGAGGGTCTGCAGCTGAACTGGAGTAAGACTGGGACACTGCATCGGGTCGGTTAAGCCGATTTTACCCGAATCAGACCCAGTTCGCGGCTCGGGTAGGTTTGGCGAAATGTTTTTCACTACGTGTAGGAATAAGTTCGGATTGACTTAAATTTTTTCGGTTTCGGGTTAGAACTTTATACTTGCGGTTCGGGATTGCAGGGCATCAGTTTGTAGGTTGATTTTCGAAAAGCCTAGAATATTTTTTTCCTATTGAAAAAACTACATATTTGAACATTAATGAGAACATATATGTTCATTTTTCAACGTAAAAGACGAAATTGATATCAAAGGTATAATTGTAGGCTGTTTTTCCAAAATTGTATTAAAATATGGATTAATTTTCTTCCGTTTCAGTGTCAGGTGGTGTTTTGGGTTATGTTTAAACATAATTTTTTGGTCCCCATGCAATACTCTAAAGCATGGGTTCCCAAACTTTTAGACCGGCGTACCACTAAATAAAAGTTCATACTTCCGCGTACCACCAGATGACAAACACAAAGCTTAATACAGAAAAACTTATGTAAACAGGTTACTGTTTGAAACAGAAAAACGAAAACAAATGAAAGATTTCGGAAAAGCATGCGAATGAATAATTTTTTTTTTATAATTTATAGTATATTTATCAATATAAACAGTATCATTTTTGGGTGATAAATTTGGATGCATTTAAACAGAGAATATAAATACTGCATAGCTTTGTTAAACATGAAAACAAAATACGAATTTCAAGTCGCCTTGTTCCCCAATTTTTAGGTGCGTTCGTAATTATATAAATACGTAGAACCTTTACTGGTCGTCGGGTTCGTCCGTTTCTCCGAATATAACAGCGCAAAAACTACCCAACTGAATGGTTTGAAATTTAATATGTATAATCGTTGCAGAATTTTGTCGAGTTATTTCAAATTTTATGAAAATCGAATCAAAACTTAAAAAGATACTAATAAAAGTTTTCTTAATTCTATTAAATCCTATCATACGTAATTAATTCAATGATATCCCGTAATAGGTAGTGGTTCTAGGTTGCCATGGTGGTTATATCCTATTTAAGATGGAGTCCTGTTATTTCCGTATTACTGAATTTAATATATATAATTGTAATAAACTTTGTATTCATGTAGTTTTGCATAAGAGTGCAACAGACATTGCGCCAAAATCATAATATTTATAAAACTAGTACGAACGCACCTCATTTGTCACGTTTGGTGTTCAATTTCCGATTTGTTATGTTATATGAATACTATGTTTATTATATCAATAGTAAAATACACTTAAGAAAATTTAATAAGTGAAGAGGCACACGCAAGAAATTCATATACATTTTGAAAACAAAACTGCTTATTAATGAGAGATCGCAGCTCCTTAAAATACGTAATATACAAACACACAATAGAGCAATAGAAGAAATCTTTTTCTTTTTTTCAAGGGAGATGAAACGTTAACTCAATATCTAATATCTAAGCATTAGTTCCATTTATCTAAAAATTCTAATCGAAATTGTATTAAAAAAAGAGAAAACAAAACACTATCAAACACACCACGGAGCCGGAGAACTAACAAATTAAGAAAGGGGAGGGGGAGAGCGGATTGATCAGTTTTTTTTAATTTCACATGCTGCATTTTTCATTTCATTTCTCGTACCCGTATAGGAGTTTCACGTACCAGTAAACAGAGCTTCACGTACCAGTACTGGTACGCATACCATAGTTTGAGAACCCCTGCTCTAAAGTGTACCAATAATGGGGCATGTAATATATATAAAGGGGCTACATAATTTGAGAAATAAAACATATTTACGTATCATACTCACAAGCAAACAAAGTGACAGGTAATTGGTTGGTTTTTTGTCCAATTACAAATCATTCTAGTTACTTGTGAGCAGGGATGTAGTGGAGGGGCTACGGGGGTATACGCCGTATACCCTCTGGATTTTTTTAAGGAACACCGTATACCCTCTGTTTCTCAAGAAAGCTATAGTATGTACACTCTAGGGTATACGCTCTGCCTTGATCGTATAACCTCTGCTTAGAGCGTATACCCTCTGCTTTTTTTACGACTACACCACTGCTTGTGAGTGTGATATACAAACTACATTTTTCCCTTTTCAGAGCAGATAGCCTACTATAGTTACATGGCCTATTACTGGTAATCTTTCTACCTTATGTTTTGTAACACTTTTTAATCGTATAATAGAAATTGGTTAAATAGTTCCATATTAGAACCATCATTATTTTTTACGCAACGTAATGCAACTTTAAATATATTGCAGAAATATTTTCCCTTCTAATTGAAGACTAAAAATACGGTTAAAGAGAGTTACTAAATTCTAAAGCAATGTCAATGATGTTAAACAATTTTCAAACGCGCTCACCTTTTATACCCTTTCAATACCTCATTATAAACCTACGAAGCTAAACACAAAGAATTTAAAATACTTGAAACTAAAACGAAATTAGGTTTCGATGCAAGCAGATACGTTGAAACGAAATTAAATATCAGAATTAAATAATGAAATTAATTGTTGAAATGTAACAATTATTTTATTGGATGTTTCATAGTTACAAAGAGGGTTTTAGATTTCAAAAGCTATTGTTGTACAGTGGATAAAAAGCAAGTTATTGTTGCCAAGTGAATAAAATGAAAGATATTGTTGTGATATATTGTTGCGAAAAAAACTGAACTAACATTTCAGAGAATCAGGCTTCGAAATACTCAGATGAATAGACTCTTACATTATCCCAATAAAAGTGTTATTTTTGTCAAATGCTTCGTCTATTTTTCTACCTACTATTAGTATATAAAAGTGTGAGAAGCCCTCCAACTCACTGCGGGAGATGAGAAGTAATTTACTGTGGCGTAGTAGTATATGTGACGTGTTAGGAAAGCCGCACACCGAGGCGATACAAACAACACGATGCGCGCCCTAGGAAAAGAAAAACTTTGAAACAGGTTTCTAATTTGTTTCTACCTGTTTCTTTTCCTAAAATGCGCGTCATGTTCCTTGTGTTGCCTTGGTGTACAAAACGAATATATAAGATGAGTAAGAAGTACGTCCTCAATCAAGGGTTTTTCAGACAATGTGTGACAGTGAACTGTAGCCTTTCCTATCGAAGTCAGATATGGCATTTGAAGAAAAACGTGCGAATATCACATTCTGCCAGTGTTTCGAGATTTCGCCGAAAAAACATTGAGCATGTTGAAGCAGAGAAAGATTGCACATGTTTCAGTAAGAGAGCAAAGGTTCCTACGAAGGTGTTTTTAAACGACGCCGTTTTAAGCAGTGCCGGGCAACGTCGCGCGGGGCCCTTCAAAGCAGTTAGCGGGTGTCCAACGTATACTACAATACTGGATTAATAAAAATGATTTTTAAATTGTACATATCATAGAATACTGTATAATATAGATAATAAAGGGTATGAAAAATAGCACTACTTTCACATTTAATGTGCATAAAGATTTTTAGTTTGGAAAATCTTCTATCCTTTACAATATATTAAATATTTATTTTTAGCGTTCGCGTGTAAACAAACTGAATTACTTAAAAGTTTTGACTTCTTGTTGTCCAAGAAACAAAAATAATATACCATTTGAAAGGAGGAGGGGGGAACAAATGATTCAAAATATTAAAATTTTAAAAACGACTTTTTTCACGAATCTAACTTCTAACTGCACTTTTAAACAGAGAAGAAAAATATTACAAAAAGAGTGAAAATTCTCGAAATAACTAATATTGGGCTATTATTAAAGCACATAAATTAAAGTCTCAATTCCATTTTTAATTATTAAAGGTACACATATATTAAGACAAACATTAAATACAATTAAATACGATAAACTCAACTGGAGTGAAAAATTAGCCGAAGCCAGGACTCGAACCTGAGTCGACACCGTACCGTGCTGTTATTTAGTGAGTTATTAGTGCGAAATTGCCAGAGGATATGGGCCAGGGTAGCTTAGCGCATAGAGCAACAGCAAGGTATGCTGTTGACCCAGGTTCGAGTCCTGGCCCCGGCTAATTTTTCACTCCAGTTGGGTTTATTGTATTTAATTGTATTTATTGTCTGTCTTAATATAGGTGTATTTTTAATAATATTGTGCTATATATATACATCGCGAAATTTTTAGTTTTGTTAATTTCAGTTTATATATTTCCCCCATTAACACAAACATGCTATGAAATAATAAATTAAACCATTCTTATGTTTATTATTCGAGTAAAATAAATGATGTTCTTAAAATGACATTTGAAATAGAATGGATTGTTTGACTTTTCTTTAGTTTTTGATACACTACACACAAAAGGAAAATGTTTATGTAGAATGAATGAACATACACAAATAATGTCATGACATATATAATATTAGTGCAGATAATGAAATAATATTTCTAGGTATTATTGATCCCAACAAGAATGTTTATTTTATTTTTAAATCCACATTCCTTATTTTATATTCGAACGTGGCGATAATTTTTGAGTTAGCCCAGTTTACATTGGAAAGCTATTGGATTATTTCAGAAGAATCGTTTTAAATCCCCAGGCAGCACAAATATAATAACAAGATTTCATTCTAGCGTAGTAAATATTTACTTTGGGTGATATTCATATCCATTGTAGGAGAAATGAAAAGAAAAATATATTCCATTTAGATGCATGTATATATTTAGATATACTGAAGAAGATGAAATATGCAAAATAAAAGAAGTGTGCTGAGGAGGGAAGTTAAGGCCTGAAAGGTTACTGAAAGGAAAGTTAGCAGCAGTATGCTACACACACACACACACACACACACACACACAAAAAAAAAAAAAAAAAAAAAAAAAAAAAAAAACATAGAATTTTCTTTTATCTAATATATGATTTTACCAGCCTTTATATCATCAAAACTCTAAATTTAATTCTAAAATAAGAACGAAAAATCATGCGTCCAGCATAGATTATGAAGCATTTTAAACACATTCAGAATACTGTAACAAAACTTTACAATTTATTAAGGTGAAAGATGGTTAAATAAATAATTTAGAAAATATATAACTCATCGCATTTGAAAACCCAATTTCTAAAATTACTATGAATAGAACGAAAAACATCCGAATATTTTTGTGCAGTCCTCTATATGATCCATAGATTCATATATACACTGGTGTTCAAAATTAAAGACCAGTCACGAAATGTTAATTTTTAAGTAAGCGAATACTCAAAAGGAAATAATATAATTCAAATAATTATTATCCCTACAGCACAGCTAGTCCATATAGCATCTCATTCATGTCACACATGGTCAAAAGTGTCACAGTGACTACGGTGAAACAAAAAATAGGAAATTTCACACGTCTCATTATGAATCTCAAATGATCACTATATGTGACTCCACTGAGACGTCAATGTGACTGCTGCTTTGTGACGAGTCACCAGATGACTTTACAATGTAGTTACATTGTGACTCTCATGGGATTGTCATTTTTAGACTCAATTTCAAAGTCATCATGAACGTTGCATTATGATAAGTCACTAAATAATATCACATTATAGTTACATGGCGAATTTTCACAAAAGAGCACAATGGTGACTTCACAGTAGTCTCTCTGTCACATGAAAGGCATCATGTGTTTTAATGTGACATTATTTGGTAACTTATCACAATGCAGCGTTCACAATGACTTTGAAATTGAGTCTGCAAATGACAGTCACATGAGAGTCACAATGTAACTACATTGTAAAGTCACATGATGACTCGTCACAAAGCAGCAGTCACAGTGACGTCTCAGTGGAGTCACAAATAGTGATCATTTGAGACTCATAATGAGATGTATGGAATTTCCTATTTTTGTGCTTCACCGTAGATACTGTGACGCTTGTGACCATGTGTGATATGAATGTAATGCTATATGGACTAGCTATGCTGTAGAGATAGTAGTTATTCGAATTATATTATTTCCTTTTGAGTATTCGTGTACTTGAAAATTAGCATTTTGTGACCGGTCCTTAATTTTGGACACCAGTGTATATTACAATTACATAGTATTCTAAAAGTTAGTTCAATTAAATGCATAGCACACTTGAAATTTCTATCAATAAACTTAAATGCACTTGAGATCTTTTGAGTAGCCTTGTACATGATCCATAGAATTTACTTACACTGAGAAATATGCAAAAAAATTGTTAAATTTTAAAACGCGTATCATAACTGAAAACGCAATTGAAACATATGAATTCATAAACACTTTCCAACAAAGTTGAAAAGTGTTTATGAATCCGGTTTGTCTATCTGTTTGTCCACGCTCTAACTCGCGTAAATATACTCGGATTTTCATGCAATTGAAAGATATGTTCATGATGCTTACCATGGCATGTTCGGTATTGTATATGAAGTGTTTAGCATTATTAGTTCATTTAGCGGAGCACCCAAAAGAATTCCACCACATATGGTATATGGGGGAAAATGGTTTGCAGCGTATTTTAATGACATTACGCTATTTCAAATATATTGAAACTGATATAAGTCACTGAATTTCAGTACAAGATGATTGCGATGAAATAAGGCATTCATAGCATTTGTCGTTCATTTACACATTTACAGGAACACACACACAAAAAAAAATCGGTTATAGTACTGTCTTTGAGCCATAATTGCTGGAAGTGCGTTTTCAATTTCGTAATGCACTTTTAAATTTAAATAATTTTTTGAATGTTACTCGTTGTATATAAATCCTATACCTGGTATACAGAGCTGCACAAAAGAATCCACTTACCATTCTCTTTATTAGCGGAAATTGCTGAAGGGGAATTTTCAACTGAGATATGTATTTCCTAACGGAACTAAATTTTGGCATGCATGTAGTCAATAGATACAAATCTATATATCCTATACGGGGCTGCTCAAAGAGTACGGATAATTTTCCGATTTTTGATGGGAATAGCTGAAATTGGGTTTTTAAATGTGTTTTGCATTTCCATATGGTTGAATTAAACATAATATTTGAACTTATTAAACAGTACAGTTTTGTTACAATACTCTGAATATGTTGGAAAGTGTTTCATAATTTATGCTTGATGCAAGTTTTTTTTTCTTTCTTGTTTTTATATTAATTTCTACATTCGTAGTAATTGTTTAAATATAAAAATCTGATTTTGTTTACAATCCATAGATGCTGTCATATCATTTTTCGTGACAGGTAAATACACAATTAAGTGCAATGCTTGCCCATGATGTAGAACTTCCTCTAAAGTAGGACATTGATTTCCGACAGTTGCACGGATATTTTTTCCCATGATCAGGAAAGAAAAAAAATAATCCCCTCTTTGCGGCTTCATTTCCAGGAAGTGAGGGAAAAGTTGTATATGATATTTTCACACGCTTTTGTCTTACCTGTAATCATACATTGTTTTAATAATGATCTCAATAAAGTAATTTGGATGGGAGGCTTATATACACACAATAATATGCATAATACTCGTATAATGATACATACGTATATACAATCATACATGATAATGTAATAAAATAAGTTTGTGTTATACGCATTTATAAGATTTCGAGTTCAGTTTTCTATTGCATATCAGCTTTCGACTTATATTGCAGAATATAGTACAGTCGTGGAAAAAAAAGTAAACATCCCTTATTAACTCCGCAAAAATTATCTTAGAAGAAAATTACTGGTACCACACGATTGGTAATAAAGTATACTTTTAAATGATGTATATAAAATTTGCTTGGTGGTCATCTACATATTAAAACGAACCATAACTTAGTTTTTATTTCAATAGCAGTATACAATTCTGACAGCATATATGAACTCTACACCCTTCAATTAATCTAAAAACAAATTGTTATGCAATTCGTACGATAAGTTTCCGAGAAATTAATTATTTTAAAACGAGCGTATTTTAGCGGCTTTATCCAAATTGAACTTCGGTACTCGATTATTGACCGAGAGAGTTCCCTTCTTGATCAAGGTATCTTAAGCGTCACTCAAGCAGTCATTGAAGACTGCTAGATTACAGGATAGCATAAGAAATTTCAAAATATCTAGTCACTTCAATCATAGACGGCCCCTTAAACCATCATTTTGCCGTTTTTTAAGCATAATTTGAAAACTACTTGGAAGAAAAATATGAAATTTTGGATTTCCACAAAGCAGGACTCAATAAATCAAAATCCATCAAAAAAATTGCAGGTTGCAATTCATAGTTTTTTTGAATATTAATTTCATAATTCATAATTCATATCATAAAACTATAAAAATTGCAAATTCAACGTATTTATGTTTGGGTATTTTAGTATTATCGCTGCAGAAAAAAATAGCACATTAGGAGTATAATTTCAGGAGATATTAATGAAAATATGAAAATGTAATTTAACATTAGAAGCAGTAAATTTTGAATGTTTGTAATTCAAAAATAATTTCACGTCATTCGAATGGCGTGAAATTTGGTGACTAGGTATAGTTTGAACCGAAGATTTGAAATATATTGTTAAAACAGAGTATTGCCAATGAAAAATGTAAAGTTTGGGTTCGTTTAAATATACAAACGTCCCCCTAAGCAAATTTTATATACATCATTTAAAAGTAGACTGTATTTCCAATCGTTCGGTACCAGTAACTTTCTTTTACGATAAATTGTTGAGGAGTTAGTAGGAGTGTTTACTTTTTATTTCCACGACTGTACAATCGGAGGGGGGGGGGGGGGGAGAAAAAGAAAGGTGAGAGAGCACGAAACACGAACCGTACATTTCAATCGTCAAATTGCAGAGAAAAAGGAAAATAGCCACTCAGTGCATCCGTTTAATTCATGTTAACAGAAGTATACGAAAAAGCTTAATGAAATTGTATCAAAAATTGAAATTTTCTATACGAACGCCTAATTTTGACATTATATTCAAAAATTGTATCAAACTTTGAAATTTTCTGCACGAACACTTAATTTTGGCATGATATTTGGATTTTCTGGAAATTTTCCTTGAGATCAGTGTTGAATTCAGACATTTTTCTTCCGGGAGGTATTTCTGTGGCTCCGGGGGGATTGCACTTTTTGACCATTAAAATCACAAAATCTCAAATATTCCTGGGGGAACATCTCATTGCTCCGGGGGAGAATGCCCCCCCCCCCGGGCCACCCCCTTAATTCAACACTACTTGAGATAGCGAACGGGGAGTTATTCTGTGAGGAATTATGAAGATGTAAAGCTTTGAACTCCTAATGCTAAATTCATTTTTAATAGCATCAAAATAAATTGCCATGATTGTATTTTTTTAAGCATAACTCAAACACTATTAGGCGAAACAAACTGTAATTTTCGATTCGCATATTTCAAGCTTCTAGAAATTAATTTCTGTTAAAATTTTATGGGTTGATTGCAATACATATATTTTTTTAAATATTAATTCCATAATTTTATTGAATTAATACCATCATCGTTAATTTCAAAATATTATGAAATTAATATTCAAAATAAAATAAGTATTTTAAGTTATAAAATTTTAACAGAAGCCAATTCCTATTTTCCAAATTTACAGCTCATTTCGCAAAATATTTGCGTTATGGTTAGAAAACTACACGCTTTGCAATTTTTTTGCAGCTATTAAAAACGAATTTAACATTCTGAGTTCAATACTTTATATCTGCATAATTACTAAACTGCTTCATTGAATAACTTCACTTTCAGTATCTTGAGGTAAAATTTCCCGAAAAATGCAAATATGATGTCAAAATTAAGTGTTCATATTAAAAATTTCAAAGTTTGATTCAATTTTTTATGAAGACTGTTCTAACATTACTTTTTTTAAGTAAACTGAAAGAAAAGATTATTTCAAATCGAATGGCTCTTTTCGTTTTATTCTGCTACAATTAGTTGATTAAAATGCACGGGATGCACTTTTTTTAGCTCACAGGCTATCAAAGCCTAAGAGCTAATGTGCCCGTATGTAAAATGTATATGTATGTACGTATGTACGTGTGTACGCATGTATGTATGTAACGCGATAACTCTTGATAGAAATATCCGATTTGCTTCAAAATCTTTTTCTATGTTCATTCTGATAAGGCGCTTCCCTGATTAGTTTTGTGAGCTCATCGGTTAAGTACAGAGGTGGGAACGGGGGGCTCACACCCTCCTTAACTTAGATAAATGGGTTTTTCATGCGGAATTATCAGATTTGCTTCAAATTTGGTATACCGGTTATTTCTAATAAGGCGCTTCACTAAATAGACTGGGCGGTTCATTGTTTAAGTATAAAGGGTGTAACGGGGGACTAAAACACACTTAATTTAGATAAATGGATTTTTCGATCCAATTTGCTTTACCGGTTTTTTTTAATAAGGTACTTCCCTGATGGGATTTGGAGGCTCATTGGCTAAGTATACAGATCGGAAACAGAGGAATTGGGGCTAATCCCCTTTAATTTAATTTTCGAGGGCCATTGTTCTTTGAAATAAGAGTATAATATACAATTAGTGTACATAGCCTGTGAGCTCATTGCCATCAGTTTAAGTGGACACTTTTCGTTTTATTTCCTTTCTATATATCCTAAGGTATAATCTTTGGAAACATCCTAATATTGTGTCAAAACTAGGTGTTCGTATCGAAAATTTCAATTTTTGATGCAATTTTTGCATAAATACTTAAGCTTTTTTTTTTTCTTTTCCAAAACATAAATTAAAAGAAGGCACTTAGTGGCTATTTTCGTTTTTCTCTGAAATTTGACAATTAAAATGTACGGGGTGTTTGTTTTCTCTTTTCTTTTTTTCCCGATTGTATGACAGTTTTTAACTGCTTGCTTGAAGTTGTACAGTATTTGAAGCGTATCATCATAACGTATATCAAGATTAATAAACTAATAGGGATGGATGATCAACTATCAGTGACGCTTGATTTTGTTGAAACATGAGTTAACGATACAGCACAGACGGATGTACAGTAGGGGGAAAAAATAAACACTCCCTACTAACTCTGCAGCAAATTATCGTAGGAGAAAGTTTCTGGTACCAAACGATTGGAAATAAAGGCTACTTTTAAATGATGCATATAAAATTAGCTTAGGGGGCCACCTACATATCACAAACCGAAAGATTTTTTTTTCAATAGCAATACCCAATATCGTAACCATAAACACATTTGACACCCTTCAATTAGCCTAAATTTAAATTTTCATGAAATTCTTAGGATTAGTTTAAGAGAAATTGATTATTTTAAAATGAGCATACAGAGACTGTATCCATATTGAAGTTCGGTACTCAATTGCTGAAATGCGGCAGAATGACTAAGTCACTTTTATTATGTCTTATTTCTCGCCAATATGATGGTTTTATTTTAAATCATAATTCGAAAATTAATTTGAAATTTGAAAAAAAAATAATTTGACGTAAACATAATTTGAAAAAAAATTTGAAATTGAGAATTCACATAAATATAAATATCAAAATAAATATAATATAATAAATAAAAATATAAGTATTTTTTTTATAAAAAGAAATATAAATCTATCAAAAAGTTGCAATTCATAATATTTTCGAATATTAATTTCATAATTCATAATTCATATTATAAAATTATAAAAAATACAAATTCAATGTATTTATGTTTGGGTTTTTTAGTATTATAACCATGCAAACAATTAGAACATTAGGAATATAATTTCAGGAGACATTAGTAAAAATATGAAAATGTACACTAAAAGCTCTAAATTTTGAATGTTTATGATTGAAAAACTTAACATCCAAATGACGTGAAATTTCTTATCTAGACATAATTTGAACTGAAGATTTAAAATATACTGTCAAAATGGGGTGCTGCCATTGAAAAACAGCAAAGTTTGGGGATAGTTTCATTTTTGGATGGCCCCCATAGCAAATTTTATATTGTACACCATTTAAAAGTAGACTTCATTTCCAATAGTACGGTACCAGTAACTTTCTTCTACGATAATTTGTTGCAGAGTTAGTAGGGGTGTTTACTTTTTTCCCACGGCTGCAATTACACTTTAAAAATATAAATGTTCTTAATCTAAAAAATATAATTTAATCACGAGGGAAAATGTAAAATAACCTCTTTCTAGTTACCAATGATTCCGAGTTCTTCATCTTTACAAACCACCAAAAACAATATATTTTCGATATTTGAAAAAAAAGCATATTTTAAAACAGTGTTTATTTTGCTGCTAATGATTTTCAGAAATCTTGCCCTGTAATTTTTAGAGTGCATTAATCAATTTTCTTAAACCAGAATATCGGTTTTAGTAAGCTATGAATCCCCAATCATACATTTTCAGCTGCGTAATTGAATCCAAGAGTAACATAACCTGCAAGTGTAACATAATAATAATGAATTTAATGTTAATATTAATGCTTTTAATATCATGTTTGTCTGCAAAAACATTTTTTTTTTTTAATTGAAGATGAAAATGTCTTTTGGAGAATGGATAACATCCGAAAAAACGATATTATAGGTTGAGAAAACTGATTCATACACTGTAAAAATTACTCGAAAACGTTTCCGAAAATCAGCAGTAAAAGAAATTTTGTATTTAAAAATGCTTTATAAATCTCGAAAATATAGTGGTTTCTGAGGTTTCTAAAGATAAAGAAGTCTTTTCGGAATTGTCGATACACAGAATAAGAATACACCACACCATTTCTCTAGGACTGTATACATCATAATTATTTATTTCACTCACATAAACAACTCAAAATAAACTTGCGAAAACAAATCGCCATTTCACAACACCAACTCTCTTTTTCAACCTAATATTCTTGAACTCAATGACACCTTTTTTCACAGATGGCGCTGTTCCAGCACTTACCATTAGGTATGGAACATTCCGCCCCACGTTGCAATGTTTACATTCAACCATTAAATTATATAGTCATTTCAATATAAATAAAAAATAAGCACAATACTGATAATGTTAAATCACACATAAGAAATATATATATATATACAAGATTACACATTAACAGGCAAAATACAAATCTTAGAAATTGGTCTTTTGTAAACTCCAGATTGAGTTTTTATTTTAACCACTCTGACCCGTTTATCTTCACCAAAATAAATCTCTATTATTCTACCCATTGCCCATTTTTGAGGCGCTAGATTTTCATCTTTAAGAAGCACTAACTCATTAACTTTAACGTTATCTTTTTCTATCATCCACTTGGACCTCTGTTGCAAATTATTGAGATACTGAATGTGCCATTTCTTCCAAAAAATCTGAATTATTTTTGTCAGTTTTTTCCAGTTAGACAACCGATTGTCTTTAACCTCAATTAAATTTGGCTCAATTATAGCATTTAAGGGCCTGCCAATTAGGAAATGGGCAGGGGTTAACACATCATACACATCAGTATCTGACGACAGAGGTACAAGCGGTCTTGAATTTAGAATACCCTCTATTTGGGTAATGACCGTTAGGAATTCTTCATATGTCAACCTGGAATTGCCTAAAACTCTTTTAAAATGATATTTGAATGCCTTCACGCCACTTTCCCAGAGGCCACCAAAATTAGGTGCTCTTGGCGGAAGAAAGTTCCAGTCAATTCCCTCAGCTGACGTATAATTTGCAAGCCCCTCATCTGGTTTTAAAACTAAGTTATGTAACTTAGAAAGCTCTTTATTTGCTCCTATAAAATTTGTGGCGTTGTCCGAAAATAATTTCGAACACAAACCTCTGCGAGCCACAAATCTCTTTAAACATGCCGCCTCCGAAGTCAAATCGGTCACAATTTCGAGGTGAATAGATTTTGTGACTAAGCATACAAAAATGCACACATATATTTTGTGACAAATTCCTTTCCTTTGATTTCTATACCTAATAAGGAATGGGCCACAAAAATCTGTTCCTGAACAATTAAATGGGAAGTCAGGAGTTACCCTCTCTTTTGGTAAATCACCCATTAATTGCTTAACTCCTATGGGTTTAAATTTAAAATACTTAACGCAATCGTGCACAACTTTCCTATACGTTGCCTTACCCTGAACTGGCCAAAATTTTTGTCTAACATAATGTAATAAGGCAGTAGGGCCTAAATGAAAATATCTCCCATTATATGCCACTAAAATTAACTTAGTTAAATTATGTCCCTTAGGCAGAATAATTAGGAATTTACTGTTGAAACTTAAATTAGAATTTTTTATTCTACCGTTTACCCTTATTATTCCATTCCTGTCTAAAAAGGGGTTTAAAGATTTTATCTTACTTTTATCAGGAACATTCTTTCCGTGAATTAAGCACTCAATTTCCTCTGGAAACTCACTACTTTGAACCTCTTTTATAATAAAAATTTCACTTTTGTTTATCTCCTCTGTTTCCAAAGGACCCAACCTCCTTTTACTTGGATTCTTCAAATTGTGAATAAATCTGAAAAGATAACTAACAACATGCAATATTTTAGTATAACAGTTAGTAATGTCAAATAACTCTTCCATAAAAGGATTAGCAGTTGCAATAAGAACAGGTAAGTCACTTTGTTGTAAATGTTTGAGTTCGCATGAGAACTCATCTCTAATGATAGACGTAGGAATTTCGCGATTGAGATACTCTCGCTCACTCAGAAACGTAGGACCTGCGAACCACAGCTTATTTTTAACCAGTTTCTCAGAGTCCATTCCTCTTGAAATAAGATCTGCTGGATTGTTCTCAGAAGATACATGACGCCACTGTTGAACTTTTGTCAAGTCCTGTACTGTCGCTACACGGTTTGCCACAAACGTTTTAAGAAGATACGGCTCTTTTCGTATCCAGGAAAGCAATATCATCGAATCACTCCATAAATAAATATCAATCGCCTAAAATTGTAAGGCACTTTTCACTTTTGTCATCAACTTTGCTAAAAGGACGGCTGCAGAAAGTTCCAACCTAGGTATAGTAACACGCTTAAGGGGTGATATTCGGGATTTGCTGCATACCAAATTTACTTCGAAGGCTCCATTATCTGATGTTGATTTGCAATAAATGAAGCATCCATAGGCAGATTCGGAAGCATCGGCAAATCCGTGAAGCTCAACATGTACACATTTGATTAACATTAACACAATTATTTTAATTGGTAAACAAATCATATTAGATGTAAATTTCCAACTGGGCGAAAAATGGCAGAGCACTGGCGGCTTCAGCCAGGAGGTCCCGGATTCGAATCCTGGTCCGGACATTTTTCGCCCAGTTGGAAATTTACATCTAATATGTACACATTTGTCGATTAATATGCACCTTTTAACACTCACACTGTTTACTGCTGGCAGAGACTGGATGAAGCTGTGCCATTGTTGCGCTTCCATTTCAGGAAGTGGATCGTTCCAACCTAAATTCAAGCACCACAGTTTTTGCATAAAGATTTTAGCTTTTACTATGACTGGACCCAATAGTCCAAGGGGATCAAAGATCCGTGCGATTGTTGAAAGCACTGTTCTTTTCGTAGGCGAACCCCGCTTTCCATCTGGATTTGGAAAGTAAAGCTGTCAATGGTGGGTTTCCACGTAACACCAAGCGCTTTTGTCTCTTCTTGGAAATTATAATCACTGTCCGGCCCTGTTTTTAACTCCAAGTTATTGCTATGCCACTTGTGCAAAGACATTCCTGCACTCTTGAGAGCCTCCACCAACTCTGATTGCAGCCCTTTCGCTTCGATTAGAGTGGCTGCGCCGCTTAAGACGTCGTCCATGTAAAAATCTCTTTCTAAAATTGTGGACACTAAAGGATAGTTCTCCTGCTCATCTCTTGATAATTGAAGTAAGACTCTCGTTGCCAGATAAGGTGCACTTACTGTACCATATGTTACAGTTTTGAGCTCATAAGTCTTAACTGGTTCATTCACCCCCTCCCTCCAAAGAATTCTCAAAAGTTTAGTTTGACTCGGATCAATTAAAATCATCCTATACATTTGTTTAATGTCAGCAACGAACGCATAAATATGCTTACGAAATCTCGTCATTATTTTAAAAAGGTCTTCCTGAATAACCACACCGTTACATTGTAAGGAGTTAAGAGAGTTCCCTAAGGTTGTTTGTGAAGACGCATTAAAAACTACACGAAATTTTGTTGTACTTTTATCTGTTCGGTAGACCCCTAAATGTGGTATATAATAGGTTCCTACTTCTTCCCCACACTCCGAAATCTCTGTCATGTGACCCAATTTTTCGTATTCGCGTAAAAATTCTCTGTATAATTCTAAATACGCAGGCTCTTTTAAAAAGCGATTCGACAGCGAATTTAATTTTTTAAGGGCAATATCTCTGGATTTACCTAAACACATCGGATCCTCTTTCAATGACATTTTAACAATATTTCTCCCCGTACTATCTCTTTTCACGTTTTTCTCAAAGTGTTCTTCGCAAATTATTGCTTCTTTATTTTTGGGTACCTCAATCTGAACATCTTCTATTTCCCAAAATTTCTCCATAGTTTCGTTTAAAAGAGTATTATCCTGAATAAAACCACAATGAACCCTTCCCTGACTTGAAACGGGAGCACTTCCACTTGCTACGTATCCAAAAACCGTATTTTGAAAAATCAAATTACTATTAACCGGACAAATTTGACCTGGCCGTAACAACCCGTAAAATATTTCAGCGCTTATAAGCAAATCTATACGACCTGGCTTATTAAAGTTTTCATCTGCTAATTTTACATATTTTACTTCTGGCATATTAATGTTAAACATTTTTGACGGCATGAAATCCGTAATTTTAGATACAATCAAAAAATCTGATTCTTTTTCAAAATTTCCCTCAAAATTGGAAATCGTCGCGGTAACAAGAGATTTAATTTTCGTGAATGTATCTCCGATACCGCAAACTGTCAAACTGGTTTTCTCTTCTTTTAATCTGAGGCTATTCGCACAATCTGTAGTCATATAATTATTCATAGCTCCTGATCAAGCACCGCTCTTACTTCGTAATAATTTCCTGCATCGTCTCTCAATAAGCATTTTACAGTGCTCAGCAAAACAGTTTTTTCTTGATTTATTACTCGCGTAGAAAGTACGGAACCATTATTGTTTTGATTAGATCGAAACGCGGGCTCGTCTGGCGACAGAATAAATTCATTTACTCTTGAAGTAGGGGGGGGGGTGAGAAGGCAATTATTGGCCACCTGCTCTGCTCACATTGCACAATGTTTCCATATCTTTCGGAAAATGCAGTGAAAAATGATGTCTCTTGTTTTTACCCTGTCTTTTACACAAGGAGCATGAAAAATTTGATTTACAATTTTTAACCAAATGGCAGCCTAAACAATTAAAACAACAATTATTTTTCTTAATTACCTCTATCCTTTCAGAAACAGGCAACGTCATATAATTTTTACATTTATATAAGGGGTGGCTTTCGGAACAAAAAATACATTTTGATGTCTTGCAATCAGATAGAAATACTCTAGGCACATTTTTCGAGGATTTTTGATTATTGTTCTCCGTTAATGATTTCCCGCGTGACACAAAATATAGATCGGCTTCTTTAGCTAACATCATTGGATCGAATCATGAATCTGATTGCCTAACACTAATATGAGCTGCTGTTTCTTTGTCTAAAGTCTGAAACAATTTGTCTGATACAATTAATTGCTTCAGCTTCTCAAAATTAGACACTTCTCGCAATTTTAAATAGTAATCAAAGCCAGCTGTCAAACGTGACGCAAACTGCACATGGCTTTCATTCGATTGCCTAGTAGTTTTTCTGAATTGCTCGAGACAACATTGGGGAGTTGGTTCAAATTCTCTAAAATCAATTTTCTTTACTTTATCATAATCATTCAGCTCATTATCACTTATGTAAGAAATTACATTTGAAGCTTTCTCACCTAATAAATTCAAAGAATCTCTTCTTTAAATTTATCGGGTACATTTTTTGTTATAAATGATCTTTTCAAAGAATCAAAGAACAATCCCCAATTTTCAGGTCGACTTGGAATTTTAATCGTTAAAGTTTTTATACTTTTTATTAGAGAATCTAGAGAATCAATTTTATTTTCTGAATCGCAGTCGGTAGTTTTCGAATTTATTCGCATGCGAGATAATTCTAATTCGGTTTTCGCTCTTTCCAATTTAATTTGTTCTAACTGCAATTCTAATTGTTTACTTTTCTCGATTTTCTCTGATTCTTCTTTCCGGTTTTCAATTATACCGTCTATTAGTTTAGTTACATATTCAGGGTCACTTTTGAGTTTCTCAGTATTTTTTATAATATTAATTAAATCTGGTTTTGTAACTTTATCGGTTACTACTTCCCCTAACTCTGTAGCAGCAAGCTGCAAATCAACTTTTCGCGCGTCTTTAAACATTTTAAGAATAAATTACAAAACTCAAAACAATTAACTCTCCTAACTCAAAATAAAATATATAACACAATTATAAATTATATTAAGGGAGTTAATGACCAGAAAAGCTCATGCACCTACTTAATTTCTTGATGTTCGTCTCTTTTTTTTTTCTTTTTTTTTAGAACGCTTCTCCGCTATTTATCGAAAAGGAAAGTCAATCTTAATTACTTTCATGTTGCGAAATACAAATAATTTCTCCGGCTCGACGGACCAGCTATCGATACACGGAATAAGAATACACAACACCATTTCTCTAGGACTGTATACATCATAATTATTTATTTTACTCACATAAACAACTCAAAATAAACTTGCGAAAACAAATCGCCATTTCACAACACCAACTCTCTTTTTCAACCTAATACTCTCGAACTCAATGAAACTTTTTTTCACAGATGGCGCTGTTCCAGCACTTACCATTAGGTACGGAACAGGAATCATAAGTACTGTTTGTTTTCGGATGCGTCAGGTCTCCGTTGATTTTATCAAAATAGGGGTGAGCGGAGTTTGTTTAGCTGGATTTTTAAAAAAATAATTGGGGAAATAATATCGATTTATGTAAAAACGTTTTTATCGTTAATATTTATAAGAAAAAACTTAACGCTTAAAAAATTTAAAAAGTTATACAACATTTTTGCTATTCGCGAAAAAAATTATTATTATTATTATTATTATTTTGCAAATTATATTAAAAAAGCTTACTTGTTAAAATATACCTTAAAATATGAACCTCCTCATGTGCTGAAATTCATCTATACCTGTTTTTTCAAAAACATTCTTTTTAGCTCTTTTTTGGGGTGAACAGAACTTTTTGGGAACAGTATTACGCTCATCTCCTGCTTCTCGGAGAATCTTTTTAATAGTACTACTAAAAACCCCGGCAATTTGACTGGCTCGTTTTGTAGAATGATCTATCGGAACAATTAATTCTCCTTTTTCTGCTGCTTGATCACAAAATTGAATGACATTATATATAATTTTCTTATTACCTCTCCTGAAAGATTTATTTCTAATCGAACTAGTCATTTGAACACTAAATATAGAAGTTTTAATTTAAATTAAAACGAAATATTAATAGAATTTTAAACTTTGATCGGAAGTAAAAAATAACATACAAGTAAGCACCTTTCTTAGTGACAACGCAGACGAGAACTTCTGAAAATGCCCATCTCAACATAACATCTCCTTTGGTTAGTACAATCGTCCCAGAGTGATAGACGCGGCTTTCGAAAACAAACAGTAAGTCGGAAGTGTATTGTGTATTTTCGTACATGGTTACATTATATAGTATAACCTTAAAGAACCGGCATAATCGGGATCGAGACTATGCCGGATTTTTTAAAATTCCGGATTTCTGAAAGAATATGAAAATTACTTTCGATATTCTTAATAGTGCCTTTAAACAAATTTTTATTCATAACCAAGTGATAATTATGTGATAAAAATAAACTAAATATTTAAAAAAAAATTTACTTTAATTGAAATTTTCTATGTTATAAAAACAATTCTAATAAACAGTGAAAATTTTCCCTTCGTGAGTGCTTTTTCTCTTTAACACTTCGGGACGTCACTTTTTGTATAAAATTGCAGTATTTTTTTCTTCTGTTTTTTAATGTCATAAATTGTCGACGATCTGATTTCATACTCAGGACACAACGTTTTCACAAAGAGTTATTAAATTCCTTTTTCTGACGACTTTTTCTGCAATTGACAAAATTAAATGCTTTATTTTAAAAGTAACATTTCCTGATTTTGAAAAAGACTTTGTATTAGCTCTAATAAATAAATAAATAAAAACTAAAAGAGGGAAAAGATGATTTTTATGCCGGATTTCTGAATGCCAGATTTTTGAAGTCACACTGCATTCAAAAGGTGCTTTTTCTGCCCGAAATTTTCGGTTACGTTTCCAAGTAGTTTTTACAGTTAATATAATCAGTTTTCCCTTCCGGGAATATTGATTTTTTTTTTTTTTTTTTTTTTTGATGCTATCAAGCCCCAAGTAATCATTTTCAGCTGTATAACAGAATTTATACATTGCAACAATAACAAAATAATGTTAATGTTAATACTATATTTTTAAGTTACTTGTTGATAATTTATCATGTTTTTTAGGTAGACTTCTTATGAAATACTATCTATTACATTCTGCCCTACGTTGGAATTTCGGAAAAAAAATTGCAGATCTACACCGATCATGACCCCTAGAACCCAAAACCACCCCCAGTAAAAACCTTTATATCACTTTTTTTATGGACACGATAACTCCATAATTCTGCACAAATCTTTTCCAAACTGATACATAAAATCAAGGGAGATAAAATCTCGGTCAAGTTCGTTAATGGGCAAAATCGGAACAAGGGGGTGGAAATGGGGAGGGGTTTTGTGAAAAACGAAAAAAACCCCATAATTTCTTAATTATAATACATATTGACTCAGTTTCAAGTTTTTATTACTTCTAAAAAAGGGGCCAAAAATTTAAGTATGACAGAATATTGACAAAATTAAAAATGGGCTCAAGGGGCGAAAAAATAGGGTTTTGGGGAGGAAAAAAATCATAACTTCGTCAATTCTCAAGATATCGAATCCAATTAAATTTATTATAAATTTTCTTAATATTATTTACAACTTTTACACTGACAAGTTTTTGATAGGACCAATTCTTACTGAAAAAAAATTTAAAACGAAAAAAAAAAAAGTGGGGATTGAAGACGAAAAAAATCCATAACTTCGTCAATTCACAAGATATCTAATCCGCTCAAATTTATTATACATCTTCTGAATATTATCTACAACTTTTGTAGTGGCAAGTTTTTGGACCAATTCTTACAGCAAAAACAAATTAAAAATACATAGAAGTGGAAGAAAAAAATATCGTATTATTCAAATCGAAACTTCGTATTTTCTGACTCATTTTTAAATACATTTTTGGTTTCAAATGCATCCAATTGGTAGGTTCTCTTATTCAGAAACTATACAATGTGCCGTAAAGGTCGATTTTTTGATAGAGTCAGAATATATTTAAAAAAATGATGTCAAAATGGGCATTTTGAACCGAATTTCTCGAAGCGATTATGTTGGAAACTAAAAATATTGTCCTACTGAGAAAATAATTGTTTATAAATTAAGTTCTAATTAATTGTACGAAAAATAAAAACATAGGTCCCCTATAAATCTCTTAAGAAATCATGTCAGCAAGTTTCATGTTTTTCCTTTTAAAAATGAGCCTGAAAATGTGTCCGAAAATTTCGAGTTGTTAAACATGGAATATAGTTTTAGAATACTGCCTTAACATGGTTCTAATAAAACCAGATCTTATATAAAAATGAAATTAAAAACTCGTCAAAAGCGGCTAGATAAAATTGTTTATCTCTAATCATGATTTAGTTTTTATTGGTGAAATCAGTACTTAACTTCGAAATCTACCTGCGCCTGTAGGCCGAGACGGTAGGGATTTTTTTGAACATGCAATGTTTTCTTCAGATTTGATAGCATCCGAAAAAAAAGATACAGTGGAACCCGGTTAAGACGCGTTTCAAGGGAGCGGCAAAAAGTCGCGTATTAAGCGGGATCGCGTATTAAACGTGATTTATATAATGTTGTAGGAATTGGGCTTTATTTATACGTTTACGGTCGAAAGTTGAGTCTTTTACATATATTCAGATTGAAATTTAATTGTATTCCACTTTAACGTATTGTTTCTTTTTATAGGACAAACTGGAATAACAGCGGAAAATAAATATAGATTTCAACATGAATTTATTGTCGATTAATGCGTTGCAAGCAAAAATAATTTTCCTACTAGACTCATTTTTTTTAAACAGAAAGACAAATAATATTAAATCTTTGAAGCACAACCGAGTTTTTAAAATCATATTTAGTACTTGTAATAATGAGTACCATTATAATCTGTTCTTCATTATCAATATAATAAGAAAAACTATCCTTATAAAATATGGATATAGCAAAAAGTAAAGAGAGAGAATAATATAACATAAGAGAATTATCCAATCGCAGTCGTATTTAATCTTTGCGAGTTTCATTTTTTGTTGCCAATATGCATTATAAAACATAGTAGCGATATAAAGTACATTTAAAACATCTCTAACAACACATATGAACAACTCTAATCATAATAATTTTTGTGACGTATCTAATTAACCTGAATGCGTCTATCTCTCTCTACTACAGTAAAAACGTACACGAAGCGAGAGACAAAGAATGTTAGGAGGTGGGATCAAAGAAGAATTGCAGTTTTGCTAATTTAACGGGGTGTTTTTGTTATTCAAACATCTATCACTATTTCCGATTAGTAATTTTCGCCTTAATTAATCTGTTGCTAAATAAATAAAATAATATTCGGAAACAGTGTTTTTTATCTGAATAATATAAATCCTCTAAATCGTTAACACTCGAGAAGAAAGAAGGAATTCGCATCTTGATCAATGAATTCGCGTCTTAAGCGTGATTTTTTTCCTCAAAGAACCGAAAATTTATCGCGTATTAAGCGGGATCGCGTTATAACCGTTCGCGTATTAAACGTGATCTTTTTACATTAGCCTTATGGGCGATGTTCAAGGGATCCGAAAAAATCCGCGTATTAAGCGGGATCGCGTATTAACCGTGAGCGTCTTAACCGGGTTCCACTGTATTTCAAATTGAGAAAGTTGATTAATACGCTGTAAAAGTTACAGGCAACAAAAGAAACTTTAGTTTCAATTATGTTACTTTAAGCCTCGGATATCTATTGGTTTCTGGAGAATGCTTTTCGAAATCGTTAGTAACACGGAAGAGGTTATGTTATATTTTCGTAAACCATAACCACTTCACCGGCGACAGTTATGGGGAAATAGTGCTTTTACTCCCGACTTATCTCGGGGCAAACGGTGAAGTGAAAGAAAGAAAAGAGCTAGATTAATAAACATTTGTCTTGTTTTACAGCGCACTGTACACAATTTCATTCAGCAAACAAAAACATAAAAAAATAAAACAAAGAAAAGAAAAGAAAAGGAAAAAAAAAGAGAGAAACTAGTCGGATCTGCCAATCCCAAAACTTTCTTCTATCTCATACATATTAGTACTTCAAAATTAGCTATCACAGTGCCAAAATTAAATAACAATCTATGCCCATCATGAGTATCCTAAAGATATGAAATTCCGTACGTTAGTACTTAAGATATGACTACCGTTAAAATCGTGTAAATCCTACTAGGTGATTTGCACCAAAACCCAATAAGCAACAATTTATGTCAACGTCTATCTTAATCTGAAGTTTGATGAAAATCAGTGCATTAGTTTTTGAGATAGACCTATTGAAGAAATTGTGAAAAATTCTGTATTGGATATTTACACCAAAAACTAATCAGTACCAATTTATATCAGAGGCTAATTGAAACTGAAGTTTGGTGGAAATTCGTGCATTAGCTCTTGAGATAGATCTATAATTGCAAAAATTGTGAAAATTGCAGCATAGCAGTGCCACATGTAAGACGATTTACACTAAAAAGTAATCAACACCAAATTATATTAAGGTATAACTAAATCTGAAGTTTAATGAAAATTCGTGCATTAGTTCTTGAGATATAGCTATTGTGGAAATCATTAATAATGCAGCATAGCAGCGTCACCTGTCCGGCGATTTACACCATAAAGTAATCAGCACCAATTTATATCAGGAACAAACTGAATTTAAAGTTTTACTTAATTCCGTGCATTAGTTCTTGAGATAGAGCGCCAACATACAGACTCACAGACAGACATTTTCTAAAATTAGTGAATTCGTGTTCAGAACCTTTTAAAATGTATGAATCCACCGAAAACCGGAAGTTGGAATTTTTCATGAATCCAACACTTTCTTCTATTAAAGATAGAAAAACGTAACAAACTACGAAGAAAATCATTCGAACATAAATTTGCAGTGAACAAACAGGGTAGACGAGAAGAGCTCTGGAAACTGAAAAAATTCTTAATCGATTAACTACTGGTGCAGCCAAGTTATTTAATGTTACAAAGTCATAGCTGCCAAATTTTACTCCTTTTTCCTTACCGCGAAAATTTAATAGTAATTTTTTTCTTATTTAATCGTAGAAATCAGAGATTAAATAATGTAAAAATTTCTAAATTTTAATGGTAGCAAAAAAGCATAAAAGTTTACAATTATTCTAAGCTGTAAAATGTTTAGATGCATGATCATTTACAGAAGAACTTTCATTTTTAATCTTACAATTTTTGAGATGTTTAGTACCAACATATTTAAATTTTCAACCTAAACTATTTCTTTACTCTTCTCAAAGTTCACAAGATGGATCTGTAACGATCCCCGAGGGGCAGACAGTAAGGCACTACATGTGGCTGAAAATTGTCTCTTAAATCGAGTTAAGTTAAATTTACCGTCCGTAGAAACTTCAAATTACGATTTTAGATTGTATGATTCCGGTATAATTTCATTCAATGTAATGCAGAGGGAGGTAATCCCTCAGGTGGCATTCATTAAAAGATGCCAAACAGATTTTTTTTCTCTCTCTAATGGTTTTGTTTCCCTTTTTTCGTAACATATATTAAATTGATTATGGTTACTTTTATGTTTTATATTAGACAGAAATTTATCAATAATCCGAATGGGTTTTTTTTTTTTTTTAGTTATTACTCATTTTAAAATAAATAAATAAGCAAAAGCCAAATTTCTGGTGATTTTCAAATTTTTGACTAGGACATTTCCTGCCAGATATGGCATATATATGTCACTGAAGACATTTATTATTAGTGTAATTTGAAGGGGAAAAGTTAAGCACAGTTTTTTTTTATAATTAAATTAATGATAGTTTAGAGGTTCTAATGAAATGCATGAAATCCACCAGAAAAAAATATATATATGTATTTAAGGTAGTTAAATTTAAAAACTTAAAACGTCAATTCTCTTTAAAAAAATAATAATAATAATAATGTCTCCTGTAAAATTATGTCACATTGTTCAATCACACAAATTTCAGCGCGCTGTGACTTCAATATCACGAGTTATAAAAGTTTAAATTTCTCAGACACTTATACTCAGCTTTTTATAAACTTTTGGGGTGTCGTGTTGATAAAAAATGATAATTGCCCCAAATGATGTTGTGCCATAAAAAGTTTGGCGGGCCTATGACAATTAGAGTCCCAGTAATAAGATGGTGGGTAACGAAATGGCATCGGGATCGAAGTGTCGGGACCGAAATGTCGTGTAACCCTGGTGCAACCAATTTATTTAACGTTACTTGGGCATAGCTTCGTCATAGCTTCCACCTTTTACGCTTTTTTCCTTATCGCTTCAAAATAAAATATACTTTTAGAAATTTTTGTCTTATTTATTCGCCGAAATCAGCGATTAAATAAGAAAAAAATTATTAAATTCTAATGTTAGCAAAAAAACATAAAAGTTGACTGTTATTCTAAGCTATACAATTATTAGACACATGATCGTTTACAATCTTACGATATTTTAGATGTTTAGTACGAAGGTATTTAAATTTTCAGCCAAAACTATTTCTTTACTTTTCTCAAAGTTCACAAAATTGATCTGTAACGATCCCCGAGGGGCAGACAGTAAGGCACTACATGTATCTGAAAATTGTCTCTTAAATCGAGTTAAGTTAAATTTACCGTCGGCAGAAACTTCAAATTACGATTTTAGATTATATGATTCCGGTATAATTTCATTCAACGTAATGCAGAGGGAGTTAATCCCTCGAGTGACATTCATTAAAACCTGGAAAACAGTTTTTTTTTCTCTCTAATAGTTTTGTTTCCTTTTTCTGTAAGCTATATTATATTGATTAGGGTTACATTTATGTTTTATATTAGGCAGAAATTTATCAATAATCCGAATGGGGATTTTGTTTAGTTATTACTTGTTTTAAAATAAATTTATTTATTGAACACATATATTTGGTTTGTGTGTTTGGCATCAGGTTCCCACTTATACGTCATCGTCAATATACAAGGACGAGATAGCACAAGGAAATTTACAACACCAGAGAATTACATTCGGGAGTTCCACAAAGAGTGTGCAACGGAGCCACCGGGAGTTGAACCCGCAATCCACCTGCGCTCTCAAGCAATTACCGGTGTGGTGCCTTAACCACTCAGCCACGGTGGGTCCTTTAAAATAAATAAATAAGCAAAAGTCAAATTTCTGATGATTTTCAAATTTTTGACTAGGACATTGCCTACCAGATGTGGATTACAAAAATTATTTAATTTAAGAAATAATCTCTTAATCCAAACTCACAATATAACTTTCCAAATTACAAATTTATAAAAAATTCGAAGTGGGTCGTACTCCTTGAAACATACAAATTGATGTTGCAAAATATTTTTTGAAAACATAACTATAATTGGAAATATGTAACAATGGAAATGTGGCATAGTATAATCATACATTATATGCAATTAATCAAATAATATAAATAATATATTTTCCCTTAAAAATAATGTATTCACAGATATGATAAATCAGGTTCGTGGACTGTCACAACCTAGGCTGTACAACTTACGGAGTCTGAATGAATGTGATCATGAATTATTGCTATTGACTTTAAATGTTTGGTGAAGGTTGATTCACAAACATTTTATGATTGTGTAAAAAATTTCAGTGTTACAGATTCATCCGATACTGTTTGCAAACTCTGCATTTTCATTTTTTTTTTCTACTGGTCAAAGCGTCCCTTGCTTCTGACATCAAAATCATCACTTTTGAATTGCTTACTATAGTGGTTCCCAAACTCTGTTGGTATATGACCCATCTTAAAGTTTGAAAAGGTTTTTCGACCTACTTAATACAGTCGGACCCACTTAAAACGCTCACGGTTAATACGCGATCCCGCTTAAGACGATGATTTTTTCTGGTCCCTTGAACATTGCCCATCAGGCTAATGCAAAAACATCACGTTTAATACGGGAACAGTAATTGCGCGATCCCGCTTAATACGCGACTCATTTTTGGTCCTTTGAGACAAAAAAAAAAAAAAAAAAAAAAAAAAAAATCACGCTTAAGACGCGAACTCATAGATCAAGATGCGAATTCTTTCTTTCTTCTCCAGTTATACCAATTTAACGGATTTTTTTAAACCGCTGTTTCTGAATAGTAATATTTGCTTCATTTAATAACAAATTATTTAAGGCGAACATTACTAACCTGAAATAGTGGTAGATATTTTCTCCTCCCCGCCCCCCGTACATTAGCAACTTGGCAATACTTCTTTGATCCCGCGTCCTAATTTTTTTTGTCTCTCGCTTCGTGTATGTTTTTACTGTAGTAGGGAGAGATAAATAAATTCAGGATACTCAGATACATCATAAAAATTATTATGATTAGAGATGTTGTGTTAGTGAGTTTTAAATGTACATTTATATCAATACTATGTTTTATAATGCATGTTACAGCCAAAAAAAATGAAACTTGTGAAGATTAAACAAATACGACTGTAGCAGTATATAATTCTTTTATATTTTCTATGTTTTGTTTACTTTTTGCTAAATTATCAATAATTTTTACACGAAGTTTAATAAGGATAGCTTTTTCTTATTACATTAAAATTGAACGGCAGATTATAATGGTACTAATTATTACAAGTACTAAATATGATTTTAATAACTGGGTTGTTCTTCATAGATTTAATTTTTTTTCTTTGTGTAAAAACATTAGTCTAGCAGGATAACAATTTTTTTGTTTTATTTTTTGTTGTAACGTATTAATAATAAAGCCATGTTTGAATCCATATTTATTTTCAGTTATTATTTCAGTCGGTGTATAAAAAGAAACAATGTGTTAAAGTTGAATACATAGTTGAATTAAATCTAACGTAAAAGTATAAATTTTCGACCGTAAACATAAGCTCCTTTACATGATTAAATCTGTAAATAAGCCCAGATCCTTGCAGCATTATACAAATCACGTTTAATACGCGATACCCCTTAAAATATGCGACTTTTGTCCACTTCTTTGAAACGTGTTTAAACCGGGTTATGGACCTATACAGGCTTTTATATAATCTGCCCTAAGAGAAAAAGCAAACATTCGTCAACGCGAAAACATGTATATGAAAATAGTAATATGTATTTCTAATGTGGATAATCACAATAATAATAATAATACGATATCATAATAAAACATTACCTCCGTTTACTGAGAATGAAGAAATACGTTTGATAGTAATTGTATTAAAATTTCTAAAAATACATGTTAAAATCTGTGCTGTGATATTTATAATATTCTTTTGTACCAAAGATATTGTCTGTATTAGGATTCTAATTTTAGCATCAAATCAAACTCAACACAAAATATAATAAAACACTGTCATTTCGCGAAGTAGTTTACCTATATTCCTTTAAGTTTTTTTGTTTCTTTAAAAATGTAACATATTGTATTCGTTATATTTTTTCTCAGCAGATAAAAATAAAATAAAATTTTTGAAGAACCAATCGACCCTTCCGCGACCCGCCAACACATCTGTCGTGACCCGCTAGTGCAGCCATTCTTAACCCGAGGGCCGCATATGGCCCGGCGATCTTTTATGTGCGGCCCGAAACACGTAAAATTAAACCATATATCTGCAAAATTAATTGAGCTGTGCATAAAAAGTATTTTAGACCTTCATTGTTGTTTTTAGGGTTTCGTTCATCTGACGAAACCCTATTCGTCTCGCTCCTCTGTCTGTCTGTCTGTCTGTCCGTCTGTCTGTCCGTCTGTCTGTCCGTCACAGAGCCCGTTCTCAGAAACTATACATGTTGGAGACATGAAATTTTGGGTACTTATAGCTGAACACCTCACATCATACGACAAATCATAAAATTTTGAAAAGTCGTATATTTAACCCTTTGGGCTCCCACATGTGTATTTTAAACAATTCTTACTAAGTGAGCTCCTAATTATGTTGGAGACATGAAATTTTGGGTACTCATAGCTGAACACCAAACATCATACGACAAATGACAAAATTTTGAAAAAATCGTACATTTAACCCTTTGGGCTCCCGCATGTGTATTTTAAACAATTCTTTCTAAGTGAGCTCCTAATTAATTTGGAGGCATGAAATTTTGCATACTTATAGGTGAACACCTCACATCAAATGACAAATCATAAAATTTTGGAAATGTCGTACGTTTAACCCTTTGGGCTCCCACATGTGCATTTTAAACAATTCTTTCAGTGATCCCCGAATTATGTTGGAGACATGAAATTTTGGGTACTTATAGCTGAAAACATCACATCATACGACAAATGATGAAATTTTGAAAAAGTCGTACATTTAACCCTTTGGGCTCCCGCATGTGTATTTTAAACAAGTATTTCTAAGTGAGCTCCTAATTAGTTTGGAGACGTGAAATTTTGCATACTTATAGCTAAACGCCTCACATCAAACGACAAATCATAAAATTTTAAAAAAGTCGTACATTTAACCCTTTGGGCTTCCGCATGTGTATTTTAAACAATTCTTTCTAAGTGAGCTCCTAATTAGTTTGGAAGCGTGAAATTTTGCATACTTATAGCTGAACACCTAACATCAAACGACAAATCATAAAATTTTGAAACTGTCGTACGTGTAACCCTTTGGGGTCCTACATGTGTATTTTAAACAATTCTTTCTAATTGAGCCCCTACTTAGGTTGGAGGCGTGAAATTTTGCATACTTATAGCTGAACACCTCACATCCAACGACAAATCACAAAATTTTGAAAAAGTCGTGCATTTAACCCTTTGGGGTCCTACACGTGTATTTTAAACAATTCTTTCTAAGTGAGCCCCTAATTAAGTTGGAGACGTGAAATTTTGTGTACTTATAGCTGAACACCTCACATCATACGACAAATGATAAAATTTTGGAAAAGTCGTACATTTAACCCTTTGGGCTTCCGCATGTGTATTTTAAACAATTCTTTCTAAGTGAGCTCCTAATTAGTTTGCAGGCGTGAAATTTTGCATACTTATAGCTGAACACCTCACATCCAACGACAAATCACAAAATTTTGAAAAAGTCGTGCATTTAACCCTTTGGGGTCCTACACGTGTATTTTAAACAATTCTTTCTAAGTGAGCCCCTAATTAAGTTGGAGACGTGAAATTTTGTGTACTTATAGCTGAACACCTCACATCATACGACAAATGATAAAATTTTGGAAAAGTCGTACATTTAACCCTTTGGGGTCCCGCATGTGTATTTTAAACAATTCTTTCTAAGTGAGCTCCTAATTAGTTTGGAGACGTGAAATTTTGCATAATTATAGCTGAACACCTCACATCAAACGACAAATTATAAAATTTTGAAAATGTCGTACATTTAACTCTTTGGGGTCCTACATGTGTATTTTAAACAATTCTTTCTAAGTGAGTCCCTAATTAGGTTGGAGAAATGAAATTTTGGGTACTTATAGTTGAACACCTCACATCATACGACAAATGATAAAATTTTGGAAAAGTCGTACTTTTAACCCTTTGGGGTCCCACATGTGTATTTTAAACAATTCTTTCTAAGTGAGATCCTAATTAGTTTGGAGACGTGAAATTTTGCATACTTATAGCTGAACACCTCAACGACAAATCAACGACAGATCAAATGACAAATCATAAAATTTTGAAAATGTGGTACATTTAACTCTTTGGGGTCCCACATGTGTATTTTAAACAATTCTTTCTAAGTGAGACCCTAATTAGGTTGGAGGCGTGAAATTTTGCATACTTATAGCTGAACACCTCACATGAAACGACAAATCACAAAATTTTGAAAAAGTCGTACATTTAACCCTTTGTGCACCCACATGTGCATTTTAAACAATTCTTTCTAAGTGAGCTCCTACGCCTCCAACCTAATTAGGAAATTAGGTTGGAGCCGTGAAATTTTGCATACTTATAGCTGAGCACCTCAGTTCTCACGTCAAATAATAAATTTTGAAAAAGTTTTATGTTTAACCCTTTCAACTCCAGCTTGTGTATTTTAAGTCATTCTTTCTAACTGAGCCCCTAATTAAATTGGAGATTTGAAATTTTGCATACGTATTGCAGAACACATCAGGCCAGGCGACAAATCATAAAATCTTGAAAAGTCTTACGTTGAACAATTTGAGCTATCACATTTGTATTTGAAGCAATTCTTTCTAAGAGAGCCCCTAATTAAGTTGGTGACATGAAATTTTGCATACGTATACCTGAATGCCTCAGACCAAACGACAAATCATAAAATTTTCAGAAAGTCTTTCATTATTTACCCCTCTGGGCTCTAACTTGTGTATTTTAAGCAATTTTTCTAACCTCCGCCTTTTTAACCCGGGGAGAAATTTTCCAATTTTTGCCGACAACCCTTTGACCATTCTTTCATATTATGCACCATAGCCTTACATATTTTAGTTCCATTTTTTTCCGTCAGGTGCTCCTACTTATCTCGGGTACTATGGGCCCAATCCCCATCGACTAATATATCTACGGATAGTATGTAAAACGGATTTTCGTTCGGATACAGGTTTGTTCAGAATCAAGTGCGCCCCCTGGTTGTGAAATGTGGAATTAACTGATTTTTCAGAAGGATAAAGTGTTTTGAAAGGAATATTAAACGAAACCCTCTGTGCGATCTGTGATCACACTTACCCACTTGTTTATATTTTCATGGGAAGACAAAATGAGCCCTGTTATTTATAATGAATTTAAGATTATGTTTTAAAGCACCTTAAATGCCATTTTCTTATTTAAAATTCTCTTTACATATTGTTTTCTTCGTGCTACAGTTGTGTATATATTTCTTAATCTTTAACAGCAATATGGCCCTCGAGTAGATAATCGGCCGTCAAAAATCAACCCTATAACAATAATGAAACAATTTTCCAAATTAATTAAATTTGTATGGTATATTTCTACAATTTAAAAAAAAAAAGTTTGCGCATTGAGCAAAAAACTGATTTATTAGAGAAACCCATCTTCCGGCCTTGGAATTTGGAAATTCTGCATTTTTATAGTTTGTTTCGTTTTATACTTTTTATATAGCTAATACTCTTTTTAGGGCTGAACGTTTGGGTTTGTCGAGGGGAAAAAATGACACCAAAAACCTTTTTACCTCTATTTCCAAACAATAAACTTCGCGGCATATTTCTAAAACATCTGCTTTAGAATTCTAACGTTGTTAAACATTTTTCGCAACATTTCTTCCGCGACAAATGTTCCACCTTACTGATAATGCATTAATTTTGTTGTACACTTGTGTTATCTAACTATTTTTACAGTTTTTTAAAAATCATTTTTAAGTGTATTACGGCCCGCCTAACATCGCAAACATATGTTTGCGGCCCGCGAGAAAAAAAAGTTGAGTATGAGTGCACTAGTGGGTCATGACCCGTACTTCGAGAGCCGCTAACGCGTGTTAAACTATTCTTAGCAAATGGTTTCAGATAGAGTATGTAAGATTCTAATAGTAAACTATGACTTTCTCCAGCAATTTTTTTTTTCAATTAAAACAAAAAAGAAATTCTTCCAGAAAAATTCCTTCGTAGGCAAAAACGACATTTTCGATATAGTAAAATTCATGTTAATTGTGTCAAATGTTGTATAGTAAATTCGTAAAGTTATGATCAGTACTTTCACATGTATAACTGACCATGCACAGGGTTCTCGCTTCCGTTTGGCATTGCGCCAAATTGCGAAAAATGCCTTATTTGGCGAGTAAATGGACAAATAAATTCGCCAAATTGCGAGTGCTCAATTTTTGCTGCTTTTATTTATTTATATATATTTTTTTGTGCATGTGTGTTTCAGTACAAGCGACACTTTTATTCGCATTACTTGAGTTGTCGTTGCCGAACCAAGAAGTTGGGCGAAACCATAGATTCCAATCGAAGAAACGACCTGCTGCAGTTTTATCATATAACAAACAACATGCTACACTTTTCTACTATATTGCCACAACATTCAGTGGGCTGTGAGAGAGGATTTTCATAATTAACAGGAACACAACGAAAATGAAATTGAAAAATCGAATATATATAAGAAATGCCAATAATGCCAATCAGTATGTGATATGGGCCCAATAAGCAACAGTATATAATTTTGAAGTGTGGGCAATAAAAATTTGGAGAATTCATAGGAAAACGAAGTTTTTTTGAATGTGACATACATTTTGTTATTTATATTTTGAATTTTTAGAATTCATAGGAAAACGAAGTTTTTTTGAATGTGACATACATTTTGTTATTTATATTTTGAATTTTTAGAATTCATTTAATATAATATATCGTAATCCTGAGTTACCTTTGATTCGAAAATTTTATTTTATAATATTTTAATGAGTTAAATTGGGTTTCGTTTTTTTTTTTCTCTCGATTGCGCAAGACATTTAGAAAGCATTTTTAATAGTTTTCGTAGCGCATAATTTAATTTAGATGAATAACTGGTATATAAGCAGTTATAAAATAAGAGGTTATTTTAGAACATATTGTCGAGGGTTGGGGGTGGGGAAGATACATTAAAGGGTTAAAGATCGATTTTTAAGAGTTCCACAACGAATATATTTTGCTAACATTTCGTCATTTGACTACTGTTTTTGATTTCTGATAAGTCAAATCGCTAACGTTGGCTAAAAGTCAGCGAGAACCCCGACCATGCACAAATTATGTTTAAATGATACTACATACTATGTTAGCTATGAAAAGAACGGAATAAATTGAAGTACCTAATATTTATATCTGACAAGGGTACTCTCATTAAAAATTAAATAAAAACAACAGAAAGTGTACGACTTTATGAATCCCAGTTCTAAGTGGAATGCAGATTAATTAGTCAAAATGATCTTTGTCCAAATTATCCACTCCGTATTTCCTCCATTTCTGCCTTGTGAGAGAGGAAAATAACAAATATCCATTTAAGTCTGGCTCTATGTAAAATAACGATTTTCCACGAAATTTATGTAAGTAAATTACGTTCATACTTCATGCAACTTTAAATTGCGAATTTCTGAACGTCATTTGTCGACAAATAGATAGGAGGAAATATAATCATATTTTGAGTGAGGTAAATGGGAATCAAATATTAAGCTAGCTTATAAATGTTGGAAATGAGAGAGTTATTTGAGTGTATAATACTACTTTTAGGTAATATGTCACATTTATGAAATTTGCAAAGTTGGGGAACTGTTTTTAAAGATTTTTTTTTTTTTTTAATTTGTATCTGTACAGTAAACTGCAAGCTATGTAATAGCATACCTTTTTTTAGTCTATTATTTTTAGTTTATTAGTCTTTACTTTTTTATTTTCATTATTTTCTGCTCAAGTTTCGATTTAAAAACTGTAGAACATAAATTGACAGTTATGAATTTAATCAGTTGGTATTAAAATGTTGATTTGTCTTTCGAATAAAATTTTCAATAAACTTTACTCAGAACTTCACAATTTCTATAGTACGAAACAAAAAATGAAAATTTCGTGATCTCACATACAATTGTACGAAGTGTTTTGAGTTTTGGGTAAAAAAGGGGGAGATTTCTACAAAAAATCAGGACAATTTCATGTTATGAAGTTTTTTTTATGTACTCAAATTATGGTCTTTCAAAAAAAAAATTAACTGAATCTGCCAGATATTTTACGTTTTCCGCTAAAATGGATTCATTTATTATTTATTTTTAATATATCATTTTCTTTTCAATTATGCGATGAAGAGTATTTGAAACAACTTGTATAATTTACAAACTACTAAAATTATTTTCTACATTTGCATTTACTGCGGATGTGAGTAAGCGATACTCATGTATATTTTAAATTGACAATGATGTTTCCTCGTTAGGAATTCAGAAATGGTATTACCAAACATAGCTTTTCAATTAAATAAAAACAACAGAAAATGTACGACTTTACGAATCCCAATTCTAAGCGGAATGCAAATTAATTAGTCAAAACGATCTTTGTCCAAATTATCCACTACGTATTTCACCCATTTCTGCCTACTAGAGGGACGAAAATAACAAATATCCTTTTAAGTCTGGCTCTATGTAAAATAACGATTTTCCACGAAATTTATGTAAATAAATTACGTTCATAGTTGATGCAACTTTAAATTATGAACGCCATTTGTCGGCAAATAGATAGGAGGAAATATAATCTAATATTTTGAAGCGAGGTAAATGGAAATCAAATATTAAGCTAGCTTATAAATGTTGGAAATGAGAGAGTTATTTGAGTGTATAATACTAGTTTTAGGGGATGTGTCACATCTATGAAATTTACAAAGTTGAGGAACTGTTTTGAGATATTTTTTAACTTCGTACTTGTACAGTCAAATACAAGCTATGTAACATTCTAGAACCTTTTTCTTTTAATCTATACCTTTACTTTTTTATTTTCATTATTTTCCGCTGAAGATTTCAATTTAAAAACTGTAGGACTTAAATTGGCAGTTATGAACTTAATCAGTTGGTATTAAAATGTTGATTTGTCTCCCGAATAAAAATTTCAACCTATAAACTTTACTCATAACTTCACAATTTCTATAATCAAAATATGAAAATTTCGTGATCTCACATAAAATTGTACGAGGCGTTTTGAGTTTTGAGTATAAAAAGGGAGATTTCTAAAAAAAAATCAGAACAAATTCGTTTTATGACGAGTTTTTTTATATTCTCAAATTACGATCTTTCTAAAAAAAAAAAAAAAAAACTGAATCTGCCAAACTTTTCTTTAATCTACCAGATTTTTTTATGTTTTTCGCTCAATTGGATTCATTTATTATTATTATTTTTAAATATATGATTTACCTTTCAATTATGCGATGAAGAGTATTTGAAACAAATTGTATAATTTACAGACAACTAAAATTACTTTCTACATTTCCATTTACTGCAGGTGTGAATAAGCGATATGTAATATACTTACATATATTTTAAATTGACAATGTTGTTTTCTCGTTACAAATTGAAGATTGACAATACCAAACACAACTTTTCAATTAAATGAAACAGCGTAAAGCGAATGACTTTACGAATCCCAGTTCTAAGCGGAATAGTAAATTAATTAGTCAAAATGATCTTTGTCTAAATTATCCACACTGTATTTGGTCCATTTCTGCCTACTAGAGAGAGGAAAAAAAACAAATATTCATTTAAGTCCGCTCTATGTAAAATAGCGATTTTCCACGAAATTTATCTAAATAAATTACGTTCATATTTGATGGAACTTTAAATTTCGAATTTCTGAAAGTCATTTGCCGGCAAATAGATAGGAGAAAATATAATAGATCGGGAGCCGGCAGCACAGACAAGCACCTCATCGAGTTCACGGCTGAAATTCCGGAATTAATTAAAACTCGATTCACATATTAAAACGCAATCGATCTTCCAAATCATATCTTGGTTGAAAATACCTGAAAACCCGATTTTAGCGGTCGACTCATAGGTTTACCATTGTGTTTTCCTGCTCACAAAGGTATGAAAATATGGAGGAGTGGGAGCAGGAAATCACAATTTTAAACCTACGAGTCAACCGCTAAAATCGGGTTTTCAGGTGTTTTCCACCAAGATATGACTTGACAGACCGATTGCGTTTTAATATGCGAATCGAGTTTTAACCAATTCCGGAATTTTAGCCGTGAACTCGATGAGGGGATTGTCTGTGCTGTCGCCACCCGGTCTAATAATCTAATATTTTGAAATGAGGTAAATGGAAATCATATATTAAGCTAGCTTATAAACGTTGGAAATGAGAGATTTATTTCTGTGATGCTAGTTTTAAGTGATGTGTCACATTTATGAAATTTGCAAAGTCCGTGAATTGTTTTCCGAAATTTTTTTTAACTTTGTACAGTCAAATACAAGCTATGTAACATTCTAGAACCTTTTTCTTTTAGTCTATACATTTACTTTTTTATTTTCAAGAATTTCCGTTCAAGATTTCAATTTAAAAACTGTAAAACATAAATTCAGAATTATGGACTTAATCAGTTGGTATTAAAATGATGATTTGTCTTCGAATAAAATTTTCAATCTATAAATTTTACTCACAACTTCACAATTTCTATAGTGTGAATCAAAAAATGCATATTTCGTGATGATTTCACATACAAATTTACGAAGTGTTTTGAGTTTAGAATAAAATAGGAAGAGATTTCTATAAAAAATCAGGTCAATTTAGTTTTATGAAGAGGGTTTTTTTTATGTATATACTCAAATTATGATCTTTCTAAAAAAAAATAAATAAATAAATAAACAGTTGAATCTGCGAGATGCTCCACGTTTTTCGGTAAAATGGATTATTATTATTTTTTTTAATATATCGGTTTTCCTTTCAATTATGCGATGAAGAGTGTATGAAACAATTTGTATAATTTACAAACTACTAAAATTATTTTCTACATTTCCATTTACTGCAGATGTGAGTAAGCGATACTTATATATATTTTAAATTGACAATGTTGTTTTCTCGTTACAAATTAAGGAATGACAATAGTAAACAAGACTTTTCAATTAAATGAAACAGCGTACAGCGAACGACTTTACAAATCCCAGTTCTAGGTGGAATGCAAATTAATTAGTCAAAATGATCTTTGTCCAAATTATCCACTCCGCATTTCGTCCATTTCTGCCTGAGAGAGGAAAAAAAGAAATATTCATTTAAGCCCGCGCTATGTAAAATAGCGATTTTCCACGAAATTTGTGTACATAAATTACGTTCATATTTGATACAACTTTAAATTTCGAATATCTGAAAGTCATTTGACGGCAAATAGATAGGAGAAAATATAATCTAATATTTTGAAATGAGGTAAATGGAAATCAAATATTAAGCTAGCTTATAAATGTTGGAAATGAGAGATTTATTTAAGTGTGTGATGCTAGTTTTAAATGATGTGTTACATTTATGACATTTGCAAAGTTGATTAACTCTTTTCAGATTTTTTTTTTTACTTTGTACAGTAAAATACAAGCTATGTAATATTCTATACCTTTTTCTTTTAGTCTACACGCTTACTTTTTTTTATTTTCAATATTTTCCGCTTAAGATTTCAATTTAAAAAGTGTAGAACTAGAACATAAATTGATAGATAGGAATTTAATCAGTTGGTATTAAAATGTTGATTTATCCCTTGAATAAAATTTTCAATCTGTAAACTTTAATCACAACTTCACAATTTCTATAGTATGAAACAAAAAATGAAAATTTCGTGATGTCACATGCGATTTTACGAGGGGTTTTGAGTAAAAAGAGGGGGAGGGGATTTCTACAAAAATCAGGGCAATTTCGTTTTATGAAGGGTTTTTTATGTACTCAAATTATGACCTTTTTAAAAATAATATAAAAATAACTGAATCTTCCAGATTTGTCTTTAATCCGCCAGATGTTTTACATTTTTAGCTAAAATGGATTCATTTATTAATTTTTTTAAATAAAACATTTCCTTTTCAATTAATTATACGATGAAGTATATTTGAAGCAAATTGTATAACTTAAAAAAGTACTAAAATTATTTTCTACATTTTTATTTACTGCGGATGTGACTAAGTGATACTTATAATATATTTTAAATTGACAATGTTGTTTTCTCATTACAAATTCAGGAGTGACATTACCAAACACAACTTCTCAATTAAATAAAAACAATTTAAACGTACGACTTTATAAATACCAGCTTTAAGCGGAGTGCATAAATAAATTTATCGAAATAGTCTTTGTTCAAAATATCCCGTGTTTCCTCCGTTTCTGCATACTAGCGAATAGAAAAGGATCATTTAAGCTTGCTGTATGTAAAATAGCAATTTTCCACGAAATTTAAATAATTAAAATATTCTTATGCTTATCTTAAATTTCAAATTTCGAATGTCAGTTTACAGAAATGTATTTTAATTTCTTGTAGTGATTTAAATGGAAAGGAAGTTTTAAAGTAGCTTATAAATGTTGTAAAAAAAAAAAAAAAGAAGTTATCTGATTGCGTAATAGTTTTGGCTATGTGTCATACTTAAGTAACGTTGGTGAATTTTTTTAAGAGATTTTTAAACTTTGTACAGTAAAATACAAACTATGTAATAGCCTATACCAAGTTTTTTTTTCTTTTTTCTCTTATAATATATTTAGGTAAAAATTTCAGTTTAAAGACTGATTAGTATAAACAGACAATTATAAACTTAATCGGTTGGCAATAAAATGTTACTTTGTCTCTTGAATAAATTTTTCAACCTATAGACGTTACTCACAACGTCACAATTTCTTTAATATGAAACAAAAAATGAAAATTTCCTGATTTCACGTATAATTTTACGAGTGTTTTTGAGTTTTAAGTATAAAAAGCAACATTTCTTCAAAAAATAAGGACTGTTTTATGAAGTGTTCTTACTTACTCAAATTATGATCTTTCTAAAGAAAAAGAAAAAAAGAAAGAAAACTTAACTGAATTTATGTGTTTAATCTGACAGATGTTTTAAGTTTTTCTCTAAAAAGAGTTGAAGACTATTTGAAAAAAAAAAATTGTAGAATTTACAAACTAATGAAAATTATTTTCCACATTTCCATTTAGCGCGGATATGATTAAGTAATTTTTATAAATCTTTTCATCTGACAATGTCGATATTTCATCATAAATTCAGAAGTGACACTACCAAACACAACTTTTTAATTAAATAAAAATAGTTTAATCCGTATAGTTCTACAAATCCTTGCTCCAGACGGAATGCAAATTAATTAGTCTGAATGATCTATGTACAAAATTCATCGGTTCATCGGTTTCTGCCAGCAGGAGTGTGGAAAATGTTGAATATTCACGATTTTCCACGAAATATATGTAAATAAATTATGTTTATACTTGATGTAAGTTTAAATTCCAAGTTTCTAAACGTCATCTGACGGAAATGTAAACTAATATTTTGGAGTGATGTAAGAGGAAATGAAGTTTTAAACTAGATTACTAAATGCTGGAAATGAGAAGCTTATTTAATAACGTAATATTTTTGTCGATGTGACATATTTACATAATTTGCAAAGTTGGTGAAAATTTTTCATGGATTTTTTCAAGTTTTTTATTTGTACAGTAAAATGCAAGCTACAATAGTCTATACCAGCAACGGTCGATAACCTTTTTTTGGCTGCGGGTCACAATCAATCACAATGTTGTATTAAGAAGACGTTTCGGGTCAGTGGTATTTTCATTTTAATAGTATTTTTGGTCAAGATAAATTTTACTGAGCAAATAATTATGATACGCTTTTTAAACTTTAAACATAAAAATTATAAATATAAGTATAATTATTATAAAAAGAGACATAACTGAATGAACTTTACTTTTCTCTTCGATATCAATGGCTGTCCAGATTAAGGCTTCTATAATCCGGGTCTACTCACGCCGCCATTTAATTGCTTGTAAGAGAAGAGCGTTTCTCCATGATACTTCTAGTGCGCGTGGCCAACGATCGCTGTTTCATATAAATGGGAAACAAAATGTTTAGAGATTCAACCTGTATTATAGCAGACCTAGCCCTGATGCTGAAATTGTGACGTCAATTTAGTCAAGTCTTGCTTATAATTAGTCGTTTTAAGACGAATACAAGCACCTGAATTTTCGGTAGTTAAACTGCTTCCGTTCTTACTGAAAACAAATTTCATGTGTGAAAACATTTGCTCACATTTATAAGTGGTACCGAATGTAGACAAAATGGCAAAGGTAAATTCTTTCAGAGATGAAAACTTCGTGGAAAGTGATAACGTTGATATCGCGGAAAGATCATAAAAGTAGCTCAAGCCAACTTTTGATTGGACAAAAGGCGAAGGCCCGACGAATATATCGACGGCAGCGATTGGACGTTGCCTTCCGCCGTGCCTTCGTTCGTCCAATCGCTGCATTCGCTTTGCATGTTTGTTGCTACAACTTTGCAATTAAACAAAAATATTATTGTTATTATTTATTTTAAGTTTACTTTTTATGTATTCTTCAAATGTTGGTTTCACATTTATATTTTATAATTTATTTTTACATATTATACTTTTTTACGGAACTCAGACGGATCACTTGAAATTATAAAATAAATCACTCGGTGACCCGCAGGTCATACGTCACCAACCTCTGGTCTATACAGTGTTTATTCCCTTTTTTTCGATATTTTCCGGATCAAGATTTCCGTGTGAAGACTGTAGGATATAAACTGACAATCATAATCATAGTTGGTAGTAAGAAGTTCTTTTGTTTTTCTAAATAGAATTTCCAATTTATAAAAATTGAAAATTCTATTCTTCAATTTGTGTTTTATTTACATTTTATTCTTTATTTATTCATTGATGAATGTTTTAAGTTAGTTATGGAATATAAGTTGGAATCAAATGATGAGCTACTTATAATTATTTAAATGCAAACGGATTTATCTTTCGTAATCGCCTGTACGCGATAGAGATAGATTCGGAAAAAAAAAATCATGCTTGAAAATGAATTTAAAAACTATGAAAACTGAGTAATAATCAAATCAAATAATCAAATAAATTGCCATGTAGTTTTCAAACGAATTTCATTTGAAGGTAGATTTTTTTTCCCCTGTTCGACGGTGTAAAAATTGAAAATATGCAATATTTAGAAGTTTAAAAAATTGCAATAAAAGTCAATAAAACTTAAATTTAATCGTCTGCTGTTGCCACCGTCAAAATGATGTCAGCGTAACGCACGGACACACTTGTCCTTTATTATATAGATAACATTTTTCTTTCTTTAATGGGATGAATCATTTACGAAACAAAATTGTTTTATTTACAAACTATAATAAAAATTATTTTCTCAATTTCCATGAACAGCATGTCATATAAAGCATATTTTTGTAAACATTCTTATACGACAGTGTTGTTCCTTCATTACAAATTCAAGAATGATATTGCCAAACACAGTTTTTCAATTAGATAAAAACTAAATGCACGACTTTATAAATCCAATCTTTCGACGGAATGCAAATTAATTAGTCGAAATTATCTTTGTTCGAAATAATTCATCCTTTTTCGCCTACTGGGGGGTGGGAAACGACGAATATTCGTTTAAGCCTTGCTCTGTGTAAAATTTCACTGTAAAAATTTTTCGGAACGTTTCAGGAAATTATCCTGAAACATTTCGCATATTTTACCGGAATTTCGAATTTCTTTATGTCCCACGCCAATTACGACAATAATTCGCGTAATATTTTTGAGAGGTCTCAACTTTTCCGTAAACTACATTCTGCGCACGCGTGCTTCATGTTTTATGTTCCATTAGCCATTTTGATAAATAAAGAAGAATAAAAAAAAAGCTGCCCGGGTACTTTGCCATTCTTTGTTTGGTTATCAACACATAAAGTAAGTAGCTAGTTTAAATCATTTTATGCTTCATTATTTGAATTTTCATTTTATTTGTAATACGAAACTTTAAAATTTAATTGCTTAAATAAGACACTGAATAACAGAAGTACATTGATTATTTTTTATAATGTCTAATTATGAAATAATTATTTTTTGTAATAAAAACTGAATGTATCTGCCAATTGAGAAAATGCTTTTTATTAAAATGTATAGATAACTAATATTTTTCAATTTTCTTTTGAAATAAGCTTTCTACTATTTAATACAAGTAATGCATTAATAAGTTTAAAGCATTATGAAATTCATTTTTTACGATAAACATCATATTTTATTTTTTAAATTTCACAGAATTGTAGTATAATCAAATTCAATTATGCTGTTAAAAATTAATATTTTTAATAATTTGTGAAATAAATCATATTTAAATGTTCCACAAACGGTTTTTATATATTTTGTATTGCTCCATGAAATTTAGCTTTTTCAACCCTTTAATGGGTGCCGTATGCACGGCGCAAACACCAAAAATTCACAAATTTGCCACAAGTATTTTGAATAGAAAATTTTGCTTTTATATTTTGGAGATTTTACACGTAAAAATTATTATAGTAAAATATTGGTTGTAAAACATCGTACTTTTGACATATATCAGTGCCCTTTAAAGGATTAATGCATTTGGATTCACAGAGGAAATGTTAATGCTACAAGTGTTTTTATTTATTTATGTATTTTTTAAATGAGTAATAAAATAAAGTCCATGTTCACCTTTTGTTATGTTTCAAAAATTTATATATTTTATTAATCAGTTTTTGTACTTTCTTTAATTTATAAATTAATTATAATGTCCTTTAAATACATCATTAAGCCTATGTTATATGTAAATTGTTTTCAAAAATCTTATCCGTTGATAGAACCATATACTGTCTTTATTTTCGTTTAATTAATTATAAACAAAATGATTTTAATAAATTTGTGTCTTAGGAGCAAATGAAATAATTTTAGAATTTTTAGTGTCCCGCCTTTCTTATTTATAAAAAATGATATATGTAAAATAAGTGTAATGTACTATTTCTTTTATTTTATTATGTAAAATTTGGAAAAAAAAATTAACACATAAAAGTAGTTTTTGCACGTTTTATACTTATCTTTAGTATTGCTTATCGAATCTTCAAGCAAGGATGTAAATTATTAAAGCAGAAAAAAAATTGATTAAAAGGAAATTTTACATTTTCTAAAAACTTATCATTTTTATAAAGGAATAAAAATAATGTTTGCATTTTTAAAAAATGTAATTAACAGTTTTACACTTTATTTACTCTCGCAAGTTCAATATCGGAACTCAGTTTTACCAAATACTTTTTATATGTTTAGTCATGAGTTTCGATTAATATATTTTTGTTGTACATCTTCGATTTTCTTACCTGATAAATGGAAAATAATATTTTCAGAATTATGCGCTTTGAGCTTGATTCTAGTGTTACATTTAAAAACTAACACTAAGGTTTAATTTTGTACGGTGTGTGAGAATTACATCAAACAAAATATGTTAAAACTATATGAAGTGAAAACTATTACTTCAGAAAGACAACCAAGAAAGCTAATAGCATGTAAAAACTGAATTATTAATATTAATTAGCTGTATTGATAGCAGTTTTAGAAATTTTAAAAGCATGTTGTCTCGCGCTGCCGCCGAGAAAATTTACCCAGCGCACACCTGTAGTTGCTGCCCATAGCAAAGCTGCAAATCCAAGGCAGGATAAATAAATTCTTATCTATTTATAATAATAATTATTATTATTATTAACCATTTGGAAAAATGGTTATTGTTCTCGTCAGGATGGGGAATGAAAAGCATATCTGAAGGTTTTCATTGGTTTAATCCGCAATTTATTCGTTTTCTGATTGATCTATACAGTAATCTGTATTTCCCTTTAATTTCAACAACGATGGATACTTTCTGTTGCCACTATGACAAAAAAGTAATAAAAACTACAAAAAAAATTAATAACTCAGAAACAAATTGAGATACAGCTTTCAAACAAATTGCATTTAAAAGTACATTTTTTTCTCTATCCGACGGTGTAAAAAGTAATATTGTCAGATGTTTAGAAGTTTAAGAATGAAATTTCATTTAAAGTTGGCCGTCAGATTTCTTGGAAATCTGACGATGGAAAAGCCTTTTCCCGAACAGCCAATGAAATGCTTGGATATTTACGTAAGTTTCAGGTGGATAATTCTTAAGTTTCATGAAATCTGACGGGTCGCAGGCGATATTTTTGGCTTGCAATTTTTACGTGTCATAACACTATTAATGTTTAATTCATGGCGTACGTAATGTATGATCAACTCCGTGCGATTTTTTATGTTTTAAATTTTAGTCTTCAAAAAATTCGTTTTCCAAATGGTCGTTGTAATTTGATAAATTGCTTTTATTATTATTATTATTATTATTATTATTTTTTTTTTTGAAGATGTTTTCAAGAGGTTAAATTCTTAAAAAAAAAATAGTAGTGGCATATGATATGAAATTAAAATTAAAAAGGCATTTGAAATTTATTTGCCATATTTAATGTTGAAAAAATCGAGTAGATCTGAAAATAGTGTTTCCTTTTATTTTTTCACATTTTTTATGTAATATTTTAACGTTTCATAACATGATTTTTTTATATTGAAAAAATTCCTTTTTTCCCACCGAGCTTGCATTTATGAACAATATACTGACGCCTATATTGATTGTTTGTTAACCTTCACTGTAAAAAAATTTCCGTAGGGTTCCAGACAAAAGTGGTGGCATTAAGATGCCACGACTTTTTCCTGTTACGTTTCGCAACAAAGTAGTGAAACATCCCATTTTTTCAGAAACAATCCGTAATATATACTCCGAAACCTTTCATAACTATAATGAAAGTTTTCGGAGTATATATTAATATTAAGGAGTGTTTCTGAAAAATTGGAATGTTTCACTACTTTGTTATGAAATGTTTCGGAGTATATATTAGGGAGTGTTTCTGAAAAATTGGAATGTTTCACTACTCTGATGTGAAACGTAACAGCAAAAGCTGTGGCATCTTATTGCCACCACTTTTTTTCCGGAACCTTCCGGAAATTTTTTTACAGCGATTTTCCACGAAATTTATATAAATAAATTACACTAATGCTTGATATAATTTTACATTTCCAATGTTTGAAAAGAGACTGGAGGAAATATGATCTAGATTGCCAAAGATTGCCAAAAATGGAAATGAAATGTCAAACTTAGCTTTAAAATGTTGAAAACAAGGGAGTTATTTGAGTGCGCGGGTAATAGTTTTCAGCAATGAGAAAAATTAAAAGAAAAAATCTGCAAAGTTGGCGAACTGTTTTAAATATTGTATTCATACAGTAAGATACAAGATATAACGCGCTGTACCAAGTTTTCTTTTTATTTTTAATATTCTCCTTACAAGATTTCCGTTGAAGGACTATGCGAAATAAACTCACAATTATTAAATAAACTCACAACTGGCATTAAAAGGTTGCTTTGTTTTCTTGAAATGAATTTTCAATGTATAAACGTCACTCACGATGTTGCAACTTGTTTAGTATGAAACAAAAAATAGAAATTTGTTATTATCACGTAATTGTACGGAGAGTTTTGTTTTTTACGAATAAAATAGAAAATTTCTTCAAAAAATGGGGTCACTTTTGGTTTATAAAAGGCTTCATAGGCATGCAAGCTGTGATCTTAAGGGGAAAAAACTGAATATATATGTCTGTAATCTGCCAGATGCATCTAAGTTTTTGGTTAAAATGCATTCATTGATATTTTATTTTTTAAATGTAACATTTTTCTTTCTTTAATGGGACGAATCATTTTCGAACGAAATTTGTTATGTAAACAAACAAATAAAAATTATTTTTTACGTTTCCATGAACTGTAGATGTTATATTAAATATTCAATTGTACAGAGAGTTTCTTTTTTTTACGAACAAAATAGAAAATTTCTTCAAAAAAGGGAGCCACTTTTGATTTATAAAATGCTTCATAGGCATGCAAAATTTGATCTTAAGGAAAACAAAAACTGAATATATATGTATCAAATCTGCCAGATGCATTTAAGTTTTTGGTTAAAGTGCATTCATTGTGATTTCATTTTTTAAATGTAACATTTTTCTATCTTTAATGGGATGAATCCTTTTCGAACGAAATTGTTATATATACAAACTAATCAAACTTATTTTTTGCATTCCCATGAACTGCAGATGTTATATTAAATTATTCTTACTGACAATTTTGTTCATTCATTACAAATTCAGGAATGACATTGCCAAACACAACTTTTCAATTCAATAAAAACATTTTAAACACACCACTTTATAAATCCCATCTCTGGGCTGAATGCAAATTAATTAGTTGAAATTATCTTTGTTCAAAATATCTATCCCATTGTTTCATCCTTTTCTGCCTACTGGAGGGTAGAAAATGACGAATATTCATTTAAACTTGCTATATGTAAAATAGCGATTTCGCACGAAATTTATGTAAAATAAATTAGGCTCATGCTTGATAGAATTTTAAATTTCGAACTCTGAAGTGTCATCTAATAGAAAATAGATAGGGAATATAATCTAATATTTTGGGTTGGTGGAAATGGATATGGAAATGAAATTTCAAACTTAGCTGATAAATGTTGAGAATAAGGGCGGTTTAGTATAATATAAACAAGGTTTGAATGCGTAGTATTTTTTGGTGATAAGTCATATTTAAAAAACTGGCAAAGTTGGCGAACTGCTGTAAGTTTTGTATTCATATAGTAAAATACAAGGTATAATACTCTATACCAAGTTTTTTTTTTATATATATAATTTCTTTTATTTTTATTTTTAATATTCTCCTCACAAGATTTCCACTGAAAGAAATGCGAAATCAATTCACAATTAAGAGTATAGTGATAGTTGATATCAGGGTTCGAAATGTACCGGAGCAAACCAGAACTATGTTCCAGTTCGTGAAATTGTGAAAAAATATTGTTCTGATTCGTGAAAGTATGGAAAATATAGTTCCGGTTCGTGGAATTATTAAAAAATATTATTACAGTTTCATACATAATTTTTTTTTAAACAAAAAATTACGGCCATCCCCCCCCCCCCCCCCCATTCTGACCAGAAAATAAGAGTTCTAACTTTTTACGACTGCTCTTTCATCTTCACCTAACACTTCATTTATAATGGCTGCTTTATAATAATGGAAGCTATTAGTCCATCAGAAGAAAATAACCCGGTTAAAAGCGGAACTCGGATAATCGGGACTTACTGTACTTAAAAAAAAAAAAAAAAAAAAAAAAATTAGTCGACAATAATTTTGAAATAGCTTTCCGGTTCGTGGATTTTCCCATTTCGAGCCCTGGTTGAAATTAAAAGGTTCATTTGCTTTCCTGAATAGAATTTTCAGTGTATGAACATTACTCACGATATCGCAACTTGTTTAGTCTGAAACAAAAAATGAAAATTTCGTTTATCTCACGTAATTGTACGGAGAGTTTTGAGTTTTACGAATAAAATAAAAAAAAGTCTATAAAAAATGGAAACTCTTCCGGTTTATGAAGTACTTCATAGATACGCAGATTATTGTCTTTATTTGTTTTTTTAAATTACCGAATATACATGTATCTAATTTGCATTTATGTTTCTGGACAAAATGTATCCATTTAAATCTTATTTTTAAAATATACCATTTTTCATTCATTAATGCGATCGAGCCTTTTCAAAAGAAAATTGTGTTATTTGCAAACTAATAAATATTATTTTCCACACTTCCATGAACTGCAGATGTCATATTAAGTATTTATTATAAATATTCTTATCTGACAATGTTGTTCCCTCATTACAAATTCAGAAATGACATTGCCAGACACAACTTTTCAATTAAATAAAAACGGTTTAAACGCACGGCTTTATAAATCCCATATCTGGGCTGAATGCAAATTAATTACTCGAAATTATCTTTGTTCAAAATATCTATCCCGTTGTTTCATCCGTTTCTGCCTATACCGGAAGGTAGAAAATGACGAATATTCATTTAAGCCTGCTCTATGTAGAATAGCGATTTCCCACGAAATTTATGTAAATAAATTAGGCTCATGCTTGATGGAATTTTAAATTTCGAACTTTGATGCGTCATCTGATAGAAAAATAGATAGGAAATATAATCTAATATTTTGGGTTGGTGGAAATGGAAATGGAAATGAAATTTCAAACTTAGCTGATAAATGGAGAATAAGGAAGTTATTTGAATGCGTAGTATTTTATAATGATGAGTCATATTTAAAAAACTGGCAAAGTTGGCGAACTGTTTTAAATCTTGTATTCATACAGCAAAATACAAGGTATAACACTCTATGCCAAGTTTTTTTTTTTTTTTTTAATTTCGTTTCTTTTTATTTTTAATATTCTCTTCACAAGATTTCTGCTGAAATAAATGCGAAATAAACTCACAATCAAGAACAGAGTGATAGTTGATATTAAAAGGTTGATTTGCTTTCCTGAATAGAATTTTCAGTTTATCAACATTACTCACGATGTCGCAACTTGTTTAGTCTGAATCAAAAAGTAAAAATTTCGTTAGAATTACATAATTGTACGGAGTGCTTTGAGTTTTACGAATAAAATAAAAAAAGATTCTATAAAATAAAAGGAGACTCTTTCGGTTTATGAAGTGTTTCAGATGCAGATATAGATAATATGCATGTTGGTAAACAAATGAGCTTGATTCTAGACAACTCAACTTCAGGTTGGCAGAAAGGAGGCATTTAAACGCGTGTTTAATGTGAAACTGCGTAGCAATCTATCATATGTATTGCAAAACAACTGAAGTTTTATCTGTTTATGCACAGAACTTAGGTTCTGTTGCGAAACAAGATTATTTAGAGAAACTGGGGTTTATTAGGGATAATAATAGATAATATATTAGATGATACGTATGTTATTTCCAACTGGAAAGCAGATATGGCTCTTTGGCCATAGGCTTCATTTTATTTAATGGATAACTATTTAAAAAAATTCCATGAGAAGAATAGAAGAGCTCAAGAAATGTTTCAGCTTATTGTAGCGGGTAGAAAAATATTTTAGGTTTTATAATTATACCAGAAAGCCACCGTTTTATTTATATATCATATTTTTTCCAACCTGTACGTCTAGTAAGATGCTTGAACTCGCTTGAACTAATCTGAAAATGTTTACGAATTTCGTTATATTGAGATTAAAATGACATTTATGACTGCTTATTTCCTGACAAACTTTTAAAATCATTCTGATGAATAAAATTGGCAAGTTTTCTTACAAGTATATGCCTCAATTTTTAATAAAACAGGCGATTTTTCAGAAAGTACCTACAAAGTTGGTGTTTTTTTCTTTTTCTTTTTGCGAACTTGCTCTTTGTTAAATAAACATTCGCCTAACTAAGTCCCTTTTCATTCTTTTAATAAGTTATTTACTTCCTTATACAATTATGTTTCTTCATGCTTGTTGAATATAGATAAGATATTCAACTTTATTTTTTCTATAATTTTTAATCAATACATTACTTTACATTGTTTATTTAATAACTCACATATTAGTATGTTTTCTTGATTTTTTTTTCTTGGGCTTCACTCATTGGTTAACTTAAAGTAGTGATGGGCGATAACGAGATGTTTTTCTCGATTGTCTCGATTGTATGGACATCTCGATATTTTTCGATTGTGTAATTTTTTTCTCGATGACTCCAGTTTGCCAATTGCTTTGATACATGATATATTATATATTATATACGTCATACATTTATCAAGAATCGTCTGCGGGTGAACTGGAATGAGTCGGTGTTAATAAAGACAAGGTTACGTCGCCCGCTAGTGGGCCCCTCCTTTAATCGGGCCCCTAAGTTATACGTAATCTTGTAATATGAAATCACGAACAGGATACCCGCTATATACGACACCGTATAGCAGGCGTGGTGTGCACGCACTACAAAATCTTGTAAAAAAATATAATCTTGAAACGAACGAACCTCGGACCAGATCTCTTGGGGGAGGGGTCAAAGTGAGCGGAAGGGCAAAGTAGCTGCATAATATGAATAAGCCGTCACAGGTCTTCAGGCCTTTCGAACCATATGTCACACGACGGGTCTGGATCTGAATTTATAAAAATGTCCTTCCCGGGGGGGGCAAAGTGGGGGGAGGGGTGCGGGAGGTGAATAACATGAGTAAGTGGTCATAGGCCTTTCCAACAATATGTCACATGAGAGGTCTCGGCTACATTTAGAAAAGTGTCCCCCGTGGGGGAAAAGTGGGGGGGGGGCGATTACCGGAGGTGTATAACATCAATAAGTAGTCACAGACCTTTCCAACGATATCTCACATGTGGGGTCTTGGCTAAATTTGTAAAAGTGTCTCCCCGGAAGTGGGGGACGGACACCGGAGGAGCATAACATCAATAAGTAGTCACAGACCTTTCCAACGATATCTCACATGTGGGGTCTTGGCTAAATTTGTAAAAGTGTCTCCCCGGAAGTGGGGGGACGGAGACCGGAGGAGCATAACATCAATAAGTACACACAGACCTTTCCAACGATATCTCACATGTGGGGTCTTGGCTAAATTTGGAAAAGTGTCTCCCGAGGGGGGGGGGGGGGGCAAAGTTGGGGGGACAGACACCGGAGAAGCATAACATCAATAAGTAGTCACAGACCTTTCCAAAGATATCTCACATGAAGGGTCTTGGCTAAATTTGGAAAAATGTCCCCCGTGGAGGCAAAGTTGGGGGGACGGACACCATAGGTGCACAACATCAATGAATAGTCAAAGACCTTTCCAACGATATCTCACATGAAGGGTCTTGGCTAAATTTGGAAAAATGTCCCCCGGGGGGGGGGCAAAGTGGGGGGGGGGCTGTCACTGGAGGTGCTTAACATCAATAAGTAGTCACAGACCTTTCCAACGATATCTCACATGAGTGGTCTTGGCTAAATTTAGAAAAGTGCCCCCCCCGGGGGGGGGCAAAGTGGGGGGGGGGCGGACACCATAGGTGCATAACATCAATGAATAGTCACAGACCTTTCCAACGATATCTCACATGAAGGGTCTTGGCTAAATTTGGAAAAATGTCCCCCGGGGGGCAATGTGGGGGGGGGTCTGTCACCGGAGGTGCATAACATCAATAAGTAGTCACAGACCTTTAAAATGATATCTCACAAGACGGGTCTTGGCTAAATTTGGAAAAGTGTCCCCCGGGGGGCAAAGTGGTTGGACGGCCACCGGAAGTGCATAACATCAATAAGTAGTCACAAATCTTTCCAACGATATGTTACATGAAGGGTCTTGGCTAAATTTAGAAAAGTGTCCTGAAATTTCATATATTATACATAATATTTATCGGAGGGCTCCATAAAAAAATCCGATCTAAAATGATAAAAACGGAAAAAACTAACCCCCGCAGTGGGGGCCAAATTGGGGAGGGGAGGAAGAAAGTCTCATAATATGAAAGAGTCATCCGAGAGCTTTCAGATAACATATTACATGACGGGTCCAAAAAAGTTTGAAAATTGCTCCCCCTCCCTCCCCCCTTTGGGCCCACTCTTTCGCCCCGGAATTTACGCAGCCCCCACTTTAAAATTTTTATGTTCAATGAATAATATTTATTGGAAGACTGCATAAAAAACCTACATCTAAAATGATATTTAAATTTATTATAGAAATCGGCAAGGGTTTTAAAAATTTGTTCGCCCCCCCCCCCCGAATTTCACCTTCGGGGGAAGAAAGGTTCATAATATGAAAGAGTTGTCAAAGGGCTTTTCGATTATATGTCACAGGAAGAGTTCGGTAATTTTTTTTTTTTAATTGCGCCCCACCCACTCTCACGTCCTCGGAACTCACCCGACCCACCTTCCTCTTTGAAATTTTTATATTTAATAAATAATATTTATCGGAGGGCTCCAAGTATGTGACAGCTTGGTAGGGCTAAAATAAGAAAAACATTGAAAATTAAAGCTTCATTTCATAGTTCATTGTCATGCCTATTTCTTTCTCCAGCTTGCCCCTCGATATCTCTTCTCGGCCCTTCTTGGCTGAGCGTGAAATGACAATCATCGAGAGTAACATTTCGGAGAAAGGACGAAAACTGATTTCTCATTCTCGACAATGTCATATGAAATGTTGAACAGAGACCGAGAGCGAGGAACGAGAAGTGACGAAGGAAGCAATCGGTGAGATATCTCGAAGTAAGCGAAAGGTTTGCCCTCGAGCAGAATGTCTCCTCGAGATAAACGAGCAGTTTGCGTCCAGAAAATGGATCTCGAAGTGCGAGAGCTCTCTCTCGCACTTCGAGAGAAAAGAAGCTTTCAGAAGAGTCAAACTTACCGCGCTTCTGGTGTAAGTCATGATTTCCCAAAGGAGTACATGTTTTTTTCCATTCGCTTTTGTTATTAACCGATATGGGTTAGGAGGCATAGTGGTTTAAGTTATCAGTTCGAGTTTTTGTTGATATAGAAGTTTTCTATTGAATTTGGCTCCAGTTTGTCTTTGATTTTCAATGTTTCTCTTATTTTAGCCCTCCTAAGCTGTCCCATATCTCTTAATATTAGAATGCTATTGTTAAAACAAAACTGCACTGCAAAATATGTGTTTTCAAGATTTTAAGTGTCGCCTCAGGGAAGAGGATTTTTCAAAATTATTTTACCCCACTCATGTAATATATTAAAATAAGGGTAATTTCATAACCTTTCTAAATCTACCTTTCTTTTGTCAATCCACTGTTAATTTTAGACCCCTGGGCTTAAAATGCTCTAAAGGAATATACTTAGCGGTGGTTTTTTTCGTACTCTGGTACGGTATCTTTCACTCATAGGAAAATTATAAGACTAACATCAAATTGCGTCTAAAATCGAATAAAAAATATGGACATATGTTGCTTAATTTTAACTCCCTTCTTCGCCTCAAGAGGGCGCTTTAAAGTTTTGTTTCTTCAAACCTTTAGTATACTGTTTGTCCAAAAATTATAAAATTCACAAAATAAAGTGTTTTCACTGTTCCCTATCTTCTCGTATCAATTTTATTTTTACTACCACCAGGGGACGCCGCCCAGTGAAACATTTTACTTTTAGCCTCAGGCTATTGGTATTTTTCATCTGTTTTTCATAATATTTTGTCTCATTATTTTTCTTCCTTGTAGATACTATTCTCTAAGTTCTTGACCCATTCTGACCATTTGGGCACTCATTCTGGACCAGCTGTGGCCCATCGGGCCCCTCTTCATTTGTCTGGCTCTAATCACGCGCTTCACTTGTTCTTTTACCATTTATTCATTTTCTTCAATTTTTTTCTTATTCAATGGTTCGTTTTTTTGTTTTTTTTACCATTCTCAACTTCCCCTAGTCCTCTCTTACATCAAGTTAACTTCCATCCTTGGTCTGCCATACTGTCAATTTGGGGCCTAATGCCCCTTCGGGGAGGGGGGGTCTTCTACCTTTTCCAGGCCCATCATCTAATACCACGTTGGTAAGGATTGGAAGATTAAAATTATCCGAAATACCAAAAATGAAGTCCATTGAAGTTTCATTTTAGTTATAGAATTCCCTATTAGCGATATATTTGTCTGTTTACCTTTCTATTTTTCGATAACACTCCTTTGTTTTCGATAAACGGAGAAATTCAACAGCATTAGACTCACTTTAGACATTTAGGGACCTTTAACTTGTATCAAACCTTTTACCTTTATCGAAAAGAGGGAAATGCTAATCGATTCTAGCTAATGCGCCTAAAATAAAAAATAAGTTTGTAAGTGTGTCAGAAAATAGCGCCTTTGGATTTCGATACAGACTTAAAGAGTCATGTTGGAATCACTAGGCACTGGAAAACAGTTTCCGTGTTAGACAGGTTCCCTCTTAGCAGGTATCTTTATCGTACTATCCTTACGTTTTTCGAAAGCAACTTTTGTTTTCGATCAATGGGGAAATTCCAGAGCATTTGACATTTAGGGGAACTTTAAACTGTATCAAACTTTTTGAGTTATCGAAAGAGTGGAAAGCTTATTTGATTCATCAAATGCGCCATAGTTACGCGATTTGGACATTGCAGTTTCATAAAGAAGAAAGAGGAATTTATTCCAAAGCCAAATTTATAAAAAGACAATAAAATCTTTTAAAACATTTAAATAATGTTTTAAAGATAGATAAATGAGTTGAAAGTATTTTCTTAATGTATTTAACGTCCCAATCGATCGTTATCTTTTAAGAAGCATGTTTCTTGACAGCATATTGGATCTTATATTTGAAATAAAGAATTTTGAATATTTCTGAGGGGCGGTGTTCATTTTGCTGGCATCTGGACCTACGCATATATGAAAAAATATTTGATAAGTTATGCAAAATTCAAAATACATATTACTATGCTCATACAATGTGAATTTTACAGCGTTTAAAACAAATATTAGTAAGTATGCACATTTCATGAAATAAATTTATATAGAACATAATTAGATATTAATCCTTTAGAGTTTATTGGATTGTATTAAAATCTAGTATGGCACATAAAATTCGAAGGATAAATACTATAGCGAAGATGGTGTAATATTAAAGTTGATTTGAAGTTTTGAAAGAACGCATTTTCAATAACAATTTAATTATTAAAACCGCTAGTGCAGAGAAGGAGGTAGGTTTAGGGATATTAATATCGCTTTTAGAACGCTCTAAAACTATTAAGATATATACAAAACCCGTTATATTAACATGATTAACAGATTTTTGAAGACTTCATAAGGGCTGTACTTATATAACAGTATCAACTTTTTGATAATTTTGGACCCCCTCCCCGGCAATGATATCGTTATCAATGTCTAAAAATTCTTTTGATTTTTGGAGTGATATACAAGTATGGTTACATTTATTTTTCTCATACTTTATTGATTCACATTGAAGTCAATAAAATATCATTTTACATATGAAATAACTTTATATCAAATTAAATAACACTTAAAAAAATAGTTACTATTTAAAAGAATTTAATAATAGCTTTTTTCGCATAATGCGTTCAACAATAATAATGTCTTCTTGCACTTGACCCCGAACGGTGTGTGTGTGTGTGGGGGGGGGGGGGGGGGGGGCAAACAGTACTTCTTATCAACGAAGCAGACGGACAAAATTCTTTCTCTTTTACTTACTATTAAACACAAAATATAATTTCAAACGTACTTCGCATGCGGTTTCTCTAACAGCGGATTATATATGCATACATATATTACAGAAGAATAGAAATGCCAAACGTTGGGGTATTCCATATTTTGGAATTAAATAATTTTATAATCATTTAAAGATTTTAATAATAACTTTGTATTCTCATAAATATAGATAACAGACTAAAAAAAGATATCATATAATTTTGATGTAATGACCAAGTTACAAATAAAAAATGTAAATTCTGGTTGGGTAAAAAATGATATCGATATCAAAAGACAAATCCCCCCTCCCCCTAGCGATATCTTACGATATCATGTGCCAGACGTCCCCCCCCCCTCCCCTCTCCTCTAAAATGATACTTTATATATGCACAGCCCTATATTAGGAGCCCCTCCATCAATTGAAAATTGAATGAAAGACAATAACAGCAAATTAAATTACCGCTTTTATTTTTTCCACCTCCTTTCTATTAACTTTAAATGAAGATTATAGAAGATAAAGTCATCGAGCATCTAAATGTTAAATTTACATTGATTGCTTAAGTTTTTATTGCACCCGTTTTCAGTTCCCATGTATTTACTGTAAAAACTGCTTCATATGCATGTAAAAGCAATGATTTTTTAGTGTTATTATTTTAGGAGTAGTGATGATTCAAAAGATCCCAGCTGCGCCGTTGCAAGAAACAACAACAAACAATATATCTGTTTGCACGTTCTGTGTTAAAATCTGTAGTTAGCGGTGGGTGAATAAGAAATGCGTCGTATCCCATAGATAAGGAGACGTCATCATTAAACTCGTTAACTTCAAATGTGAAACCTCAAAAAAGCAGAACGTAATGAAGAATTTATCGAGTCATTTCGTAGTAGTTTAATACTTTTTTGAAAAAGAAAATGGGACGTTGCTTTAAAAAATCTATAGTTTGGGAATTTTTTAATAAAAACTATGAAAACGATAAAGTTATATCAGTGCAATGCATGAAATGTAATGCAATTTTAAGGTATTTTGGAAATACAACAAATTTGAAGGATCATCTAAAAAGGAAACATCCTGTTCAATTATCAGAGGTTGAAGCACAACAGAATCCCACAAAAAATACTGATAGTGATGAATTATTGAATTCGGGAGTATGTAAACAAAATACAAGTACTTCAAAAATCAGCAAACACACAATTGCAACAGAAAACGTTTCTGCTTTTCCTGCAAAAAAAATTTAAGCAAATGCGTTTGTATGGCGCAGCCCAAAAATCGGGACCTTCTAGAGAAGAATGCCATGAATTTGAAAAAGATTTAGTGTACATGATTGCCGTTGATTGCCAACCTCTTTCTATAGTAGAAAATCGCGGTTTTATTTTTTTTATGAAAAAATATGTGCCTCATTTCAAGATCCCATCTCGTAAATTAATCTCAGAGCATGTATTACATGAAGTATATCAGTCATTAAGTTCTGAACTTAAAAACATGCTTAATTCCATCGAACATTTATCCATAACTACTGACATGTGGTCATCTGATAGCAATAGATCTTTTTTAACTGTCACTGCGCATTTTATTTCTGATTTTAAAATGCATTCCCCAGTTTTATCTACGGAAGAAATTGAAAGTGATCATTCAGCTGTAAGCATTTCACAAGCGACAACATCTTAAATAAATGGCAAATCAATGAGAAAGTTTTTACGGTTGTAACAGATAATGCTGCTAACATGAAGAAAGCTGCAACTCTTGAAACTGCACTCTGAGCGTGCACTCTTGAAATATACTAAAAACACACAGATTTTTTTTTTTTTTACTATAGTATAGCCCAAAATTTAATTTAATAAAATTTAAAATATCATAACTCAGTAAGCTTGAACATACATGAAAGCATTTTTTTTTCTTTTTTTGCTTATTAGAGGTGCACGGAGTAAAAAAATCTAACTATAACTTACACCTATAAAAGTTGAACCGTGCAAAAATTTTAATTTTGTATTTTAATACGTATGCAGCAAATTGTAAAACCATATCTAAATTTATACTTGAAATTGAATGAGTTCTTGATTTGAATATTTTTTTTAATTGGATGTATGTTTCTGCCATCAGAGGTTTGAGAGATAATCACTATAACCTCTGATTTGAATCAGCTAGTATCACAGTATAGTACCACAGATACAGAGTTCTAAGTATAGTAAAAATGCATTATACACCATCAAAACGGTTTACAATATCAAGCCGTTTATCGCTCAAATCATTCGACCCAAACAAGACAAGTACGAGGAGATTCATTGGACAGGGTAAGGTTTTCAAAATGAGCCGTAAGTGTTTGGGCCGAATTGTAACCGGTTTTAGGGTTGCATTTTTGGCTTCAAGCAAAAGCAGCACATTTCATCAACATTAGTCTTAGTGCTCTGACCCTAGTATACTAGAGTCCTGCATCGGGACGAGCAACCCGATGTTACCCACACTCGACTACACGGGTCGGGTCAGAAGGTCAAGCTATTTCCTCTTTTTCACTGAGAGGCTACTTCAGTCAAGCGAAAAGACAAGACCCGCTTGCTAATACTAATCCTATGGAAGAAATTTATAAAGATATCTCGTTTGCATTTCAATATTTTTTAATTTTTTTTTTTTTTTTTTTTTTTTTTTTTTTTTTTTTTGCATTGTATAGCTGAGATCGATCTGTACAAAGGATATTTTTTTACTTTTTCGATTTTGTTTAAAGGTATTTTTTAATGAGGACACTTTTATTTTCGAAACCGGTTTCGAAAGCGAAAGCATCCTTATAGAAAAAATCTGCAATCAAAATCGAAAAAGTAAAAAAACGGCCTTTGTACAGATTGACCTCAGCTATTCAATGCAAAGAAAATCCTTTAAAAATGTTGAAATTCAAATGAGATATCTTTATAAATTTCTTCCATGGGATTAGAATTAGTGAGCCGACTGAAGTAACCCCTTAAGCCTAAATCACGAGCAAATAATTGCGATAGCAGAATTATCGAGAAAGCCCTATCACTACTATGAAAATTTCGGCCAAAATAATAGCTAAGTTTTCCAACAACTGTTTTTAGCTTCTCTCGTTATAATCGATTGTAAAACATCTCGATTGTAGATTCTAGGAATTAATCGATGGCTGTATCGATTGTGATTTTTTACGATGTCGATTTTTCTCGATTGTCGAATTCTCGAGAATCGCCCATCACTAACTTAAAGAACGTACAGGGATTAAAAGTGAATATATGCTCAGAATGAATAACATATTTTCATTGTAATTTGTTATTAATCTCATTTATTTTTAAATACTAAATGGTACTTTTAGGTTAGCCGGACACCAGTATTATATATACATATATATGTCTATATACATGTGTATATATATAAATGTATATACTATATATATGTGGATATATATGTATATATGTGATATATGCAAAATATGTATATATATGTGTGTGTATATGCATATTATATGTATGTATATATATATATACTGACTAACCGAAAAGTACTTACTAAATTAACAGCCA